>OZ038484.1:75002550-75215050 GCA_964036315.1 Acanthosepion esculentum
ACGTCTGTGAGAGAGTGACTGCAGACGAGATGCCAGATCAGGGCCAATTACATTGCATATCCGTCTCTGGATCTTATCAAGAACCCCGAGGCAAACAGAAGGGGCTCCAGACCATATATGGCAGCAATACTACATGCAAGGGCGAATGGTTAATTTGTAGATTTAGAGGATCGATTCCGGGGAGAAAAATTTCCTGGCACGACACAGGGAGCCAACTTTCCTTGCGGTGTATATATATATATATATATATATATATATATACACACACACACACACATAAACACACAAAGTACTACCAACACAACAGTTCAGGAAATTTGAACATTTCTTTTATATTTTACTTTCCTCTGTCTCCTTTAACATAGACCGTTCAAATGTTTTTCCCACAGATTCTTTGTAACTACATTCAGTTCTTAAGTTATCAGAACATTTGGGTCACACCTCATATATTTTTTTACAAACTAAATACATTTATATAAACATAAATAAATTTATTAACATTTATATAAACATAAAACAATGACCATTTGTACAAAATGTCTTTTCCAGATAAAAAAAATACTAGAATACTTTTTTAATTTTAAATGTTTATGGTACAAAGAAACATTTTTATTTCCTTAGAAATTCAAATAATAATACATATATAATGCCTCCTATTTTATTATATTGTCCAACGTTATCAGAGGCAAATGTTTGCCAAATCCAGCCCATAACCATAATGTTTTTGCCTTATTACAGGTTGAAGCTTATTTTTATTTGTTTTAATTTGATTGGTGGTTTGTGATTATGAATATATTTCCCAACATTTTTTTCTAAATACTTTTGACCACCTTGGCCATCTTCTGGGAGTAAGGTTACTTTCATTCAGAATAAATCTTTTGTTTTCTTTGGCATCTGATTTTAAACATGTTATGTGTTTTAATATTAAAATAAGATGCCAGAGAAAGCTAAAACTTATTCAGAACGAAAACAATCTTACTCCCTGAAGATGTTTGAATGTACTTGGAGAAAAAATGTTAGGAATTTTTGATTTCAAACCACCAATTGTAAAAACAATAAAATAAATAATAAATGAAAAAAAATGTTTACATAGTCTTTAATGAAAAAATTGCCAACATATATATACAGTGTAACCCGGATATAAGAGAAACTCGAATATAAGAGAGATTTTCTCTGGTCCCAAATTAGAGCCATACTTACCTAAACAAAATAGACGAAACCCGTATATAAGAGAAACCCGGATATAAGATACTTCTTCTCCGGTCCCGACAACTCTCTTATATCCGGGTTACACTGTATAAGGGAGAAATTAAAATTGTTCCAATGAGAGAAAGGTGTATATTTTAAAGAGAAAAGAGAAGCCACAAATGTTTTTGGTTAAAATGTGGATTTTTTTATTTATTTATTTAATTTATTTTAAATATATATTATACTTTATTTTCCATATTTTTTACTACCTCTGTATCTTTTTAAACCTATCTCCATTTTTCTGTGTGTGTGTGTGTGTGTGTGCTTGTAAGTATGGGAATTTAGAAAAATATAATAAATTTGAAAATTTTTAGTGATGTGTTTTATCCATTAGGATTTCATTGAACTGGGCATTGTCAATGTTGCCATGTCTACACATGCACACAAAATGAGAGATGCTGGTAGTTTCAAAAATTTTTAAAAGAATATTTTAGAAAGAATATTTTTTCAATCTAGCCAAATCCATCTGTATTTTTTTCTTATTCTTTTTCTCTCCATCAACTTTGTCCCTGACTATCCCACATTGTGACAACAGAAAATCTACCAAGAATAGTAATATACTGTAAAAGCCTGAACGCAAATTTATTGTGGCCGAACTAGCCATCAAGGCACTTTTGAGACATTTTTGAGTATGTGATTACATATACCTTCTCCATACATATATATATATATATATATATATATATATATATATATATATATATATATATATATATATATATGTATATATTTTTAAGCATTTCATCCCAAGCAAGGTGGGATGCCACTAGCACACAAGGGGTTACAGAAGGTGGGAGTGAGAGTAAAGAGACATGATAGAGGAAAGGATGAAGAGAAGGTCATGGAATAGATCAAGGCATTACATTTGAATAGAGATGATAGCTATCAGGGATACAAGTAATAGGAAAGAAATTCCATAGATAGTTGGTGCAAGACATGAAGCTATTGAAGTAGAAGAGATGGCTACATTTAACTGTTTTGACAGTGAAAGGGTGGGACAGAGATGCCAGCCGAGTTGCATGTTTAAATTCATGCAGTCTGGGAACTAGCAAAAGTAGCTCATCAGAGCAGTTACTGTGAAAGTATTTGCAGAAAAGACAGAGGGAGGCAACAGCACATCTGTGAGAGAGCAACTGTAGATGAGGTGCCAGATCAGGGCCAATCACACTGCATATCCATCTCTGGATTTTGTCAAGGACCTTAAGATGAACAGCGGGGCATCAGACCATATATGGCAGCAATATTCCATGCAAGGGCAAATGGTTGATTTTTAGATTTGAAGGATGGACTCGGCGAGAAAAACTTTCTGGCACGACACAGGGAACCAACTTTCCTTGCAGTGGAAGAAGCTATTGATTAATTGTATTTGTTCCATCTCAGGACAGTGTGAGACCAAACAGTCGCAAAGAGGTGCTCTTGTGGAGTTGAGCATCAGACATTCTAATGGAAGGCAAGGATGGGTCCCTGTGGTGAGTAATAGAATGCAGTTTTGTTTTTGAGGCATTAAAGTTAACCAGCCAATTCCTGCCCCAGTCCACAACTGATTGGAGGTCCTTTTTGAGACTAACGGCCAGGTTAGTTTTATCAGCAATATCAGTTTTGCTTTTGAGGCAGGAGTAAATAGTAATGTCGTCTGCACAGATGCCTACTTGGGAAATGATGTCATAGGGAAGATTGTTAATGAAGATAAGGAACAGAGTAGGGCCCAGGATAGAGCCTTGGGGAACACCTGCATTCGTGGGAAAGGAACTGGAGGAGAATCCGTTAAAAACAACCTTCATTACATGGTTTGACAGGAATGATCATATTAAGTCAAATAATCGATCTGAAATTCCATATCTCTGAAGCTTATGAAGAAGGCCAACATGCCAAACCCTATCAAATGTTTTAGAAATATCTAGAGCAATGGAACAAGCTTCTCCGTTATTGTGAAGTACTTGGTAAACAATTTCAGTTATGGCCATGAGCACATCAGCTGTAGAACGGGCAAAGCAGAAACCATATTGCTTGTCAGAGAGAAGATCATGGGATATAAGGGGCTTAACCACTTCTGCATTGATTAAAGCTTCAAATACTTTGCTGAAGAGTGGTAGGAGACTGATAGGACAGTAGTTAGATGGGTCAGAAGGGTCTCCAAAGTTCTTAAAGACAGGTACAACAGATGAAGACTTCCAACAGGCTGGAAAACAAGATTCATTGAGGCAGTAGTTATATAATTTGGAGAGGGCAGGGGCCAGTTGAGGAGCATATTGTTTTATTAAAAGGAAATAGTATATATACACAGAAACTTTTTGTATGGTGTGTCGGGTTCATGTGCATGTGTGTGCGTGTCATCCGCCTACTGTGTTTGTTTTTGCCAGTATGTATGTATATATTTGTTCGCCATACATATTTGTATGATGTTTGTGTGTGTGTGTATGTGTGTGTGTGTGTGTGTGTGTGTGTGTGTGTGATTTGACTAGTGCATTTTGCCACTATGTGTGTTTATGTGTGATTTGGTTAGTGCTGGTTTAAATTTGTCTATGATATTTTTTCTTGTATTTGTAGGTAAGCATAATTGTCTGTTTGATATATTGGCATAATTTTAAATTTGCCTTTGTAGCATTTGTGGATGTGTTGTGGCACAAAGAGTTTCCTGTTGTCTGGTAATTTAATATAGCTTTTATGAAGGGAAACTCTTTTGTTTAGTGCTTGAGTGATACCTATATAGGACTTGTTGCATTTTGTGCACTTGAGTGCATAAACCACATTTTTGGAGTTGCAGTTTAAGTTTTTCTTTATTGTGAATGTTATTGTGGGGTTTTCAAAAGTGTAGGAGTCACATTTTATGACCCCTGTATGGTATGCTGGCTAAATTTGGATACGGTTAATATGTGTTATAGGTTTTTTTGATTGGTGTTTGCTTTTAATTATTTTGGTTGTTTTTAGTATATCTTTCATTTTATCATTCTTGTTAAGTAGGTCTAGATTTCTTGTAATTTCTGTAAATAGTTCTGGATTGTTCTTGTTGTATGTTTAGACATATGCTAGAATTTGTTCGTTGTTGTGTTTCTTTGGGTTTCATAGTTGGTCTAAAGGTATTCTCTCTGCTAGTTAAAAACCTTTGTTGATTAGTGGTGTGGAGTAGCCTCATTTTTTGAGAGTTTTATGTAATTTTTCTATGTGCATTTTTCAGGGGTATTTATCAACCACTATCACGCAAATCCTATGTGCTAGGGAATAGGGGATGGATTTTAGATAGCTTTTTGGGTGATGGCTTGTGAAATGAAGATATTGTTGAGTGTCTGTAGGTTTGTGATAGTTTAGTTAAATGAGGTTATATTCCTCTGATGCTGCTCATACAAAACCGAATACTCCTTCTCAATATACTGTCCTTGAATTCACACACATGTCACCACTGTAAAAATCATTCTACTTCTCATTGCTTCAGCCCTCTTTTATTATGCCAGTACCAAGGCTAACTGACCAATCAGTGTTCTTCGCTTCATCTTCAGTAACACAGTCAAATACCATCCTCCAGTTTGACCAATCAGTACACGAATTGCTATTGGTCGAAACATGCTAAGCTGTATAACAGCCAACATTGCAGAATCATACACTTTTGGAATAATCTAAAGCAGGGGAGATTCATACTATTTTTAAGGAACAAAATGTTGCTACTATGTGTTGCGTATTGAGGTAAGGAACTTATTTTGCTTTGCACTAGATGCAAGCCACTCTGATGAGTATATCTAATAATGGCAATTCATTAAAATTCATGAATTGGGTGAATTTGATCTTTGGGTGTAAGTTTTGGAGTAGCAATATTTTTGATTTTTGAAAGTATTCTGTCTGTGGGTATGTGCATGTAAATATGCAAGGTAATGTAACAGTTATCAGCATAGAAAATAGAATTGGTCAAGATTTCAGCCGAGGCTGTATTCACTTAACTCTAATGCCTTTGGGAAAAAGATGGACCCACAGCTGTGCACTTTGACTCATCCCTAGATAGCTTATATCTTGACATTTATTGTCAACTTTGACAGGGCTAATCCTTTTTATATATATATATATATATATATATATATATATATATATATATATATATCCTTGGGAATCATCAATGAATTAACATTCCATTCATATAAAAAATAAGTATATATATATATATATATATATATTAGATGTTGATAATGAGTAAGTGAAGGTAACCTTTTATACAATATATATATATATATTTAGTGTATATATGTATAAAAGATCACTTTCAGTTAATCATTTAGTCATTATGTTGTAATACATGGGTTATAATTGGTTTTGACAGACATGTCATATGTCATTTAGGGCCTCTTTTTTGTCTGTACTGATGCGTGTTCACCACACATTATTAACATCCAAAATCTGAATGGTTGAGAATAATAACTATAGATATTAGTTGTGTTTTAATTTCAATATTTGAAGCCCTTGTTATTAAAGTAAAGAGCCCAAACCTGAATACAATTTTCCTCAATAAAGATACTAAGATTTTGAATTTATTTAACCACATAATTTGGTCAGAGAATACTTTAACTTCCATGTTGGCCATGAGTGGTCTCTTCAAAAGGCACAGATGCCAACTTTTAAAAACTAAAATTAACAAAAAACTTTGCCAACATCTATGATAATTTTATTGTCCACTTAGAGTGATAATGATTAAATTTCTAAAACTATTTGATCAAATCCCTTGAAGTGTTCTTATAAGAAATGCTGATTACCATTCACTTGCACAGGAATAAAAAAGAAATCAGGAATAAAATTCCATTTCTTTAATGAGATTTGTAATAATGTTTAAGTACATATATTTTCAGGTATACACATGAACACTATCACACTGTCTTCACTGTTTTGTTATTAATTATAAAGAAAGATTAACTTAAAAGAACTAAAACGAAGTTCATGAAAGCTTCGAACAGGTATCATTGGTCCGGACCAATGATACCTGTTCGAAGCTTTCATGAACTTCGTTTTAGTTCTTTTAAGTTAATTTAAATAGAATTGAATAGTGGAGATCTGCTGCGAAACAAAGGTTTCAGAGGTGCCCCGTCTAAGTTTTCTCTTAAACCATCGCCATTGAAGATTAAAGTTTATTGCGTGTGTGCACTTACCTCTAGTTCCGGGTTACGCGCGTCCGCGCTCCATAACTATTCTTTCCACTGGCAAAGTTTCACAGGTTTTTCTTTTTTTTTTCTTTATTTTAATATTTATTTACTATTGGAATATTTTACAACTATTGGAATTTCACACCATTGACTGGTCTGAAATTCCAATAGTTGTAATTTATTCCAATAGTTGTAGAATAAGAATAATAAATAAAACAAAGAGATGAATATAGTTTAAAAATAAAATTTATTGACCTATATATACAACATTGAAACTTCGACTTTGAATAAAAAGATTTTTGGCTGGCGACTGTGAATCATCGCCATTGAAGAAAAAGAATTTTATAAAGGGAGATAATCCATTTTTTTTTAAAATGAAATGTAAAGTCAGTTTGTTTATGTGAAAGAGTGTTCAGATATCATGTGCCAGTTGTTGTACAAGACGTTTCTCTGTCTGTTGTCGTAGTAATAATCGTCGTCGAAGACGTCCTCCATACTTTCCTCGCACAGAAGAAAGCCCTGCTTCTTGCATATGTTAGCCGTGATTTCTCTATCTCTTATCTTTACGACGGAGTTTTCAGCTCTACCGCAAGCAGCTCCTCGTCGCTGTAGGTCGCGTTTTCTGCCGGTGAATTCTGGGGTGTCTCTGTCGCTATTCTCGCCATTTTTTTTTTTTTGGTTCGTCGTAGCAGTCCATCATGGGTCTCTGGTGTGTTGCGCAGTATTGCCCCGGCTGCTCGTCGTCGTATCGGCAGTCTTCGGTTTCGCCGATAAGTTCTTTGCTAAGGTTCTTTTTACTCTGTTTATCCGCTTTCGGTTTTTTTGAGACATGTTGTCCCACTCTTCGTATCGCAGAGTCTTTGCTTCAGGCGGACTCGGTTTGTCTTCGTCGTTGACAAGTTCGTGATATTCGTTGTTCGCGAACTTGTCTATTTGACGCTTCCACACAGTCAGCCACATCACCGGGTTTAGCTCTATCACGCCCCATCGCTTTAGCTGCGGCATGGGACGCGTCGTCTCGTAGTGGTACATTCGATTCTTTAGTGCCTCTCTTTCTTGTAGCACAACTTTCCAGGGCTCGTTGTTGCTAGTCGATATGCATGGCGTTCGTCTCAGCAGTCTTTCGTTTTGGTGTTTTACGTTTACGTAAGTCTCTGTACCCTCTAGGATACATTTCGCCTCTTCGACGTTTTGCGGCGTGAACCACATTTCGTCCGTGTATATCAGCGTTTTGTCCACGCACGTCCCGAAAGTGAAGTTGTCGGATGCCTGGCACCTCATTCTGCCGCAGTTCATCAAGCCGTTGCGCAGAGATCTCAAGACGTAACTCTTTCCCGAGTTGCTCACCCCGGTGATGTGAAAGCAGTTGATCTTAGGCTTTATTTTGTGACACACCTCGAACGTCTCCTTGGCAAATTTTTCTATCTCGAAGTTGTGGTATCGACACCACTCTTCGAGAATATTAAGAGACTGCACGATGCTCCAGTACCTGTTCTTATCGTTGTTGAACAGATCCCGTTTGTCGTGTAACTGTTCCCATATAGGAGTCACCTTAGCTTCTATGTTTACGTCCGTCGCCGCCGCCGCTACTATGGTGTTAATGTTTGGCGTGTTCTTGAAGATGTCTGTCCACCGTTCGTTGTATCTTTTCGTCTGCCCCGCCTTACTCTTGCAGTACATCATTATGTCTCCTATGTCTGTGGAGTTACACCTCTGCATGAGCTTCTTGATGAATTCGTATTTTTGGCCCCGTACCGTCGTTTTTGTCGTGTAGACCTCGTCCTCGCTTTCGCTGCCCTTTGCGTTTTCGTTTAGCGGCTTTTTGTCCGTTAACTGCTTCAACATCGTCAGCTGCCCTTTTGTTGACAGGTTGTCGCAGCATACGACTCTGCGTATCTCTCCGTCTTGTGAGAGGTACTTACAAAGACCGTACGGGTTGTAAACTCGTTGACATTTCATGTTGTATCCGCTGTTTGATTTCGTAGTCATCAGTTTTTTCAACATCATGAAACTGTGCTGACTCGTCGGGTGGTCGCTGTGCCACGTTATCATGTGAAAGTGGTCGACGTCGTTACAAGCCTTGATCTTAGAAGGACCTGCGCGATGGTGGACTATTATATATGGGTTGTTATTCAAGATGAAGTTAAGGTACTTCTTCTTTTCGTCCGGTCTGTAAAATATGCTTTTTCTTGCCGTTAGCACGCAATCGTCGGCCGTCTTAAAATGAAATTCTCTCGGGTCTTCCCACCGATAGATCCATGTGTAGGCCTTTAAAATTTTGCCGTCCGTCGGTTCGTCGTTTAGTATCGTGTCGTTTACTTGTCTTGCTAACTCGATTTGCGTTTCTGCCACGGTCTCCATCTCGTTTGATGTATCGTTCGTTTGTGTTGCGTGTAACTACTGTCCGGCGTCTCTTATATGGCAATAACGGAGTGATCACATGTTTATGTATTTTCCGGAATTAGTTCCGGCTGTGTTATCGGCATTGCTGCCTTTGTACACGTGGACAGTCCTTCCGTGGGCCATTCCCTTCGGATGTTGACCGTGGAAGTGTTTGTTCGGCATGTTAATGAGGTACTTGTCGTAGTTAAAACCTTCGTGAGTCGCTTCCTCTGCCTGTGCCCTTGAAGCCAGTGGAACCTTTTGCGGATGCGTTATGGAGTCGTAGTGGCATTCCACTTCTAACATATAGGTCAGCTCGAAATTAAAGTATAGCGTCCCGATCGCTCCGTTCGGTCTTATGATGGGCGGTACGTGTATAAGTATGGGTTCCGGTGCGTCCTCGTTAGTGTATAGAATCTTGTTAATGACTGTTCTATTGGCTACCGTGAAATGACCAGTAGCACGGCGCCAGCCAACTCCCAGGTCCAGGTCTTTTGGTTTTGTCGTTTCGTTTGTAGATCGTATTTGTTGATGATCGAATGCCAGGTCCGATATCTCCGTCATGGCTATGTCCTCTTCGTCTTCTTCTCTCATTCGTTTTCGTTCCTTGCCGTGGTCTAGATTGTTTTCCACGTTTATCGCGTACGTCCCGTAATCAGGAGCCGTAGATACGTCTAGACCGTAGTCTCATGCTGTGGATACCTCGTTTTGTAGCCCGCTTCTCAGCAGAGTCGGATCGCTCAGCATCGACCCGTTAACAACGTAATTGTTCTGCGTGAAAGTGTTCGTTAGCGGTTTTCTGAATAACGAATGGTTTTGCCATATGTGTGTGAACGAGTCGCCCTGCCTAATCTTTTTTACTGTCGGCGTCTCTCGCCAGTCGTGCAAGTCGATCATGTTAACTTGCGTCTTTTTGTTGTTGTCGTCTATCACTCCCGTGTTGGGTATCGAATTGACTACTGATATAGGGGCTGCGTACGCGTATATGTACTTGCACATTTCCGCCTGGCTTGCCGTCATCGGCTGTATGAACTTGAAGCCGTCGTTCGGAACGTCTGTCATTCTAATTAAGTTACCGTATCCTATGTACTGTCCCTTGTCCACGTATATGTCGAAGTACGGCTCCGGATTCGGCACGAATACTTCCTCGTTGTTCTTCGTCGTCCATTCGCCGCATATAACGTTGTCTATGCTGCAGCCTATACGGTTAATTCTGTAGCTGGTCGCGTGCTTCATCGTCGCTTCCCACTTTATTTGTTGTACCCACGAAGTCAGATGGTACGGTATCATGTAGTCTTCCGACTTTGCGTAGGCCCAACAGTAATGCCCTACGTTGTGTACCCCTTGCTCGTTCTGTTTATATTTTTCGAACGTGGCTTTGCAGCTGTTCATGTCTGTCGTCTTGATTAGGTTTTTGAATCTTCGTTTAAACACAAATTTGCCGATTTGGTTACCCGTCTCAGTGGGGAGAATTGGTCCGATGACCTCCGCGGACCACCCCCCGCCGCTACTCGATTCCGACTGATTTTCTTTGCCAGCCTCCATGTTTTGTTCAGTATCAGCAACACTATTAGCGACACTATCACGTAGCTCGTCGTTAGCTGTCGGCCTGAAGTATTCGTCAAGTCCGAGCTTATGTTTTGTTCCGATGAGAGTCCGTGCAACCGCGCCCAAAAATCCAGTACTTTTTGTATCCTCGTAGAATTGTTCATCTGATTCTTTAGTCGACTTAGATATGTTGCCGTAATTGAAATCGTGTATCTTAGCCGCTAGATCTAGCTTGCTGCGCGGTACTGCGTATTTTAGCCTTTCTAAATCTGTCCCCGGACCTAGGAAATCGTGCCCCGGAGCCGTGAACGAAAATGGCTTCCTTTTACGCGCTCTTCGTATGCCTTTTACTGCTCTTACCGGTGGCATTATGAATAGTTCCGGTTTTCGGTTATCTCCCTTTGCTGAATTTAATAATACTGATTATCTCCCTTTAAAATAAAATATATTTGTCAATGGCGATGGAAAAATTAAATTTACTAGAACTTAGACTATGCACATTCCTTTCTCGATTGACGGGCACGGTGGTGGTAGTGCATATTTATATATGCACACACAAGGCGTGAATTCAATTTAATTTAACTTGTAGCCTCAATGCTGGCTTTGTACTTTTTTCTCTGGTGTCATGAAATGCATTCATGTTTTTTTTAACCAAATCAAGGTAAAAATATAACCCTGAAATCATAGTTATCTATACTGCCTATGTAATGGATGCATTTTGTGCTAGATGCAAGACTTACTAAGATGCACGGTGGGTTGTAACATGTTAATTACAAATAAAATTGAATTGTATATGTACCCTATACCAACACAGAAAGAAAAATGAAAGACAACATTTATCCTGTACATTGAATAATTTTATTGTAGTGTGAGTGAATTAATTCTCTACTAAATGTTAAATTCAGCTGATGTGTTATACTGATTGCTGAATGGAGCCATAGTGATACATGAGTCTTATTTATCTGAGTTCAATTTCAGAGAGAATCTGTGGAATTTTATTTTTATTTTACTGTTGATAAATGATGATTTGCTTGTTCCTTAGTGTCTGAGTTTGTTAGTTAATTATATTACATCCTGCCATTACCTCATAAATAATGAACTATTCTGTTTTGACCACAAGGAAAGATGAAAAAATATTTCAGGGATGTTATTTGGTTTCCGTGAGAGAGAGAACAGATAGAGTAGGCAATAATGCTCTTATGGTGATGGGGTGTAGAGTTCTCGTTGTTAATTGTTGCTTGTATCAGAAGGTAGATAAATAGTAGCAGTCCTTCGGGACAGCCGCTAGTTTGGCCTAAAGGTTCAACAAGCGATCAAATTGAGGTCACCATAACATAAACAAAATAACATACGAAAGAGAAGGGTATATCAAAAACACTTTGTATTTAAATGCAACATCAATGAATAGTACAATGTTTCTTGATTTACACGCACAAAGTCCGTTACAAAATGTTCATTCATAGAAGAGAAATCCGATTATTAAAAGAATATAAGTGTCTTTTGTTAATACTTAAGTTCATGACGTGCTGGTCACAGGAGATGAAAGGTGAGGTCAATGGGTTGGTAGGAGTCCTTTGATATCTCCGTTGGTGAAGGAAGGCTGAAGGCATCGGGTTTGATGGGTGAGAAAAGCGTAGCGACATTCACTGACGGTACTTCAAAGCTTTCTGTCTTAGAAGTGAATTTATCGCTCTATTTATGTGTGCCCTTCGGATCAGAGTCAGTCTGCTGAAACAAACTGTTGGGTATGGCGCGGAGCTGTTTAATTGGTGGAAAATTGTTTATCATTCTTTTTATTTCTTTTTAGTTTTCCACCGGAAATTCTGCGTGGAGCCGGGTGCGCAGAGACCAGTATTGGTCATTTGCTGTCTAAACCTCTGAGGGTTAATATCCGGTCCTTCGCTTGCTCCGTGCCACCACATAACTTTCGCCCCAGTAAACGGAGTTGTTGTTGTTGTTTTTTTTTTGTTGTTTTTTTTTAGTAATAAAAATATGTGTTTTCTTTCTTCCATTTAACCGTTCTACCGGACTTCGTTCTAGTTTCTGGTTTGTTATCATTAGTTTCTTCGGAACAAGATAGGGAGTTATCCAAATCCGGTCTTGATCCAATGGAATCTTTTGATTTTATATTTTCAGAAATATATGCAGGTTTTAGTCTATCTATTGAAACATTACTATGTACGTCATCCGATCTTTTAATAGTAAAATATTTTTCATGACGACTTAATACTTGGAATGGACCTGTGTATGGAGCTTCCAATGGCTTTCTTACTCTGTCTGTTCTTAGCCAGATACTTTTACATGTTTGTAAATCTTTTGGAATGTAAGAATTAGGTATTGTATGCAGGTGTCCCCTGGATAATTTGTCCATGTCAAATTTTTGCATCTCGTCGGCTAGAATTTTAACGTGCGAGTTTGTCATTTCACTATTCTCGTTCTTGATAGAGTCAATTAACAATCGGGGGACTTGTGCATGACTCCCTGTTACTGCAGTAAATGAAGAATAGTTTGATTCGTTAGGTGTTATCCTCATTCCCAAAAGGACGATAGGAAGAGCTGACAACCACGATTCTTTCCTGGCTATAATAGCCGTTTTTAAAGTTCTGTGTGCTCGCTCAACTAATCCATTCGTTTGCGGATGGTACGCCGTTGTTCGTAATCTGTGGAAGCCTATTATTTTTGATAGTTCTGAGAATAATTCGGATTCAAATTGGCTTCCTCTGTCCGTAACGACATGAAGAGGAACCCCGAATCGGGAGATCCACAGATTGACAAAAGCCGTTGATATTGATTTTGCCGTAATTTCTGTTATTGGGCATGCTTCTATCCATCTCGTATTTCTATCAATGCATGTTAATAAATATCGATATGGTGAAAAATAAGGGTCAGTTTGGTTCTTTACTGGTAGTAAGGGACCGACAATATCCACATGCACCGTTTCAAAACGACTGGAAGGTAATTCAAATGGATTTACTTTGCTCTTTGTGTGTTTTATTATTTTTGCTTGTTGGCAGTGTTGGCATTCTGTGCACCAGGTTTTTATTGACTTGTCCATCTTCGGCCAATAGTATCTGGATTTTATTATTTTTCTTGAAGATGTTATTCCTGGATGTGATAGATTATGCAGACTGTCAAATACCGATTTTCTGAGCTTTTCAGTCACAAAAGGTCGTGGAAAAGGTAATGTCGTGTCACATAATATGGTTTCATTTTGATTTATTGTGTATGGTTTCAGTTGATCTTTGAATGCCTGAATTTCATTGTCAGTAGCTTGATGCTTCATTATTTCTTGTAAGTCACATATATCAATAGTGATCGCGTTGACAGGTCGTGATAAACAATCAGCTACTATATTTTGTGAACCTCTTATATGTGAAATGTCATTTACATATTCGCTGATAAAACAGAGGTGACGCTGTTGTCTATCTGATTTTAAGGAAGACTGGCTTTTAAAAGCACTGCAAAGTGGTTTGTGATCCGTCAGTAACATTACATTTCTGCCTTCTATTAAATGTTTAAAATGGAGTACTGCTAGATAGGCAGCTAGTAGTTCTCTGTCAAAAGTAGAATATTTTTGTTGGGTTTGGGATAATTTCTTTGAAAAGAAACCTATGGGGATGGGTTGATTATCAATCATTTGATGAAGTGCTGCACCCACCGCATAATTCGAACTGTCTGTTACAAGTTGATAGTTGTTAGCTTTCGAGCTGGGGAAAGCCAAAACAGTTACATCTGATAAAGACTTTTTCATATTTTCGAAAGATTCAATTTCTTCCTTTGTTAGGGTTAATGACTTGGAATTTTGGTTTAAACGTATTTTTTCCGTGAGAGGTAGTATGATATCGCTGAAATTTGGCACAAGTTTTCTGTAAAAATTTGCCATTCCGATGAATCGGCGTAGTGATTTGGAATCGTTTGGTTGAGGAAATTCACTTAATTCATTCAACTTTTTAGCACTGGGTTTGAGACCACTAGCAGAAATATGAAATCCTAAAAAGTCTAATTCATTAGCACTAAATATGCATTTGGAGAGACAAATTTTAAAATCGTACTCACTCAGTTTTTGTAGTACTAGGTCGATATGCTTGGAATGAGTTTCTTCATCTTCTGAGAATATAAGGATATCGTCGATATATACAAAGGTATAATCAGTATCACGAAAGATATTGTCCATCATTCTCTGAAAAGTACATGATGCGTTCCGTAGTCCGAAAGGCATATAGTTATATTCAAATAACCCAAAAGGGGTAGAGATGGCTGTCTTGCAAACATCCTCCGGATGTACAGGTATCTGATGATAAGCAGACGACAGGTCTATCTTTGAAAAGAACTTCTTATTATGAAGCTTCGAAGACAAGGAATTTATATTTGGGACTTGATATCGATCGGCTTTTGTTATGGTATTTAAATGTCTGTAATCGCCAACAGGTCTATATGTGCCGTCTGACTTCGGTACCATATGTAAGGCTGAACTCCATTCAGAGTTTGAAGGGGAAATTATTCCTGCCTTTAGGAGTTTCTTGAATTCCTCTTTTGCAATTTCACATCTCTGAGCTGATAATTGTCTGGCTCTGGAGAAAGTAGGAGGGTTGCTACCAGTTTCTATTCTATGGAATATCTTTGGTTTTGTTGCATTCGTGTCGCGATGAGGAGAAATTAAGTTTGGGTATTTCTCCAGAATTGCTCGTACCATTTTGTTAGCATCTTTATTCGGTACTAAATCTATATTCATGATAATAGACGATGGATGTGCATCGGATTGTCTATTAGTCATTTTATCAATCAGCTTATTGTTTGTGCAGTCCACCATTAGCCCGAAATGGTTTAGGAAATCGTATCCTAGGAGTGGCTGAGCAGTTTCGGCTATTATAAATGTCCAGGTAAATTCTCGTCTGAGGTTCCGTAGTGTTAGATTCAGTACTGCTTGTCCTGAGCATTCAATCTTTTGATCGTTGGCAGACACTAAAGAGATATTGGTTGGGTATGTTACAGCTTCGCTTAAATATCTCTTCGGAAGTATAGATACGGCAGCTCCTGTATCCACAATAAAATTTAAACTTTGAGCTCCTAACCGTGCGGCTACAATGAGAAGCGGCGAGGAAATGGAAGCTAACACCTCTCGCCTAGTTAGTTTTCCGAAATCTCACGAGGAACTGGTGAATTTGGGCGAGAGTTGGGTTGCATTTGAACATTCCGTTTATTTGGCCATCTGCACCACGGCTTACAAAATTTTGCACGTTCCGCAAAGTATAAATGCGCTCGGCAAATTAGAGGTTTTTGGTCCTTGTTAAAAGGGCGAACACTGGTAGGGAATTTATTTTCACTGTGGGAACAGCCATGTATCCTTTTAGTTTCATTTTTATTTTGCTGTTCATCCCTTTGCTTCCCCGAAATCTGTCGAATATGTGCGGTGTCTTGTTTGTTAAAATATAATAGTAAGTCATCCGCCATTCTTCCAAGGCGATCTGTGTCTAAATCGACTTGTGCCGCTACCACTGGTTTAATGGAGTGAGGTAGGGCTTGAATAAATTTGTGACGTACGATATCGTCCCCTACGCCAATTCGGCTTGTTAATGACATAAGTTCATTCAGGTATACTGAGGGACGACCTGTTACAGTCGATGACGACATTAATTTGTCCAGCATCTCTGGTTTTGTTTTCTCGTAAGCGCCCGTCACTGCTTCTCTTAGTGCGTCGTAATCTTTTGATTGCAGTATAGTTGGCTGTATATTTCCTACTACGTCCACAGGGAGAGCTGCCAAAGTGTTAAAAAATTTTTGACTGGTCTGTCTTATATTTGCAATATTAAATTGCGCCTCCATTATCGCAAACCAAGCTATTACGTTTGATTCAATGAAGTTTGGTGGTTTTATCGCAACAGCTTGGATTGGTTGGTTTTGATTAATTGTAGTTTCTTCAGCGTCATCTGCCATGTTTTTGGTTTGTGTTGAATAAAAATTCTAATTTTGTGACAGTTCAATTTTTTTTTTTTTTTGTGCGTGCGTGTGTATATATGTATTAAAATCACGTCTTGGTCACCACTTATGGGGGGGGTGTAGAGTTCTCGTTGTTAATTGTTGCTTGTATCAGAAGGTAGATAAATAGTAGCAGTCCTTCGGGACAGCCGCTAGTTTGGCCTAAAGGTTCAACAAGCGATCAAATTGAGGTCACCATAACATAAACAAAATAACATACGAAAGAGAAGGGTATATCAAAAACACTTTGTATTTAAATGCAACATCAATGAATAGTACAATGTTTCTTGATTTACACGCACAAAGTCCGTTACAAAATGTTCATTCATAGAAGAGAAATCCGATTATTAAAAGAATATAAGTGTCTTTTGTTAATACTTAAGTTCATGACGTGCTGGTCACAGGAGATGAAAGGTGAGGTCAATGGGTTGGTAGGAGTCCTTTGATATCTCCGTTGGTGAAGGAAGGCTGAAGGCATCGGGTTTGATGGGTGAGAAAAGCGTAGCGACATTCACTGACGGTACTTCAAAGCTTTCTGTCTTAGAAGTGAATTTATCGCTCTATTTATGTGTGCCCTTCGGATCAGAGTCAGTCTGCTGAAACAAACTGTTGGGTATGGCGCGGAGCTGTTTAATTGGTGGAAAATTGTTTATCATTCTTTTTATTTCTTTTTAGTTTTCCACCGGAAATTCTGCGTGGAGCCGGGTGCGCAGAGACCAGTATTGGTCATTTGCTGTCTAAACCTCTGAGGGTTAATATCCGGTCCTTCGCTTGCTCCGTGCCACCACACTCTCATGTGTTTAATATCTACTTCTGTAAAATGGAAAAACTTGTTAATACTATTACGTACCACTCTCTTTTACTGTTATGGTAGTAGTGGAAGGCACAATAACATACTATATAGAATCACAAATTCTTTTACCAATGCTCCTTTCCTGATTGATCAAACATGGCCGAGCTAAATGGAATCAATTAACGAACAAACACGGTAGGTAACAAACAACAGAAGGCAAAAATATAGGGATAACAAATATAGAAATGGGGATTAAATATGTTGGGATATATTAAAAGATGAAAGATGGTGCAAAACAAAACAGTGAGACAAATATAAATATTACAGGACAAAATAATAGAATACATAATCTTTGCTTGGATGCATGCAAGTTTGATCAAGAACTGTTAATTGTCAATTTCATTTTATTTCTTTTTCCTTTTCACACTTTCTGAAAAAAATTCAGAGTACTTCTAAAATATAAATTTTAGTGCTGATTTTAGAATAAAATTAGATGAGGGTTCATAACAATACTAATACTACTTATTATTATTATAACAACTATTTATTTATATAACAACTATTTATCTCAGTAAGTATTTTATGTCACAAAAGCTGATTACAAGCTGAAACTTGAAGGATGAATTTACTCTATGTCCTGTAATAATTGTCACCAAAAATATATAGGAGAAACCTCAAGAAATCTAAATAAAAGATTACATATAAACACAAAAGAGACATTTTAGAAAATAATACATTAAATATATTAGTTTCTCACCATTCAAGACTGATCACAATTTTGACATAAAAAAAACTACTGTGATTGAAGGAGAAAACAATTCACTATTCTGAAAATGTTCAGAAAGTGCCTTGATCACAAAAGGTCATGCATAGTGAATTTGCACCTTGGCTCTTACGATATTTCAAACTTCCTGACATATATTCTATTATCACAGTGTGGGATATTTAATAGCAAAGGTGATTATAATATAGAAACAACTTATGAAGCTTTATTTAACTAATTTAACTTTAGCACTGAAAATGTTTATTATAGTGGATGGTTACAAGTGAGAGGGGAGATGGAATGTGCTTACTACAATGATGAAAACAAAAAGAAAAAAATCTAAATGAAATTGGGTAGATTATATAAAAAAATTCCCAGCATTCCTCATTTGTATACATGTGTAGTTGCACCAGTGGAACAAATTTAGTCTGATGAAAAAACTTTTTCACGCTTTATCATACATTTTTCCCCCCTATATTGTTCTTGATATATAAAAATTTATATATCATTATCTTACTTACTTTTATCAATGATATTCTTAGTCTAGTGGTAGAATGTAGAAAAAATTACATGTACTTTTCTTGTGGCTAAGAGTTCTCAGTTTTTCAGATGAAGAATGGGAAATTGAACAATGGATGAAGTGTCTTCTTCATTCAAACAAGAAACCTATTTCATCTGACCTCCTCCAACCATATGGAAAGCTGGGAATACTTTAACACCACCTCTCTTGGAGCTTACTGGTTTCTTTATATTCATGGAATATGAAATAACCAGGATTATGTGGCTCTGCCCATGAAATATTTAAATATTTCCTGGTCAGAACCATATAATCCTGATATGTAGTTAAGTTCCATGACCAGATGATGTGACTTGCATTCATTCAACAATGTGTATCACTGATGTGTCCCTAGAACATATGATGGCTGCTTTTGGTCAAGTCATATTGCAGAATACATGAGTAGTGATGTTCTGCTGTTGATCTAAAAGATGCTAAATCAAGTGACTGTACTAAACAATAAAGAGAATATCTTACTGCTATCTAAACAAGAAATGAAGATAAAGGTTGTAGATGTCATTAAATTTACCCAATTTATTTTTATTTTTGTTGCTGATCACAGAGATTGAAAATTTTTCAATTTTTCTAGGTCATGGACTGTAGCTAGATTGCAGAAATATTATTTTGCAATAAACTCATTTCAAATATTAAAAACAACTTAAGGGTAGGAAAGAAATACATAATTATGATAAAAGAAAAAGTATAAATAAAAGATTAAAACAAAAGAAAGAAAATGAAGAAGGCGGATGAGAAGAAATAAAGAACAGATAAAAACAGGGAAAAAATAGGTTAAAAAATGAATAAGAAAAAACCTAAAAATGATATGCTTAAAGATAAAAACAAAATTAATATGAAATAAAAACATGGGAAAAAGTAAAATAAATTGATTGATAAGAAAGCAAAAAAAAAGGTAAAGAAAGCAAGAAAGAAATGAAGAAAAAGATTAATTTTCCTTCACTCTTTTCTTTTTCAGAATTCCTTTTGTTTCCCTTGGTTTTTGTTACATTTATTTCTTATTTTTGCAGAAATATCTCTAGTTTCCAAATGGAAGAGAGACACAAAAATTATATAATTACTCAGGATTACATTGTGTTTAATGAAAGTTGCTACCTGAAACATTCAAAAGATGCTACACAATGTGAGAAACTGAAACATCTAACCAATGAATGAACTAATCAATCTTTTCAAACATTTCCTTAACACCTCATGCACACACACACACACACACACACACACACACACACACACACACACACACACACACACATTTAATGGGACTTTCAAAAATGTGTGGCACAATTAAAATATATTTTACCTTAAATAGTTTATGTAGAGTACACAATTTTATTATGGCTATATAAATGTACATTTTAGAAAGTATATCTTAACATATAATATCTACAAATATATTAAACAAGGTGAGGGTAGAAGAAAAAGGAAAAAAATAATTACTGTAAGAGGTAAATAAAAAATTGTAACAAAAGCAACAGCAAAAAGAAAAAAGCTAAGATCTCAAATGAGGGAAAAAAAACTCATAAATTTGTGCACAATGGCTGTGATAAAAAATGCTTACCAGAGAAGAATCAGCATTATAAGTCACAGTTATATTAAGAAGACCCAGAAACCATTCCTTTTGCTTAAAGAAGCAAGGTTTCCTAGATTTAATATTAGGGTCTTGAGTACTTTCAAATGGTAACCTGAATGTGCATTGCTAATGACCGAGGAAAAATTTCTGGCAAAAGATGAAGTATTTTGCCTTAAGGAATAGGATAGATTTAATTTTGAACACCATGTCTTTCAAATAGCTTGTTAGTTTTTCTCCTTTTCTTAAATTATGCTGATTTGCAGCATTTGAAACTTTGCATCTCAAGATTGCAGATGGCAAAAATACATAACAAAATACCAAAATATACTGATTTATAGTCTACATTTTATTTATATTAAATAATGTCCCTGTGGCTGATATTAACAACAATGTAGCCCATACATCTCTCTCACTGAATATACTGAGTCATATCTATGTGTATAATAAGGTTTTAGTAAGTTTATTATGTACACACACATACAAATGCATATATGCATATATCATTTTATAATTTAAGTCACAATAAAATTTTCAAGATATATTTATATTACTAACTTGTTTTTTTGTGGTTGTCAGTTTTTATTATGCAATCTAATTGCAGCAATAATTTTTTTTATTTATAAATAAATCCAAAGATATATTCCAAAAGAAACACCTATCTGATTAACACAATACCCCATATACTTGAATAAATTAGTATTTTCATGTTAACATGGGAGCCTTGACATACTACAACTACCCTCCATCATTTATCATTGATTTTTTTTTTACTGTTTTGACTTTAACATTCAACAATTTTTACTACTTTCTAGAGATTTGTCTTTGATTATTGTTTTCCATTCTCACATACATCTCTTTTAATGATAGATGACAAGTTTTCTATTCAATTAATATTTGAAGAGGATAGAAACTATTCCATTAATTTTATCTCTTTGAAATTTTTTTATTATTCAAGGTAGACAACAGTCATTTTTACAGAATAAAATAGAGTATTAATTTGTATGAATATCATCTTTAACTTAATAATTCTAGCATGTGACTTGTACCACTCAAAAACATCTGAAAGAAGAACATTTCTCTGCACTTATCTTGATACCACCATCAATTTTGATGAGGCAAATAATTTTATTGCTGCAATACTAACCTAAATCATTACTTCTTTATACATCATTCTGCTGTCTTCTGCATTGTGTTGTTTGACTATTTCCAGAAATAAAGCAACTTCTCGCCCATCTATCAAGTTGATCCAATATAGCTCTACATACATCACTAAAATTTACTGTCAAGTAATCAATTTTTATGTACTTTGACCAACTTAGATGTTTCTCTTTGTGATGTTTATTTAACCATGATGATTTGATTGCTTTTATTGTGCCTTTAGCCAATCTTCTTAATAGTCTGCATCTTTTCCCTTTATTTACAATTATTCTTACAACCAGAATATGCTGTGGCTTTAAATAACCCACAATGGACTAAAAAAAATTCATTCCATCAACAATCTCTTTGTTTACATCATGCAATGTCATCTTAATATTTTCTTGCTGAACAATTAACTTTTCTTTGAATTTTTCTCAAATCTCTGTCTGTGACATTCTCAAAGTTAGTTTTTTGTCTTATTTCTCTTTACAATTTATTTGCTGATAAAGCTTGATATTAACATGAATTAATGACCAAATTTCAAGAAAATTCTTCACAAATGCAATGTCAGATTTTATCATGCAAGTTAATTTTCAGTATATATTTATTAAGGATAATATTTATTCGGGATATACAATATAATATTGATAATTTGCTTGTGCGCATTAAGATTTTCAACAAACTAAATTAAATTTCTATCTGTAAATAAATCCAAGATTTAGACCATAAAAATATATGTTCATCACAATAGCTTATATGCATGAGTAAATTATTATTTTATTATTTTGCATATTAATATTGGCTCCTTGATATTTTATAAGCTTCAGTTTTTTATTCATTGATTTTGTTAACTTCGCTATTCTTTCAATTTTAACATTACATAAAACAGTTTTTACTGCTCTCCAGAGAAACTTTGCTTAAATACTATTTTCCATTTTCATATACATCTTATTAATGATGGACCACAAGTTTTCTTTTGAATATTTGGAGAGGCTTGGGGCCATTCTATTAATATGGTGCATTTGAAAACATTTTGGCAAGGTGAGCAATAGGCAGCTATGTAGAATATGATTGATATCATGTCTTACATGATATACTTTCTTTTGCTTAAGACTTTTTTGTTATGATTTGTACCCTTCAAAGAACTGTTGTCCAACAATAATTCTTTATATTTATACTATCATAAACCTTCATAGGGCTTCATTTTAATGCCTATCAGTGAGCAGTATCCTACCTGTCTTTTGCTGCTTTGATAGTTGTATTGGTTGATTATTTCCATGAAGGACCAAAATTTTAATCTAGTCATTAGGACCATCCAATGTCATTCTATATTTATCACTAAAAAATCCTGTTGAGAAATCACTTTTCATGTATTTTTTGCCAAACATTTCTCTTTGTGATATTTAGTTAAAAAATGACAGTCTGGTTGCTTCCATGCCTTTAGCTAATGTTCTTAATATTCTGCATCTTTTCTTTTTGCAATCGCAATGCCACATCTTCAAATATTTTATTGTTAAACAATCCACTGTTTTTATTTTTCATAAAACTCTTTTTGTAACATTTCTAAAGCCAATGTTTTGATTTGTTGATTTTATCAATTTTTTTTCTTGTTATTTACAATCCATTTGTTGATTTTTCTCTGACCTTCCTTCAATATTTTTCAATTTCTAATATTATATTCTCATCACTCAATGATTTTACAATATCTTATTTTTCTTCAGGGGTTATTATCTTTTTTATATCCCATGGGTATCCTCATATAGTTAAAATAAAAAATAACTATCAATAGCTATAGGGCTACTATTTTATGTTGAATATGATTAATAACTCTCAAGTTGCATAATAAAATCTCATTCCACCAAAATTATTGTAAATATTTCTAATGAAAACAGATATTATCAGCTAGAAATTTACTTGGTATATTTATCATATCTTGAAAATTATATCAGTTGATTAAAACCAATTTTATTTTGAAAACATTGTCTTACATAATACAATCTGATTTTGTTTATGAATATCTATGGTATCATACTGCCATAGATATTTTTAGTAGAATGGGAAGGTGAATTGTAGAGAATGAATTTCAATGCCATAATACCAAGGCTTGGTTGAATTTCAGGAGTGACTTGGAGTAAGTTAAGTGTATATCAATCTACAATGGACAAAACATTCAACATAAGAACTGAAACTATTCAGACAATGGATGATAAAAATTTAAACTCAAAATATGATGTCAAAACACTTGACATGATAAAATTTGAAATATAACACTAAAATTATCAAAATAAAGTACAGGAGAAAAATTATTTTATTTTTGAAGATGGCCAAAGTAGATGAAACTGCACAGAGAAAATATGCTGGGAATTACATTTGAACCATCAATTAAAAAATACTTGTAAGAAAACAAGAAAAATTAATTAAAATCTTTTTAAAATAAATTTTTCTGAACCTTCAATGAAATATACAAAAACGAAATTTTGCTATTCATGTGTGTGTGTGTGTGTGTGTGTGTGTGTGTGTGTGTGTGTGTAATTTTCATTAAAAACTACTGACAAAGTACTGAAGTTAAGTTTCTTATTTAATATTTCTTCTTTTCTGGACATAAGTTATGTAGAAATTGTCCAAATGTTCTGTATGTCAGCCATTCTTTTGGCAATTATCAAGGATGATTTTATTTTTACTTTTAACTGAATGGATGGATATTTATGTATGTATCTAGAGTCATAGGAATGTTTTTATTTTACAAACATGGTCAGCACATTGTGGCCATTTTCATAGTTAATGTTATTGAGTGTTGGCTTTTTCTCTTTTACTAATAATGCTTCCATTATTTTTAACCTTTTTTGCATGTGAATGAGGCTATTATATTTTTATTGTCTATGAGTATGTTGCAGACAAACTTTAATAGGTCTGTGTGTATGTTTAAATGAGACCTGAGACCTAGTCAGAGAGATGTAATGTGAGTCTTCTTGTTAGGTATGTATGTCCAATATAATTATTGATGAATTTGGTTCAATCAGGAACACAGTTCATTAAGGGACATGTGAATTCATAAATAATACTCGTTCTTTGTAATTTGAACCTTGTAGGTGAGTTATTGTTGTTATTGATGATGAGGTTAGCAGTTTTAAATTTTTATAGTAGATAATTGATTTAATTTTCTTGTTTTTGTCAAATGGAGTTGTATATTTCTTTATAATGTTTCTAAGGGAAAATTCATCCTGCTTATAGTTACTATGCATTTGATTTTTATAGAAAATGTTATTGTTTTTATCTGTACGTTCAGTGTTGCTATTGGTTACCTTAGAAAGAAATTGTTTAATTTGGTAATCTCTGAGGTAATTTGTAAAACTATTATTAACTCGGCTCTGTTTCATGTTGTTAATTTCTTTAAAGAAAAGCAGACAAGAGGATGAACTCTTGTTTGCTTTCATCAGGAATTCTTTTATAATGCCTATTTTATATCAAAGTGGACATTTTAACAAAATTTGTATAAAAGAGGAATTGCTGCCCATATATATATATATATATATATATATATATATATATATATATATATATACTCAACTCTCCTGTCGAATTTGATGTATGAAGCTCAAGCAGATTAGTTCCTAGGAAACTGACAGCCCGACACCAGCACATGAGATTTGATTATAGTGGTGAAGTTTTTGTGCAGAACCATCCACACTTTTAGAAGGGCTGAATAAAGAGACCTGGTGCACTATGTGCCACAATGTCCCCAACAATTTTTGAATTCAGAGTTTTCCTTCTCCTAGACCAGTTGCCATTCAAGGCTATAGGACACAGTCTGTCCTGTTATTTACCCAAAGCAGGAGGGAGAAGAGGATCCATACCTTTCCCAAGTGTATTAGCATGTAAGTGAATGGATTCGACTGGAATTTGCACCTGACTCTCCAATTCCTCAACCCAAGCTGCTAACCATTACTCTACCATGCTTCCTGGCACAGTGGAGTAATGGTTGTATATATATATATATATATATATATATATATTGAAACAAATAGTTTTATAGACATTATGTGATGATATTCTTTATTGAATTTTGTTTCTTCACAAACAGAATTCTTCATATTGTTTTAACATATTCTTTGTTATTGGCATATTGGTTTAACAAATGTAATAAAAATATGGTGGATTGCTTTCAATAATTTATTGAACTAAACAAACTAGAAAAGTATTTATTTACATCATAAATCTCTGTTCTAAACTCACTGAAATATTATAAATCATGTCTGACTATATTCCATCAAAAGTGTTTCTTGGAAACTCCTTGTCATCTTTCTGTTTATATTGTAATATTGTTTTATCTACAATTGATTATAAGTAAACATTTATCTATGCCAGACTCAAGTCTATTAGAAATTTACAAATAACTGTAGTCATATTAAGTGTTGGAAATTTGTTGTATATATTATTATGAACTAGATTGGTTTTTCAAAAGTTCTCAGCTCAATCCATTTGCAAAAATCTGATCAGACATCAAATAGTTTTGGGGGCAGGGGGGGGCAGCAGATCTCATAAATGCTCAAAGGGATTGAAATCTCAGGAATTTGGTAACCAAGGCAATGTAATAAAGTTGCTTTAATGTTTATGAAACCATTCCTGTAATGTAACAGGGCTAAAAGATGTCATTGGCATTGTGAAAGACTGTTTCCATGAAGGGGTGTATCTGGTAAGGTTGAGATAGATGATAGGTAAGAAAATACCTTCCAAATGAATATAACACAGTGTTTCCCAACAGAATTAGTATATTATGTGTTGTGAGTTATTCCATTGTTCAGATTGATTAAAACCATGTGCAAGTTGTGCCACAGTAACTTTTCTGTTAGTTTGTGTAGTAAGTTTCTTCTGACTTGTAATAAAGTTCCCTAATTTATTTCCCTCAACCAACAGAGTAGCATAAGTCAAACAACCCAACAACATATGCATCTCCTTCTCTGCAATTACACTTCTCTCTGTTGTCTCTTTAAGCACTTTTCATAGATTGAGTGACAATTCAAATTTGCATATGCTAAAAGAAATTCTCTCAAAAATCCATCTGACTCAGTGATCTATCTTTCTTAAATATATGACTTGTAATGCTGCCATTTAAATTTTGGGAATATATACAAGACATGTCTGAATCCGCTTTCGTCTCGGAAGGAAGCAGTTTTCTCTATTGTTACAGTTTGTACTTGGTGGGAAAGCTTCCCTTTTCTTCTCATATCAATTAGCCTTTACTACCTAATTCCTTGATGTTTTCCCTATTTCAGCTGACTGATGACAGGTAATCACAATAATTGAATGTGAGCATTACACATGCTGTGCCATTTCCACCATAATGATTTACTCTTTATTGAAGTCACTTAAATCTTTCTCCTTACCCATTACTGCAGGATTCAACATATCAAAATGAAGTACTTGAGGCCAGTTTACTTTCTTGTATTCCTCTGACATGTCAGAGATATACAAGAAAGACAGTAGCTCTCATTCTTGCTACAAGTTGCTGGTCATAATATTTTGAACAATCAATGTACAGGATGTGATGAGTAAATAGTTGCCATTTTATATTTTTAATTTCACGCATGTGTATTGTTTGTTTTTGATTTTGTTGACTGCACAGTATAGTAGGGTCAGTTGGGAACCATCTGTGAGAAAAAGAGCACCATGATGCAGTTCACTCTACCAGAAATTTGGAAACAGGATGCTGTACTGCTTGGCATTTGCATTGAAATCTCCAATTCAGACATTTCAGAGTGTTTGGGTGTCAATCTGAAGACAGTACTAAGGATTCAGAAAGAGTTGGATGAGTCTAATGATGATTACAAAGCTGTTTGAAGTGATCACTAGTGATGCCTCCATTCATCTTCCCACCGAGCCTCAAAATCAACACAGAGGCCTACATTGAGTACTTTGAGGAGGTAGTGCTGCCCTGGATCAAGAGGGTGGCTGCTGGAAGACTTTATGTCTGGCAACAGGACTCTTTACCATGCCACACAATCAAGACAACCCAGTCATGGCTATCAGACAATTTCTGCGACCATATCACCCCTTTCATCTGGTTACCTAACTCCCCAGACTGCAACCCCCTTGATTTTAAGTCATCTAGAGGCTGTGGTTAATGGCAATTTTATTGAATAAATTTACTCTTTAGTATTTCAAGATATTTTTGTGTAATTTTGGTAAATATATCTATTAAAATGAGATGTCAGTGTTATTTTCATTTTAGCATAATTTAGATGTCAGTAGCAGCAGTAGTAGCAGCAGCAGCACCCTGCATGACGACTGGCCGCAACTGTTCTATCATCCTCAGAGCCTGCTTTTAACCAGGTCTGGTAGTCCCAAGGGGTGTCTCTTTTACTGGCAGGAACATTCACAATTGGCCACCACCAGAGTTCTTTTTGTAGACTGGATGTGGTGTGTGGAGCCCAATGCACTGAAAATGACTTTGTTATTTCACTTCTGCCTTCGTGGTGGTCATATCTGGCCAGCGTACACAATGAATCAGAATGAGGTCTAATTGGATGGAGGATAACACTATGTATAAGTTTGGTAATTGCTAAGATGATTAATTGTACACAGTATTGCAATCAGAACAATTGAACAATATATAAAATTGGTATGTGAATCAAAGTTTGTGGCAAAGTTAAAACAATTTGGTTTGTGGCAATTCAACAGAAGTTCTTGAAAGAAGCAAATCAAATCATTTCACTATGAAGAAGAAATGAGCAAAGATAATCAAATTTCCAGAAGAGCTCAAAATTCACTGCAACATTTTAGAAAATATCATATAACACTGAGCTGCTAATCTCTGATAATCTCTCATTCCTTAATGAACTGAGAACATAATCCAAGAAAAATTATTCTTTTAATTTTTTGTGTTTCCTATTCTATTGGAATTGGGGCATGTTATTGAAATAGGCTTGTTGACATGTAAAAGCACTCTGCAAGACCATTAACTGTAGCATTAACATTATGTTATGTGCAAGCCTTCTGTCATTTCATATAAAAGTTTTTTGACAAGCTCAATCCAGTCTCCTTAATTTACACTCCCATTGAGAGTACATTTAGAAATAACATGGTTTGCAAAGTTGTGGCAGGTGGTGATGCCCATTTCACTCAACAACCTATTGCTTTTTCTACTAATATATATATATATATATATATATATATACATATATATAGTGAGAGAGAGAGAGTGAAAGAGAGAGATAACTTCAAACATTATAAACATTATTTTTTAGTGGATACCTGTGTTTGAAATAGACACCCCCATCGACCTATATATATATATATATATATATATATATATATATATATATATATATATTAATCAGTATCACTCCATGCAAGGCAGTAAAGTCACTAAGACAAGTGGTTACAGGGTTTGGAAGAATTAGGGACAGAAACATAATGAGCAGGAAGAGGAAAGAATAATCAGGAGGACAGTAGATAGTGATTGACATTGCATTTAAATTTTTGCTGGAAGGGAGTTCAACAAGCAAGAAGTATGATGAAAGAGACTGTTAGCCTATAATCTATGGTTACATCTTGCCAGCTCAACTGTAAATCGATAAGATCTCCATGCCAGTCTAATACTGTGCTTAAATTCAAAAAGTCTAGGTACCATAGCAAGAGCTCATTCATTCCATGAAAGTATTTATAGAAAAGATACAGAGAGGCAACCTTATGGCAGTGGGAAAGTTATTGGTGCTGAGCTTCCACATCAGGACCAGTAATGCTGATTCTTCTTTGGATTTTATCAAGGAGCTTAAGGTAAATAGCAGGGTCAATGGGCCATATGTGGTAGAATTATTCTAAGCATGGATAAATGGTAGGCATAAAAAAGGATTACTCAAATAACACCAAATTCCCACTACCTCCCTCTACACTCTCTTGTCTGTCTTTAAACTCACCCCCAAAATTGCTGCTAAAAGTTCATGCTCTATTACATTCAGAACCTGGGACGAGCCCAACTGGTTCCGGCTTGCCTTTTCCCCACCAAAAAAGAGCCTGTATTTGCTTAGCATGTAGGGCTACTGCAGTTGAAATGAAGGAGAAAAAAAGAAAGCATTTACCGCTTTGCCGTAATCCGTCCTCGGCCAGATAACGTAAAAGAATAAGGGGAGACTTGCATCGCCTTTTTATGCAATGAATATGCAATGCATTGTGGGACAGAGATGGAATGAACTATGGGATCGCATGAAGACGCAAGGGATTATGGGTATATGGACAAATATAAAAGAACCTAGTTTTTCCAAGTTCGAGACAAGCTTGGAGTGACGTACCTGGTTGGCGGCTGGAAAAGTCTGTTTGTGCGATTTTGAGACGGAATGACTAGAAGTTGGATTACCAGTTGGGAGAGCACGAATTTACTTGATGGTGGCCGTTTTTCCTTTTATTTCATCACAGTGCACTGTTCAAATTCCATGTTCATTTGTGTAGTTTTTATATGATTAAAATAGACAATAGGAAAAAGCAACAAATTTTGCCAACACGTTTTTGTCATCCTACTTTATCAAGGCAAGTGATGATATTATTTTATTTTGTACATGGTAATTAATATAAACAAAAGTGAAATGTTATTAGTTACTCAAAATTCAAAGGTTTTATAAGACACTCATAAATATTCATCATCTAGTACTTATATCTATGAAATAGAGTAAAAAAAAGAAAAGGGTTGGGGGAAAAATAAATATATATATCTATATAAGTAGATCTTTGTGAAAAATGTTTTTGCTAGCATTTTATTTAGATGTATAGATTGTAATTTATTTCACTATATTTCATATTTATTAGAAACTTGGGAATAATAGCATTTCTTTTTCAAAAATAAGTATGGTATCTGCTTTTAATAATATAACCAGTGATAACTAAATTCAATATGTGTAAGAATATTTATACAAGAGATAAGTAAAGTTATTTTGGATATCATGAACCTCTGTTAAGTGATATTTTATATTTGCTAGTAATGATATTGAAGAGAGAAAAAAAAAACAGCTATTTTTGTCACTTAACAGTTTAATGAAAAGTATCTCCTATTTTTTATGCAGAATAAGAGCTTAATATTTTTTTCTTTTTGTCCAATCAATATAAAGCAGAATGAGCAAAAGATAAAAATTCTATTAGCCTATTAAGATTGAGCAATAGAATTTTATCTAGCTACAAGCAGAATTTTCCAGTCTTGTATAGCAGCACAGTGAGCAAACACAAACTACCTTTTACTTTTGCTCACGGCTAATGAACATGGATGTGTGGGAACAGTAATAGACTATATGACTTTTTTAAAACAAAAAAATTGTGGACTTTTTGTTTTTTGATGAGAATCTAGACAAATTGCAGACAAAATGATTTCAAATCATAAATTTGACTCAAGACTCAAAACTTTTTTAATCATTATACCAAGCAAGTCAATAAAGCCACTAAGACTAAAAGGGGTCAATGAGTTTGAAAGAATTTGAGGAAAATAATTTTATATATATTAAAATCTATAACAGAATTATATATACATATATATATATATATATATATATATATATATATACATATATATATATATATATATATATATATGCAAAAATATATATATATATATGTATATATATATGTATATATATATATATATATATATATATATATATATATATATATATATATATATATATAATATACACACACACACACACACACACACACACATATATATATATATATATATATATATATCACAATCTATAACATTTATATATATAACAGAGTTATATATATATATATATATATATATATATATATATATATATATATATAAATATATATATATATATATATATATATATATAAGTTTGTGCTTGATTAGAAAATGAAAAACAGAATTTCACATACTCACAATAAAAATGATTAGTTAAGTATATTCTGTTTTGCAATATACAATCTTGCATTATTGTGATGGAAAATGACACCTTTTTGATTTACCAAAATCTACCATTTTTATTGAATACCCACATTGAGATAGGTGAGTTTGTCATAATACTTGTTTGCAGTTATTGTTTCACCAGCTGGAAGAAAGTCAAAGTAAATTATCCCTCTGCAATCCTACCAAATGGGCTGAAACACCTTCATTGGATGCATACCTGCTTTAACCACAGCTTCTACACATTCACAAGCATTGCTTGCACATTCACAAGCATAAATGATCTATTTTTCATTACCCATGACAGTTCCATCCAAGAATGTCTCCTTTTCATTGCGGAAACATTATCAAGCTTGTTCTCTTCTGTCAGAGAAAGTGACACTCATGTGCTGAGTTTGGGATTGAACCAAAGTCTCTCCAAATGGCAAAAGGCAATTGAGTTATTGATTTTTAAACTCTTAGCAATCTCTTTCATCAACCTCGACCATGATTGATTGTTTAGGTTAAAATCACTCTGATGAAATCTGCCAAAGCACTTTTTGATATTCCAAAGCACTGGAGCATGATCCAAATAAACTTTGTGAATGTTTTTGTCACAGTTCCAAGCTTGCTCCTTTCTGACATTCATAAAGCATAATATGGCAAAAATACAACTTTTCACCATTTATCTTTAAGGCATTCATTTGTAGGCAAAAACATTTAAAAGTCTGAATTGCAGCAGAAAGATGCAAGGTTTCAATCCAGAATACACCTGAAATCAGCACCAAAACATATGCCAGTGTCAAATTGCAGTCATTTTATATGAGTAATTCTAGTCTGTCATAGCTTGAAATGGTTCCATTATATTATTAGCTGTTGTTAGCAAAAGTAAGTATCAAAAAGTCATTGATATACCATATTTACCTTCACATAAAATGCTTTTTTTGTTTTTAAATGTACCAGCTTTATTTCAACTGAGTACTGTACAAGTGGGCTAAGGAGTTGGATGAGCCTGAGTCTAATAGACATAAAAATTGTTTCTAGTAATAAAATATTGAAATTCCAGTTTCTGTTAAAATGTATTCAGTTTTTTTCCCGTTGCTTGTTGTACATACTCGATATATTCAGTGAAATATTTTGCTTTGTCTGCATCTACTGTAATTGTCTATACAAACTTATTCACATTTATTGTACTTTACTGTTTACTTTATCTGCATGTACCAGTACCCAATGATATAAATATAACACTATTTCTTTTCTGCTTTGTTACAATATATGATTTCATTCTTTATTCCAGTCTACTGTTATAATATTATATTTGCAGGCACAAATTCATACATTTTGCCCTACAAAACTACTTTAAAATATAATTCAATGATGAAATATACTAAATTTTTTTCTCACAAAATATCCTTGTAAAATAGGGGGTGGAGGAATCTTATGTAAGGATATATGTGAAGGCAAATAGGATAAATTGTAGCAGTTTCTTGTTTGCCTTTTCATGTGGTGCATACATATACAGATAAGTTGGTGTTCTAACTCATAAATCAATTACATAATTGAACATGGGAAAAGCAGGAATCCAGCCATTGTAATTGTTTTTCCTCTAAGATTTTTTGATGGGAATGACAAAACAAATTCTGACTGGAAATTGTAACCTTTGAAAATTGGATAGAATATCATTGGAAATTATTGAAATAAACATGTCCTCTCCACAACATAGCTTGTCAGCATTGTTGCTTCAATCAAATATGACATCAGTCATTTGACTATCAGTCTTATGCCATAATTCAAAATGGAGGACCCAAATTTTTAAGATATAAAATTGGTGCTCCTTTCTTCAGCCTGTGAGGAGGTACATCAATTGGCTTCAGCTTTTTAAGTAATTCAGTAGATAATTTGTGGAGTATACAAAATGTTTATTATAGTTTTAATAAATATAAACATTAAAAAAAGGATATATTAACATATAATATATGCAAAGAGGAAAAAATATCTGAATGTGCTCTGCTGACGACTGAAAAAAATCTGTTTCATCTTTTGTCAGAGAATTTTTTTCAGCCATCATCAGAGTACATACAGATTACCATTTGAAAGTGCTTAAGACCCTATATATTAAATCTAAACAATTTCTCCTCTGTAAGCAGAAGGAAGAGCTGCTGGGTTTTAATGTAACCTGTTTGTAACTCTGCTAATCAATTTTTTCTCATTACTGATTTTAGTCATTGTGCACAAATTCATATATTTTGTCTTTGATTGAGCTCTGAAGAGTGATGAATAATAGCTTCTTTCTTTAAAATAATATTTTTGACCTACCACTTTACATTAACTAATTTTTTCCTTGCTGTTCTTCTTCTGGTTTTAATATATTTTAATGCATTATATGTTCATATATACTTTTTAAAATATCATTCACAGTATTGTATACATTTACATCATCATGCAACTGCTGAAGAATTTGTTCATTGATCCTGTTAAGAGCCTAATTGTTTGGGAACAAATATTGCTTATTCACATCACTATTAAGAATAATGATATTTGTGTTAAATGTTGGGAAAGACACTAGTGTAGCTGATGATGACGTAGAGTTGATATCACCGACTGATATAAGCTTATCATGATCAGCTTTACTAACATCCAACAGTCTTTTTAGTAACAACAACTAAAAAAGTGAGTTTCTCATTTGAGTTTCTTGACATGTTTCTCCAAATGTGTTAATTTCAAACACTTTCTGTTTTGATCAAGTTTTATCCCCTTTGGAATCATTGAAAGTATCTGATAAAAGTCTCCTGCTAAAACTACTGTTACTCCATCAAAATGAGCATTTTTCATTTATATCTCTAAGAGTTCTATCCAGAATCTCAAAAGTAACTATAATGCACTCTTCTTGATTATCACCTAACATTGTTTTAGTGCTTCTGCTGTACTATTTAAGATAAAATCTTATACTTTTTAAAATGCATGATAATCTACTATCTATATTTCTCATGTTGTCTGTCTGTGTGTCTGTCGTGGGCGTTGTTACGTCGCCCAGGCCGCATTTCTCACCCGATTTCGATGCGGTTTTCACCACAAGTTTGCAAATGGATGCCGTAAGGACATGACGGAGCCCGATTTTTTAGTTCGGACTCAGGTTCAGAAAAAATCCATAATCGAAAAAATCTGCTTACAGAAGGAATGATCGCATTTCAACCAAATTTGACACCCTCTTAGAGTCTACCATTAGAAGTGTTGTCCAGAAGTTTCATGACCACAGACCCCTAAACAGCGTGGAAAATCGATAAAACCCCAAAACCTATATGCCCAGATTGCGCCTGAACCGCATTTTTAGCAAAAACCGACCGGATTTATGAGGAGGCCATTAGGAGTCACCATGTAAAGTTTCAACTCTGAGTGCCCCCAAACAGAGTGCAAATCGACCATCGGACAACCCTTAAAAATGTTTTTCTGGTTGGGTATTTCCTAAATGCAGATTAATTTAAGGTCACGCTATGCGCGGGAAGAAACAGGTCAGTGCATGCAGTGGAGTGGAAGAAAACATTTGACCTCAAATTCTGGAATGGGTGCAGGGCCATTGAAATTCAGCTATTTTATCCCTGCTACCAGGTCTGACTTTGAGCCACAAATGACATATTCGACTTTGTCAACACTTTTGCTTTAATCGTCGCATCTTACCAAAATAAGCACTTCCTTTATTCGTGTCTTTACTGAAAAAAAAACCCGCATATGTACTGAGTGAAAATGGTTCCACCCTCAGCAGTCCATTTTCCAATTCTTTAAACCTTTTCCCCTAGCCCAGGCCGCATCCCAGACCTGACAATGAGTTTTTGTGCTAAAACTGCAGGGCTTCCTCCCAATCCATTTCAAAGTTAATGCTGGCAAACGGTTAGTGGCTTTTCATTGTTGCACAAACCAAACGAGCAAACGCTTCATTGCAGCTCCTTGCATTCTCATCACCGGTATCACGTGCATTAGAACCAAGCTGCATATGCAGCAGGCAGCTTGACTCTGTTTACGGCCAAGCCTTGCGCTTGCCAAATCATGCGTGCATGCATGAATGTGCGCTAGCATCTTCCATTTTGCGTGAGCTCATTCATTGGTCTAAGTCATGGCCATTGTCCAGGCTACACCAATCAATGACAAGTCACACTCCCTTTAAATACCTTCAGCGCGGTTGCATCCGCACTCACGTCTTGATTTGATTGTCATTAACGCATCTGTCCTTGGATTAATTGACAGCTTCCTGCTACCGCAAGTTACCTATTTGCTTAAACGTTTGCATTACCCATTTTATCTCCGCGTGCTGCCTCTACTGCGCAGCCCAGTCCATCTTAGCGTTCCATACTTATTTCTACCTTTTTGTAGTTCAGTTTTGCTATTAGACAGTTAACTGTTGTCGCAAGTTACTTCTCTTCTGCCTTTACTACGCGGCCCAGTACACCTCAGTGTTTCACTACTTTTTAACCTTCAACGCTTCAACGTTTTGGTTGTGTAACCTCTTCCTACAGCAACGTTTTCGTGCTGCCAGAAAGCACGGCCCATAGCTAGGAGAAGCTTTTTCCATACCACTCCACTGCATTTTTAGTTTTCGTATACAACGAGGTTGCACCACTTCAGCTTCGGCATCAACTTCTATTCGCATTCTTACACAGCATTTCTACAACCCTTCAAATGGCTCCTACACGACGAACATCCGCACGTCAGCAACTGAAGACCCCTAACACCGTTAACGTTACACATGGAGAACAGGTGACTGCGGAGGAGCACATAATAACTCCAGTTACAGATGATCATATAGCGTCTACTTCAACCTCTGCTTTGCACTCTTCTGCGTGCCGTGGTGATGACCAACCCGACAGCTCTGCAAAGGCTGCAAAAACACCCAGGCGAGGCAACCTTAGCAGGCGTTCTAAAAAATCCTCACTGGCTAAGGGGAAACGGGAGCAGGATTCCATTGAGTGCGCCTCCTTGGGGGAGAAGCGGCTGGCATCTACATCAACCTCTGCTTTGCACTCTTCTGAGTGCCGTGGTGATGACCGACCTGGCAGCTTTGTTAAGCGTGCCAAAATACCATGGCAAGGCAACCTTAGCAGGCGTTCTAAAAGAGCCTCTGTGGCAAAGAGAAAGCGGGAGAAGGAAACCGACGTAGAGGCCTCTTTGAAGCTTTCTACTCAATCTCAACGGAGTCAGTATGTTTTATCACATGAAACACATGGTGAGCGTAACTACCGTTTGTACTGCAAATCAGTTTGCACATATTCGTTGAAAAGTAAGAGGAAACTACCTAAACGTAGGATTTTTGAATCAAGCACCGGCAACGCCGGGCCATGCTGCTAATCATTTCATAAATTTTACAAATTAGTGAAAAAAATTAAACTTACATTAAAATTTAAAAAAAAAATGAATTTAAAAGAAAATTTTAAATGCAAGTAAATAAAAATATTCTGGAAATGTCATATTTGTGATTTATGCTAATTGGGGCATTATCATTTTAACCTCTTTATTAAAGGAAACTATATTATTTTCTATGAATAAAATGTGAAAAAAATAAATATTTCAGAAATTAAATTTTTAATGGATTTATAAACTAATAGAAAATCTCTATGTTGCTTACTCCTTTTTATATACACCCAAGCTCTGATCTAAAAGACCAAGTTCATTACCAGTTGGAAGATAGAAAATGGCTTTATTCGAATAACTAAGCAGCCTTATAAAAGCTTTATGGAAAAAAAAGAACTATTGCCTATTTATAAGGATCACAAAAGACCAAAATGAATGAATAACTAAACACAATTTGATTTTTAAAGCTGTATATACAAATTAGTTAAGCTCATTAAACAAGAACTTGGTTAAAATATATAATTTAATAATGGCTGGCTGCTTGCATCCAGATATGTCTATCTGCTAGAATGGCTAAACAATCTTTGTTGCAGACTCCTGCTCAGGCACATTTGTGTATTATCTGGTGTGATTAACAATCAAAACAAAGCCAGTACACTGAAACCCTCGGTCATAATGACTTGTGATTTTGTGCTAGCATAACCATTGACAACTCCCAAATAGTTCTGTCTACCCAATTTCATTCACAAGGCTGGGGTTAACCCATGATGTTGTTTTCAGTTACTTTCCAAAGGTACCACACATTGGGATTACCTTCCCCAGACTGATAACATCAAGAAGTCACCCTTCTGACAAATTAACCATGGGGTGAGATTCAAACCTGAGTCTCATGGTCAGAAAGCAAATGTTCTAACCATATACCCAAAATATAAGAGGCATGCTTTTTCACATAAATGATAAGTAATAATTTAAGGACATAAAAGGCAATTGTTTTGACAACATATTTATATATGGACACACGCATGTACACACATACACACATAATGCTACAAAGAGGTTCTGAAATATTCCCAGCCTGACCATAAAGCCCTTCCAATAGAAAACTGATATTGTGAAGTGAGTTAATATGAGAATTTTTCATCATCCATTTATATACAGTGTAACCCGGATATAAGAGAAACGCGGATATAAGAGATATTTTCTCTGGTCCCAAATTAGAGCCACACTTACCTAAACAAAATAGACCAAACCCGGATATAAGAGACTTCTTCTCCAGTCCTGACAACTCTCTTATATCCGGGTTACACTGTATAAGGATTAAGATTGAGTTATAAAATTTGATTAAGCACTTAAGTCTGTGTGTTAAAATTTCAAGGATATATATTTTTCCTGAGTGTCTGTATTACTCATTTAATTAATTTTTAAGTCATATTTCTTCTCTTGCACATTTAGAACACAAACTTATTTAATCTTGAATCTTGACCCTTATCATCTGTTCATACTTGGTGAACTCCTTATATATCACTGCTATCTCAGGTGAATTTGACACAAACACCAGTATATGGTTTGTAGTGGAGGATTAAAGTCTTCTCACATTTAAAACTAATTAATCTTTTTGGCCACTTATTAGTGTCCTGATGCATTTCTTATGATCAGTTCTGATATGGCATTTCAAACTCAGTCACTTTCCCACTGCCATAACATAGCTTCCCTGTGTCTTTTCTATAAATACTGTCATGAAAATTGTTTTGAGAAGTTTTCCTCTTTAGTAACTTGACTTCACAAATTTAAGCACAGTACTAGATTAGCAACTTGCTCTCATCATTTTACTGTTGAAATGGCTAAGTGTAAACATAAAATCTATGCTAAAGGTTTGTATTCTTACACTTCTTGCCTGTGGAACTCTCTTTCACCTTCTTGTTTTCCTGTTTACTATGATCAAACATTTAAATGCAATATTGTCATCTGTCCCTTTGTATCATGATCTTTTAATGTCCTTTCTCCCCTCAATGTTTTCTCAGTATTTTTTGCTCTCTCTAACCCCCATGCATTTTAGTGGCTTTATTTTCATGCTTGGAATGAAATTATTAAAAACAAATATATGCAAGTTGCTTTACTTAATTTCTCTCTACAGAATCCATGGATTAGAATGTTTTCTGGAGCAGGCTCATCAGTATCTATGGGAAATGAGTTAAACTTTAAAATTTCAATTTCTTTTCAGTAAATAGTTTCACAATACTGAAGTTTATTATTTGAATATAAGTCTTTGAATTCACTTTGTATAATCCTCTTTTCAATGATACCACATATATTTGAACAAAGCCAAACAAAACTTTAGCCAGATGTGTGTGCAATAAAGATATCACTTTGAATACCTTATGGAATAATTATAAAATGCTGAAGTAAATTGACCAGCAAGAAAACTGTTTAAACCCCAGTACCTGAAAATAAAAATATGTCTTGGTAAATACCAACACTTTTTATTAAAATTTATTAGTATTACTAATGGTTTTGAAAATTTCACCAAGAAATGATTATTGTTTATTACAAGTTTCATTGAACAAATTTGAGAGCAAAATTTCGACAGGATGAAACTAAGCTAATAATAACCCAGTTACTTTATTTCTAATAATTTTTGGATTGGCAATCTCTCTAATTCCAATAAATCTAGAATAATCAATACAAGTACCACTTGATGCCATTACTAAAGGGTTAATCAGTGACTGATTTTATTGAAGGTTTGTGGGATGTGCAAAATAGGAGAATTTCCAAGTTATTTAATTTCAACTTGTTATTTGATTGGTAGCACCACTCATTTGATTTTAAAGTTTCATTTTCTTCCTCTCTTTGGAATAAAATGGTTTCAATCAGCAGTCTTTGTAAAAAAATTTGTGCATTATCATAAAAATAAATTTTAAAAAGTTTCTTTGCACTAGTTCCTTGAAACAAATTTTAATTTCAGTTCATGCCATACTAATTAATGCATTTTATCTTCCAAGTTTTTTGGAAATCCAGAATCAGATTCAAATTCTTCAATTGATCATCTTCCTTAAACAAAACTAAAACAAGTTTTAAAAGAGGAAAAATTCATATCCATTTTTTCCCTTTTAAATAATAAAAAGAGCAATATTAGTTTGATAATATTGATTACAAAATTGTCATCTGCTTCCTTTTATCTTGGGATTGCAAATTGAATTCTTTAAAGGAAGTACACATGTTCCTCCCAGCTTTATGACTAATGGTAGTCAATAAAAGAAATTATTGATCATTATATATTTCATATAATCAGCATCACAGAGTAAAATATATTGTGCCATTCTAGTCATACTAATTGTACTAAATATTGACTAAATATAAAGAAAATAAATAAATTCAATTCTCATCTTTCAAGTGTAATTTCTTTCAATTGCAATTCATTTTATGAGGTTTTAGTATCACTGACTATTCAGTCAGTCAGTTATGTGCCATGTGTGATACATGCTTAGGTGGTCATGTATCTTTCAATACATGACTGAAGAAGTAGTTTTTTTCCCACAGTAGGTTGCCATTTCTTTCCGCGGTCGACTAGTTGCATCCAAGGCTATAGAACCCAGTCTGTCCTGCTATTTTACCCATAGCCGAGGGGAGAAGGTGAGGATCTATAACTTTTCCTAGGGTATTAACACGTAAGTGAATGTAATGGATTTCACTGGAATTCGAACTCAGCTCTCCGATTCCTCAATCCAAGCCACTATTCATTACTCCACCGTGCCTCCCTGACTATTAGTAATACATTATTTAACCATGAAATATTGTTTGGTACTATTACACCTAACATGGACTCTAGTTACTTAATATTGCTGAATAAAATTTATTAAGGTTAATTTTTATGACTGCTCTTATAGCAAATCAGTAGATGTGAAATTGAAAAATAAAAAATGCTATGAAATATATTGTATTTAATATATTTAAATTCAAATCCATGTAACTGAATAAAAATGCTGCCTTATAATTTGACATTATTTTTAATGAAGTATTTTTTTATAAAGATTCCATTTCTTTCAAGGTTATTTATAATTGAATGAAAAATGCTTGACATTTAAATACATTTTACTCATTTTATTAATAAAATACATTAAGTAAAGAACATTTTCTATATCATCTCTATAAAATTGATGTATCTGAAACTATATATTTTACAATATTAGTCACTGAGCTGGCTTCCTACAAGATTCCAAACATATTGAATAAAACTTGGAGCAGTTTTAAATTAATCAGAAAGAGTTCTGTCAATTTTCACAAGTACTATTAGGCACTTATAACATAAAATTAAGCATAACTGGCCCACACTAATTGTTGATCAATTAAATATTTTTAACTGTTTGATTATTTACCAAGCTTAGTTAATATGATGTTCATTAATATTTTCACTATGATGTATTCAATTGAAATATCTGTATATGTGAGAATCTTGATGGCTTACTTTTTTGTTTCCATGGTATATTAATGTGCAATAAACCTTACTTTTGGGGATGCATTTTCTGGTTTCAGACTTCTTTCCTAAAATTAAGAAATTTGTTATTGAACTGGGGGAGAAAGTAAGCAATTTTCAAAATTTCAACCTCAATATCAGGCAAAGCTTTATTGTTCCTTAATTTTTTTAAATAGATTTCTTAAATTCCTCATCAGTAAGTTCATTATTGTTTATGTTTGGAGACAGACTTTGCAGTGATTGGATATATATTGGTATATGTTCTATTTCAGTGGGCCTCTTAAGTTTACTGTGGTCAGGGTTGAAATGTGATTCAAAGTGATTTTTGAGACAAGGACATTTCTTCTGTGGTGATTTTAATTGTATGATATTATTGTGATTTTTCACTTTTCTCACATTTTAACACATTGTCTATGATGCTTGGCTTCATTAATTTCTTTTCCAATTTTCCAGAGATATTGTTTTCTCAAAAAGTTAATTTTTTTTAATTTTCTTTGTTGTCTCATATTTTTCCTTCCATTTTTCTTCCCTTCTGTTTGTTTCTTTTTTGTTTCAATTTTATAACTCAGGATTGCTGTCTGTTCCTTCTAGGAATTCTTGGAATAATCTCAAACACTTCAGCTAATGAATGATATAATAACATTGTTTGATTCGTCTTTGATCAAGATTTAGGGACATCAATTTGGACCCTGGTTTATTACAGAATTCTAATATTGCCCTTTAAAGGCCTGGATGTTTTTATGTTTTATGCAAGTTGTTGGCTGGTCTTGTCAGTTTTGTTACAATTAATATTTAGTCAATTTTTGCATTAGAGTTTTCTAATAATTAGATTCTTGCTGGTATTACATTTCAAGTTTTTTATTAAAGAGTTATTCAGTCTTTCATAAACCTTGTACTGAAAATTCATGTATTACAAATGATATAGAAATTAACAACAAAAACATTTTGATTTGATTTTTGCCTTGAAAAAGTTGGAAGACAAAACACATCAGCAAAAAAGTTTGGAGGAAGAGCAGATAGGAGTGGTAAAGGAGAGGATGTGGAGAAAGAGAAAGACAGTGGGTCGATCAAGGCAAGGGGGTTACAGAAGATTTGGAGCGAGAGCAGATAGGAATGAAAGGTGAAAGGATGTGGAGAAGGGAAGTGGATAGATCAAGGCAACTGGAGATGTCGATTGACGCTACACTTAAACCTTTGGAGATTGTATTTGTCAGGGAAACAGTTATCATCTTATACCAATTTGTCTTGTCCACAGAATTGATCTGGAAATTTAACTGTGTGTGTGTGTGTGTTTATTTTATAAAGCTATCCATTAGAATTCTTTTCCAAGTGGGAAAATGGGAACAGTTGATGGCCAAGAGGAGTTCATAGATTTAGTAGAAATCCCATTTAGAATTCCTGAGAATGTCTGTCTATATAAAATGTTTCTGGAGAATGCATTTACTATGTACTTGGCTGCTTTGTAAATGTTTCTGACTTAAATCTTTTACTCACTAGTTTGGTTCAATGATTTTTTTTATTTAAAAAGTTGGAATAGTTTATTTATATTTGTTCACTGATCATAATCAAGTAACAAGCACTTGAAAAGCTTATAAAAAAAGAACAGCACTAGTATCTTTAACTAAGAGAACCTGAAAATAAAGGAGACAAGGTCAAAGGTCACTAGATATTTATAAATAACCAGATAATCAAAAGATTGCAAAGATATATAAATAATTTTCTTTATAATTTTTTTAAAATTTTGAATACTATTATTTGTATGTAATATAAAGTAAGATATGAAATTTTCTGCATCAGAACAATAAGAAAGATATCCTCTAAATAGCAACCATATACTTGTAAAATTTTGATGTACTTCCAGCAGAGAGATATGTACAAAATATGTATGCAAGATTCAAATGTGTAAAAAGCGCAGAGTAGCAAAAAAAGCTAGTCACGGTTGATGTTTATTCCAGTCATGCAGTGCAATCATAAACCATTTTGGAAAACTTGTTTCTATTTATCTCACAAAGTGATAGTCAGAGGTTGGTGTTACAATTGATGAAAATCAGACTCAATTGGCACTTTCATATTAAATGCCCATAAGTCAGTTTTATTATTATAAAAAAATATTTTTGTCTTAACTTGAGGCTTATTTATAAAACAAAACAAAAAACAGGTATAAAGATAATATTCATGTGCTCATGAAGGTAAAAGAAACATAGGGTCAGGTTTAAATTGGAATTTTGTATGTGTATATGTGCATAGAAGCGAATGTTGCCTGGTTACCATGGCCCCTGCCATAAAGACATCAGAATGACCGATTACCCTCCTCTTTTAGAAAGATGAGCTACCTCAATGTAATAATCCCCAGAGATCAAACACATCAGCATCAACCTCTTCCTCAAAGACAAGACTAGGCTGGAAATTAAAGATATTATTATCTCAGAGTTAAGGAATATAATTGTTGTCTTTTACAGGTGGCTGAAAATTTAAGGTTTATAAACACTGCTAAGATGTAGCAAAAAATACTTTTAACTGGAGTTTATTATCTTTATATTTAATGTGCTAATTTTAAAAATAAAAAACGTAAAATAAAAAAGCTTGCATAAAATTTGTATAAAACTATATCTAGACACAGTGCTGTCATGACTACAAAAACTAAACAACCAATAAAATCTTTTCATTGAAAGAACCAATGAGAAATCATTATAAAGACATGGGATTACTCTTACTGCTTCATTATTTAAGAACACACCATTTTTTTCTTTTCACTTCATCAATGAAACTCTAAACTCTACTTTCAAATACAGTTTCCTTACATTTTTCAGATTAACTTTCATCCTTTTTATTTCAAATTTATCTAGTAGATAGTTTTCTGAAGAAAAAATATCCACTAAAGAGACTTAAGTTTGAGAAAAACCATCTCTTCTTGACATCTAATAGAAATACAATGTCACATTAGATATATGACATTTTCTGAGAAGTCTCCAATATTAGAAATCATATTAGATTGCCTGATAGGTTTCTTATTACTTAATCTTGGCTGGCACAGAATGAGAAATCTAAAGGAACAAAAGGAAAACTTTTTTAAGAAATAACAGTGACAAGGTTTCACATTTTGAAATTCACATTATTAATGTCATGTTTTTATTTGTTATGATACTTTTATTCTATTATATATAGAATATCACACAAAACACATTTAATAGAAACACAGGGCTTACAAATATATCATGTTGAAACACTGGTTCTTGTTAAGCAACATCAAGCCTGGTCATTACCTAGATGGGTGACTGTTTAGGAAATGGAGAGCTGAGTTCCAATTCCAGTGGGTTTCATTATGTTCACTTATGTACAAATTACTTTGGGAAAGGTCTGAATTCACTTCTCCCCCCCCCCCAGCAATAGGTTAATTAGTAGAACTTGTATTAGTAAATCATTATTATCTCCAAGAAAAATTACAATCTAAAAATATTTTCTGGTTTTAAATAACCTGCAAAAGGTTGATAAGCTGTAAAAAGCAAATCAATCATAGCAACACAGTGATTTAAAGTTTTAATTATTCTCAAATATAAATAAGATTATGATACCAAACATGAGACGTTAGAAGAAATGATTTTGAAGTGGCTGCTTGGCTGGAATTAGAATTTAGCAAATTCTTGAAGTAGGATCAAAAAATTAATGCTTTAAATAAACTACTTTCTTATCTTGATAAAATGAAGTTCACCTAAACTAAATAATTCTTATAGATTAATTTATTCAAATTGAATTTTGGTTGTTGCATTTACCATATTTTGGTCATTGTACTTGCCAGCTTTTTTCATGTACTTCTTGTATTCGGTAAGAATTCTCAGAATTTCAAAGATAACACTTTATTCAATCTACTAGTGTAGATTGTTATCATTCTGTTGTCTATGATATGGAAGATAAATCTTTGGTCAATTCTTAGTTAATTCAACCTTGTGATACTGTTTCTGCATATTCCCCTGAAGCAGAGTATATGAATTTGCTTATCTGAACCAGGAACTGAACAAATAAACTGTATACACAACCAATCATAGAATACACTGTGCCACTGTTCTCTAAAATGATCAAGTGGTAGAATCTAATGTCTGTTCTTATTGATTAAAAGCATTGATATGGTGTTCATTTCTATATTAGGCCAACCCTGATAAGGACACCAGTTTGTATAAATCAGTGTCTAATAATTGCTCATCTTAGAAATTCAGATAAAAAGTATAGATATTATAGAAAATACAAAATCATAAAAAGTGAATAGCTGATCAAAAAATTCACAAAGTAATCATAGATTGTTTAATGGCCTTAAGTTATTCATATGGAAAAAATACTCAATTATATTTCAAGATTTCAATTTGTATACTAGTAGAATTTCTTTAAAAAACAACCCGGTTTGTTTTGAGAATTTAAGTCACATTTTAGAGATCTTCAGTGAATTAAGAAAGAAGCTACTAGTGACAATGCTGTACTATGACCAGGCTTTTCACTGTGTTGTTTTCATGCTAGAGAATAATATAATAATCAAGTCTTTTTAATTTCTTAAAAACAACCCAGTTGGTTCTTGGAATTTAAGTCACATTTTAGGAATCATCAGTTAATTTGGAATGAATCTAGCAATGACAATACTATATTATGAACAGGCTTTTTACATTGTTTTCATGCTAGGGGATAATATAATAGTCAAGTCCTTTTAATGAATCCATTCTTTTTTGTGTGTGTGTGTGTGTGTGTATATATATATATGCGTATGTGTGTGTGTGTGTGTGTGTGTGTGTGTGTGGTGATGATGATGATGATTATTATTATTATTATTATTATTATCCTTCTTCTTCTTCTTCTTCTTCTTCTTCTTCTTCTTCTTCTTCTTCTTCTTCTTCTTCTTCTTCTTCTTCTTCTTCTTCTTCTTCTACTTCGTCCTGTAAGACAGTGGTTAAGTGTATGCAGTTTACTTGTTGGTCATGAACTCAGTCCCTAGGTTAGGTAGTGAAATCAATTTATTCATACCTGCTGAGATTTGATGTCATTATTTAACATAGCTAATGTTGGTTGTTATGTCTTCATTCCATGTCCTACATGAAAGATTACCAGTGTCACAGACAATATATTTTAAGAGAGAAAAATCCTGTGTAACAGATTTTGCACTCACTGACCTGATATGCTTTTTCTGAACAAGAAATAGTACAGTTAGCATTCATCTTCCAAGTATTTTTAGTTGCACCAATAAAGGTAGATGGCCACACTTAATTATTTGAAAAGATTTATTAATCTGCAGACAAAATGAATGTCATGAAGAATAAGTCGTTATATCACAGCATTAATAAAGAATTTATTTTTAACAAAAGAAAACTGAATGAAAAAGATGAAATATTTGATGATTAAGCATTCTACTTGGTTCTTGGATAAAGTTTGTGCAATTTTATTAAAGATAAGTAGGTTCTTATAGTCATTTTGGATTATAGACATGAGTCATTTCACTTTATTACATTTGTGTGTAGATGAGGATGGTTGAAGTTAATATGCGTGTATATGTGTGTGTATGTGTGTGTGAATGTTGTGCCACCTGGCAAGAGATGAAGGAATGAAAACTGTACCACTTGACAGCCACCATGATAAGGCATTTCAAGATGGCTGCTCTTGATATATATCCAGAGGCAAACACCCACAGGGTATCTTGTTTGTGTGTCTTCACTCACTGGAAATGCTAACTGGATTATTTATCAGCATCATACTTTTGTGTTTTGGACTAAGTAGAAATTGTGACTGGATTATTTATCAGCGTTGGACTTTTATAGACAATTCAACAGTGCTGAGTTTCTGTTCCTCTTTGAAGTTTGTGAAAAAAAGAAAATTGTTGAGAAAACTTTGCTACAATATGTAAGTTCATAGTAGGTTTAATCTATGAAGGCAGCTTTGAATGAAATTACAGCTGGTTGTAGTTCAACACATAGATTTGAAATCTTGCTTTTCAGAAAGTGATATGCTGGACCAACAAATTCTTGTTAGTCTTTATATAATTCTTGTGAAATCACTTCAGCATTTGTTCTTGCTGATTAATCCATTAATTGTAGGAGAAATTTCTATCATTTGAAATTCAGCCATACCGTCTTGGCCAAATGTTCAAAATTAACATTTCTCTATTATTGCAGAATATTGCATTATTCACTTTTACTTATTGTAAACAAACTGCAGTATTACATCATCCTCAATTCTGAAACACTTTAACACAATAGCAAGTTTGAAAGCTGTGAAGTTAAAAATAAATTTCTGTTGTGATTTTATTCATTAAACATGGAGGAAAATTGTTACTTTCTGATGTTTAAAGAGCCCCAATAGTTACTCTGTTCACAATGTTATTGTCAAGTACCAAACTAATGGCTCTTTTTCTGTCCCAGAAAAAAAAATCTCCAAGAGATCTCTTTCTCATTCATTCTGCATGTTGGCTGGATATGAATGCTATGAAGGCAGAAAACAAAATAACAAAAGTCATCTTCTGCTTATTAGGCTCCATGCATCATATCTGGTCGGCGAAGTAAGATTTGGCAGTGGCCAGTCATGAACATTCCCACCAGAAAAAAAGAAAATAAACTGTTTTAGTAAATTTAATGCATAGAAATAATTACTACTTTTTATTTTGCTGCTATTAAGATTTTTATTCATATTTGTTAAATTTTCTTGTCGTTATCCTCTTTTTGCATAGATTTGTGCTTATGCAAGACTGTCCCCACAATAATTGTCAACCTTAAATGAAAACAATAACTTTTTCAAATTTTCATAAGCTACATTTCGGTGGAATTCCAAATGTGTTATTGTCTTATATAACAGAAAGATTAAAATTATATTTTACAGTTTATGCTTTTTGTTTCATTACAGAGAAGAATGGCATTAATAATAATACAAAAAAATTTATCCCCATAAGACAGACATAAAAATTCTAATTGTGGCCCATTTTCTAATATGAAGTCCTTAAAGGCAAGATTTGAATTTAAAAATAAATTCCTGTGTTCCACTTATTTACATTTCCCTTATTAGTCTTACAAAGGTAAAAATTAAAGTAACAGTTCAGAACAAAATTATTACGGGATTGTTAATTGGGGATAATCCCAATGAAATACATTTTTATATGTTAAATATGATAAGCACAAATTTGCTCCTCTTATAATTTGTCCCCTAATTTTAAGCAATCATGACAAGATTAAAACAATTACATAAAAGAAGCTACAGTTTCACCACTTAGCCTTGCACTTACATATATATTCTCTTTATTATCAATTTAATGAGATTGCCAAGTGGGGGCAACTATTTTTACTTTACTTTTAGTTATAATTAATATACCTTTAGTGGAAATAAAAAGATTTTAACATAGAAAAATAACTTATCATATATTTTGAATCAATAAAAAAGAAATTTTATAAAAATAAAATTTTCCATTTTTTAAAGGAAAATCAATTTTTTGCATGTGATAAAAGTAAAAATAATTTCAGAATTGTAATCATTTAAATCCTATCTAAATGAAATATTTAATGTGGAAAATATTGAACTTTTTAATAATTACATTCTCATTCCATGAAAATGTTTTTAATTAATTTTTAAATAATTGAAGCAAGTAGTATATTTACATTAAAAGGTCTAATGTTTTCATTAATTGCATAGTTTTTATGATGTTACTTTATTTACTGCAAAAACAGTTCTTTTAAATGTAGAATGAATAATTATAACTGCATATTTCAAAACAAATATTTTTTTCATTATTAAAATGTAAAAAGAAAAGTGTGAAATTTTTTAAATTCACCTCTTCTTTACTTTTGTGTTAACACATCAAAAATATATTGTTTTCAGATGCTACTAAAATTTCTCTTTTACTGTAATCTACTTGATATTTGTTGACAAAGGAAAGGATGTGTTTCTTATCTATCATTGTATCCAAAAGTTTAATTCAATTTTTTCAAGTAAGCTTAAAATATGACCGCATATATTGAATTACCAATTTGTACTTGGGAAAAAAGGGTAAAGAAAAATTTTTTTATTAAAATGAATACTGGAACAGAAAACTATGATGAGAAGTAAAAACAAAAGTGGCAAAGCCAACACAGGAGACACAGGTCAAAAATAATAAAAAGGTTTATTGCAAAAAACATGTTACTGGTTATCCTGGGCATACACAATGTTAGTGCATTGTGTGCCAAAAATATGTCACCTATAACAAGATATGAAATAAGGCAAAAAGATTACTTTCATGCACATTCTAAAAAATCAAAATATTTTCCTTTCCATTACCATCTAACAAATAACACAACATAAATGAAATTGACACTGAGGGGCAGAAATGTTCTTTTAAAGCAAACAATATTATCACGGTGGATGTAATGTTTGTTATGAGAACAATCAAGTTTCTGAACACACATAAACAAAAACATTATTGCAGAGTACATACAATATTCTTCATTTACTTGAAAAGAATAAATGTCCCCAAAGTTTAAAAGATAGAAAACAGAATAGTAATAGAAACAATCCTTTTTTTAAAAAGGAATTTTCCTGTATGTCTGTTGAAGTTAGATGAAGGGTTTCTTAGGCTTTCAGATTTAGTACCTGGATGCAGCTATGAATTCATTGTCTAAGGAATTGCTGGTAATAAGTCAGGTTTGGAGTATTAGCTCTTCCTGCAGGGCTGGGAATTTAGGCTGAGAGCAACAATTTCTCTGAATGCAGTAATTTTCAACTCCATCTAATAAGTTTTTCAATGGCTTAAATAGGCATTGCAGGGTCTTTAAAGAGAATGATTGGCTGGTGGTGATTTCATACTGAACCAAGATATTTCTAGAAGGTGTTGATTGTCAGAGTCATGATATCATTAACCCTCAGACTGCCAGGATGAGTCACATAGATATACCACTGAAAATATCAAAAGGGTCAGGTGACTGCTAGCTGAAAAAATCATAACATCATCAAATTTTTTTCAGTAGAAGTTATAAGTTATGTCTTCAAAACCTGAAAAATTTCACAAAGCTAATTTGAAATCATTAAAAAAATATATTGCTGTAATGACAAAAGTATGCAGGTGTAGGCTTTAAAAAAGTTTTATTCAACTGAGAATACAAGGTTCGCATATAGTGTTCTTTTATAGTCCCAGTAAACAGAAGTAGCTCTCTCAAAGAGAAGAGTAACAAAACAAGGGGAGACCACTCTTGATTATTGATAATAATTACTTCAATTTTTCTTCCCAAAATATGTGCATTTAAAATAATTTGTGGATTTTAATATGATGCTTACATAATTTAAACTGAAAACTTACTTTAAAAGTAAGTATAAGTATACAGATAAGTATTTATTTTGTGAATTTTTAAATCAATTTTCATTATTTTATAAAAAAGTTTGAATTTTATTAGAAAAATACTCAAAAATTGTAACTGCACTTAAACAGGTCCAACTGTGATGCTAATCCTGTCACTTTTATAAAAATAAACCTTTTTACTTTCTTTTTTGTGTTCAAGTCAAAGATCATATTTTATTACTGTTAAACAGTAATAATTATAATTCCTCTATCCAGTGACCAAACCATAGCGACATTTACAAGTTTTATAGTTTGTTGAATAGATAGTATATTGCAGGAGGCATGGTGGTTAGCAGTTCGGGCTGAGGAATTGGAAAGCCGAGTTCAAATTCCAGTCAAATCCATTACATGCTAATACCCTTGGGAAAAGTATGAATCCTCTTCTTCTCCCCCCAGCTATGGTTAAATAGCAGGACAGACCGGGCTCTATAGCCTTGGATGGCAACTGGTCTACTGCAGAAAGAAATGGCAACCTGCTGCGGGAAAAAATCTGCCTCGTCAGTCACGTATCAAAAGATACATGGTTGCCTAAGCATGTATCATGCATGACTCATAACTGACTGACATTGTATGTATTTTGGTGTACAGGTGTACATCTCTTACAACTGATAAAATATGTATTATGCAAAAAGGAATAATTAAAAACTAGTTTATTTTATTATATTTATCTTTGTTAAAGATAAGCAAGTTTGAGTGCTGCAATTTGGCATATCTCGCCTTTGACTTTCTTCAAAATTTTTAGAGACAATTCTATGATATGAAACCATTAATCAAGTATCATGCTAAAGATTAAACACACCCATATGAACCTTTAAATTCTACTCATGCTGTAATTATTGAGATTATCCCAACTTATTAGAATAGATGATAAAGTTTATTAGGTGAAAATAACTGAAGATGTCTTTTTATTAAAGCTTGGTTTTTCTCAAAATTGATCTCATTTTTCATTTTCAATTTTTATTCATCAGCAAGCTTTCTTCTCTTCAAAGAAGAAATATCAAATATCAAATGGAACAATTAAAAACATAACTATCTTCAATCCAGCCTCTTGCTATTTTGCTTTTCATCCTTCAGTTTTTCTTTTTCTTCCCACTCACTGTTGTTTCCCTCTCCATCTAAATCATTCATATTATTCTCTTCTTCATTCTTTCTCTTTTTGTCTCTCTCCTTTATTATCACATTTCCTTTAAGTTTCTTTCCCTCTCATACTTCTCTCCTTCCTCCTCTTCTTATTTTACTCCTCCTCCTTCTTCATTTTACCTCCATCTTCTCTTCCTGAAAAGTCTTCACTTAATTAATTTCCTGTTTGTTATCATGGAAGAAGAAAAAACTTAATTTCTTTTATCTTGTAACTTTTGTATTATTTTTATTTTTATTTTCATGTGTAGTCTCTAAAATAATTTTCACTCTTTCATCATTTTAAAATAACTTTGACTTTTTAAGAGAAGAATCAGAAAATTCTAAAGCACAATACACTCACAAATGTGCATACAATTAAGACACGCATGACTGTTGAAGTTGAACCACATTCTCAATGATGATCAGTAGGAAATGAATGAAGGAAGAGACTGAAAGAAAGAAGAAAACAAAATTAGAAAGAGACACTCTTTCCAAAAAGGGGGAATGAAACAAGAACAAAAAAAAAAGGATTTCACATTTTAGGTTAAACATTTTTCTCACATCAAATTTTACATATCTACACACTCCTGGTTTGGCTCAATGATTATATTAACAAACTAAAAAAAAAATGATTTGTGAAACATTCTCAAAAACTTATCGATAAGAGTGAAAACTTGCATTTCAAAACTTCATGAAAAGTATGCCTGCTTTTACCAGACAATCATGTATAAATAAAATCACATAGTGTAACTACTTAAATTCCATATGTTACCTTTTTGGAAAATAACAGAAATATCTTTATAAATCAAAATAAACAGACAAAGAAATGAAAATAGCTACTAAACACTTTGAAAGAGATAATAAATTAGAGTCATTTATCATTTATCTTATTGCATTTGTAAATTTGAAGAAATGAACATATGAAGCCTGTAATATAAATGAACCATTGTAAATTTGATTTTTAGGTTCAACTAGTAAATAAAACAAATAATTTTTCAGAGATAATGTTATGCACAGACTGTCTAGAAAAAGAACTGTAGAACAACAACATAATATTCTAAGTTGTTTGTTTTATATTCACTTGGTTAATGGCTGAATTAAAAACTAGTCTGGTAACAATCCTTGTCTGAACAATCATACAATTAATAATTGGATTGAAGCCATAGTGTGTTTTACTCATAATCTAAAATTGATTTCCATATGATGTCAACATTGAAAAGCAGTGGGATAAGAGCAAAAAAGCAGAATTGAACTGTAAAAAGAAAACAACTATATCTTCCACCAAACAAAAACTGAAAAATTCAATATGGATAAGACAGTGATTACTTTTGGGAAGTTGGTACAAATATTATATAAGATGATTCACATATTGATGTAAATTTGTATTGTCATGTGAGTTTTTTATTTAAAAGATGTTTATGTAAATGATTATCCCATTCCAGGATAATAAATATGAATTTTCTTAAATTGGCTTATGCCACCTGAGTTAACATAAATTTTATTCATTTAAAACTGTTTGTCTGTAAGGAGTATTTTTATGTTTTTATTTTATTTTATTTCATTTTAGATAAAGTGTTTTATTGTCGTTTAGCGAAGACACATTGTGCACTATGACTGCGGCACCATTTAATGTCACCAGCTCAGAGGCTGGGAAGGAGTCTCCATTCTTGCCTGATCAGTGAACAGGGAATAACTATTTAACTAAAATTCAAAACCATAGAATTGCAAAAGACCAAAGAAAAATTAAGTGATTTAAATGTAAAGACATAGAGAAGGCAAATCAAAGAAACAGTGTATAGAGCAGGGCTGGGCAAACTTTTTGAGAGTGCATGCCAAAACTGGTCAAATCTCTGACATAAAATTTTTCCACGTGTGAACAAAAATATTTTGAGAACACATTATCTCTTAAGTTTTTTTTGTTTTTTTTTAAGCAAGGCTGGAAGCCACTAGCACGCAAGGGGTTACAGAAGGTTTGGAGGAAGAGCAGATAGGAGTGGTAAAGGAGAGGATGTGGAGAAAGATAGTGGATCGATCAAGGCAAGGGGGTTACAGAAGATTTGGAGCAAGAGCAGATAGGAATGAAAGGTGAAAGGATGTGGAGAAGGGAAGTGGATAGATCAAGGCAACTGGAGATGTCGATTGATGTTACACTTAAATAGTTGGAGCTTGTATTTGTCAGGGAAACAGGAATAAGGAAGGGAGTTCCACAGGCGAGATGTGTGAGACATGAAGCTATTGGAGTAGAAGAGACGTCTACATCTAACAGTTTCAACGGTGAAGGGGTGGGAACGGGATGCCAGCCTCGTAGGACGTTTGTGGAGAACTTTTTGAAATGATAAAAAAATCACCCCAGATCAGTAAAGATATGGTATTGTAAGAAATTATGTAAATCATGTAAAACTGACAATGAAAAAAAGGATGACAGGTTTTTATGAAAAGCTTTTTTTGATATTTTTTATTAGCCTGTAAGTATAAATGTAACTGCCATACATACGCACACAATTTAAAGACACTATTAACTATTATTAGAATCAACACAAAAAATTAACACATTTTTTTTATTAATCAATCATCATTTTTTCCAGTTATACATTTTTATGACTAAAATACAGTAAAAGATTATTAAAAATATTCTTTTGCTGATTTTAAATTCCTTATAAATGATATAAAAAAAAAAAAAATTGGTTTACCTTCAAAACTACATATAAACAGTCCTGAACCTTTGCCAGTTTCAAAAGAAAACATCAGATAAAACTAGAGAAAAAAAACTTGATGACTCTTTATATATTATCAGTAGGATTTCTGCTGACAGAGATTTTATATCAGGTTTATATTTAGTAACTTTGAGAGGTGTCCACACACTAGTTTCATCCATCAGGCTACTCCTGTTATGAGACTTAATGTTCGTCACTGAGAACAAAGATTTACAAACATATGTAGATGAAAATATGGATAGCAATGCTGTTGCAAGGTTTTTTTAAACAGGCAAAATTTTCTGGAATGGTATTCCAAGTCCTTAATACATGATTTTCTGTATTTCTCTCTGATACTCTCATCTCTAATCAGTCCTTTTCAATATTCTCCATGTCAACTCTAAGGTCAAGAAATTTCTGCTTTCAAATTGTGTTACTTTGAAATTCAATCAACTACATTTCAAAATCACCCATGTCTATCTATGAAAACATTTGCAAGTTTTGAAACTGACAGGAAAACTTAATGAATGTCTCTTCCAGTTCTCTGAATTTATCAAATCTTATAAAGAACTGCTCAACAGTTGATTTGATGATATCTACAAACAGCTTTTGAAGACAGTGGCAGTCTATTCTGCTATCTTTTGGGAGATCTTTGATATACATCTTTATTTTAGAAGTATCTAAATCTCCAATCATCTACATCCTTCTTAAAAACTTCTAGTTTCATTTGAAAAGCCTTTATATAACCAAACATAACATCAAGTGTTTGACCAGAGCCCTGTAATTTAATATTCAAGTCATTTAAATGTTCACAAAAATTTGCAGAAAACATCAGTTTACAAATCCACATGATATTGGACAATTCTTTGTAAGACACACAAAAAAGAGCTTTATCTCATCTAAGCATTCAACAAATCATTTCAGAACTAAACCTTAGTTAAGCCAACAAAGATTGTTGTACATTTTCAGTCCTTTATATACAGATTTTAGCTCATTCAGTAAAATTTGAAATTGTCTTTTATGTAAATCCCAAGCAGAAATCTAATTATCAACCTTGGTTACTGTTTGCATCACTTCTTGAAGTTCCTTTAGGCTAGATTTGCACACAAAGCCTCATGTATAATGCAATGAAATCCCAGCAGTAAAAGACCAACATCTTTAGCAAACAAACAGATTTACAAATCCTGTCTTCTCACCAGTCATGCTGGGTGCACCATCTGTTGAGACAGATACTACTTTTGAAATGTGAATTTGTCAAGTAGATAATTTGTTCCAGTAGTACACTCAGGTAGTGTTACAAGGGTAAAAATCGTTTCACATACTTCATCACCCCTACAAATTTAAGAAAATATGTCTAGCCTAGCTAATGATGTAATGTCCTTACTTTCATCAACACAAATAGAAAAAACTTACATGAAGACAAATCTTTTGTCAGTTGTTCAGCTGTATTTCTTTCCAACTTAAATATGCTATCTGTTGTATAAGTGTAAGTGCCATTGCCAACACTGTGGTTTGAAACTAGATCGCCAGTGAGTGACACAGGAAGTGAATAAATAGGAAGTAGCATGATAACTATATGATCACTGTTCACTCTTCTTGTCTATCCACTATTGCTATACATTCACTCTCTTTACTCTACTATGGATTACGATTCTCTTCTGATCATTATACTATTTGGTGATTACAACTTGAAAAAGTATTACTAGTGCAAATATTATTAAAAGGTGTTACTACTAGTACCAGTTTCTATGAAGTCTCAAATATAACAAGCATTTTTCTGATAACAAGCTTTCACTTGACCTAGTAAAAGTGACAAGTGAAGCCATCCAACATCACCAAACCAGCCTTAACTCACAGACAAATCTTTAATCTGCTGAATAATCTTTTCCTTTTCTAAAAAAAAATGTCAAAATGTTAAGGCACATATTCTAGCCAAGCCTCTTTAATATACTCCCCATCACTGAGTGGCTTTCCATGTCAAACAATAAGTTTTGAAAGCTCAAAACTAGCAGCAACTAAGTTGGAACTGGGCCTACCTGAAATTTCAGTTCATAAAAGTATCAGTCTTGTCTTTTTGTCTTGCTCTGTTCACGAGGAATTACTTCTCTTTGTTCCTCCTCAGTTTTATTTCTTAAGTTCTTATGAACAATTTCAAAATGTTACTTTCCAGAAGAAGTCCTACAAATGATTGTTTCAGAACAGAAAATGCATAAGGCTTTATTGACTTTCTTAATCATGTTAAATTTTTCAGTCCAGTTTTCTTTAAATTCTCTAATATCTTCTTCATTTGAATGACATCGTTTCTTAGCCGATGATCGTGACATTCTGCACAATGTGTAAAGGGCAGAAAATAAAAATACATGAGATAAAGACATGCATGAAAGAAGAGAAAGAATAAAAGTAAGTCAAAAAGGGAATCTAATGAATAAGTTTGAAGTACCAGAAACAAGTCAGTGGCATGCCATGTTTGGCACACATGCCAAAGGTTGCTAAGATAATTTCCATGAAATATTGGCTTATATGCTTTGATATTATCAGACACTTTACAAGAGTAGAGCATTTGACAAAGATAAGCATACTATAAGGTAGAAACATTTCAATTCTTCAAAAGAATTCTTGATAAGTTTTGGCATTTTATAGAAGTGATTTGAAACAGTAAAGAACATGTCTTCAAATCTTAACAGAGCTGCTCAGATCCACGAGGGGAATAGTTTAATGTGCCCATGAGCATCCATCTCAGCATGTTCCATGATTTGCTTGAATGAGTTTGAAGTTAGGGTCAACAAGATACATACTGAGAGTGCACATGAACTCAAAAATCAGTAACACTCTCGCATATAAGTGATGATGGCTCTCCACAGCTTATTGTATCTGAGAATGTTCACTATACATTGACCTTTCTTAAACAGACTGAGCAACATAGATGGTACCACTATTAAGGAATAGTGGTACATAATGAGTTGTATCAAGATGATGAATGATTCTATGGTGAAGTTAGTTCAGGCTGACATCTTTGATGACTGGCAAAAGAAAGATCCTCTTGAACCTGATATGCATCTAGTTAACTGCTTTTGCATCAAATGAGTATCATATTTATATATTACAGAAAGCAGACATTTCTAATTTCATCCAGGTACCTTGAGTACTCTAGCATAATTTGGATACAAGTATGACATGAAGAACTGAGAGAATGGATTTCCTGGCCCTTTGATTGAAATTAGCCAATGCATTTGATACTTAGCTCATATTGTCATAAAATTAGTTCTTGACATCTTTAGGGTGACTTCTGTGGTAATGGAGATAATAATGCCTTTCTTTGCCTAATTTTGGATGCAATTCACTACTGAATATTTTCACAGCTATTCATATCAAGGTTTGTCAGGTAAAAATAAATGGTGATTTAAAGGTATGAATGCACATGAAATATAATTTATCCAAAATGGCTAGAAGAATTAAATTAAACTATCAGGAGTCTCTATTGAGTAGTTTTATTGCAGAAGATTTGTACAAGAATACTCATGCAATTATATACTATTTTCTTTTTATGCAAGCCATCCTGTTTTAGAGGAGACATTTGCATGGAAAGAGCATCATTTTAATGAATTATAGTGCATTTTACTACCTCTGCCCATCAACATCAACCTAAAAATAACAGAAGGTAGATTTAAGAGGAACCATTGTTAGATGACATGAAAGCTCAGCAAGGCAAGGTAGAACAACATATGTGATGAGAAAAGAATTAAAACCTCACTTTTTTCTTGTTGGAATCTGGGAAGTCCTTTATAGATGCCTAAAATGACATCTATTGATCACTGGTGTATGTGATGAGAAAAGAATTAAAACCTTACTTTTTTCTTGTTGGAATCTGGGAAGTCCTTTATAGATGCCTAAAATGACATCTATTGATCACTGGTGTATGTGATGAGAAAAGAATTAAAACCTCACTTTTTTCTTTTTGGAATCTGGGAAGTCCTTTATAGATGCCTAAAATGACATCTATTGATCACTGGTGTATGTGATGAGAAAAGAATTAAAACCTTACTTTTTTCTTGTTGGAATCTGAGAAGTCCTTTATAGATGCCTAAAATGACATCTATTGATCACTGGCGTATGTGATGAGAAAAGAATTAAAACCTCACTTTTTTCTTGTTGGAATCTGGGAAGTCCTTTATAGATGCCTAAAATGACATCTATTGATCACTGGTGTATGTGATGAGAAAAGAATTAAAACCTTACTTTTTTCTTGTTGGAATCTGAGAAGTCCTTTATAGATGCCTAAAATGACATCTATTGATCACTGGTGTATGTGATGAGAAAAGAATTAAAACCTCACTTTTTTCTTGTTGGAATCTGGGAAGTCCTTTATAGATGCCTAAAATGACATCTATTGATCACTGGTGTATGTGATGAGAAAAGAATTAAAACCTTACTTTTTTCTTGTTGGAATCTGAGAAGTCCTTTATAGATGCCTAAAATGACATCTATTGATCACTGGTGTATGTGATGAGAAAAGAATTAAAACCTCACTTTTTTCTTTTTGGAATCTGGGAAGTCCTTTATAGATGCCTAAAATGACATCTACTGATCACTGGTGTATGTGATGAGAAAAGAATTAAAACCTTATTTTTTCTTTTTGGAATCTGGGAAGTCCTTTATAGATGCCTAAAATGACATCTATTGATCACTGGTGTATGTGATGAGAAAAGAATTAAAACCTTACTTTTTTCTTGTTGGAATCTGAGAAGTCCTTTATAGATGCCTAAAATGACATCTATTGATCACTGGTGTATGTGATGAGAAAAGAATTAAAACCTCACTTTTTTCTTTTTGGAATCTGGGAAGTCCTTTATAGATGCCTAAAATGACATCTACTGATCACTGGTGTATGTGATGAGAAAAGAATTAAAACCTTATTTTTTCTTTTTGGAATCTGGGAAGTCCTTTATAGATGCCTAAAATGACATCTATTGATCACTGGTGTATGTGATGAGAAAAGAATTAAAACCTCACTTTTTTCTTTTTGGAATCTGTGAAGTCCTTTATAGATGCCTAAAATGACATCTATTGATCACTGGTGTATGTGATGAGAAAAGAATTAAAACCTTACTTTTTTCTTGTTGGAATCTGAGAAGTCCTTTATAGATGCCTAAAATGACATCTATTGATCACTGATGTATGTGATGAGAAAAGAATTAAAACCTCACTTTTTTCTTGTTGGAATCTGGGAAGTCCTTTATAGATGCCTAAAATGACATCTATTGATCACTGGTGTATGTGATGAGAAAAGAATTAAAACCTTACTTTTTTCTTGTTGGAATCTGGGTAGTCCTTTATAGATGCCTAAAATGACATCTACTGATCACTGGTGTATGTGATGAGAAAAGAATTAAAACCTTATTTTTTCTTTTTGGAATCTGGTAAGTCCTTTATAGATGCCTAAAATGACATCTATTGATCACTGGTGTATGTGATGAGAAAAGAATTAAAACCTTACTTTTTTCTTGTTGGAATCTGGGAAGTCCTTTATAGATGCCTAAAATGACATCTATTGATCACTGGTGTATGTGATGAGAAAAGAATTAAAACCTTACTTTTTTCTTGTTGGAATCTGAGAAGTCCTTTATAGATGCCTAAAATGACATCTATTGATCACTGGTGTATGTGATGAGAAAAGAATTAAAACCTCACTTTTTTCTTTTTGGAATCTGGGAAGTCCTTTATAGATGCCTAAAATGACATCTACTGATCACTGGTGTATGTGATGAGAAAAGAATTAAAACCTTACTTTTTTCTTTTTGGAATCTGGTAAGTCCTTTATAGATGCCTAAAATGACATCTATTGATCACTGGTGTATGTGATGAGAAAAGAATTAAAACCTCACTTTTTTCTTTTTGGAATCTGGGAAGTCCTTTATAGATGCCTAAAATGACATCTATTGATCACTGGTGTATGTGATGAGAAAAGAATTAAAACCTTACTTTTTTCTTTTGGGAATCTGGGAAGTCCTTTATAGATGCCTAAAATGACATCTATTGATCACTGGTGTATGTGATGAGAAAAGAATTTAAACCTCACTTTTTTCTTTTTGGAATCTGGGAAGTCCTTTATAGATGCCTAAAATGACATCTACTGATCACTGGTGTATGTGATGAGAAAAGAATTAAAACCTTACTTTTTTCTTGTTGGAATCTGGGAAGTCCTTTATAGATGCCTAAAATGACATCTACTGATCACTGGTGTATGTGATGAGAAAAGAATTAAAACCTTACTTTTTTCTAAAATGACATCTACTGATCCTCACTGGTATTTGAACTTTAACCACTATGAAATAAAATAAAAAAGTAAAGGAAAAATAATAGCAGATTAAATTATACCAATGTAGAAAAGCAGTCAAGAAGTTTCTTGTGGTGAACCTACATAAAAATAATTCAATATATAAATTTAAAAAAAGCACAGGCACACATACAAATGAAGTCATTTATATATATGTATAAATTCAATAAAAAACAAAGGAAAGTGATAAGGTTGCATTTTCTTCAGTATGCAAATTGAACAAAATGGTCTCATTGCCATTAACATAACTTATACTTCACAGTAACAAAACTGAAGACAACATATTCAAGCTGATATTAAATAAGTTTAGAGTTTTCTAGTCTTATTAAATGATTTATAGTGCAACACAGAGCTATATCAATCTGTGAATTATTATAACTGGATTGCGAGTGGATACCTTTGCCCAAGTTTAAATATCTTTACTTTAGTCTCTTTCAGATAGTTATTGTCTTTTGTTAATTTCTGTGTTACAATGATCATTAGTCACTGGTATTTTAGGCATATCACAGTCTGTCCGGTGAAGAGTAAACAAACTGACTAAAAAAAATGTTGTCAGGTCTGCAAGATATCTACTCAGTGATGCATATTATTCTGTAAGTTGTAGCTATTAAATAATGAGACTGGTCTTTATGTACATATATAAACCATGTGATAGACATTGACCAATGGTTAGGCAGAAATTACCTCTGACAGTTTCAACTTTCTGTCTTCACTTCATTGTTACACATTGGTTGAACTAGGCATGTGTTTTCATTTGCAAAAATATCCAGCTCAAAAATCAAGCAGTTTGATATTGATTTGAAATTTTTGATGATATTGAACAAAATGGCTACTAAATCTTTTCATGTATTAACTAAATATTATGAGAAAGAAAGCTTGTCATATGTTTGAGTGGCACATTTTGTGAAGCTCAAAAGGATGAACTTTTGACATGTTCAGATCTTCATACAAAATTTGCTTCTTTATTGATGGAAATTATTTCTACCATCATTTGGCGGCTGAGTCATCAATTATTTTGAATGATTTTTTTTAATGTTCTTTCCAGTTCTCAAAGTGTATGGGCATCTATAATATTTATCATATTTAACATCTATTTCTTTTTACTCATCTAAAATAATTTTATAATTATGTGAATAAACACTAAAATATCAACACAATGAAACATATTTTCTTGCTTTTAATCAAATATTGATTACATATTTTATTGTTGTTTGGATGGTTGTATTCTCATCAATCATTAAACAAGAAATGCTTACACATTTTTATGCCAATATCGCATATACATAGTCTTTCTTTCTATGACTACTGATTTTAACAATTGATTAGTTTATGTCATGGAAACTGATGTAAAATGACAGAAAAAAAAGAAAAGAAAAATAACTCATTTTGAAACCGAAAAGAGATACATTTTTCATCAACATTACCCCTTTTGAAAAAATGTTGAATAATGCCATCTAACTATGTTATCATTTGTATTCTTTAATAATATGTTTATATTTTGTTTTCATTTCAATTTTTAGCTATATATCTGTAGTGTGTATAATGCTTACTATATTCCTCACAAACACACTCTCTCTGCTATGATGGTTTATCTTACTTGCTCCATAAATTCATTTTGTGGAGGAAAATGAATTGTTTACTATTTTAATTACAATTATATAAGGACCTGTGTATTTCTGAAGGTCACTCCTTGTCATGGTGGAAGGTCTTGCAGGGTTCAATGACTCTGAGAGTGATGCCATTGGGAGGTCTAAACTCCTGATAGGACCACTCTTGGTGACAAGGTTGAAGTGCAATCTACCCTAATCCTACCCCAATGACACCAGCAATGGAACAAGTGGATGACAATTATAACAGCGGCTGAAGAGAGCTACACATGACAGACATACTACAGAAGGCGCTATTCAAAATTATAATAGAGTCAGTGGTAGTTTCTTCTCTGATTTTCTTTGACCTCCAACCAACTCTTGCAAAGCCAAACAATGATAGGGAATGGATGACAGGAGCAGGTTTTGATGAAACTGGAAGCTTCTAGTCCTGAACCTGCACCTTGGTGGTGAATTTAGTCATCAACACCATTATCATAAAGGGAGCGATCAGCAAAGAAGAAATTAAATTCTTGGATACAATTATCTGACAACAATATTAGGACCAGGTCAAATTTTGAACAATCTTAAAATATCCTAGCTGCAACCAATATTTAGCTACAGACAGTTTGTCATGTTTTCTACATCTAGGGCATTGCAAAATATAAGAATTAATGTAATAAAAGTTAAATATTAAATAACAGGTTAGTAGAAGAATATTTTTAAAATGTGTGTGAACTTGTAGAAAATTAATGATTATGTTCTTTTTTTATTAAAAATGATAGGCTTACCATAATTTCTAAGTCTCAAAATAGGACAGTTTTCAAATTTTACTAGAGGTTTAGTCATTTAATTTTCATGTTCTAACATTCTTTAAGCTTCAAACAAAAAAATAAATGAATTCTGACAGCATACATCACCAGGACTGACCCTGCAAATTGAGATAGTCCTGGTGAAACTGGGACATAGGGTAAGCATTATAAAGCTAAAAACTTATTTAATATTTAAATCTGTAAGTGACATGATATTTTTTACTCTAATAATATGTCACAGAGAATTGAGTCAACCTGAGAAGAGACTCTGAGTTGGTTGCATGTGGTACTGTAAGCACCAGGTCCACTTCCACAATGGGCTGTCGTGAGAAGACATTCTACTTATAGTAGTTGGTGCTGACTATTTGTATTTGAACGATACTGAGGAGGTATTAGCCAATAGTCAGTGTAGGTCTGGGACTAGGAGAACTATATAACACCAGTTTTTTTCTCAATCGAGAAGTTTGCTCTCAACGTGCAGACATGCCGAAAACCAGACAAGACAAACACATAATATTTGTTGAATCAAACCATATTTAGCACAAGGCAACTCCAGTAGAGCACACATTAAGGATCAATGATGGCATGCAATCTTGCATTCCAACAGCGGTGCTATGGTAGATAATTTTATCAAGATAGAAATAAACCTCTTATAATGGCATGTTTTGTTCCTTGAGGAACTTTATAAATTGAGAAATTATTACAGGGGAGAACTTTCTTTTGTTCATAAATACATTTTTTTACATTTTAGAAAGTTTCATCCGTATACTGTAAGGAACAGTGTTAGTAGTAGTAATAATAAATTTGATAAAAATATTATTGCTTACCAACTCCATAACATCTGCTATTTAAAATAATATAAACTTAATATTAAATTAATTATAACTATACCCAAAACAATTATGAATATTAGAAGAAACAAAAAAAACATGTTACTGTCATATATTCTTTGATTTTTTAATTAATTTACCTACTATTAGTCTGATATCTTTTTTATCATTTGTGTATAATGTCTTCAATTAAAAATTTACATGAATAAAACTGTAAAGCAGTTCCACACAAGTCCTTCTTTTGAAGCATAAGTCTACTAATCGAAGAAATGTATTTTGGTAACTTAGCCTTTAGTCGTTTTCTCAGAGAATAAAGCAAAGGTTAATATAGTTGCATTGCACTGTGCGTAATACAAGAGGAGCAGAGAGAGCGAGAATGAAGCTAACAAAATCAATATATAACTTTTCTATCACTAGAGTATACAAGATGTGAAATATTTTTAGATGATCAGGTCAATTCCACAATTGGAAATGCATAATTAGAATCCACCTTTATTAAAGACCTTATAATCTTTTTCAAACCTCCACATCATAAAAGGGATTGTGGATAGGAGTTATGCTTCTTCTCAACTAAGGAGTAATAGAAATCAAAAGAGCAATAATTCAATATCAATTGAATTATTGCACTTTTGATTTCTATTACAGAGTTGATTTTGTCTTTTATTCATGCTTGTTATTTTAAAAGAAAACCTACCAACAGATTTTTAAATCTACTTGATCCACATAGATATTGAAATGCTATAAAATCTTTGAAAATTTTTTTTTTCTAGAAAGAAAAAAATTGTCATAAATATGCGATTGGCTTAACACTTTTGCATCTGAATTATTATAGCATTTGTGCATGGCTATACTGGCCTGTTTTTGGACAAGTAAGAAATTGCCATTTACTGAAAATAAATTACTAAAAAGACACTGAGGATGGTTTCTCATGGGTGGAATCACCATTTTAGTTTCAATCAGATACTCTGCAATATAGACTAAGCAAAGTGATACCTTCAATGCACATTACACATCACAAAAAAGGATTTATTGCCTGCTACTATATGTTTATGTTGTTTTTGAAATAATACTAAGCATTAGTTTATCTCAGAAACTCCAGTTTCCAACATTTAACAGCAACTTAATGATAAACAGTGTTGACAGCAGGTAATATAAGTTTTGTAAAGATCTAAAAGTACATCCACAACAGGGGAAGTGCTAAACAGTAACCCATTACACCTGGGATTATTTTAAAGAGTAAATTAATTAATCCACACTAATTGCAGATGTCTATGATATATCTAAATTACTACCTTCAAAATATATGATCTATCTGGAAAGTCTCCAGCCATTTAGAATATTTGAAGAACTGGTTACATGTCTTTGATGTAACTTGACAACCAATCAGAGGGACCTTGCTGTACATGTGCAAATAGACTCTCCTCTAGTGTTACTCAGTCAGTATCAATATGAGGCACTTTGTGTAATGTGTTACCAACACATTCATAATGACTGAATGAATCAGCAAATATACATCAAGTTAATTCATAAAAAATTATATAAATGATTAAGAAAATTTTCAGCAAGAATTTAGTGATAAAAGCCCAGGGAGAATTTGCTATGGGCATTTCTTGGTTGGGAATCCATTGAAAGCCAGCCACATTCTGGAAGGCCTTCAACAAGCAGAATACTAAAACATGTTGCAATCAATGAAAATTGATAATGACTGCAATCAATGAAAATTGATAATGACAGTGTGAGAATTAGTCCATGGAATCCCTAGATTTTCTATCTCATGTAGATGGTTTTAGCAAAACAGTGTGTCATCCAGCCTGACTACCAGCCAGATATGGCCCCTTATGATTTTTCCCAAAACTAAAATTGCCATTAAGAATATATTCTTCCACTTCAATGAAAATATGTTGATTCCAAAGTTTCCCATAAATGTGCCTACCAAAAAAGTATTTTTTTACCCAATAATCATTTTTTGACACTAACTTTTACTGAACAAGATATTTACTATTTTGCCCCTTTATCTCCTGCTATTGGTTAGAAATATCATAATTCTATCATTCAAAAACTTTTTATCTTTTTGAGCAAAGAACTGCTTTAGTTGTCATTTGCAATTTTCTAGAAAATTAAAATTTGTTCATAAGGAGAAGTTTAATGTAATTGTAATGTTATTTCAGAGTTGTAACATCTGATGAGTGTAACAACAGAGTGAAAACTTTCCATCCAAGTTGTAATAATTTTTACCTGGTCATCAAGAAACATATATAGTCTAGTGTCATCCTAATGTTTCCTTTAGCAGCCCAAACTCTTTGGTAGTACTTAGAGAGGCTGCTCTGATAAACAGTAGCATAATATGAAAGTATTTGCAGTGTCATATTATGCATGAATAACTGTCCCTGCATGTACTTCCACTGAGAAACGCTGAGGCCACATTATGCTTTAGTCTTTAGTCTTAGACACTTTCTGGCTGATTTGTATTGCCATAGAAAATGGACAGCATTAATCATTTTAATCTCTCATGTAGAATCTTTTCTCTTGAAACATTTTCCAGATATCTTTAACTAATTTAAACACTTCTATTGTTATCAATGAATTCGATGTTCCAGGCTATCTTCCTCTTTGTTAAAAATATTCTAGGATATTTATGCATGGCCTTACTGTTTACATCTGGAAATATCTTCCAATGGCAAGGTAAACCTCTCTTGAGTCCCCCATATGCTTTTGACTTTCTTTATTACACTTTATTAGATATCTCTTTTTCCTTTATTGATCCCCTTCTTCTCAGGACTGTAACATATTAGACAAAATATTTAACTGTATGAAAATATCTCTCTCTTTCTTTTCATTCAACTGCAAACATATTTGTGTTTGGTGATTTTATATTATCATATTATTCTAATTTTAATGGTATTCAGTTAACAGTCAATTTCCCTACCCACTTCCCTAATAAATCAGATCAACCTGCATCTTTACTTGATTTGTTTCTTACCTCCTTTCCTGGGTCTTGTTGAACATTACAACTCTATCCCCTTGTCAGTTTGGACCTTGCTGTAGTATCTATTGATATTTTTTTTTATTCATCTATTAGACATGAACCTCCTATTCATAAGATTTCTTTATGTTGCCAGTATACTGATTGGGATTCATTTTATGATTTTCTTTGCAATGCCCCTTAGAGTGAAATTTTTAACATTTTTATTGAGAATTGTGGCAATTGGATAAAAGCAGGCATCAGTGCTTTTGTACCTTCTCTGAAATACCACATGAAACCACAATCTTCTCTTTGGCTCACACTTGCCTGTTCAGCCACTTATAGTATGCAAGAATTCTGGCTGTATCAATGTGATAGTTCTGATTGTAACTGCCACCTCTTTGTGTCCACTCATAATAATTGTAAACAAGTCCTCAATGAGGCTAAGTTTTTGTTTGCTGATAGAATGAAGCACCATATAGCCTCTAGCTAGTTTGGTTCTCATGAATACTGGTGGCTCAGTAATAATGTGTTAAATAAGAGTAAGTGCTTTCTTCACTGAATTTGAAGTGTTATCATCTTCTGATAAAGCAGAATGTTTTTCTTATAAATTCTCTTCAAATTCCACGCTTGACTAGCCAGAAGTATCCTTGCCTGATTTTTTTCACTTAGATCTGACTCACTATTGAGTGATATGCATCTAGCTCCCCACAAAGCATGTTAACTTGATGTTATCCTTGCAATAGTCCTTAAGAAATGTGCTCCTGAAGTGGCCCCTGTTCTCTCTAAATTCTACAATAAATGCCTTGCTGCTTCTTGCTTTCTTGCTTGTTGGAAATCCTCTTGTGTATTTCCAGTCTTTAAGCACTCTTCTATTTTGACCTATTAGTCTTATATCTCTTTTTGGCAAAGTCCTGGAGGCTCTATATCAACTCTGAATTGGTTAAGCATCTTACCTCACAGGATCTTCTCTCAGATAAGTAAATGGATTTCTGTGTTAAAAGAGTTTATCATCCTTTAGATAAAAATAGTGAAGCTCGCACTGTTGCTTTGGATATCTTGAAGGTTTTCAACAGGGTTCAGCATGGTGGTTTTCTTCACAAGTCGAAGGGTTATGATATTTCTAGTCTAATTTTGAATCTGATTTAATTTTTTTACCAAATTACAAAATGAAAACAATCTTGAAGATCTTTTCAAGATCTTTTTGCATTAATGTGAGTGTCCTCTTGGGCTATATCCTTGAACCTACTTTGTTCCTAATTTTCATCAATGACTTTTGTAATGTCATCAATTCTCAACTCACTATCTATGCTGATAACACAGCTATTTACTCCTGTCTTAATAGTAAGTCTGATTTGTTCAATAACTTCAAATTGGCAGCTGATCTCAAAAATGACTTACAATATGTTGTTAACTGGAACAAGAAATGGCTTGTAAATTGTAACACCTCCTAAACAAAACCACTCTCTCTACTCATCTTAGAGAACCTTTTTTGCCTTCCGTTAGCATAGCTGATGCTAACTTCTAGGAGAGTGATGTAAATTGTCTTTTCAGTTTAGCATGGAAAGATTATATTGAATCAATTGCTAGGTCTACTGCTCAGAAAGTTGGGTCATGCTAGACATTTTTTCTCATCAGAAACAATCTTACACATTCATAAGTCTGTCATTGTGCCACATCTGGTCTGGTGCTTCTGCTATGTATCTAGAGAAAGTGTTTGTTTGTTTGTTTGCTTTTTGTATATATACAGGGTGTGATGGATAAGTTGACATCTAAATTATGCAAAAATGAAAATAACACTGACATCTCATTTTAACAGATATATTTACCAAAATTCATAAAAATATCTTGAATTACTAAAGAGTAAATTTATTCAATTAAAACGCCATTGGCTTCAATCACGGCCTCCAGACAACTTTGGAATCTCCTGCAACTCTTCTAGACAGTCTCTTTGTTCAAGTTGGTGAATGCTGCCATAATCTTTGCCTTCAGTTTATCTTTGGAATTTTGTTGGTCTCCTGTTCAACTGCACCTCACACATAATAGCTGATCCAACTGATCCTACCATACTGTGCAGTCAACAAAATGAAAAATAAACAACATGCATGCATGAAATTAAAAATATAAAATGGCAACAATTTACCCATCACACCTATATGAACCTAAGACCAGACCATACATAATATCACCAATCATTGCAAAAACAATAATAGCACAATGCAATATATGACCTAATAGAGAAAAGAAACAGATCTACTCAGAGTGGGCTGATTTAAAATATAACAGCAGATACCAACACCTCTAACACACACACACACACACATACATATATATATATATATATATATATATATATATATATATATATATATATATATATATATATATATATATATATATACACACACTTTCTGGTTTCTTGCTGTCAGATATGATAAGGTGATTTAATTTATTGCCCCTCTTATCATAAAAAATCACAACACATTTTCCTTACACAGTTTTGTCTTTCATTCTGACCTGAAGAAGCCAAGCCCAGCATGTTGGGAAAACACATTGTTAATAAGCTTTTCCACTTTGTCTCATCATCAATAAAATTGCTTGAGAATAGCTTATCTATAATTGGCAGACTTAAATGTCATTAACTTTATAGAATTCAGATTTTACAGTCTGTTAGACATTCTGGTACTCCACCATCTGTTACAGACTGATATTGAGACTTTTGAATAAATATTTTCAATAACATGCAAAATGAATGAATCTACTATTCAAAATTTCCAGACCATAATATCTTGTTGCATATACATAAGAAGTGTTACATTCAACCAACAGCATCTGTCTGATTAATTTTTCTTATTTTTAGTTTTCAAATTTGTATATCTGAATCAAAAGTTAAGTGATATTTACCATCAAGTTACATTTTTTATGGCCCTTTAATCTCATTAATAGTTAGGATGCATCTGATTATGATAAAATAATCTAGTGGCATACTTATTTTTTTATCAGGATGATTGCTTGTGTTTTGTTTTTTCCTAAATGTTTTTAAAGGTAAAGACATAGTTGGGGAAATTATTGCTGATAATAATCACAATAAATAAATACCTTAAATTTATCTTTTACTATAAAAATATCAAAATATCAAACTTAATGTTGTTTATGAATGTCCTTTGCCAATAATCAAAAAACATTAAATTCTTACATTGGTCACACACGCACCCCACTTTCTTGTAGGTTAACTTGTCAATTATTGAAACATGCAATTCATACATATGTTGATCCTCATAATCAGAATACACCTATTAACATGAGATAAATATTAGTAGATATATAGCACTCACTTCAAGAAACAGCTCAAAATACTTAAAGATATTATTTATTATACTAAAAAGACAATCTGCAATTTGCAATATGATACAAGTATATTTCGATTCATTTGAATTTTATCAATCCCAAAAATGCTAGGTTATAACCAGAAATGTCTTGTTCACTATATTGACAATATCCAGTTCTTCATAATGAGTGAAACAGTTGAAAGTATTTGAACAAAAACAAAATACATGATTGATTCTACATCTTATTTCAAAATAGAAATTAAACAGATTATACCTGTCACTTTAACAAAACTTGTTTCTGTATACATATATATATATATATATATATATATATATATATATATATATATATATATATACAATTAGATTATCTACCAACTCCAGCAATAAGGAAATATTTGATGAGACTAAAATTAAATATATAAAGGCTTTAGAACTAAGCAATCATAAAGCAAATTTAGAGTATTTAGAAATAAACGAAGAAGGTAAAAATAAACAGAAACACCATAAGCATAAAATCATATGATTTAATCCACCTTTTAATCATAATGCTCAAACTAATATTGGAAGAATTTTCCTAAATTTAATCCATAAGCATTTTAACCATTCACCAACACTAAAATATATTTTATCAAAAATAATGTTAAGATCAGCTATAGCTGCATTAATAACATAGACAAATCCATATTTCAATATAACAACATTATATTAAACAAATATATTTCCAACAAAGACAACATAAATTTTTCTAAAAAACAAATGCAACTGCCAAGAAAATATGATCTGCCCTTTAAACGATCAATGTATGACTGATAGTATTATATACCAAGCACGCATACATCCTGATAACAGTGTAAAATTTTATTTTGGTTCCATCCTTGAAAATTTTGTTCCTACCATCATCAAATGATTTTAGATGATATAAAATACGAAAACAGCACTACTCTCGCCAAATATTTCTGGCAATTAAAGAATGATAGTAATTCATCTTTCATCAACTGGAATATTATAGCAATAGCCAAATCTTATAATGAGAAAGGAAATAGATGTAACTTGTATTGAAAAATCTTAAACCAATTAAATAACCCTAACTTATTAAACAAGAGAAATGAATTGGTGGTTACATGTAGGCATAAAAATAAATATTTGCTTAAATACATTGATCCAGATTAATTTTTTATATAAATTACAGTTTATTTTTAGGGTAAATTACAGTTTGCTTAATTTTTTTTTATAAAAAATGAAAGAACCAGTAATCTCCCTTTAATAAAAAAATTTATATTTAGAACTCTGAAAACAAAATTTTTTAAATTTTTTTACATGTATATACAAATCCTGTTTATTTTAAATGCCAAATATAATTTTTAATTTAAAAAAACTGTAATCCTGGTATAATATATAACTGCACCAACATTGTGATAACCAGATATATTTTTAAAATTTAAATTACATAATGGCCAATCTATAGTCAGCACCTGAAGATTGTACTGTGCATGAAACTCTGAGTCATGTTATTTGTGAGGGATAACATATATATTTATTAATATATACTTAATAGCTCTGTTGTATTATATTGAGCACTGTTTTATTAACACCAGCACTATATGTGTGATATATTATAATTATATTTATGTGTGTGTGTGTGTGTGCTAAAAATCATAGCAATCCCTTTTTTAAAAGCTAGAAACTGAATGCAAATTAAAAAAAATGATTAAACTGTGTAAAATTTTGAACACACCTTGTGTGTGTGTGTGTGTATATATATATATATATATATATTTATTTATTTTAGGATATTACACCAAAAACATGTTAAAATCACTGCACAATTGTAGTAGTGTTGTGATATGTATCAATGCATCTCATCAGGCGATTGTAAATTACTGGCGAGTGAATGATTTATTTAGATTTAAAAACAAAGTACAACCTCATTTTACATAAAAAAAATAAATTAAAAAATGGGGGTTATAAGGCTTGTGGGCTTTACTCTGATCAACCAATCAAATATGACTTATGTTAAATTTAAACTAAACAAAGAATTTTTTTGGTGTAATATCCTAAAATAAATAATATTGCTCTACTTTGTATTAAGCCCTCTTTTAAATGTTACAAATGTTGGAATTGTACTCTATTCATTCTCATCTTACCTGGATATATATATATATATATATATATATATATATATATATATATATATATATATATATATATACACACAAATGCATAAAAAATAACTTCAAAAATACAACCAAGAGATTTGATAAAAATAAATGACCAATACAAAACCTAATTTCAAATAAGAATCTCTTTTGGGCATCTAAACAGAGACTAAATTTAAATGAACTTTTGCCATTAGCAAATTTTGAAGCTTCTACTCTTTCAGCCATTGAATTTATCTTCTAGTTTGGCTTCTTCAAGCCAGCTGCATTCTAAACACAAAGCAAATCTTTATTTTGAGGGGAGCAGAAGGACAGTTCTGTTTGTTTCGTTGCCTGATCGAAAATGATTCAAACATCTTCAAAAGGATACTTGTCAGGAAACTAACTTGACCAGTAGAATTGTTGAAGGCCTTCTTTTTTGTAAATCCTGCCATTCTTAGTTCTTTTCTGCTATGTGACATGAAACTTTATTCTCTATGAAAGAGGTTTTGCTATTTATATTCAAATAACCATCATGGAAGATTGAGATATGGCTCCTCTGTATAACAGATCTGTATTTTCCTGAACTAATACTTCTTATACACACCCCAGGTGTTCTGAACAGCCAGTGCTGTAAATTATTACTTATACTACAGGTAAATATCCATCATTCTTGACAGTGGGATACACACTGTTCAAATAAAATTATTGGTTATACAATCTACAGGAGTTATATTCCTTAAGAAATTGAAAAATCTTTTCAGACAAGTGTGTCAAAACTTCGCTGGTCTGCTTATTATCTTAATTTCCCATTGTTTTCTCTGATCAATATAGACTTTCTGGCTGCCATGTCATAATAAGCCCATGATGAAGATGGTATACTCTCCTTCTTGGATTGATTTTGAAAAACATTGCCATATCTGTTGTTTTAAAATAAGTTGAGTGTGTTCATTACAACTTCAGTAATAATGACACTGCCAACATGTGTGACTTGTTTAAACTATTATCTCTACAAACTCTCTAAAAAGGAATCAACAATAACAACAAAACATGGGGTACAACCCAATGCTCTTACATAACATATCTGTCACTGGTGACATTTTCAATTTCCTATTTCATTGCACCTTTCTGAAGGCCCAGCTCAGCTTAGACAAAATGGTTTCCTTTCCTGCATTAGTGATTAGTACAATTACACAATTTATAGTTGATAATAGTTGATAGTTGATAACAGAATCCATAATAGAAGCTTGCAAAAAAATAAGTCTATAAATTAAAAATCTTTTATAAATCTTTGATGATTTTAATAGAATTTCCTTTCTGTCATTGATTTTAAATATTCCTTCTGTTTAGAAAGGCCATTCAAATAAAATTTTCTACTCAGCAGCTGGAGAAACAGTTCTTCATTTTTAGTTTCATCATTTCCTCGTTAAAATCAAATAAAACCTCAGTTCATATTCATTATGAAACATTACAGCAATTAATAACAATGCTGTTATCAATTTTATTAGTAGGATAATCTATGATGATAATAAATATAATAAAGAATGATGATGATGATATCTTTGAAGTAGTGATTACAAACAAAGATGTTAAAAATGTACTTGGGACTTGGTTCCTTGAGTAATTAATTTTGCAAATATTCTTTAATATTTTTTCTTTTTAATTGTAGTTAAAATTGATCTTATTTACAAAGTACTTACTCTGTTATTTGATAACAATGATGATAATAATATTAATAAAAAAAACTAATGATAATTCTCTCCCATATAATCCTCCCTATAATCTGAATAACCCCCCCCCCCCCTCACATGGGCAGGACAAGCTTTTTGGTCTTGGTTGACAGTCATCCTAGAGCTGGTAACTTGAACAAAATTACCCCTTGGCAGTCAAGGATAAAACACAGAAATTTACAAATGTCAAAGATTATGAACATGTCTTCATACCAGATTAGCCATCACCTGGGTCAACAAGGGCTGAATACCTCAGAGAGAAACCAGTCTGGGACTGAAAAATATGTCACTGGAACAAACTCTTCCAGCAATGAAGAGACACTTAGTTATCAAACCCAGACTATTCCAACCTTGGACCAAATGACTCAATGCCAAATCCACTAATAAAAAGAAAGCAAATGAAATGGTCACACGAAGAGTATCAACAAGTCAATTGACCATCTTGTATCAGGTTGCATGGTATTGGCACACACTGAATATAAAACATGGCATGACAGACTGGGCCAATATCTGTACTGGAAAATTTGCAACACTTTTGGAAAGGAAACTGCAAGAAATTGGTATGAACACCACCCAGACCCAGTTACGGAAATAGGACCTGTAACAGTTTTATGGGAGTTTACAATACGCACAGACAGAACAATCAAAGGTAATTGCTCTGACATTGTGATTAGAGACCACAAAGACAAAATGTTCCTCCTTATTGACATGGCAGCCCATGCAGACTGCAATGTATCTTTGAAGATCTTCAAAAACTATCAAAATACAAGGACCTTGAAATTGAAATCTCAAAAATGAGGCACATGAGGACATTAACAATTCCAGTTGTAGTTGGAGCCCTCAGATTGATTGGAAAAGATTCCAATAGACTCTCATTGAATGAATCCCTGGTAGCCCATGCCTTAAAGAAATACAAAAAATTGAACACAAGTACAACCCAAACCTTATGAAGGGCTTTATCTATGTAAAATATGTGTGTTTTTTTTTTCAAAACTGCTCAGTAGAAAATATCATGATGCAATTTCTGACCTTAGGTCTCTAGTCAGGACCTGAAAAGAAATGTGTATACATCAGAAACCAAAGGAAATAAAATAATAATAATAATAATACTTATAATAATAATAATAAATGTACAGTTCTTACAATAATACTGTTTGTAATATTTGTTATAATAATGATTATATATTAGTTGCATAGTAATAATATTGGTTATAATGATAGGTCTGGTAATTAAAATGATGTTTGTAAAAGCAATTGCAATGCTTCTAATGCTAATGATAGAAAATGAAAAAAAATATAGGATTCTTATCAGTCATGTCTTATATCTAAGTAAAACAAGATATAAAATAGTTTATCATATAAAAAAGACAATTTTTTATAGGCCAAATTGATAACATATAATTATCAGAATAAACAAGTAAATAAAAGAAAGAAAACATTTTGTTAAATGCACTAATGCGAAGATCAGTGTACAACAAACATCATGGTTTTTAGAGTAACAAAGAATAACACAAGTGAAGAATCCAATGTCAATAACAAAAATCTTGTAAGACTATTTTCTTCTTTATTAACCTGTAAATGTTAATGTTATAAATTCCTAAATGCCTTTTAGTCATCGGGCAGTTTTGAAACAAAGATGAAAAATATTTGTTGGCAATTAAAGTTGAATTAAACAACAAGAAAATATGGTTGCGTTTACAATATCTGAAGATAATGAGATTAAATATTAACCTGTTAGTCAAGTAAATGATATTTACTTGACTAACAAGAAACAAGAAATCTTTTTGCTAGAATAACTTTCAACTTCACCAAATATGAATTCTAACAGTTATTTGACTACTCAAGGGATTTTGAAAATTGGGTTGCTAGGATGCTGACAAACTCCACCCTACTATCCTGATCTGGTAGGTAAATGGAACAAAACCCTGATCATATTCTGCATTCACAGATCTGAAGTCAAGCCAACAATGTATACAATCAGTATAACCTATTTCCTTCCTAGACAGTGTTTAATATTCACACATTATCCAAAATCATTTGGTCATTGAATGGATGATATTAAATATTTGAAAGTGAAGAATGCAACTGAAGCGTTTGTTCAGTGTTTATTTATTTCTGAATATTATAGACATATTTGCTTTTAATCAGCTAATCATCATAAAAAGAAACAGATCAATTTGCATTTATATGGTTTCGTTAAAAAAAGTCTCTCACCAAAATGCATTGGTTAATAGAGCGGCTCACGAATCTGTCAAAGATTTTGTTCTGCACTGAGTGCTCTCTATGTATCTAGCAATGTGCTCAGTCCAACAAGTAGAAAATCTTATCAAATTTGTCTTTTGTTTACTTTCACTCATCACATGCAGAATAAAGGTTTACATATTGTGAATAGCTGTTATATCCATTAACACTGACAAACTTATGTGTATCCAACACTTAAAATGACTTGATTAATAAGATTAGCAATTGTTGTAAGCTCTTAACATTCTTTACTGTTTTTGATGACATTGAATTAGAAAGTATTAAGATCTTCAAATGATCTATGAAAATTATTTCAATTACTTTGACAAAAGCATAATGTTAAAATAATTAAGCTATATAAAGTCATCATTTATATTACAGTGTATATCAAAAGTATTTTCATTTTTATTGGCCTTTGACCTCCAAAGTACACATCTAAAGAATATGACTTCACTATATTATTAACATCATTATTATCAATATATATATAAAACAGAGGATGTCTGTGTGTCTGTTTGTGCGTGTGATACCTTTTCACTCAAGATCCAGCCAACCAATTTTGACCAAATTTGGCATATACATTGTACAATGTAAGAGATAGGTTCTTAGTGTCAAAAATCGATAATTTTTTAAAAAGTCGATAAATCCAATCAAAAATTGATAAATTCAACTTTTTCATCTGATTTCATTCAAACTCAGTATATAAGTTACTTACATTATGATGAGCCCAATAGTTCCTCATTTTTATTTCTATGCCACTGCATTTAGTGAAAAACTGCAAAAAATGAAAAATCAATTTCAACACAAATTTTAAACTAAAACTTCCTCAATTTTCAAGCAATCTAATAGAAACTTCTCTCAACTGTAGCCAACAATTAGTTGATTATTTAACAGTTATTTAACTTGATAACTGAATCCACCCGTATAGTGAAAACCCCCATAAATAGCAAAAAATGGCGATTTTTACTGGTTTCTTTCTTTTCATTGAACTTTCAACCAATTTTCATCGAATTTAACGACTGCTTTATAAATATATCCTCTTTTACATCCCTGGTAGCACACTGACAAATTGAATTTCAAAAACTCCAAAATTATTGTGGTTTGAGAGTTGGTCTTCATGCTGCCTGTTTTACCCCTTCATGTCCTCAGCTAACTTCATTTGAATAAATAGACTACTTCTGTCATATCTGTAACTGCATTAACTCAAAATGTTTTTTAATGAAAGTACTTTAAAGTAATTGAAAAAGATAAACTTTGTTACATCTAAATATGATGCTGTTTTTACTCCATTTTAATTCGATGCTTTTTCTGACTGACCAGCAGGGTATGGCTACTATATATCTATAAAACAGAAGATCTGTGTGTGTGTGTGTGTGTGTGTGTGTGTGTGTGTGTGTGTGTGTGTGTGTGTGTGTGTGTGTGTGCTATTTATGCACTTCCACATTTCATGACAAATTTCAATGAAATTTTAAACACTTGTTGCAAATTTATGAACTTATGTCAAGACCAATTTTTTAATCTCCAGGGTTTAGCAGAAAAATTGAAAGGTGAATATGATTTTTTGCAAAAACCCAGGCAAAGTTACACATGATCAAAATTTTTATTGGATGAGCTGATATTCTTTGCACTTAATGCAAAACATATTTCATGCTATGAGGTTTATGTAGTGTTTGATAGTTTTCCTGTGACATTGGCTTCACACAAAAAATTGCAAAAAACATGTAAGCAATAAGATAGTGTGGTTTTAGTCCTGCTCGCTTCCCTACATATAATAAAAAACCAGGAAAAATTGTTCAAAAAACAGTTTTTTGGCCATAACATTTTGGTTTTTCATTCGATGCTTTCCAAATTTGCTATGTAAATTACATATGACACACAAATTGTCTTGCATGAATTTTTGGTTTAGATTATTACATTTAAGTGGATGAAATCTGCAACAAACTCGGGTCCCAAACCGGCTTTTGCCATTTAACCAATTGATTCTTCATATGATTCCATCCTAAATTGCCATTCGAACAACCTTTGATGCAAAGGTTGTTTGAGAAGGATTACTGAACTGTAAAACATTTCCAAAGAACCTTGTATTAACCCCAGCTTTATAGTAAATGTGTGAAGAAGCAGGGGGCATTCATGCATTTGCACTTGCAGTTGAATCAATCTCTGATACTTCATCCCTATTTTTTTCTGATTATTAGATTTGTGAACAATGCCTTACTATTTGAAAGTGATTATGGCCATAGGAAATTTACTGAATATCTAAAACATTGAAACAATTTAACCCTGAGCAATGACTATACAAGAAGGTTTTATTGATGGCATTCCTTTATTAAGAACAATCAAACACTTGCGAAGGACATAACATAAAAAAGATGAGGTGAGTGGTAGTAGCTTAGTATACCAACAGATGATGTATGCAAGTGGGGATGCAGGCAGACATTTCTAGACAGGAGGGTGCAGTTATATAATTACAGCCATGTACATCTGGGCAATGTTGGGTACTTCGGCTAGTATATAATGTAGTAGTAGTAGTAGTTCATTCAGATGTTATAATGGAAGATACAAATATTAAGATTCTGACAATATTGAGACACTATTTTACAAGTGGGGGAAATGAAACTCCAAAACTAGTTTAAGTGTTTTAAGGGTGTTGACTTGTCTCTTAAAATAAAGCCTAAAAGTGGGTAACAATTAGTTGTTGATTGTAATGCTTGAAAATGCTAGTTAGATGAGACCCTGAAAAGAAGCGTTTGAAAACATTCATAACTTGGATCATTAAAAGATACAATATAGAGTATTACATAAGCTTCAAGAAGTTAAAAAAATTGGAAATAATTTTGATACATTCCAATATACTAAACAAGATCAATTCATATTGTCCAGATTGACATATCCTTCAGTTTTATCTTTGATAAAATTATTTGTTCTCATTTACATTATAAATCCTTGAAAAGGCTGCAGTGTTTAATGTACAAATAAGTCTGATAACCTGAACATTTAATAAAGATCAAGAGTTTAATAACGGTAATAACAGTTAACATTTGAGCAAAGAAATTGCTTCAATAAATATTAATCAAAACATTCTTTAATGAATTAAAACTAAAAGTTGTATCCTACTTTTAAGCTAAAATTTTCAAACATTTCCCTAATAAAACTATGGAAAAGGGATTACATGTAACAAATTCTACATACAGAATTAACAGTGATTTTCTTAAAAAAAAAAAAAACTTCCTCTCAGTGAGAAAAAAACCCTACAGCAATACATTTACATCTAAGAGACATGTTTGGATTTGAACAGTCACAGAATCTTCAAACCTTAAATTCTAAAAATCATACTTAAATATTCTTAATCATTCTTTTTATATTACAATTTTCATGCAAATATTATAATTTTAGTTTCTTTTTTTTAATTTAAAATGAATAAATTAAATTACAATCTCTGCATTACAATGTCAGGAAACATAAACAGTCAAGTGATAAATAAGTAAAAGATCTTTTTGGGAACTATCCAACTGTTTAATATTAATGAAAAAATTGCCATTCTAAAGCAATGCCACTTTTTCGCATTCAAAGTGCTTCCTTTGAGACCTCACACACTTACTCCAGCATCCCTTTAAGCCATTTAATATTAAAGAAAGAAAGAAAAAAGTAGCTTACATTAGATAATTGTCTTGGTCATCTTCAAAGTACTTCTTTTGAGATCACACACACTTATCCGAGTGATTGTCCCTTCCCCTTTTCAAAATAGCAAAGTCCCCTTGATAAATCATCATCATCATAATCATCATCATCTGCTTTGTTGTATTCTGATACATGGCATTTCAATAGCAATTTTAGTTTTTGGAAAAGACAGAATTCACTGCAAACCAAATCTAGACTGTAGACAGATGACAGATGTGGATGATGCAATTTGGAAAATCCTGCACATGACAAATTTCTTGTGAGAGTGTCTGTTTATGCATGCACAGTAAAATCCCTGCTGACTGGTTGTTAAGTTGCATCAAGGTTGCACAACCAGTACTTGAGATATTAAAAATGGTTGGGTATTGTTTATTGCAAAAGTCTGTTCTTTAATGAGCTCGTAAAATATGATTATTTTGATTGAATTTGTAAAAACTAAAAATTTCCTCTCTGTAAAAATAAATATAAAATATCTTCGTTTTTTCCATGTAATTTAAAAAATCATAAACTCTTTGTAGCTGAGTAAATTATCTAAAATATTATCTATTCTGTTAAGTTTTATGACCTATGAATATTTTGCCTCACTTCTAATGCAGAATAATATTAACATAATTGTTATATATTTTTTGTTTCTGTCTATATTTCTGAGATGAGGTATTATGTACACTATTTACATTTTCAGACTATTGTCCTCATCTTTGTCGCCATATTTATTACAACGTTTTGGCCATTGTACGCTCCAGCCTTCTTCAGGTAGTTGGAATGTCAAACTGAACCATTTATTTCGCTCTCTGGGGTAGACTGTTCTAGTTCCATGTGCCATGTTTAATGGATGTCAGTTATCAGTTATCTCCTGTTAATTCCCCTCTCCAACTTCTCCACTGTATTGAACTCACGTTCTTTGGGTCCTGTCACTGGATCTAACTAACACCTTTATCCACTGTGCCATGGTGTCCTTGAGGACATCTGTGTATGAATTTCTGGGTATTATAAACCTAATGCAACTATTTTTTACCAGTGCTCATATTGCAATTTTTGCTGTTATCATATATGTTTTTACCAGATCTCATATTGCAATTTTTGTTGGTATTATTGCTTTTCTCTGGCACTCTTTATTACTGGTTCCCATATTGTATTCATTTCTATGCTTGGTCGGCTCAGGAGGTTTTGTGGCCTAGCATATGTGCCGATTCCTTAAGTTTACAAATTTTCCAATGGTGTTCTTTGTCTATGATCTCAACCAGACCCAGGGTAGTTGTTACGTTGTAGGGTTACTACTTATACTGACCAATTCTTTATCTAATGTCTCTGGGTCACCACTTATGTTTTTGCTCAGTGTTGTAAGCAGCAGACGATCCCTTTCTTTATGCTGTATGGATGGTGGGAGTTGAAATTGAGGTACTGTCCAGTGAATGTTGGTTTACGGTATACGGATATCTTGAACCCATGCTCTGTTCGAGATATTAGAACATCCAGGAATGGGAGTGTGTTGTTACTCTCTTTCTCCATCGTGAACTGTATCGAAGGTCTTATTGAGTTCACATGGTCCAGTAGAACCTGAACATCTTCCTGGTGTGGCCAGAGTATGAAGGTGTCATCTGCGTACCTTAACCATATAGTTGGCTTTAGAGATATAGATTCTAATGCCATTTCCTCAAAGTATTCCTTTGCAGGTGATAATGGTGAGCCCATTGCTAAGCCTACATCCTGTTGATATATGTGTGATTCCATTTTTTGTTTATGACATTTTTGCATACCATCTAATGGCAGCAGAAACAATTTTAGTTTGTTACAGTAAAAAATAGGTTTATTAAAATACTCTCAACTGTTCTTTCTATATGAATATTAGTAGTAGTAATTCTCCATTTTTTGTTTTATTTTTCAGATCCAATCTTGGTGGCGTGGGGTGATGGTTCGAAAAGGTTTTGGTGCTTATCGAAAGAAAAAAGGCAAAAAGAGTAAAAAAGGGAAAAAAGGAAAAAACAAAAAGTAGATAAATGTAAATATAATTGTTTGTTTTGAAAAGGGTTAAATTTAGACAACTGAAGATTAATTCTTAAATCATTCAACTTTTTAAAATTGGTGTTTGCAAAAATATACCCCTATTTGAAAGTAGAGATACCCTTAATCAATTATTGACCTTGTGAATGCAACAAGATTATAGACAATCTCCTAAAAAAGAACTAAATAGTATTAATCAAATAATGAACATATCAAGGAATGTTTTGATATCCTCCTCTCCATCCAATGAAAAAATATAACCAGTGGCTTCTGAATGATGATGCTGCCTGGTTGCAAGGGAGATAATAATTAATTTGTATTATAGGGAAAGTTGTTTTATTAAAATGCCAATCAAGTTATACAGTTAATTAATTTATACAGACAAATGAATTGTTTATAGTATAATTTTTAGATGTTCCATATCATATTGTTACATAATATAGATTCATAATGTTATTTTAAAATGATAATAATTAAAAAAATAATATGAAGTTAAAAATACTAAATACCAGCAAAAGCATTACAATTTTAGTCTAGTTCATATCTGTCATGTAAATTAATTCAAAATCTATTAAGTAACCTTAAATGGGCCAACAAAAAATGGTTTCTATCTTATCTTTTTAAATAGTCATTATTATTAGTCTAAGAAATCATTCTTGTTCTTATGACATTCTTGTGGCCAACTTTTTCTACAGCTTTCAAGTGTAGAATCTATAGGTGAAGTGAGAAAACTGAAGGAATTACCACACATCAACCTAATAAACAAATATATGTCAGGCCAGTGCAGATTTCCATGCAGTACAGTTTCTTTGCTTATCAGAGAAAGAATTGGTGTGCCACTTCAAATTTCAACAAATATAGAATCACTTGTCTGACATGTGTTGCTGAGAATGGGTTGATCCAAGCAGTATTTCTTCTCTGTTCATTACTATGTTTTACAAAAGGAATCACCCCTCTTATCCTTGTACACATAAAGAAGGCAGAAGAATGAATTGGCCAAAACATTATATCATCAACAAAAAGAAAAGATTTAATAATCAAAACAGCACTCGTTGTTGATTGTATTTTAAATGAAGTAGTAAAAATAGCACTACTGACTGATAATACACCATTATAGTTATTGAGTTGCTTTATTTATAAGAGAACAGAATGAATAAATGAAAACTAGAAAGATTTGTTCCTTTGTACCTGTTGTTATTCTATTTGTAAACAAATGTTTGTTAGTTTTCTTTGTTGCCACAAAAATAAAACTAAGAATTTTTATGCATTTGCTGCATTTGTAATTGACTGTGATTATAAAATATATCTATGTGATTTTTGATTGTGTGTTGCTTGAACAGTTCATAAATAGAATTTGTAGGAAAATTCATTGATAACAGAAATATTCAACTTTATTAATCTACCCTTGGGTTTTTCTCCTGATTTGCTAAAATTATGAATCTACTTTAATCTGAAAGGAAGTAACAGAAGCTGTTTTATCCAGAGCAATTCTGGGCTCAAATTGATTTTTTTGGTTAGTTTTTCTTTCATTTTCTTTTTGTTGTATTTTATCACAAGCAAGCAGCATGTATCAGAACAGAATTTGAATTCACATCCTGTGTGCTTGGAAAAACTATCCAACTAGGACAACACTTCCTTGACAGGCTATGCAAGCTAAACTGGGTGTCAGTCAAAGCTAATCTTTTGTGATAAAAAGCAACAAAGGTGAAGGGGAAAATAACTAATAACAATTACAAGGCTTTATCTAAGAAATTTTGAAAAATTAAGAACAACACTATTTTAATTTAATAAAATGTGATTATAATTTTCAAAAATATTCATTTATTTTTGAAGATATATTTTGGTAAATGATATTTTATGGTATTTTATTAGGAAATCAATAATTACTCAAGTCAATAAGCATTTGCATCCAAATGTTGACCATGAAAAACAAGTGAAGAAGTACAATTTCCTACTTACATTTGGACTCAGTTTTTCTTTATTTATAGAATGAACTTTGTATTTTATTTATAATTTTACGAATTGTTTTGAAATAAAATATTTTGTATGGAAAAAAGAAAGTGTTTTTCTCTTAATCTTATAAAGTTGATTAACAAGTAAATTGCATTTTTAACTCAAATTTAAAAATATACTTTTTCTCAAATCATCAAACTAGACAGTTTAATTAATGCAGTGCTATTAACTTTTGACAAGGTTCATAATAATTTTCATTGTTTTTATATCAATGTGATTAGCAGATATGGTCTTTGGCTGTTAATATAAAAGTCATGAAATCAGAATAAAGGATTCTCTTTCCTTTTTTTCTAATTCTTTATATTTCCAATATTTGCCATCTTCAAATTAATAATGATAACTTGCAAAAACATGCTCAGAGGAAATGATTATTTGATTAACAGAGGAGTTAATGACATTCTTGAAATTCTTGATTTAGATGATCTTTAGTAGATAATTTATCTATAAATTCTGCAATAACTAAAAGATACAGTTTGTGTGATTTTTCCAAAATATGTTTTTTTCGTTTGCTGTAATTTCTGTCACAAGATTAATAATTATTGAATCCTACTCTGACTCAAATGTGAATGACAAATCCATAAAGCTGGTGTTCTGTTGTTTGATAAAATTAACTTTCAAATACAAAGTTAAACAGAGCACACATATACATTGAGCCAGGAAGCAAAACTTTAATCCTAGGCAATCATTTCTGAAAAGTAGCATAGTCATAAATAAACGTTATTAATTCAGACTTCATTTTTTATCAACTGTATTGAAATCAAAGTACCTGCCATAGAATGAAATCAAGTATACAACCATTTCATCAGATCAATAATTAAAAATGGCTTCAAGCATATGAATCCTTTAGGTCTTAAAGAAGACAATCCATTCAGATCATTTAGATGGTGCTCCATAACCAGAAAGAGTTCTACCAAATAGCAAATACCACATCACTTGAAAATTTCAACAACAAAAATTGGTAGCACATGTAACTAGAAGGGAAAATAATGATTTAATCAAGATGTTGACTTTCCACAATACCTTAAACAAATGATTTGAAAAGAAATTCCCATTAATATTAAGAAGAGAAATAACAGTGGACTTGAGAAGCCTATTTTTCTGAAAAACTGTTTAGAGAAAAAAACTTTATAAATTTCAAGCAACAATTGTTCAATAGATGCCAAATGTTTCTTGTATGGAAAGGGCTAATTTCAACACTACCATTACAGTGAGAAAATTAATTTCTGTCTGAATTTCTAGGAACAAGAGGAGATATCCTTAGACAAGGACAGCAGAACAAGTGCAATATGCACCGATAAAGTAAATGAAGGGTTCAGACTGAAATTCACAATGGCCAAAACATTGTGATAATAACAAAAATAAGGACATTAGTATTATGGGAACCTACCTTCATGGACAAAATAGACTATATTATGCCTTGCAAGAGGACTGTAGACAGTTGACGAGTTGACTACTGTACTTAGCCGTCAGATGGGCAACACTTCTGTATTCGTTCTTTTTGTTAATAATACGCTTTCACTGAATTACTGAGTTTGAGTTTTCTTTCGGACCTATTCCGGCTCCACAACACTGGCAACGAGGATTTAAAGAACTCCACGGAGAACTATAAAAAATAAAAAAAAGATTTTTTTGGTTTACCAGTGTCCACAACACCTGGCGACGAGGATTCAAAGAACTCCACGAGAGAACCATAAAAAAATTTTTTTTTTTCTCACAGAGAAAAAGTTAATGTTCCTTGTTCTGGCATTGGCTTAACAAGAAAGGAAAATATTTTGTTTCTAGTGCCGAAGTATAAACTTTGCGTTTCGCAGTTGTCCAAAAATTAACCGTGTACATGAATAACACATTTAAAGTGAGAACAAAGTGATTTATTTTTTTTCTTCTTCTTCTCTCCTCCGAGCAATACAAAGGCTTGGTACAAATAAACTTACGTAGAAGTGTAATATTGAAAAGTAAAACATGGAAGAGTTTAAAGCTACTATGTTAGAACTGGTTAAACTCCAGTTTGAACAACAGCAAAGAAACGAAGAAAAACAATTAGAATTACAGCAAAAACATGAAGAACAACAATGAAGAAACGCTGAAAAACAATTAGAATTACAGCAAAAATATGAAGAACAACAGCGAAAACATGGAGAAGAGCAATTAAAATTACAGCGACAAATGATAGAACAACAGAAAAGGTTTGAAGAATTGCTTCTATAAACAGGGTCGAATAAGGGTCAAAATACCGAGAGCGAAACTACTTCTTCACAAAACGCGATTTGGAGTGCAATTGACAATTTCACTTATTTGCCAGACGAAGATAAAACCTTTGTGTCATATTTGAAATAGATTGTGGAAAATGGACAGCTACGCCTACTGCTCCAGAAATTAGGGACTACTGAACATAGCAAATTCGTGGACTACATATTACCTCGAAAAACTAGTGATTTAACTTTCATTGAAGTGGTAAATCTTCTTACAGAATTATTCAACGTCATTATTTCACAAAAGGTGGAAATGCTTAAACCTAACCAAGAAAGACAGCGAAGACAACTCGACGTTCACATCGATAGTTAACAAACATTGTGACGATTTTAAATTAGCCAAACTTACCGCAGACAATTTAAAATGTCTAATATTCATACAAGGTCTTGTATCGTCAAAAGATGCAGAAATTAGAAGGAGAGTCCTAACCAGGTTAGAGGGAGAACCAAATTTAACCTTACAAAATATAGCCGAAGACTGCCAAAAATATATAAGTGTAAAAAATGATGCTAGAGACATTGAAGAGTCTGGCATTGCACACATAAGAAAAATACATCGGAAAGCACATTTTTCCTCCCCTTCAAAAACAAGTCAAACCAAAAAAGATTATTTTCACTCTCCAAAGAAAAAAAGTCAACTCAATCAAAAACCAAAAAATTTACCGCCTAGTCCATGTTACCATTGTGGAGCACTTCATTGGTTTAAAGATTGCTAATATCTGTTTAAAACCTGTCTAACTTGTAATAAAGTTGGGCACAAGAGCTCACATTGCAGAACAAATAAGAGAGGAAAAAGCTGGATTAGAGCCACAAAAAACAGACAAACTGGATGTCAAAAATATAAGAAAGTATGTGCAGGTAAAAATACTGAATAAAAAAGTCAGTTTACAGTTAGATTCCAGGTCTGATTTATCAATAATCAACCTACATACTTGGAAAAGATTAAATAAACCAACCATGCTAAAAACCGACAAAATAGCTAGGTCGGTGACCAGTAAAAAAATTAAGTTTGAAGGTGTAATTATCACGAACGTTACTTTGAACAGAACAGCCAAAAAATTAAAAATGTTCGTGTTAAAAAACACAGACAATCTATTTGGCACAGATTGGATGCAGGAGATCAATCTATGGGATTTGCCAATTAATACTTTTTGTCAGAAAATAGAAAATCTGATGACCGAGTCAGATAAACTAAAAAAGGAATTAAAAGATACCTTCCTCGAGGTCTTTTCTGATGGCCTTGGTAAAATGCAAAAAGATGGCAGCAAAATTTGAGTTAAAAGAGAACACTCAACCAATATTTAAGAAAAAAAGGAATGTGCCTTTTGCCTCGTTAGAGGAAACAGACAAGGAATTAGACAGACTTGTAGAGACTGGCATTTTATCTAAAGTGGAATATAGCCAGTGGGCAGCACCAGTAGTGTATGTGAAGAAGAAGTCTAAGGAAATCCGCGTGTACGCAGATTTTTCTACTGGACTAAACGCAGCACTAGAAGATTATCACTACCCACTTCCAAGCCCGGAAGAAGTTTTTACGAAACTTAATGGAGGCAAGTTCTTTTCAAAAATCTCCAGATACCCGTTGAGGAAGAAAGCTCAAAATTACTATGTATAAATACACCTAGAGGTTTATACAAGTTTGAAAGGCTTGGATTTGGAGTCAAAGTCACACCAGCCATTTTTCAGCAGATTATGGACACCATGCTGGGTGGACTTGATTTTTCAACAGCTTACTTAGATGACATACTGATAAACAGTAAAAGCTTGGAACAACACTGGGAACACATCCACAAAGTATTTTCATGAATACAAGATTATGGCTTCAAAAATAAAGGAAAGCAAATGTGACTTCTTCATGAAAGAAATTAAATATTTGGGTCACATCATAGACAAAGACGGTAGGAGACCGAACCCAGAAAGGGCCATTGCAATTAAGGACATGCCGGCTCCTGAAAACGTCACAAAGCTACAGAGCTTTTTAGGGTTAGCAAACTACTATCAAGCATTTATCCCAAACATGCATAACCTCCATGCCCCGCTGAACAAACTTTTAAGGAAAGATAAGGTTTGGGAATGGACACCCGATTGCCAGGAAATGACTGCAGCAGTACTCCCCAGGAAGAAGAAGATATGGATACCATCTACAATACCTTCGACATTCAAATACCCCAAGCAGCTCCGGAACCGCGAAGATCTAAAAGAAAGCAGAAGTTCATGGACCCTCTCGTCATCAATCCAAAAAGGAGACGATATTGAGACTCCTGTGGAGGTAAAGGCTTGGGAAGGGTGGTGTTATGGGGACCTACCTTCATGGACAAAATAGACTCGTCTTATGACTATATTATGCCTTGCAAGAGGACTGCAGACAGTTGACGAGTTGACTACTGTACTTAGCTGTCAGTCGGACGGGCAACACTTCTGTATTCATTCTTTTTGTTAATAATAAGTTTTCACTGAATTACTGAGTTTGAGTTTTCTTTCGGACCTATTCCGGGTCCACAACAATTAGTCAAACTGTAAATAATATAAATAGTGACAAAGTTAATTAATTTTTGTTTTTTAATTGAATGTTGATTACCTACTGGTATTTTTGTTGCACATGTTTTCCTCCTTTGTTTTAAAGTTGTCAAATAGAGAATTTTTTGTGAAATATCTAATTTTTTATTGTAAAGACTAACAATAAAAAGAACATATGAGTTTTCTTTGCAATTCATACATTGTCTAGAATAGATATTTTAGTAAATTATATTACGTGTTCCAAATTGAGTGTTGATGGTCAAAACCCTTCAATAATTGAATGATTTTCTGAATAGAAATTTCTTCAAACATAAAAGTTTCATAAAGACTTGAAACCATAAAAAGAAATGGGGGCACAAAAAGTAAATTTTACTTATTCTTAGAAAATAATGATGAGCATAATATAACAAATTCAGGTTGCGAAAATGCAACATATGTATTAGTCACTCTGAAAACTCTTGCTGTTTTCATTTATGTAATTTTATGCATAATGCAACTAGGGAAAAACTAAACAAGCTTGTTTGCTTCTAATGAATGCTTGGAGCAAATGTCGCTCCTTCCTCTGTTCAATTGGATCAATAGTTCAATATTTTTGAAGTTTGGAAGGATGGAATGTCAAGCCTTAGTTGATTGATTTAAAAATCAATATCTTACGGGCCCCAATCTTGTGATTTATCAACTGAGCAACCGATGACCAAATTGTGATACAATGGAATATTAAATGAAACTGAACAGTGCCCAAAAATGTCATATCTGCATCAATGGAGACAGAGTTAAATGAGCAAATGCATACATACACACATATGCCTTTTTATTTATATAATTTAAATAAAATATAAATTAGGCAAAACTCCTAAGAGGTCAAAACAAAGAAAGAGAGTCCAATGCCATATTCAATGGCCGAGCCTTAATATTTCTAAATAAATTCTGGATGAACAGTGGCCAACCATAACTAAAAGTTTTACACATTTTTATGCAATCATCAAGCAGTTGGTAACTGTTATTTGTGAAAATTGGCAAGTTTGAGATGTTACAAGAGTAGCTGATGTGTTAATTACTATGTACACACCGATCAAACTCACCAGTGGCTGGGGGGGGGGGATTCCCATGGGTGGGTGGGGATATGCCCATCTGTCTAAGATGGAAATGCTGAAAATCTTTTTTTAAGCATTTCACCCCAAGCAAAGCAGGAGTGCCACTAGCATTCATGGGGTTACAGAGAGTGAGAATAAGAATAAAGAGAGATGTTTGAGGAAAGGATAAAGAGAAGGACATGGATCAAGATCAAGGCATCAGATGTTGATTGGCATTACATTTGAATATTTGAAGATTATAGCTATCAGGGAAGCAAGTAAGAGGAAGGGAGTTACACTGTTGGGAAGTGCAAGAGAAGAAGCTGTTGGAGTAGAAGAGGCAGTTATATTTAACTGTTTCAACAGTGAAAGGGTGGGACTGAGATGCCAACCTAGTAGCATGCTTAAATTCATGCAGTTGGGGTATAAGTGAAAGTAGCTCGCCATGAAAATATTTGTAGAAAAGAATGATTGAAGCCTCAGCATGTCTGTGAGAAAGTGACTGTAGATGAGATGCCAGATCAGGACTTATCACATTGAATATTTGTCTCTAGATTTTGTTGAGAACCTCGAGAAGAACAGCAGGGGCACCAGATCATATATGGCAACAGTATTCAATGCAAGGATGAATGGTAAATTTGAATGATGGATTCAGGTAAGAAATACCTTCTGGCACAAAACAGAGAATCAAATTTTTTTAGAGGAGATGAAGCTATTGATTCAATGTAGTTGTCCTACTTCAGGTCGGTGGAAAATGTGAGACCAAGCAGGTGCAGAGAGATGCTCTCATGAAGTTGAACATCAGCCATGCTGATAGGAGGCAGGGAGGTTTCTCTATGGTGAGTAAATGAGAGCAGTTTTGTTTTGGGGGCATTAAAGTTTCCAAGCCATTCCTGCCCCAGTCAACCACAGATTGGAGCAGGTTAACTTTGTCAATAATGCTGGATTTATTATCAGGACAGTAGTAAATGGTAATGTTGTCTGCATAGATGCCTACTTGACTGAAAGAAGAAACAAACATCAGAAAAAATTCCAAAAGTGTGCCAAGAAAATGCTTGATCACATGGGAAACAGTAGGGCCTCAGCAAAGGAGCATAAGGCTAAAATCAAAATAGTGCGCAACAATAGTGGGCCCTCAAAGTCCCCCATAACAGAGCATATCATTTAAATAAAATGTAAAGTAAGCAACTCCTAAGAGAGTATACTACGCAGGTACACTGAAGAAAGAGAGCTCAATGCCATATGAAATGGCCGAGCCCTAGTATTTCTAAATAAATTCTGGGTGAACAGGTGGCAAATTACCTGACAATTGTGTGAAAAGACATGAAACTTTTAGCATGGAGAGTTAAAAAGATCTCTGATGTTTGGTCGTTTGATCAAACTTTGTGAAGTGAACCACTAGACAAAGTTTGATCAAATAACCAAACATACTTTTTAAGGGGATCCCTTCTTGGTTAGGCTGAGAATTTTTCACATTGCTCTTATATATATATATATATATATATATATATATATATATATATATATATATATATATATATATATATATATATATATATATTAGGGTAGGTTAATTTTTCACTTTTTTTAAAAATATCAAAAAGAATAATGTACCAAAAGTTGTGTATAGACCTATTATAGACCTAATACAAAAAATTAGATCTGACATTTAACGTTTTTTGAGCATTTGGCATCAAAAATTGTAGATAAACATATACTGAAAAATCCTCGATTTAGCAAGATTTGGCCTAAGTATTGATGAGTAAACCAAACAATTTCAGTATTTAAATCAGGGAATGTTGTTATTTTATTTTATTAAAATGAAATAAAATGAAGAAATTATAACTAAACTTCAAATTGAAAATCTGCCACCCCACCATTATCAGTGACGACTTCAAAATGCAGATATTTTTACCTCATGAATTAAGCAGTAATAGTTGAATACATTAAAAAATTGATTTTTTCTATTATGAATGAAAACACAACAAACAAATATGGTAAAAACAAATAATAGTTTAATAGGGCTTAATATCTACAGCTCTATATAAGAAAATAGACGAAAATGATGGTCTCAATTTCTGATACAAAACTTTTGCTATTATGTGCTGGTGCCTTGCTTCAAAGCCATGCACAGATTGGGAAGCTTCTGTTGTTAACTTGACTGCCCATTCCATGCCTTGAGAATGTGATGGCAAATCTGGCAAGTCAAGCTTCATACCATTTAATAATGATTCCTGAAGTTCATTTTCAGAAAATTCTTCTGTGAGTGGTGGTTCACAAACTCCACTTAATGACAGATCTTTTAACTTTTTTTTTTTTTTTTTTTTTAAGCGTATCACCCCAAGCAAGGCTGGAGGCCACTATCACGCAAGCGGTTAAAGAAGGTTTGGAGGAAGAGCAGATAGGAGTGGTAAAGGAGAGGATGTGGAGAAGGAGAAAGACAGTGGGTCAATCAAGGCAAGGGGGTTACAGAAGATTTGGAGCGAGAGCAGATAGGAATGAAAAATCAAAGGATGTGGAGAAGGGAAGTGGGTAGATCAAGGCAACTGGAGATGTCGATTGATGCTACACTTAAACCGTTGGAGATTGTATTTGTCAGGGAAACAGTAATAGGGAAGGGAGTTCCATAGGCGAGATGTGCGAGACATGAAGCTATTGGAGTAGAAGAGACATCTACATCTAACAGTTTCCACGGTGTAGGGGTGGGAGCGGGATGCCAGCCTCGTGGGACGTTTAAATTCATGAGGCCTAGGGACAAGCGAAAGCAGCTCCTCGGAGCAATTACCGTGAAAGTACTTGTAAAAAGGGCAGAGCGAGGCAACATCGCGTCTGTGACAGATCAGGGCCAATCACGTTGCCTATCCGTCTCCGGATCTTATCAAGAACCCTGAGGCAAACAGCAGGGGCCCCAGACCATATATGGCAGCAATACTCCATGCAAGGGCGAATGGTCGATTTATAGACTTGAAGGATCGATTCCGGGGAGAAAAATTTCCTGGCTCGGCACAGAGAACCAACTTTCCTTGCGGTGGCTGATGCAACTGACGATGTATTTGTTCCATCTCAGATCAGCAGACAGCGTGAGACCGAGCAGCCGCAGGGAGGAGCTCTCGAGAAGTTGGTCATCAGACATTCTAATGGGATGCAGGGATGGATCCTTGTGGTGGTTAATAGAGAGCAGTTTTGTTTTAGAGACGTTAAAGTTAACCATCCATTTCTCACCCCAGTTCACAACCGATTGGAGGTCCTTTTCAATTTGAGCTGCCAGGTTAGCTTTGTCCGCCTCACTAGATTTGTGTTTGAGGCAGGAGTAAATAGTGGTGTCGTCAGGTAGATGCCGACTTGGGAGTCTATGGCGTCAGGAAGGTCGTTTATAAATATGAGGAACAGAGTAGGGCCTAGGATGGAGCCTTGAGGAACACCTGCGTTAGCGGGATAGGAGCTGGAGATGAATCCACTAAGAACAACCTTCAAATCCCGGTTTGACAGGAATTATTGTATTAGGTCAAACAATCGACCTGTGATACCATAACCCTGGAGCTTGCGAAGAAGGCCGGCATGCCAAACTCTATCGAATGCTTTGGAGATGTCAAGAGCCACGGCACGAGCTTCACTGTTATTATGGATAGCTTGGTAGACAAATTCAGTGATGGCCGTAAGCACATCGGCAGTAGATCGGGCAAAGCGGAAACCATACTGCTTGTCTGAGAGCAGATCGTGGGATATCAGATGATTAATCACTTCGGTGTTGATAATGGCCTCGAAGACTTTGCCGAAGAGGGGTAGGAGACTGATAGTACGGTAATTGGAAGGGTCAGAGGGGTCACCAGAGTTCTTAAAGACAGGAACAATGGTTGAGGACTTCCAGCAGTCAGGAAAACAGGACTCCTTGAGGCAGCGGTTGTATAATTTAGAGAGGGCAGGCGCCAGTTCAGGTGCGCATTTCTTCAGGACAATGGCTGGTATTCCGTCACCACCAGTAGCCTTGTGGTGACTGTGTCCAATGGTTTTAAAATTGATAGTTGTGATTCTTTTTAATCTTTTCTTGGCTGGCTCCCCGCTTCTGAAAGAATATAAAAATTAATTTGAGTTATTTAAAAAAAAATGTACTTTGTACTGCTTTAATATTTATGGTGGAATTAGATAAAATCCTTAAAATGATTCTATAAATCGGCATAACTAATTTAGTCAGTTTTATATGAATACATATTTACTAACCTAATAGCCCAAATTTTTTTTATAGCTTCTTCCCTCACTTCCAGTTCATCATTTTGACAATTGAATATAAGATATTTTCAGGCAGTAAGGCAAAAGCATTGTATTGTATATTTTTCAATGTGATCTGTTGGATTTCATATGGTTGCTTCCTAATCCTTTGGATCATATTGAAAATATACATTTGCTGATTGTGCAACTTGTTATTTCTTTTAATTTCAAACCAGCAAATGGCATACACATTCACAATAAAATTTATTAAACTCTAGAGTTTGGTTGAAAGATTTTGTGGGTATGCACCACAAGTCCATAAACACATCAGCCTGATGGCTAAAGTTAACCACCTGTTTAATGGACCAATTTTCCATGATGCAAATCTAGAGTCCACCTTACCTCTAGAAATACCCACTGTATATTCATAAAGGAGTCTTGGTCACAACTAAGGGTATCTGTATTTTCAATTTTAAAAATAGAATCCAGAGGACTGCCAACAGCTGAAAATGATATTTGGGGTAAATTATGGTAATCATTTGCACATAATTTACCCAGTGGACCATTGAATGTAGTGTGGCTTTTTGTGGTACCATCTACATGTTTAAAAAGAGTCCTAAACGGAAGTTTATTTTGGTGCAAGGAGCAACTGATAGTATGAAAATTTCTGTTAAGTTTTCTTTCTAGAAGTGCAACAAATCCACCTTCACAGCCTGTATTGGCATTAGTGTTGTCAACAAGCCTTGATAGTGCTCACACTAGTGAATTCATACAAAAAACATTAGCCACTTGCTCAGCAAGAACAGCACCAGTTGCAACAATATTAGGAAGAACCCTATATGTCAGATATTCACTTTTATATGTCATCTCCTTTGTGACAGTCAAGTGGCATTCTGGTCTCTTGTTTTTTTTTTTCAGAGTTTTCTCTCCATTTTCTTCCACTATTTCCTTGTACATTAGTGTGTCTTTGTCAGTTCTCCCTCAACTCCAATACAAAGAAGATTTTCCACCTTTTCATCATGCTTTTGATGGGCATTTGTTTTCACTTTAGCCTTTGCTCTATCAATTTTACATTTTTCTATATAGATACCCTATATTAATATTGGGGATAAGGAGACCCATAGCCCTCAAATCCAAGAGTAAGGCATTGGCAAGGCTGGCTCTAAGATTGGAAGATACATCAACCCCAATCAACTCAATAGCATTCCGTGGAATTTTGATAAGGCCCTTTGGGATGCTTTTTCTTGCCATTTTTATTAAAATATCTGAAAAAGAAAATATATGTATTTATCAGAAATTACACAAAAATATTTTTCAAAATAAATTTGAAAATAAAGTTCAAAATACATTATTAAATTAAAAAAAAAGTAATGTTTACTTAGTTCCGAGATTAGTATATATATTAATATAGACAAATTATAATAAGTTGTATTTTTTAAAATAGTTAACTATATTTTGATGAAAAATACAATAGGTATTTGTGCTAGTTAAAAGCGTTAAACAGTAAGCAAATATAAAACTTACAAGAGGAGGTCATTATTAAATACGGAATACGCCGTTTTACTGGATATTTATCCAATAAATAAGACAGCGTTTGTAAGTAGTTATTTGTATTTTAAACGAAATATTTTAGTGTTTTATTTTTGGTAATTTCATTTAATTTATTAAGAGAATAGATACTAAACTTAAAAATATCCATTATTAAGCGTATTTTCTTCTTTTCTTTAAGACTCGGTTTTTTTTATTTAACCTACACATGTTTCCGGTGATACCGATATAATGATTTTGTCTTTAAATTCAATTCCTCAAATAAATTTGAAGTTTTGAAGAAAAATATTTTTTGTGGTAATTTTTGACGTTATTTTGCAACTTTCCTCGAGTTATTTTTTTTACAGTTCCAAAATCGACCTACCCTCCCCCTCCCTCATCACATGTCACCTCACTTTACAAAAACCCTCTCACCTGGGCATCTAATGCTTACATATCTCTCTCCTTCATGTATGTATATGGTACTTCTTTGCTTTTGTATCTGTGTTGGGACATAGTTTTTGTACATGCAAACATCGGTACCCCCATCTGTATAAATAGGCACGTGGGTATTCATGTGCTGCATGTTGTATTCTCTCATAAGTAGGTGCAGAGATTAAGTGTTGTGTATATATCTGGGGCCAATTGATGGAAGCACTCTTAAGTGCTCCTTTATAGCTACACGATTAGTAATGTATTTGAGGACATCTTACATGTTATCTAAGTACTGATTTAGAAATGTACTAGTCAAATATGTGCATAACTGTTTATGAATACAAATAGATGAATATGGGTGTATATGTGTGTGTATACATACGTATGGGTGGACACATTTACGTGAAAACATATATATGTGTAGATGGATGCAAATATATGTATGGATGTAGGCACATATGTGTAAGTGTAATTATATGTGTATGTAGAAATATGTGTATGTATGTAGGTATGGGGATTTGTGTAAGATCTTTGATTTCTCCCTTCCTCTTTTCTGTTCCCTGCCTCTCCCTATTTCTTTATTCCTTTCTCTTGTCTGGTGAATGAGAGGTCAACGCCACAACCATCATATCACCTAGAGACATGTACCTTCCTCCTCCACTTCCTACTCTAAGTAACTATCTTAAATGTAATCTATGTAAATTTAATCTTTGTAATTATCTTCCACTAATTTTGTTGTTCATTTCACTTTTCAGTTGATTCCTGGAAGAATTTTTGAATCTACTCATTGTTTTGAGTGTGAAAGTGTAAAAATTTTGTCTAAATGCAACCAACATTTATATCTCTGTTACACCTATATAATTACATCAAGAAGAATATCACTTCAGTCCAATGATGTCTTTTTAGGGGACAAAATTTGTTACACAGAAGTTTTCCACTTTGTCATTCAATTATTTACACTAATTCTTTTTGTTTTTAGTTTTAAATTTATTTTAGTTGTGGTTCGTTATTTATCCCCCATGTCTACCTTTCTCAGTTTCACCATTTTGATTATTGTTGTTCCAACAAATCTTTAAGAAGTACTGAACAAAAAAGGTCCCTTTAAAAGAATGCATTCTGTCATTTTCAAATTTAGATTCGATGGTACTAAATTTTTGTTTAAATATATATATATGTGCATGCGTGTGTGTATGTTTGTAAAATTGATGAAGAAATTGCTTAAAAATTGTTATTTGGAAAATTATTTAAATTTTAACTTTTTTTTATTAAAAAAACCTGTTTAATATGCTAACCAATGAAACTTTCAGTTTAAATTATTCAAACAAAAAATCACTAATCTCTAGGATGTTCTATGACAAATATTAAATTTGTTCTGTAACTAAACTTAAATTTCCTGATCCAAAAGTGGCCAACTTCAGTATATAAATGTAAAAACAACACACTGTATTAAAAACAACAGAAAAACTGAATTTCTCTTCAGACAATTATTGTTTTTGTGACACCTCTACATGTTTACCATTTGCATTTTTTAGAAAACAAAAAAATACAGGAATTATTTTTAATGTTGAAAAAATCAATACTTCTGGAGATGAATGATAACTGTTAGACACAGAATAATTAAAGCAGATACAAAAAGAGAGATTAAAGATAAAGAAAAGAAAAAACAGATAAAAGATTGACTGGAACAGGAGGAATTGTATAAAAGAAAGAGAAACGAGACATTTCTTAAACAAGAAAAATACTGAATATTTGTCAAAGAATCTCTTGGTGTATATTTGATATAAACTCAATAAACTGAATGGTGCAGAAAATTCATAGAAAGTTTTATATTGGAATGCATCTCATAAAATATCTCAGATCTGGTAAACAATATCTAATATATTCACCCTAAATATATATTAATTTCACATATCGTGTCTCTTCAAGACACAGACGACCAGAGCTCTCCTCAGCTTCCTTTTCTTTATTATCTGTGAATTATCTTCTTCAGTGATTTTCTGTTATGTTCTCCATGGTTTGGAATTCAGAATTGTCTTTCTCTTAGAGAGGTTACCACCAAAAGTTAATGAGCCCAGTTTACAAAAGTGAATACAGTAAACTGGCCAAGAATTTGAACTTGGCTTGCTATTTTCACTTTCCTTGTCAATAACTGCATCCTTATATATTAATATAACTGGAACTTTTACAAACATATCATATTTAGACGAGTTAATTCATACAAACAAAAAAACATAGAACTAAATCAGAGATATTGGATGAGAGATCATTAAGCAAGCAGTTTCATTCTTTTGTCTCTCTGAACCTGGATACAAAACCAAAGGGATGTATAACAACTTAGAAACAAATAATATATTTAGTCAACATTACAATAATGACTTAATAGGTTAATTTTTTTTTCTAAAATGTGTAAGGGGAAATTACAAATGAAAAACATGCAGAAATTTTTGTTGAAATCAGAAGAATAAATAAATAAAATCCCTTCCACCAAAAAAAAAACAAAAAACATTACAAGCTTAAACTATTACTGGTGAGGGTGTGATCAACATTATGATGATCTCCAGTGCAAGAGTGTTCAGAATGTCATTGCTCATGGGAGCCTAAAAAAATTCAATAATAAATTGATTGTATGCAACTGAAATGTTGGATAAAAATCAAATAATGACTTCTATCAATGCAATTTGATCAAAATGGATTTTATATTGCTATCACTTTATTTTCTCAGGATGCATTGCTTGTTATATTTTTCTATTATTATTATTATTTTTTTTATTGTTATTATTATTATTATTATTATTATAGCACTGAATATCTTAATACCTTCTTACAAAAAATAGAGAGAGAAAAAGATAATATATTGGCAATCCCCATTTACAGAAATAGAATTTGGAAATACATTTACAAAAATTAATGGTTGAAAAAATATTCTTTAGATTTAGTTGCTATAATAGCAGCTAAGATAAAAAAAGGAGGTAATTTGTTTTATGACAACAATAATACTGATGATTAATCTAATATATAAAAATTCTGTTCATATTAGAGTGAGAAAACAGTTGATAACAAGAAGAAAAAATACCAAATAAAACTGAGATGGAACCATAATTCTGACAATTGTTTTACGAACATTTTCTTCGGATTCTTGCTTTGTATTGTACTAGTTCTTTACAGATCCTCAATTTCTCATTGGTAAATGACATGCTTTATGGCAGTTTTCCTATCATGAATACCAAGATCTAGCATGGATGTTACTGGATTTGGTATGGATGGATTGCCATTTGATATTCAGATGTGAACCCATATCAAAGCTTTCCTTCTTGATCAAGGAATACAAGTCAATGCTCTGAACAACAGGCAAGGTCTTTAGACAAAGCTCTTATTATAAAAAGGAAAATAAACTGATGGAAATGAAAATTGTAACATCCTTGAGAATAATTGGGCTGTATTCTTACATACAGATGATGAATACTGTCCTGTGATATTCTACACCTTTTTTACTTGTTGGCACAATACAGCAAGAGATTCTGAATAAGTCAGTTGTCATTCCATCATGTTCCATACATGTTTAATAGGGGACAAGTCTGGCAATCATTCTAAATAAGGAACTTGTCAAACATCTTTTAGAGCATGTTGAGTAGCATAGGCATCATGTGAGCAGCTATTATTCTACTGTAATAATACATTGCCTTTTGATTGCAGGAATGGTTGTATAACAGGTTGTATAAAGTTTGGGATGTACATTTCAGCATTCTTTCTACAAACTTGAAGTGACAGCAACAAATAAATCTCTAAATAACTTCTAACCTTTAGTACTAGACTATATAAAATAATATAATAATAAATAATTAATAATAAAATAAAAATTAAAAGTTAAGTAATAAAATTACTTTAAAATATAGATAACAATGGTAATTAGCAATAAAGAAAGAAAAAGTGAGATTATAAAAAAATAATTAAAGATGAAAACCATGCACCGGAACAGGTGATTTTGCTGCCAATTGAAACAGAAATCAAAGTTCTGCGATCATGGCCACCTCAATTGAAGAAGTTTAAGCACTCATCAATTGTTTTTTCACCACTTGCAATGCACGCGGATTAACTATAAGCATAAAGAAAACTGCAGTTTTCCATCAACCAAGGCCTATACCTAAGCAGGTCAATGTTGTAAAACAAAAACACCTACCCATACCTTTCCAATCGTTCCCATTAGGTTGGCAGCAACAACCTGAGGTATGTGAAATCATTCTCATACTTAGAGGCGACAGTCTGTTTCATGCTAGGTGCAATCGTCAGGCCTGAAAATTTCTATGACATTCTATGAAAATTTCTCGGACATTCAGGCCGGTAAATGTTATTTAATACTGTTTATTATAAAACAGAGCATTTGCTTAAATACTTGTATCTATAAAAAGAACGTTAAACATAATATAAATGTCTTTAAAATAAATTGTCGGACTATGTCCAATTCTAAAATATATATATATATATATATATATAGTAGGCTCATGAAAGAAATTCAAGAGATAAAAAAAAATAAATATTGATAATAAGACTAATATTTATTTTATATTAGTAGGAATTTTGACCAAATGGAAGCATGAGAAAGATGTTCAAAATCAGAAATTTTGAATATTTCTCTAATCAAGATGGGAAATAAAAAATGGGACTTTTTTATTCAACAACATCAATTTCACTGAAGCTACACATTTCAACCAACCAAACCCAATCAGACCATAGTATAGATAACATTAGATGCATCCTATTATCATTTTCATTTAAATGCCAATAAGAAAACTGAAAATAAGACTTAAAATACATTTTTAAACATAAATTCACACATTCTAAGTTTAAATAGAAATTTAGGCTACTCAATAAATACGGTTTCCACAAAAAGCTGTCTACAAACCTGTTACAACCCTAATCATGGCAAAAAATACCCCAAGACTACAAGATCTGTTAACCCATGTGGAAAAAAAATCACTTCATTTATTTTCTTTCTAGTTTCAATGAGAAAGGACAAGGTGTGTCTGAAAATTCCAATTTTCAACATTTTTCTCATCATGCTTCCATTTGGTCAAAAAGCTGATTAATATACAATAAATACATGGTCATATTATCAATATTATTATTTTTGTTGGTTTTTATTTTTCAACTTTCTTTCATGGGTCTACTATGTCTACATATTATCAGTAGTATATGTTGGACAATCTTTTTTTACTATATATATATATATATATATATATATATATATATATATATATATATATATATTACCTTTACACAAACATTACAACTTTTTTGCACCAATTGTAGAGGTATTATCAAGTTGGCAGTGATTTGCTAGAACGTGTACTGAAATGCTGTTGCATAAGAGTAACAGACTTCATTTTGCTTAATTCAATCACAAAAAAGCCTTCTGAAAAGCATTTGCATACATCTTATCTCATTCCTTACTAAATATTCACTAGCAATGGAAAACTTGGTCCTGCCAAAAGCATTATTGTTTCACTGCCAAATGTATGATGTTTATATTATGTTCCTGTAATAAACTTCAAGAGTTTTCTCTATCACATTGTGAGACTTTCAATATCTTAATTAGTTTTAGTCTAATAAATTTTTCAAGCTGTCAGGTTCTCTTGTAATCACCTGATATATCATAAGCTTGCTTCAGAAATGAGGCTTCAAGAAGGGGCATCATGTTCACAGGAGATTGGTAAAACTTGAGCAAAACAGATAAGTTTTTCCACTTCAGGTGCAAGAGTGAAACTAGTGACTGTAATGAATGCCAACTTTATTGCGCTGCTTCTTTTTCTCTACATTGGGCTTTGCAGATGGATGGATACATTGGGTCTGCTTTGTGACTAATAAAAACTCATCATTTCTAATAAGGATTCTCAAGGTAGACCATTCCCACTTAAAAGATTAACACTAAACAAAATCCCTACAAATTCCTTGCCTGTTAACTATCTATGTATTTGCATCTATTCATTCATATATATATATATATATATATATATATATATATATATATATATATATATATATATGTTTAAATATGTAAATTATTTTCAGGTAGAGTATATCTGTAGAGTAAAAAAACGAATAAAAAGAGACAAGAAGAAAAACTATTCTTAGCCAATGTGTTTTGTCCTCTGACAGACATTATCAAGTCAATGTAAGATATATTTTTAGATTTTATTTTTTTTAGATTTTATTTTGTTGAATATGAGAACGTTCATGAATGTCCATCAGGTGGTTGAAATGTCACTCAAAACATGTGGAGGACACAAAGTGTCATAATTCAAAGTCTGTCAAAAAGTGAGTAATATTGAAGAATTTGTTTAATGAATATCGTTTAGATTTTGATTAGAGTGTTATGTTATGAGATGGATGTATTTGATGTACATGCATGAGTTGCTTATATATATATATATATATATATATATATATATATATATATATATATATATATATATATATATTCTATGTATATCTTATATATGAAATACAGTGTATGTATGTGTGTCCAAGCAACTTCTCTTCTCCCACTGGTCCGATTCCAATGATTCAAATGCCCAAGAAAAGTTAGGCACAGAGAACTATTTTCGTTGAGCTCAGACTTAGGGTTGCCAGATTATGCAAGGTTAAAAAAATATATATTAAAATATTATGCTCACCATTATTGTTGCTTTCATGGTTCAAGAGGAGTAACTCTTATTTTCCTTTTGTATCCAAAATTGCAGTGCATATTTTATTATAAACTCTCTTAAAAGCAACCCGATAGAGTGGCATTTAAGCTAGCTATTGTTTGGCCATCATCAAAATAGCTAAGGAGGAGTAGATGTGATAGGCATCAATAAACTACAGAAGAACTCAAAATCGATCACTGCATTTAAGTATTGAATTAATGTTTAAGCTTACCTTTTAAAAATTCAACAATAATTCTTCTGCTGCTACTTAATTTAAAGATGATTCAATATATGTAGATCCTTATTTTCCATACAAACAATTATTTTTCTTTCATGGGTAACAGAACAGTTAGTTATACATTCAACATTTGAAGAGCTAGAGAAACATAATAGCTAACTAAGTAAAATGTATATTAAGGAATCTATTTGAATAAATGTGAAATTGGAGCACAATTATCCAACAAATTCTGCGGTTAATAAAAGCCCAAACTCTACTTTATAGTAATTAATATGTGGTGTTTACTCATTTCCCCATGAGAATGAGATGTGACACAAGGTCCTTTTAAAGCGGGGCCCCGAGTGTGTGCACCCGGGTGGGGACAAAATTGCCCACAGCCCCTGCAACCGTCGGTTGCGCTGGCCTCAGTGCAAGCACCTATCCCTTGTGCAATGGGAGGGTGCAGCCTCAGGCAGCCGTTTCCCAGCTCATACCTCTCAGTATTATTTTCTCAGTTGCCCCTCTGACAGAGAAGCCCCTGAGTGCACTCTGTCCAAGGACAGAGACGCAACTGAGAGATGATAAATAATGTGCAAATTACTTAATAGTAATTAATATGCTAAGAGCTGAATATCTGTATTATATATTATCTACTTCTAGGTGATATCACTCTTCAGGTTTAACTAATTTAAAAAAAGTATATATTATTAATTATCTGTCCTTCATTAGTGTTATTTATTCAAGGATTATTTTGATTTTCATATCAAAAATAGTTATGTTTAGGAATATTGTTTTATATAGTGCAGGAAAGTGTTTGAAATCTGCATTTTACTTGGCCTTCAACAAGTTGGCATCTATTTGTAAAACTTTCCTTAACTATAACAAGCCAATTTCTGAATGAAATGTTTGTTTAAAATTTTTGTTTCAAAGAATTCAAGTAGTGAATATATGTTACTTTGTGAACTGATAAGGAGCAGGCGAAGCCTGCAAGTTCTATATATATATATATATATATACTATATATATTATATATATTCTCTCTCTCTCTCTCTCTCTCTCTATATATATATATATATATATATATATATATATATATTCTATACATGTATTAAAGAGAAGAGAGAAGCTGGCAACGCTTTAGGTTTTAATGTGGACTTTTTAAAATATATATTATACTTTATTTTCCATATTTTTACTCCATGTGTTTTGGGTTTTTAGCTTCAACAGGCAAAGAGTGGTTATTTCCACATATTATTTAAAGGAATTAATTTTTCCTTATGTTTTCTGATGCTTAACCATTGTCTTTTGTGTGTAGTGTGTAGTGTTACTTTAAATAATATGTGGAAATAATCACTCTTCCAGTGATGAAAGTCAAAAGACCCAAAACACGTGTAGCAAAAATATGGATAATAAAGTATAATATATATTTTAAAAAATCCACATTAAAACCAAAAAAGTTTGTGGCTTCTCTCTTCTTTTCAATATATACACTTTTCTCCCATTGGGACAACTATAATCTCTCCCTAATATATAGGCACTATATACATATATATATATATATATATATATATATATATATATATATATATATATATATATATATTGATTAGGATGTACATCTTATTTGAAAATTGAAAAAATACAGCAATAAGAAATTATACAGGCTTTGTCAGTTGAATTTAACAAAACCTGTTTAAATCAAATCTTGTTACCTCAATATAACTTTTTATTAAAAAAGCTTCTACATCACCTCCAACATCTATTTGATATCATATATATGCAAATATACTCCTGTCAGCATGGCTGATACTAACTTTCATGAGAGCTAGAATTTATGAATTAAGCACAGTATTAGATTGGCTGCAAGGTCTCAACAATCTACAGCTGAATTGGCTAGATGTAATCGTAATTGCTATGCTGACAGTTTATTTTCTTGCACTTCTTACTTGTAGAATTTTCTTCTGGCTCCATGCTTTCCAACCAACTATGATCTTCAAAGATTTAAATGCATTGTTAATCGCTATCTACTGTATTCTTGATTACTCTTCTATTGTTCTTGCTTCTTGTTTCTCTTTTTTCTTATTCTTTCACACTCAGTAACCCCCTGTGTCATAGTGGCTCTACTGCTTTACATTGGGTGATATGATTAATATATATATATATAAAATGTGTATGTATATAAATATATATGCAATTTATATATATATTATTTATATGTTATATATGCACAGTACTTATTGGAAAACGCTCAATATCAATGATAGAGCTAACATATTATGTTGGACTGATGTGAGTTTGTGTCCCTGTGTTTCACGCTATTTGTGATCGTCAGACAAACTGATTAATTTTTTCATTTTGGATTTATATACAGTTGTGTATATCGGTGTTTTATGGTAATGGGAGGAAAATCTGTCATCAGAATGACACTCATGCTTACGCAAACATACATATACGCACGTTCACTCATTGACATACGCAGACACACACACACCCATGCTCACTCACTGGAGCTCGCACAAACATAACATTGTGGGACTGGGCATATATGCACATCCATACATATGCATTTGGTCACTGTATTCAATGTTGGATTGTGTAGCGAATATATTTTGTCTGTTGCACTGTCAATGCACAGACCACTTGTCTATTTTGTTTGCTGAATGTTTTCTCGCACACACATATATACATATGATGGTGTCTGTGTAAGATTATGGTAGGTAAAGTTGCTATTATTTTTAATTTTTAAAGCTGTTTTGTTATTATTTTAAAGCTGGTTATTTGCTTGTTTTTAGCAATTGTTTTTGGTAAATGCCAAAAACTCCAATTTGTAATACTCATTAGTATTTATGTGGTGGTATTAATTTTGCTGGGGAAAGGAGAATAAGTATAACTGTGGACAGATATGGTAATGGTAATTGTGGTGCAGTAGTAATTGATGGCTAATGCAGCAATGGTAATTGTGATACAGTAGTAATGGAGGGGGGAGCAGGTGATGATAATAACAATTGTAGCAGCAAATAGTTATTGCAAAGTGCTAGAAGTGATTGTAATAATGGTGGTGGAATGATAATAACATTAATTATAATTATTATGATGGTAGTTTGAACTAGAAAATAACTGATGGTGTTATGGTGTCAGTGGTTTCTCTTTTCATGCTCATAGGGTCAGTGGTGGTTTATGTATTAGTGTTGGTTGGTATTTTTTTTATCCGTTTGGCATAAATTGTGATAATAGGTATTTGTTTTTATGTCTGCATTTAGAAATTATTTCTGATCTTATGTTTAGTAATTTGTTTTGTTGGGTATGAGAAATTATTGCTACCTTTTCATGTAGGCAAAGTAGGCATTTCTTTGTAATGTTGTTGTAAGCAAGTGCATTTTTCAATATTTTCCAGCTTATTTTGAGTATTTTCTGTTGGAGAATGAAAGGTCACAACCATATATAAATTTTCTGTTGGAGATTGAAAGGTCGCAACCATATATAAATCTAAAATTTAAAAATGAATCAGTTTGTCTGATGACCGCAAATAGTGTGAAACTCAGGGTCACAAACTTACATCAATCCTGCTAATATATATATATATATATATATATATATATATATATAGAGAGAGAGAGAGAGAGAGAGAGAGAGAGAGAGAGAGAGAGCGCTTATTAGAATAGTAGATCCCAAACAGATAGGCCTGTACAGAGATTATGGACTTATTTACATCCCCAATAGCAATAGTCCATTAATCATGAAAATCCAAAAGAAAATCATTAGGGGCTTTAAATTACTACAGTTTAGGATTGAGATTTCCTCTAACCTTAAAATAGTTGATTATCTAGACATCACCCTTAACCTCAATAATAAAATGTTTAAACCATACCATAAAAACTATGAAACCCCCACCTATATTAATGTTAATTCTAACCACCCCAATGCCATTGTCAGCACTAGAATTAATCGATTATCATCCAAGATAAACATCTTTAATAAAAGCAAAAAATTGTATGAAAATGCTCTCTAAAAAAGTGGTTTTAAAAATAAATTATCTTATCTAACCCCTATAAGTAACACAGAAATATCTTAAGTGAAATGTAGAGACAGGAAAAGAAAAATCATATGGTTCACCCCCACCACTGCAATCTGTCAAATATTAATATCAGACAGTATTTTCTAAAGTTAATAAATAAACACTTTCAAAAAATAACCCTCTAAGTAATATCTTCAATAGGAAAACGATTAAAATTAGCTACTCCTATACAAGCAACATGTATAAGATTATTAATTCACACAATAACCATATTTATAAAATTTCTATGGGACAAACAACAGATCTGGTATTGAACCCTCCTGTAATTGTAGATCTAAAGAATATTGTCCAGTAGAAGCAAATGCAGATCTACCTGGGTTATATATCAAGCAATCATTTTCCCCAAAGAAAATATGAAAAATTATGTTTACATTGGAATTTCTGCAAGGGAATGGAAACAGAGATTTTATACCCATAGGCACTCATTAACCCTAAACTAAAATACCAGATGGGCTCTTTCAAAAAACTTTTGGGAACTGGAGGAGAAAGGTTTGAGCCCACAGACTGTAGGTTCTGCACATACTCCTAATAGTCTTAAAGATAAGTGTGACTTATGTTTAGAAGAAAAAATGAAGGAAAAATTAGAACAATAAAATACAATAATCAAAGCCAACTATTAAATCAGAGGAATGAATTAGTGTTAAAATATCGACATAAAAACAAAATCAAATTTCCATAATATAGGTTTAACTTAATTAGCTACTATATTTCCATAATATTCATTCCCCTTTCACTCTTCAAATATTGAATGTATAACTAATTCTAATTTCTATATCCCCCTCTCACTATAATTTCTTTACCTATGTTAATTATAATTTATAAAATCCCCCTACTCTAAGATCTCCCCAACTCTCTTTCTATTAAACCCTTATATCCTGTTATCTATGTATTTTAAAGTTATTTTAAACCTTTTTATTCCTCTTTTAATTTTAAAATTAATATTCCATTCTTCATATAACCCCAAATTAATGTCATAAGGTTAATATTCAGGTTTAATTTTATAAAATTCGTTCCCTTTAAGACAAATAGCTCCCCCCGACCCCTGTCTCATGCCTTTCGTTTGACTGAAACATTGAAATGAATAAAATCTGTATTAGTTTTTCAACTGTTTTTATAATTATTATTATTTTTTTTTAGCTTTCACAGTTAAATTTCTATTTCTGACACAAACTCAGTCCACACCAGGGTTGATAAGACAGATGACCAATATCTATATCTATGACCAATATAGGCTACTCCCATATGAGGTGATTTTGAATTTTATTGTTTATTAATTATTTGCTCTGTAATAATAAATACATTGAGCTCTTTTATGGATCAGTTTTATTATTTTATATTACTAAGATCCACTTGGATTAGGTACCAATGGATTTTTTACCTTTAATATATATATATATATATATATATATATATATATATATATATATATAGGTAAAAAAATTGTTAGAAAGATTCTGTACAAAAACTTGTTGCATAGACTAAAATGAGAATTGGAAAAAGGCACCTAATATTTAATATAGTAATATTTATTTATAATATACGAATTTTTACAGAGAAAAATTAAAATTAAAGTTTTGTTCTTACAACTGGATTTTCAGTGTGTTTTTTTTTTCTTAGAAAAATCATTTGTTGTTTCATTTTTTTAAAAATCACACTATAGACAAAATCCCTCCCAAAAGTTTGACAAAAGGGAAATGAAAAATCTTCCAAGACAACCACCATCATTCCAACACGTAAATATATCAATAAAGGGAGATAACACAATCAAACCTCGGATGTACATAAACAATTCTGGACAAAACCAATACCACCACAGAAGAAACAACCACATAGAAAATACATATAACAACAGAGCAACAAATAGAAACTACAACTTTGGAACAAACAGACCACAAAATCGGTACTACAGAAATAACCTCAGACGTTCAAAGCCAACACATAACAAACAAGTACCAAGGACAGAACAACAGATACAATACAAAAATACACAATTATTACAAATACAACAACATAAAACATACTGACCTTAGAAACACTATAGAGGAACCCCACCTTAACCATTTTTTAGAGAGAAACCAGAACTACATAGACACAGGATGGCCCACAAGCACGAAAAACCAAAAGTAATCAACCTTTAACAAAAATCATTAACACCCACACAAAAAGGATTAAAATTCGCACCATCGCCGCAAAAACCAAATGTGGCAGAAATGAAGGATGGTGTCTCAGAATTCTATTGAAAATTCAGGCATCAGAACAATTTTTTGAAGAAGAAAACACTGATAAATTGCTAGTAAAAAGCAAGAAAAATTATCAACCCTCAAAAGGTAAAAATTCAGCCCTTGATAAATTCTGTAATTACATCTCTAACTTCCCATTTGACAAACTGGAAATGCCACAAACAAAGTCCAACTTCACCAGACAATGGAACAAACTAAACCTAAAATTGGACAAAAATATTGTTATAAATGAAGTGGACAAAGGAGGTGCAGTTGTTATTATGGATACAGAACAGTATACAAACATCATACAAATTATGCTACAGGAAGATACCTACTATGAAGAAGCCAGAGAATACCGACCTCACAAAGTGACGAAAAACTCATCAATTTAATACACTCATACCGAGACTGTCTTACTTCTAAGGAACATGCCTACCTTACAAACTTTAAACATAAAACAAGCAATTTTTATGGACTACCTAAAATACACAAAAGTAAGCTCATTAACGAAACATACAATATTACAAAAACTGATTGTGTGAATATACCTGCACCAACCGACCTAAAACTAAGGCCTATATAATAGCAGGCCCAATTTGTGAGACACACAATCTAAGCAAAAAGACATTCCAAACTTGCATTAATAATATAAATCCTAGCATCCAATTCACTTTGGAGTACAACAACAAAAACCTTCCCTTTTTAGACATATTAATAACAAAAACAAACACTAAACTAGAAACTGGCATATACTTTAAACCAACTGACTCTCAACAATAGCTCCTTTTTACCTCTCACCCGAAACACGCTCGTACCAATATCCCACTCAGCCTAGCCAAGTGGATGTGTACAATAGTCTCAAGCACAATCACAAGAAACCACAGACTAGAAGTATTGAAAAAAAATACTCATCAAGAGAAAATACCCCTAAAGTTTGATCAACAATAGTACTGAACAAGCAAAACAAATTAACATCTACACACTCCAAGAAACAAAAGGAAATACAGAAAAAAGGTCATCTCAACTTTCACCCAAAGAACACAGAAATGTACACACACATACAACTAAATCTACAATCCTACTAGGGGACAAAAAAATATGAAAGGCCTATTACAAAAATATCCAATCATAAAAAGTAAACGACAACCAAAATCACTAAAAATTTTACTAACGAGTGCAAAACTGCCGAACACAATTAATGACCCTCAGATGAAAAAATGCAATCAACCACTTTGCAGAGTATTTAGCTACTCATTAAAGGGCCATGAATTTCATTTCAAAGACAGATCAAAATTAAAAATGATTTCTGGTGCAAATCAGAGAATTTAATATACATAATTACATGCAAAGGTTTCCACAAGCATTACATTGGCCAGTCACTCCGGCAAAGGATTGTCAACAAATTAGTGACCCTCCACTAGAAAAATACCCCTTAGCCAACATATAGAAGAATGCAGAGGACAGAATCTACCAAATTAACTATATTAAATATTATGTGTTTTTTTCCAATTGTCAATTTAGTCTATATATATATATATATAAGTGATTTGCACCCAAAAAATGAAAAATAGCTTTAAACAACACAGACGTCATACCTTAGGTACTTTTCGGCCAACACTTTTTTCAAAGGTATTCGTTGACGTTTGGGAATGCAAATGAAGACACACCCAATAAAGTAAATGAGGAGGGAAAGGTGGAACGCGATTAAAAAGAAAATTTAATTACACACAATTGAAATTGAACAGGGGGGGGGGTGAAAATAACCAGTTCCACAAGAGTATAACATGGAAAAAAGAAACTCACAAATCCTCCAACAAACGCAAGGCTTGGCTGATGACACTTTATAAAAACAGCTTCCAAGACTCGGAGATGGTATACTGAGCGAGGACTGTGTAATACTGAAAACCACGTATCTTCATATTCAGAGGCACACGCATGGTTGTCGAGCAAATGCTGATCGATGGTAGATTATTTATTGTACAAAAAGTACAAATATGGCACAAGGCCGAAAAGAGGAAAGGGGGAAAGGATGGTCATCTTCTGTCTTAACATAAACTTAGCACAAACACTGACCCAAACATGCAAACAATATTTCTTTCACCAAAACAACTCATTCTTACTTACCATTCTTACCTCATCCGCCATATAATGCCTCAGAAAGTCTATGAAGTCCTAACAAGTCCCCATATATACAATGCATTGTCCGGTGGGTGGGAATAAAATAACAATTTAAAAATCTAAAAAACCCCAATGAGTATTTACAATGAGTACAAAATGTACAAGAAACTAAAGAAAATAGTGTTAGTAATAAAACCACCCACAGCCCTAACTGTGGCAAAAACAGCTGTTAACTGGACGAAATCAAACTTGAAAAAATACAAAAACATTCGTACAAGCCATTCACTCACTACAAACACAGACTCATCCGAACACAACAAATACGAAAAACACTCGAAACGAAAAACGCCCCATACCAACCAGAGAACTGATATCACTAACCACCTAACGATGGGAGGGATGGGGAATTGAACAAAAGAAAGAAAATAGGGCCAGAAAATAGGGGACAATGAGCATATATACCCTAGCTAAGTTTACTTGAAAAAAGAGAAAAAAAATAAAGCAAAAAACGAGCTACTCTAACCTATATACGGGAAGGGTTGCCATTGTTCAACCCAGCAATCCCAATATTCTTACAGTCTAATCGGCATCAAAAACCTTTCACTCTACAGAGACGCGCAAGACTCACCCACCTTACGCCAAATTCCAATGGATGGAGTCGCTTCCTTTCCGTCCTGATCTTGACTTTAAGCTGATGCTTAAAGAAAAGGATCAGTTGGGAAGAGGTAAACTTCATGACCCCATGGAATTCCTTCTATTGCGTCGTCCATATCACGACTCGCATAACCCTCAGTAAGCAAAGGAACACATATTGTTCAGCCTTAGTCAACGGCGGTACTATATTGCTACAGACAGAAGGCGTGACCTAGGGTTTCTATCTCTCCACTGCAGCGAACGCAATTTGGCGATTTAGCCAAACCCGCTGCACGAAGTCTTTTGGCGACCCAGAGGGCCCCTCGAATCAACAGCCAGGTGAGTGATGCCTCAGTGTTATTGAGACATTTTAACCCGGGCGCCCAAAGCCATATGCAGCGAGCCTCCCGCTTTGTCAGACCGAGCTCACCTATCAAAGCATCTTGAACGTTCCCCCTAACTGACACCTGATATAATGCCTTATGGGACAACGACTGGACGTCGGAGAGGCCATCCTTCGCCGGTAAGAGTTGCTTGAGAGCAAGCCGACATTTGCGATAGAAGAAGCCCTCGGCTCGAGGAGTACGGCCGCCCTCTTCCTCACACAAGCGCACACTTCTTAAGGATGGAAATTGTCTCCTTTCAGAATTCGCCGTTCTCATCCAACTGCATACACATCCGATCTAGATAAGTGATACGAAGCGTATGTCGACGAATCTCAACGCAAAGCATACCCAGACCGCCACCAGAAGGATAGTTAACAGATCTCGCGACTAACCATGGCGGACTTGCCTCCCCACAAGAAGGAGAACAAGAGCCTTACAAACGCCAATAAAGTGTCAGACGGGAGTGGAAGCACGGAGAGTCGGTAAAAGAGAATTCGGTAGATGTGCGAGGCACATACATCCGCCCTCTCCTTCAAGGAAAGATTCCTCAGAGTCCACAGACCAACTGGCGCATTAGAAGCCGGTTCAAGCAATGATATATAAATGATATAGGAGGATTTGATAAATATAATTAAGTGATTCATCGAGTCTGAAATCTCAACAGAATGCAGAAAGCACTGGACGGCCGTTTCGTCCTATATTTGGGACTCATCAGCAGTGCGCATCCACTACCAAGAATTGAAACCCTGACAGTTATGTTGTCAAGCGAACATAGGCCTTGGTGACGAAGAGGTCGCAAATCAAAATCAAACTTGAACCGGCTTCTAATGCTCGAGTTGGCGCGGCTTGATGATAGTAGTCGTGGCTCCGGGGGGCACAGTCTTATGGTTAGAAAGAATCTCAGTTGGGTTCCACCACGGAATTTGTGAGCGAGCGGCGCTATATTGAGTTTGATTTGCGACCTCTTCGTCACCGAGGCCCGTAGAACAGTTGGTAGGGTGTTCGCTTGACAACCTAATCTCGGTAGTGGATGCGCACTACTGATGAGTCCCAAATATAGGACGAAACGGCGTCCAGTGCTTTCTGCAATTTTTTGAGGTTTCAGACTCGATGAATCACTTAATTATATTTATCAAATCCTCCTAATATATCATTTATTTATATATACTCATACACTGGGTTAGAGAGAGAGAGAGAGAGAGAGAGAGAGAGAGAGAGATCGTCTCAGAACGATATACGACTCTTGCGATGGAGAGATAAAGATTTCTGTGCGCGGCTTAATGTTTATAGTTGTGTTCCTCCTCGGTGGTAGTAACAGTAGTAGTAATCTTCGTGGTAGCAGAAGCATCGGTACTTATATTAACAGTACATGTTAGCAGGGGTTTTGTTCCAATCCCTAACGTCACTTCCAGTCTCCGATATCTCTTCACCCAGCTCGACTGCACTCGACGACAGACGAGCCCAAAAACAACCTTTTGATTATTGTAGCTTGTTCGACGTTTCCGTTTCCAGTGGTAGTAATAATAGTAGCAGTAGTAGATGTTGGAGGAGTAATTCGCTTCTTCATACTTATATCAGCAAAATATGTTAGCGGGCGTTTGGTTCCAATCTCTGACGTCGCTTTCAATCTCCGACCTCTCTCTACCCAGCTCGACTGCACTCGACGGCAGACGAGCCAACCACTCTTTCAACAGATTTCTGTGCGCGTTTATATAGATAAACCTGGCTGATCATAAATCGACCCTTGGTCCTCACAGTTATCAGGAGTGCTGCTGTCAACCCAAAACCATGTGCGTTTCAAAGTTCCTCATACCTTTAGTAAGCTCTATTTCAAATTTTAACCGATAAAAATTATTCCGATCATTTTCATTGTTTTTGTAATGACCCAACTCTAAATAGGCGAGATCAGATTTTCCCATCCGTAAACAAAACTGCTCTGATCTAATTTCTCTACCTAAATTCACTCCAATTTCAATTAAAAAAATGTTTGTATGTGTTTCCCAACTCTGTTACACTCCCCCATGTGTTTCTGAGTTTTTTTCTTTTATCTTTCAACTCTTGGGTTGGACTTATGTCTTTTTGGAGCGAGAGGGGGCACTTCAGGGTTTTTAATGGGGGAAGGGCTGGGAGTATGATGAGGTGTGGAAGAGGATCTTTGTACTGAGAGGAACAGTTTTTGAAGCTGTTGTGAGAGGGGAAGGAGGTTTCTGTGGCGAAGGTGTGGACAGGGCAGTGGACGTTGAGGGTGTAGCTTTTTTTGGTTGGGATTCTTTGTCTTTGTCAAGCTTTTCTTTAAGCTGCTTTATTTTTTCTATTTTCTCGAAACCCGGATTGTATTTTTTTTGTTTTTCTTTAAAGGTCGAATGTGAGACCGGAGCATCGCCCTTAACGTTGACAGAGAGAGTGGGGCTGTTTGTGCCTTTCGTCTTTGTGGCTTCATGGGACTGAGGCTCCGCCGTCTGGCGCTTCCCTCTGGCCTTACCAGCAACCTGCTATCCCCCTCCCCCACAATTGCACTAGCAGTGGGCGAAGGCTCTTCGGGGAATGGGGGCTTAGTACTTGACCCAACCGGAGGTTTCACTGAACCAGTCCCGGAAGCTGACATGCCCATTACAGGTGAGGCGGAATGTAAAGACGCGGTCAGAAAACTTCCAGAGGCCTTCTTCTCTGGGCAGGAAGAGGAGAGGTGACCAGTCTCTCCACACTTCCAACCAACCGGCTTGCGACTAGTCACAATGACCGGTAGCCTCAGGCTTCCTACTTCCAGACAATTGGGAGATGGAGAGGAAGGCTTTACGACCTAACAAAATATAAAAATTCCATCCCCCGTTCAGTCTATCACAGGAAGCACCCAGTATCTCGCCATACTGGGAGAGGAAAGCGGCGAGGTCTTCCCCGAGAACGAGATGAGGGACCACGTATATTGCAGAATCTTAGTGGCTTAAACCCCAGGGACTTCAGGGATTTCACCACTGTGTCTTTCATCGAGCGACAAATTTTGCGCGTACGCTTGTCCACGACGAAGAGCGACACAATTGTTTTGTCAATTTTTCTTAGTTCTTGGGGGTCTTCTAAGAGTCGACCTTCTACGACAAGGTGTGAGTACCTCTTAGCTCGCTCCAAGAACTCCGCAATATTGATTACGCACTTTGGAGCGGGGGGGACTTCCAAGAAGAGGGTGTTTCCCCGGTCTCAACATTATCTTTTCTTTTCCTTGTTTTGTCATTATTGGTCTCCATATATTTTTGATTTTACGTTTTGGTCATTTTTGGCCTCCATACTTTTAGTTGCCTGGTTTTAGTTGCCTTCTTCACTATTTCGGGATGTACTCGGCAAAACTGGGTACTCCTCTATGCTGTCTTTGCTAGGCGGCTGTTTTTAATTGAAAATAAATGTTTTTTAATTGAACAGGTGGAGGGTAGGAAATGTCAGTTATTGTCTGACAGAATTTCGGCGTCTATTTTTGTCTTGTTATAATGCGGTTAAGTTGCGCACAGCTTTTCAAACTAGACCTGTGTTTCCGTCCTTTACTAAAGAAAGGTTGTCCTACTTTCAGAAAAATTTAGTTGTTTACAAGTTCAAATGCCGTTGTGACGCGGTGTACATAGGACGAACCAATCTGAGGTTGGAGACGCGGGTTGCGCAGCATGTTCCCGCCTATTTTCGTTCTGGTAGTCTTAGCCAGTCTATAAGAAGAATTACTCAAGCAGTCCATTAATCTGCAATCGGTCAACGGCGTCCGGACTTTGGTGTTGCTTGGCGTGCGTTGGACCGCGTGATGACCGTTTTTGGAGCTTGTTTTTGTTAGGTTTGTTTCTGTTTTGGCGGGGTTTCTTTCTTTTTTGATTGTATTCCTTCTTTTTCGGTTTTCTTGCTTTCTTTTCGGCGGCGGACTGATTTGGTTTTTGTTTTCAGTTCTTTTGTTTCGTCGGACTTGTTTTTTTTTCTGCTTGTTTATGTTTTGTTTGCGTTTTGTTTTCGTTTGTGTTTTTTTTAATTTTGTGGCCCCTTGAGAAGAAGGAATTTTGTCTTCGGCTGTTTAGGAGGAACATTTCACGCGGTGGCCGGCCGGCCGGAGTCAGACCGCCAGGAACTTGTTTGGAGCTGCCACTTAGGCGAGTCCGCCGGACGGGTCTGGTGGGGCTGTCCTCCATCCCAACCGGAGGGGGATGGGCCCTGTGGGGGATGGGCCCTGTGGGGGATGGGCCCTGTGGGGGATGGTCCAGTGTGCCCGCCCATGTTGTGGATGGGACCAGTGGTGGGGGGGGCGACAGAGAGTCGGGCGCTGGCGTGGCGGCCGAAATTGGTGGTATGGCGGCGGGTGAGTTGCCCTCAGTATGGGTTCCCCCCCATAGTGCTTGGTCGATGTGACGGAGTTCGTTGAGGGAGTCAGATGGCTTCTGTGGCTTATGTAAGCCGAAAGCTTAGATAGGATTAAAAAATATGTATCAATATTGTGATTTTCTTTCTTTGTTTAATGATAATGTTATTAAGCTTATCAGTCTATATGAAAATAATTTACATAAAATAAATAGACAACACTTGTCTATATTATTTAATGAAACATGCATCAATGAAAAAATGCTGCCTAAATGCACACAATATATATATGTATTTATATATATGTGTGTGTGTGTGTGTCGATGTAAATACACATAAAATTAAGTATATTTTCCTGAAGAAAATATGGATTACACTCAACTTTCAGTTTCTTTCATTCTTTATATATATATGTATATTAATAAATACACATGTACTTACGTTTGTAGTGTTTCACACTTATATATATATATATATATATATATATATATATATATATATATATATATATATATAGATAGATAGATAGATAGATAGATAGATAGATAGATATTATACACACACACTTTTAAATACTTATCTATATCTACATACCGATCAAGGTGTGTGACACATGTCCATTTTAATACATATGTTTTCAACAAATGCTCATTGTATGAATAATCTCCTGACCTTTCTCTTTAAATGGGATGGAAATGGATTATCTGCTTGACAAACCCCTTGGTGTCAGCGACGCACATACATACACCTTATCGTGTTTGAGTTAAATCACTCATAAAAGCACATATTACTAGTATAGATTTTTAAAAAATCATCTCAGAAAAGCAATCATTATATTTCTAACTTTATGAGAATGGCTGTACTGAAAAGAAAAATTAATAAAGAGGAGGAAGGATGATGATGATTTTTCCTCCTCCCATTCCTCCTATCTGGTATCTTAGAAGACTGATCCAATATCACCTGTGTTTGATGTAAATGTTACATATGATCTTTTTTGGTTCTTAGAATGCAAAAATTTATCAATTGTCCTATTAGTTCCCATCACACTGCTAATAATATACAAAACCTTTTTTTTCCTTCACTCCATTGCTTATTTAACCCATGTACATTATTTTCGGGGTGAAATGTACTCCGGGATGGTAAAAGATCTTTACAAGTTATCTTTACAATCAAACAAGAAACTCATATGAGTTCTCCTTGCCACTTCTTTACAATTTGCTGCAAATAATTCCATATCCATCCTGCTTTGAAAATAGCTGGTTTAACCAATAAAGCATTCATCAAGTGATGACCCTAAGGTCAAGCACAGTTCTGGATAGGGGAGTGGGATAAATTATTACTAATCCAGGTCATTCTACTAATCCAGGTATTTTACAATACTACCAGATTTTGTTGGATTTCTGTTAGTATGTGCAAATGCCAAATGAAATCATATATTTCCTCTTCTGCTCACAAATTTCCTGTCAATTTTCTTGAGTGCAGAAATGAAACATTAATTCAGTGAATCATTTCAGCTGATGACAATATCAAGAAACTGACCAATTAATGGGTTTAAGGTGAAAAGAGATAACGTTCTACATTATACAATGTTATCTGGAAATGGATATTTTTGGATATGCTCATCTCTAAACGTGCATAACTGTGAATATTGAAGATTTTACAAGTAAACAAATTAACTAATTGTAAAAACCAATACCAAACATCTTTACAGTCATAGAAAGCAAAACCACAAAAAATTTACATGTAAATAGAATTAAATAAGAACAGCAATTCTTCATTAATAACTTTGTTGTTATGCAAATAAATTCTTCTTCTGTGTGCCATGTCATTTCAAGATACAGGTGATCATAGCTCTCCACAACTTCCTATCCTTTGTAACTCTTAGGTTTGTCTTTTTGCTATCCCTCTTAATTCCTGTTCTGACTTGTTAGGTAGGCTATTCACCACTTTCCTCATTCAATTATAAGATGGTGGCAAAGGGTAGAATCCCGGTTGCTTCTAAAGGAAACAAATCATTTGAATATGTCCATGTTTATATTTAGTTGGCATTAATGGCCTTTGGGAAAAACACTTTCCACTGCCTTCAGTCTGATCATCAGATACCATAACAAAATAGTATGACACTGGCATACTACAATGGTTGAAGAAAAAATGATGAATGAACACTCAGGTAAACCACTCCTCCTATATTTAACATTACCAAACAGCAAAAAATTCTTACTCCTATAGTCACTATTGACAGGGTCTAATTAATTAACATTAAATTAAACATATTTGGAATGACTGCAAAAAAAACTGTACCCCTCCCCAATTTATAGGCAGAAACACACAAATGCACACTGGGATTTTTCCTATCCAATAAAATAGGCCAATTCTCAGTTTCAGTTTGTCTTGTCTTGAAGTCAGAACACTACATTAACTTATCATAATTTGCTCATTTATGTCAACCTCAATTCTTAGTTTGTGAACGTTTTACCTTACTACTGTTAATTTTCCTTGCATATATTGTTTGCTTGCTTTATATTATTTTTGTCTTGTTCTTTTCTTTTTATTGCTTATTGCAAATTTTGTCAATTCTGTTTGTTGGACAGTTCTGCCATTTATTTATATTTAACCATGGCCACTCACTCTACAATTATTAAATGAAGCATTGTCAGTTAATTTTTCACTTTGTATTTCTTTTATCATAATATCAGTTGCTTTTTATTGCAATGTCTCACACAGAGAAGGATCATGCTGAAGATAATTTTCCTGAAGGGAAATAGGAGGTACATTCAACTCCTTCTGCAAGCTTATTCTATATTTGTGATCTGAACTGCTGACAAATGATTATGGAATGACAGTCTGAATGAAAACAACTGAAATTAAGACATAAAAAATAATAGTTAAAGAAAAGCTAATAATAAACTGAAGATAATATGGCTACTGGTATTCCTCATATATGGAAAGATTTAAAATGATAACAGCAAATTAGGCATGCAATGAAAATAAAGAATGAAAGCTGTAGGATTAAATTTAAACTTCTGTAACCAGTTATCTTTATGACCTATAATGGCAGCTGTCCAGACTTCCCAAGGAAAACTTAAGTCTTGCTGGAGGGTTAGTCTTTATTCCAGACCTATGCTTCTTGCTGATGGCTGGAGAACAGCCATCCAAGAAGTAGAGATAAAAAAACAACTGCAATTAAAATGAAAAAAAAAATCAATAATAAATCTTTGTTAAACATGAATTATTTAAAGAGATTTTTCAAATTTTGTTTAAACAACAAAGTTCCTTGTTTTAGCCAATTGATGTTTCTGCCTTCATCAGGTGTAAAAGGCATTGAAAAAACAAACTTGCTTTTGACAATTTTGTACTTTAATAACTCTTCTTGCAGTTATAAACGATTATGATAAAAAGAAGGATTTTTTTAATGTTATGTCCCATCAGGATGTGGGTGACCGTGGCTCTCCACAGATTCCTTTTTTATTATCTGTGAAATATCATTTATTATTAAGAATAGTGAAGTAGTTACCAATTTCTTTCTCCACAGTTTGGAATTCAATTTTCCTTCTTTTAGACTGGTTGCCACCTAAGGCTAGAGAGTTCAGTCTACTCTATTGTTTAACCCATAGATTGAGATGGGGAAGAAAGAAATTCATAACCAAGTCATTTGTGAAAAAGTAAAAGCAACTGATTATCTTGGAATTTGAACTCACCAATTCCACTTTCTGTGCTGAAAACTATTGTGTTACCCACACATCAACTGAAGTGTAAGAATTTACAATAAACTCCAAAACTAAAAGTAATTATGATTGATCAACAGAAAATTAATAATTTTTAGAAAGATCATTTTTGTTAAAAATGACAGACACTGGCAGGATATTCTCTCTCATGCACATCTTATCATCTTAGATCAGGTAAACCTCAAGAAAAGATCCATCCAAAAGTTGCTACTCTATTTCATCTTTCATTAGACCAGAAAAAACTTGTTGCAAATTATCTTTAAATGATCATGAATTTTTCATCTTATTGGAAGTAATAATTCAAGTTTTGGAAGTGCAGTGTGTTGTAACAGATTGCAATAAGAACTTAGGAAGCTGAGTTTAAATTCCAGTCAGATTCATTGCATTCACTAATGTGCAGATATCCTTGGGAAAGGCATGAATCCATCTCTCCTCAGTTATGAATTAAATAACAGGACAAACTGAACCCTATAGCCTTGGTTGGAAACCAGTTTAATGCAGAAAAAATGGCAGCCTACTGCAGGAAAAATCAAGAGATATGATCGCCCAAGCATGTATTGTACTTATCTACTACTTAATTATGAGCAGAATTATAAAAAAAATGAAACAGCTTTTGCAGGAAATAATTACAGAAAAAGGAAAAAAATCAAAGTATTTTTTAAATAAAGATACCAGAAAGGAATAATTTCAACACTACATTTGGTAGTATTCAACCTACAAAGTTACAATCAAAAGTAACAATAAGCCAAAAATGAATAGGGAAAAGCTTCAATAATTTTAAATCTGTCATGGCAGCCATTTTGAGAGATTAGAGTAATCTTGTGACTTCAATTAAATGATTCTCAAGACAGGATTACAGGATTTTTACAGCCACTTCAGTGACCCACATTAGACCTGATTCTGTATACTTCTGCCTTTTTCTGAAGGAAAAAGGCAGAAGTATATGAAACAAGAATGAATTTTAATGAGTTCTTTTATCCACTTGAGTTCTTTTTACTAAGGTCATCACCCAAATTTACTACTACTTGAACCTCTTTTATGTAACAATAGCTAGACCTTCTGCCATTTAATGCTAAGCTTTAACAATATCAGAAAGCTTAATTGGATCATCCCACCCATCCATTAAAATTACGTGATATTCAATATTGCTAATTGCTGTCTAATGATTTTAAGTGAAATGACTAAGAACACAGAAATAAATTTCATAATTTGTTTTTTGCTTCTCGAAATAAAACTGTTGAATAGCTAAAAGTTAATTATGACTAAAATTAGAACAAAGAACAATTCTTCATATAGTATCACCTAACATGTGAGTGGTTTGGTCAGATAATTCAGAATAAAAGTAAATCCAATATTTTGGTGACTGTTATCTTTGCAAAAGACATACCAAGATGAACTCAGAACAACTCAAGTTTACTTTTGAGGAATTTATAATACAATATATTATGACAGACATGAAAAGTTAACTTTTAAAATTCAAAGTCATTGCAAAGATACAGACTACAAGAAGGATTTTGAATTCCATCTCATTTCTTTATTTCTTTCTTTCTTGATAGTGACTGAAGATAGTGAAAATGTTGCAACATTAACAAAAAGTAACATGAACTGTGAACCATTCCTTTACCTTTGTGAATTATTTAAAGGCAAAACATTTTGGATGGTGAGACTAATAGTGGTGGTGAGGAGTGAATATAAACAATTTTTGGGGAGTAACAATTATTTTCCCAGATTCAAGTTCTACTTTTTAACCCATAGCTTAGAGGGGATAGATAAACAAATTATTTATATATATATATATATATATATATATATATATATATATATATATGATAGATAAATAGAAAGTTGTTTATCACTTTAAACGTTATTATTAATGGATGCTCATATTTGTTTATATATCAAACAGTGTATTTATTTATTTTCACCTACCAATCAGAAATTTTGAGAAATTGTATTGAAGAAAAAATTGTGCTCTTTGGTAGGAATCGGACATGCATCCTTCAGTGTAGAGTGAGCCACCTTTTAAGCCAGTGTGCCTATACCACTTTGGCCATGAAGAGACAGACAGGCATGTGAAGCCAAAAGTCCATTCTAATAAATAGATAGATAGATTATAAAAAAATTATATGTATATATAGAAAAATATAAACAAATTATATATATATATATATATATATAGATAGATAGATAGATAGATAGATAAATAGATATGCATATAGTGAGATAGAGAAAATGAAAAAATGAGATAGATGTGTCATCAAATACATGCCTATCAAATAAATAAGCATTTAATGATTTTACTCAATATCATATACACAAGACATGTGTGTAAAAGCACAGAACGGTCTGCCTATAGACTTCCCATAAGTAATGTCTGAAATCTGATGGCAATATTTTCACTATTCTAAAATGTCTAAATGATAACAACAAATGCCAGTAAATGTTCATGCAGTATGATTGACCTAAATTAGTTACTAACTTGACTCTCTTAAAGAAGGACATGTTTCCTGAGCAAATAAGAAAGACATTTAAGGTTTAAGGTCTAAAAAAGACAATAATATTGCAGAAACAATATGAAATATTTACAAAGTTTTTGAGAGAAATTCTTTAATGAAAGGAATTTGCAAAGATCATATGAAAGAATTAGAAAAAGTGTTGTCAGCTTATTAGTTGCAAAATGAACAGATTGTCCTGTTCAGTTTAACAATGACCTACTTTTGCCTGAACTTTATAGAAATAATGCTGTTATGGCTGAAGAATTACATCAAAAACTGAATTCTAGCCATTCTGTTAAGGGGTCTCCCCTTTTCACACAAATGGACTCACCCAAGGTAAACATATACTACTACCAGTGAATACCCGAACAGTGAAAGAGTCGAGACAGAACAACAGAAGAGTAGTAGAGTTCAGTAGTAGTAGAGTAAGTCACACACAGAGACGGTGGCAAGCGTCACAGCGAGCACGTAGACTCAGTAAGGAGTCATACTGTGATACTTCAATACCAAGACTGTATATATATTATTGCTACTAACCCACATTCCTGGATCTACTAACCCGTATTACAAGTTTGTATTATTATGTTAGTACATTTATTTTCCTTATCCATTCCTGGTGTTTGTTATTCATTGATATCAGATTCATCCTGGAATCCACAAAACATTCAATGGTTCGCTGTCATCTGTAACAATTTGGATAAGTATACAAACTTAGAAAATATGTTCCACATGATTTGACAGAAATGAACCATAAAGCAAAAGTGGGTATCTGCATTCTTGTGAACACATCTATTTTTGGACAGATTAGTGACTGATGATGAAAAATGTATATCTTACCAGAATATAAAGTAATGTAGTCAAAAACTTTGTGAAGAGCTAAAGCTTAACCAAAAATGTTTCTATACAGCAATGAAGATTGAAGATCTCAGCTGGAAAGAAAATTCCTCGCCTTTTTTGCCCCATCTGATATTCTGGAATTTAAAAAACCATCTTGATGAAAAAATTCTTAAAATACATAAAGAATTGGAAAATACACTCTCCTTAATCTTTTCTTTCAACCAATATACTTTTACCAAAACAGGATTATGAAGCTTGTAATTTGTTGGAAGAAGATGATTGATATTTTTATTAAACATGAACATTTTTACTGACCTTAAATTCAACATTGTATATAAGATGGCCTCATATTTAAGATAAAAGGTGATTCATATTTATATATGTGCAAAAAGATTTCTAATGTGCTTATGCACAAATAAGTATAAATTTGGATGTCTTACTATAGGATAATTGATTAGTATATTATTTCTGTAGATGGTTACTGCTGCGGAAGGAATTATTAAAAACTTATTGGAAGTCTTTCCATAGACTAGTGCCTAGTGAGCTTCTTTAGTAGACCACTGCTACTGTGTAGTCAGCTCAGTCCTTCCTTGTAGTCTTGTGTCAGACAAAAACTAAGCTTAGTAAATATAACCATCAATTTCCAACATAAGCAGGAAATCTTAAGTCATGAAAATAGATAACATGACGCAAATAAAACTAAAAAGAAAAGAAATAGTCATTTTGAGTTAATTCTAAAGGCAGTGGATCTATGTAAACAGTAAACAGGTGAAACCTTCTGAGGAGGTAGGTTTATTCCTCTACATGGGGATGCAGTTAGCATATTCTTGACCCCACTTGACAGGGTGATTTTCTTTTTATTATCCTACTTTTCGATGCATATAAGACCCCATGATGTATCTCTTATTATACTTTTGGTTTAGGAAGAAGAGATTTTGTTCATTCATTTGAAACTTTGGAATGTTAAAAAGAAAAAAAGAATTTATTTTCATGAAAATATCTTAGTAAATATTCAGGAAAAATTACAAGAAAGGAATGTCTTTATTGATATGATGTAAACAAATACATCAGAGACTGAATACAAGTTTTAAATAATATTTGTCTTGAAGATAATTAGGACTTTTCCTTATTTGATAAAAGATCTGTTTCACTATTTATTCAAATGCTAGCATTATTCAAGCAAATGTAACAAAAACAATGATCTTTTTTGCCAAATTTGTAGAAACTATCAAAATGTTTTCTCGGAAACACAAACCAAATATTATTGATATCTAGATTTTTATAAAGTTACAAATTATTTTAAGTTTATATTTTAGAAATGGGCAAAACACATGGACTTTCTTATTTTAGCTCTTTCTCTGTCTATCTTTTTCACTATCTCTCTAGCTCTTTTATTACTTGAAGATTCTCCTGCAATTTTCATTAATTTTATTCCAAATAATTTAGGCATACATAATATGATTAGAGTAAATACCATTATTTTATGATAACTGAATTATAAGTTTTTTTTTTGCTAAATATCAAAAAGTCAATTGTTTTTATTTGTTCTAAACCTTGATATCATATAATAATCCTAATCATGGAAATATTTTTTTGAATACAAGCTCAATTTTACATTTTAAGCATCATACACAAATCTAACATGAGTGTCTGCATGTTGTTGTTTTTTTATTTATTTGTATGTATGTATGGGTGCATGTATAATGTAGTATTTGATGCCTTCAAATATACACATACACACAAATACACATACATATATGGTAAGTTTCACATTCCATTAAAAATATAATCTAAAAAAAGATTTTAAAATTTTGTGGATATAATAGAAAACAGATCATGAATTATAAAAAGATAATTTCCAACCAATCACTGTTGGTTTGAGTAAATTAAAAAATGTTCAAGTTTATCTTCTCTGAAAACAGATAAATACAAACTTTTACAGTAGGTTGCAATCAGTCAACTCAAAATTTCCAGTTTATCAACAAAAATTTATGCTAGTAACTCCTTTATACTTACACTTTGATATACCAAAAGTTATTGGATAGTGCCTAGTATCATGTAGAAGCCCTCCTAGTCTGGCAAAGTGCAGCAACATGATAAGCCAAGTTGTATGAGAAGCTCTTGATAGGTGCCGAACTATGACATCACAATATTTGCCCACAGCACCGATATTTGTTGGTGTGGAATCTTATGTATAAATACACATTTCTTCCATGTTCCATAAATACTTGATTGGGCTCATATCACACACACAGATGAGAATATATATATATATATATATATATATATATATATATATATATATATATATATATATATATATATATATATATATATGATGCAAGACTCTTCATTAAGGCAAATTGAGTTCTCTGGTCACTGGTGTCTTTGTCTAAAAATAAATATGCCTAAATTCAACTTCATCCCTGCCAAGCGCCAATGGCTTAGGGGCAAAATCTCCAGCTGATACCAAATCAGTTGGATTTCAATCACGGCTTGAGTCAATTGGATGTCTAGTCGCACTGATGAGCTGTGAAACAGTTAAAAAGGCTGTCTGTAGATGACAATATATATACACACACACACATACACACACACATACATATATATATATATATATATATATATATATATATATATATATATATATGTATATATATCAAGCAGAAATAACCTATCCTCATTGGGATACATGAAATCTCTGAATGGTTAGAAACAGTCATTGAAGCAGTGCGACATCATAGCTACTGATCAATATGTTTCATGGAGTCTACCACAGCTGAACTTTATCATCAGCTTGAAACAACTGGAACCATGACTCATTGAACTCTATCACACATGCCCAGTCCTATCAGGTTCCATTAGCAACATTATTAGCACAGTCAAGGCACTGTATCCTATGTCATGGTGTTAACAAGGGCATCATGGTACGTCTTCTACTCCTATTGAATTTAAAAATGCTAAACTGACATGCTGGATATGCATTGGATGTGGACATGGTTTGAATCACTATTGCCTGTCTGTTATTGCAGGAAATTTGAACTAGCTGCTTGGGGTCACAATTATTTGTGACATTGTAGATTGAGATATGTCAAATGTCTTCATAATTGCAGAAATGGAACGTCCCATCTGTATGGCACCTTCTATCATACCCCATTTGATCTCCAATAATTCATATTACTTTGCCCTGAGCAGTCTAACCCATTTTTGCACTGATTCATCAGATATCAGAGCACAACTGATATGGGTCCATGACATCCAGATAGTGACACTAACTACCTTTACCTTTACATAGTGTTATTCCATTATGTTTAATACATCATTAATGAAACAGCTACAGATCAAAAGACTCACCAACAACTGAAACTATATTGCAATTCCTCAGTTAATATTTTTGGGCTTACTTTTCTCCAGCAAACTGGGGATAATGACATTTACTAAAATCTATAAAGTTTTTTTCTGTATCCAACCCATTTCTAATAAGGTTTAATATGAAATAATAATAATAACAACATTGTTTATTATGAAATATTACATGTACAAAAATAAACTATATACAAAAATGTAAGTAAATCTAATGTTTAAATAATATAATTTTAAATTTTATCACAATTATTGAAAGTTTATTGAATTTATTAATTGTAACTGGGACAAATTACTGATGCCACTAAAAATATGTTGATTTCAACCTCATCTTCATGTGACAAGTGTTTATTTAACAACAACAACAAAACTAGTTACAACTGAGATGACATGAAAAAACCTTTGGTTGAGTTGCGTTTGCAGAAATTTTATATGAAATAAATCTGAGCATCGTGATTGTTTTTTTTGTTTTTTTTTAATTTTATGCTGATGCCACAAGCAAGCAAGTCACAATCTATCAAAAATGACCACAGTTTTATTCACAAGAGAAAGAGAAAAGTACATTGTATATTTCTGAGATCAGATGCAAATCAACTTTTCTATTACCATGTAGCTAGTTTTTTTGTCTAAGATTGATGCCATCAAAATGCATAAACATATGTCTCTGACAATTAAGGATAGAGTTGTAACAAAAACCTGAGCTTAAGTAATTGCCTCATAAAAGTACTATTAATTTAAAATTATCATTATGACTATTGTGTCTATAATCCAATAATTCAAAATATTTTGTCTTTGTTCGTCATGAGATCACCTGGTACTTTCCCATGTTTCCCAATGATTTACTATTAATAACCAACAACTTTAATGAACTGAACCGAGCAGCTATTTACCTGATAGCTATGAATTAGAATTGTTAAACCTGCAATAAGATGCATTTTCTATGCATTTTTCTTTCTTTGATCAAAGTAAATACAGTGAATATTACTGAAAGTCTGCTATCATTTTGAACTTTTAAGACTTAATACTTGGACTTTTATCACTCAAAAGCATGAATGCAGAACATAAAAAGATGAAAAAGAAAGGATCATTTATATCTTAATCCCAAACATAATTTTTTGTAGTTACTTATCCTACTTGCACTGAGTCACCTCCTTTCATTGTGTCAGTTTTATAAATTGATTGATGTTATTTTCCACCACTTGGCCCCCTTTCAGTAATAATTTGATTGATGATCAAGATCAGGATCAAAAGAGTTGAGCCTTTCATATCAACATCCACTTCATCTTTGTTTGTCCCACTGACCCAACCTCTGTTACCCCACCACCAACACCACCCTCCTTCTGGTGTTTCCAACACTACTTTCACAAACTAATCCTCCTTGGCTAATTAGTCTGCACTAAGTGAACTACTCACCTGAAGGCTTACAGACACAGGTAGGCAAATTTAGAGATGGAAATAAGAAAAATGGATAGAAAAAAATAAACCGACAGGGAAGAAAAGAAAATATAAGAGAGAGAGAGAGATGTTAAGAGAATGCCCAGAAGAGAAATAAGAGAAAGACAAAAGAGTTGAGGCAAAAAAATAGAGGAATAAAAACAAATGGAGATGGTTGTTGAGGTTAAAACTAAAAGGAAGAATACATGAAAAGGTGGAAAGAAATGGATAAGTCAAATGAAAACAGTTTGAATAAATGTGGAAGAAGATGCTGTGAAAAATAAACAACAATGATAACTTCGTGGGAGATAAAATGACATAAAAAAGAACAAATTTAAAGAAAATCTTTTAAAAAGGAGAGCTAAATTAAAGGAAAGAGAAACAATGAAAAAAAGAGACAAGAAGATGAATACAGAAAAAGAAAGAAAAACTTAGAAAGTGACAGAAAAAGAGAAGGAAAAAGAAAAATGGAAAAGAAGAAATAGAGAAACATCACATGAAAAGATAATCGATATTTTAATTAAGCTTAACGAAAGGATTTTCATATCAAGTTCAACTCATCTATTTCTGTAAATTATTTATGGCTACTATTTAATAATCAATTCATTTTATATATACATTCTGAGGTGATTCTAGTCTGACATAAGGTCATTCATTAAGACTAGTTTGCTGAACCATACACTGAAATAAACTTTGAATTTATATGCAGGAGTGCAGAGAGACTAAATCCAAGAAGCCTTCCCCATCAAAAATTCTGCTATTTGATCTGTCAGTTAGATTTTGAAAAGTTGGTCAAACAGAGAACTTTTCTGCACCCCACATATATCATATAAACAAGTCAGGAAAAATTCTTTGCTTGGTGTAATTCAAAAATCTGACCAAATATCAGAATTTGGGTGAATCTCTTTTTTACCTGGCCAAGAACTTTTCATCCTTCTCTTACACACACACACACACACACACACACACACACACACACACACACACACACACACAGACACAGACACACATATATATATGTATATATAAAAGTATTCTTAAATATTAATGTAAAATTATATAACAATCTTACCAAGAGCCTCTAGTTTCATCCCATCCCTTGGATCTTCAGGTTGGGAATGGAGATTAAGAGACAAAAAAGACGCCACTCCCAATTGGTGAAAATTAAATAGGAAGAAGATATTTTTGTCTGATGACATAGAGCAGAACAGGAGCAATGTATTTAAATATAGAGTGGTGAAAGAAATAAGAATATAACCAAACCAGCCTGAAGATCTGAGGGATAAAACCACATCTTAGAAAAGTTGTTATATGATACTATTTAAAAATATTGCTCTACAGACTAGGTATTGTTCATTTAAAACCTACTGGAATTGTTCATATTGAGTGTAGAATTTATCCTGTTTTTGATTTATACAAGAAGAAATTTTATATATATAAAATATATATTATGACATAATCTAAGATATATATATATATATACATATATATATATATATATATATATATATATATATATATATATTAAAATTTCTCTCCCTTCAAGATGTAGCTGTTCATGGCACTCCACAGCTTCCTGTCTTTCACTAGCATTTCCACCTTTATGATCCTATGATCTCTTTGTGGAACTTATTCCTCTATCCATTTTCACAAACTTATCAAGCTGCTTTCCTCTGCTTCTCTTGCCTTCAGTTTATCCTGTGCATGTTACATTCTCCAAGCATTCTTTCCTCATTATGTATCCTTTAAATTTTAGCTGTCTTTTCATGATTGTAAACATAATTTTGTTTGTAGTTCCTATTCACCTGAAAACTTCCCCATTTGCCAATGTCCATGGTATTCTTAACATTGGTCTCAGTTGCTTCAATTCTTTTTCCCTCTGTTCAGGTTATTCTATATTGTGTAGACATCATAAAGCAATCTAAAACTCTCTTCATTTCTGATGTTATTTTTCAATTCTTTACTGCCTTACTCAAGTAGATAATGAGGAAAGAGGGCTTGGAGAATCTGACACTCACATGACATAATGAAAGCAATAGGATCTGAGGAAAGCAGGGAATAACCTATCTAACGATTTTGTGGCACAAAAGGGATTAGGAGAGTATTGTAACCTAGGGAAGGTTACTGAATAGAATAATTAAACGAAGATTGGTAATGAACGATAATACTTAGGACAAGAACAACACATATAAGATTCGCCAGCGGCGCGTAGAGGAAGTAGTCAACTGCTAGAAGCGAATCAAGTGAATTCCACAAGGAATATCCAACTGCAGGATATCTACCAACCGCCCCACGCAGTCAGATGTGGCACAAGGGCGAATTTAATGTGGGGTATCCAAACCGGTAGTCTTGGCCAAAAATTCCCTGTAAATCCCGTATAAAACGGGGTTGGGTAGCTGTTTCTCGAGACGAGACCCTGTCCTTCGACATAGCCCCGTCTGGGGAACCTCTCTGCCTGGAGGCAGAGAGTTTCACCAGCAGAGCTGGAGACGAATCGCCAACTGCAGACCAACCTACAGTATTTTCTACTGTATTTATGTGAATGGGGACATACCGAATACTCATTATCGTCCGTAAGTATGCTACAACACTCTCCCCCTTTTTTGGATTTACTCTGTACAGAGTCAATAATTTTTCTTTTTGGGTTGACTTCGATCCTTTCCGTATCCTTTCTTTTTCTTTCACTCTCTTTCAGATTTCTATCTCCGGAACTTTCTGAGGGATGGGTACATCGAAAGTATCAAAAAGTATCTCCATAGGTTCAACCTCGTCTAGAGTAGTTTTCTCTTCAGTTGAGTACCTACTTTTAATTTGATTATAGCGCCTTGTGTACCATTTCAGGACCTTTTACTCGATACACCATCCTGCCAATTCTTTGGACGACAGTTCCGACTTCCCAATATGTTTTATTTAACTGGTACATACAGTAAAAAAACCTTTTGACCAATTTTATAATTTTTTTTTCAGGTTTTTGTACCGCATGATCATGTTTTTTCTTATTGGGTATAAGTTTGTCTGTTATAAAAAGAGGTTGAGAGGAAGTGAAACAAGGCTGAGTCCATATAGCTTGAGTGAAGCTTTATTCCACTAGAAATCTACTCCGGTAGCGAACCGTAAGAAGAAAATGGCCGACTACCTCGTAAAGAGAGAAAGACGAAAACAGGGGGAAATCAATCAGTCCTGGAAAGTCAGGGAAAAATTAGAGAGTTCCTTTATTTTCACCACATTCTCCGCTACTTAAGAAAAAGTTCAGGTTTGTACGTTCTTCTGGCAAGGGGTGGTTTCTATGGGTGTCTCTGCTCAAACTGAAAATAGAGAAAGGAGCAAAACAGATGTTCAAAGCTGATAATTTTCAGCTAAATACGGAGGTTTTCGACGAATTCTAGAAGAGCATCAAAGATTCGATACATCAGCGTCTTCTGAAGATGTCCCCAGGAAGCTATCCAAGGGCAGAGGATGGGGAGATGTAGGAGTGGAATTTACAGTGGGGTGGTTTTCGGGGGCAGCTGAATCGTCAATAACTGTATTTTCCAGAGCACTAGGCAGAGGAGGAGGAGTAGGAGTGTTAGACTGGATAGGGGCGTCCATTGGATCAAGTTCTGTGTGTGAACTGTTTGGTTTGCAATATGGCGTAGAGAGACTGTCGTTTCTCGTCCATTGTTAAGTCGCACGTGAGCGTAGTTCGGATTGACTTCGAGTATGTCAACTGTCTCAACTCATATTTACTCCCGCGTACATGGCGCCTCAGGAGCGCCGATTTTGATTTTTTTTGTTGGTATGGAATCACCAGAAGCTGATTTCCTTTGGAAATTAAACAAACGTTCATGAGGAGTACAGTTCGAGGCAGTGGAAAGCAATGAGCGAATGCAGTGGAATGCTACATCTAGAACCTTTTCCCAACTAGCAACTGGGAGATTACTAGACCGTAGAGCCAGGCTCACCGTTTGCCAGATGATACCATTGTACCTCTCTGCTTGTCCATTGCCCTGTGGATTAAAGGCAGTTGTTCGGCTGGTAGCAATGCGTCGAGAAAGTAAAAATGCCTTTAATTCGTCCGACATAAAAGCTGTACCACGATCAGAGTGCACAAAAGAAGGGTTTCCAAAAATGGAAAATAAACTAGTTAGATGTTTCTTGACAGTCGCTGCTGAGACATCAGCACAGGGGTAAGCGAAAGGAAAACGGGAGTATTCGTCAACCACAGTAAGCATGAACCGATTGCGAGAATTTGAAGGTAAAGGTCCCTTGAAGTCTATACTTAATCTTTCAAAGGGTTGACTTGCTTTTATGAGTGTTTGTGGAGACATTTTAATGAATCTAGGCTTTATCTCGGAACACTCCTGGCATGACCTGGTTACTGCTCTTACATCTTCTACAGAGTATGGAATATTTTTACTTCTGACGAAATGCAGCATTCTTGTTACCCCAGGGTGACATAAATCTTTGTGCAAGATATGTAGTTTGTTAACAGAGATGGTAGAAGAGCAAATTCGTGATAAAGCGTCCGCAGCAGCATTTTGTTTTCCCGGACGATATACTATGTCGTAACTGAAACAGGCAAGTTCTAATTTCCATCTTGTGATCTTCTCGTTTTTTATCTTGTTTTTACTTTTAAGATTGAACATGAAGGAGACAGATTTCTGATCTGTGATAAGCTTAAAATGTCTCCCGAGTAATAAGTGTCTCCACTTTCGAATCGCTTCTACAATTGCAGAGGCCTCCTTTTCAACTGATGAGTGCTTTTGCTCGGCAGAAGTTAAAGTTCTTGAAAAGAAAGCTACAGGCCGACAGTTTTCGGTTAGAGAGGCAGCAATAGCATGTTCCGAAGCATCAGTCTCAATCTCAAAATGTAGAGTAGAGTCTATAGCCACCAGGCACGATTTTGCGATCTCCTCCTTTAGATGCTTGAAGGCATCCGTTTGTTCTTTAGCGAGAGGAAAATGGGCAACTCTGGTTAAAGGATGTAATTTTTCGGAGAAATTTGATATCCACCTAGAATAGTGAGAGAACATCCCCATTGCTCGTCGGAGAGCGGTATGATCTTGAGGTACTGGCAGATCCAGCAATCATTTGAGTCTGTCAGGGTCAGGTTTTACTGAACCCATGCTTATAGTATACCCAAGCAAGTCCACTGAACTAAGTGAATAATGACATTTGCTTTTATACAGTGTTAGGCCGTACTTTGCCACACTATTCATAAATTTCTTTAGATTGTTGTCATGACCACAGATAGTAACGTTGTCGATATAGGCGTAGGTTCCTCGGAGGTCTTCTCGCCTGATAATGTCATCAATGACTCGCTGGAAACTTGCTACTTCATTGGTCACTCCAGAAGGGATTCGACAAAATTGGTACAGAGACCCAGCAGCTTCGAAGGCAGTATATTTTCGTTCTTCTGGCTTGATGGCAACCTGGTGATAGGCACTGGTTAGATCAAGAGTGCTAAATACCTGATAACAGGCAATCTCATTTACCATGTCCTCTAGCCGAGGAAGTGGATAAGCATCCAGAAGAGTGAACCGATTTATCGTCTGGGAATAATCTACGACGAGTCCCTTCTTGTGATTTTCAGGATGGCTATATAATTCCTTCCTTCAGCATACGCGATATTTCTAAATGAATTAATTTAGCGTCAGGTAGGCTATGTCTCCTGGATTTTACTGCTATTGGATGACAATCAGAAGTTAGATTCGCAAACAGAGAGGGGTAAGGGACATTATTAATTGCAGTTAGTCCACAAACAGTGAGAGGTGGAAGCAGTCCCCCGAAAGGTATTTTACCGAAGAATGCTGACGTAGGAAATTATGCCCAAGAATGACATCACAGCATAAGTTAGCCATAACGGACAACTTGACATTACGGTACTCTCTACCGCTTAGATTGAGGGATACTATACAATGTTCAAGAGTAGAGGATGAATGGGAACTGCTAGCCATAAAAATTCTTTCTGAACTTGGCAAGATTGCTAATCCGAGCCTTTTAACTTAGTTAGAATTAATAACATTTTCTGAACTGCCAGTATCAACAAGTATTTTTAGAGACTTGCCTTTGATTTTTCCACGCAATGTCGAGCAAGATAGACTCTCTGAGAAATTATAAGATGGAATGGAAGACGCGAGAATAGACTCACCGTGGTTGATAGCAGCCGCTGTAGATGATCTGCAGACATGAGCAAAATGTCCTTTCTTTTTGCAATTTTTGCAAATTGAGTTTCGGGCAGGGCATCTAATTCTATCATGTCTCTGATTCCCACAGAAGAAGCATTTTTGTCCAGAAATGGCGGCTACGGTATGTTCCCCATAGCTCCCAGACTGATCGTCATCGTCAGTTACCTCAGTTTGAACAGTAGAGACAGATGCGTTTAGTGAGTTCTGTTGAGAGTAGGACGTTAATTGTTTTTGTGCCATCTCAAGTGTTAGCGCCTGGTCATAAGCAGTGACTTTTGTTTTTCAGGAGTCGTTGTCTGATGTGATTAGACGAAATTCCGTTTATAAAAGCGTCTCGTATGTATTCGTCTCTCGCCTGTATTGCTGTAACAGCCTGGAACACGCAATCCTTCGCGAGTTTCTTTAAAGCTTGCAAATACTGGTCACCCTCGTCAGTTTGTTGACGACGAGTAGCCAGCAGATGCCTACAGAAGATGGTATTTCTAGGCTGCACAAACACTCCTTCCAGAACGTCCATGGCTGAATCGTAATCGTCCACGTCGGAGATGTGTTTAAAGATAGTGGGAGAGACAAGGTTGATAAGTAGATTCAGTTTCAGTCTGTCTGTCAGTGGAGTCTGTTGTGTTTCGCCGGCCGCTTCGAGAAAGATTTGGAAGGATCTTTTCCAATGTCGCCATGTGTCGGCTGAGTTAGGTTTATTCGTGTCTAGATCTAGGCATTCTGGTTTAAGGTATTTTTCCATCCTGATAGATTATTTCTAGTGGAATAAATTGTTATAAAAAGAGTTTGAGAGGAAGTGAAACCAGGCTGAGTCCATATAGCTTGAGTGAAGCTTTATTCCACTAGAAATCTACTCCGGTAGCGAACCGTAAGAAGAAAATGGCCGACTACCTCGTAAAGAGAGAAAGACGAAAACAGGGGGAAATCAATCAGTCCTGGAAAGTCAGGGAAAGATTAGAGAGTTCCTTTATTTTCACCACATTGTCAGAAAGTGATCGTATTTTTCACGCAAACATACTTTCTGTCGGAGTCATGGCCGAAGGCGCATTTCTATTCAGTGTAAAAATTGTAAAAATTGCTGTAATGTAGTATCTGTGGATACACCGTTGGCTTTTTTAGAGCCCTTTTGAAGGTATCCACAAAATGCTCTGCCTGGCCGTTACTAGGAGGGTAAGGGGCAATTGTTATGTGCTCCACCACAAACATTTGCAGAATTCCTTAAATTCTTTCGACGTAAATTGAGTGCCGTTTTCCGACACAATCGAATCTGGTACTCCGAACCTCGCGAACAGTTCGTGTAGAAACTGAATTACTACTTGCCTGGTTGGTTTGCTACATCTGAATATTTCTGACCACTTTGAAAAACTGTCTACGACAATTAGATAATACGTCCCATTAAGTGGACCAGCAAAGTCAACATGCAGACGTGACCATGGGCGGCCAGTTTCTGGCCATGGGTTGAACTTAATTTGTGGTGCTTTAGCCGCCAAAACAGCCATTGCATGACTTCGTTAGACATTCTCTATCCATGCGCCGCCAGTATACGTAACTTCTCATCAAGCTTTTCATTCTGGATATACCAGGATGTTCTGCATTAAATTCTTTCAGGATTCTCTTTTATATGGTGCCAAAGGTATCACTATTCTTTCGCTGAAAATGAGAACGTCATCGCACATTGAGTATACTCCCGAATCTGCTTTAGTCCTGTCTTTCAGTTTTTTCTTCTTTTCGGTAATAAATTTGTCCTCCGACGCTTTACTTTTTATATCTTCCAACGTCACAGGTAGTTCCCGCACAGTATTGCATAGCAAGTTTTTTTTTATCTCTACTTCCGATTGTAGAGAAGCAATGACAGTGTCTTCTAAAGTTACTCTAATGTATTTGTACCAAATATGCATTGCCTGCGAGCTCCGTTGAATGAGCTTTTGAAGAAAGACGCTATGGTCTTGGACGACGGAATGCTAGGAAGTATTTGAGAAAATTAAAAAATACTAATGTCAGACTTGTTCCTGACACACTAAGATAAAAAAAATGAAATAATCGTAGCAAATGACGCTAGTGCGTACGATATAGGAGCCTGCATTGTGAATAAACTAGAAGACGACTCGATTAAACCTATTGCATATGCATCCAGGACACTTCTTCTAGCTGAGAAAAATTACTCCGTGATTTGCTTCGTTAGTAAAACCTTTCACTTGTTGACAGAACGAATTGATCGAACTGTTTCATAAATTGAACCATTCCAGTCTGTTTCAAACAGGTTATTCGTGTTTTTAATGATAAAAAGTCTTACCTTCAAGGATTTATCTTTTAACGATACAGTCGTCATAAATTCGCCTTCGAATTTTATCTTCTGTCCTGTAACACTCCGAGCGATTTTTTGGTAACCATTAAAGTTAGTTTACCCAATTTTCTCCATGTAAAAACATTTATTATACTAAAATCAGAACCATTGTCGAGTTGCAGTCTGATGTTTATGTTCAGGATTTTTGCCTGCACAAATTTTCTTATTGGAGATTAATCCAATTCAGTAATTTTAATGTAATTACTCAATCGTTTTTTAAATTTTGAGTTACAGTTGGTCTTTATGTCCTTTTTTTCCCCACACTGAAAACATTGTTTCTTTTTGTAAGGACAATCCTTATACCAATGTAATTCGCCACAAGCGTAACAGGGGTCTTCATTAGCTATCCTAATTCGAATCACGACTCATTTATTACAATTTACTCATTCACCACAAGAATTTATCCATCACGTCTCAATCCTACATATACCGCATGTTCGCAGGGGACCTACAGAACACCACATGACAAAAATTCATAATGACCAAAATTTATAAAAATTTCATGATACACGAAATGATGGGGCGGGGATGAACCCAGAAAACAAACTGTAACACAAAGATAAAACTAAAATTAAACAAATTTTAGTAGGGCCCGCCCACCCCCTCAAAAGAATAAGAGTGGCCGCTGTATTCTGCCGAAAGGCAGAATCAAGAAGCACAAAAAGTAACTGACGGAATGGGAAAAAACAAAAGCTGACCTAGCCAAGATGAAAACAGAGGACAAACAAAATGGGGTGGTTGTGAATCTCGACATGAGTCATACCAAAAGAGAATGCCGGGAACAGGCCAGGAACCACATTTATTCACATTAACTAGGAAAACAAAATAGTGTCTAACTAAACCAGGGGGTCATAGGAAACCGCTCAGTTGCATTAAGGGGACTTAAAAGAGAAAATCAAGGCTAGCCACGTCCACATGAACTAGGCTCACCTCAGTCACCCACCTTTCGCTGAAATCTGTCGAACTCAAATGCTTTCGATCAGATCTGATTCTTACCCTAAGCTGATGATTAAAGAAAAGAACCATATCATGATGCGAATAACTTTTATTTAGCAAGATTCCCTCCTTTCGCGTCATCCATATTTTAGCTATGGCTAGCAACGTGAAAAACACCATACGTTTTACCCCGAAGAACGGAGGCGATACATTGTCACACGCGTACGCGTGATCGATGGGCACGAGACGATCGGGAGCGATACGAGCCGTCAACTCGCCCACATAATCCCAGAATGGACACACATGCAGACAATGATAGAAGGCTTGCGAAGCCGTTTCCTTTAAGCCAAGGTCACGCCGATGACAGACTGGCAAATCTGCATTGCTCCATCTGAAGATTACGTCGTTGAGAGGTAGGACGTTCCAAATCAATCGCCAGTTAAGTGAAAACTTAGGGTTGCTGAGATAATTCGACATTAGCGCCCAAGACCAAAAAGAGCGCAACTCTGATGCTGTCAAGCTGAGCCGGTCATACAGAGTATCCGTCGCGACCTCCTCCATTAATTCATGATAAAATAGTCTCCGACGCCGAGAAAGGTCACTAGACCGAGAGATGACCTTCAAGGCCGACCGACACTCGCTGAGGAAACTCGACAACCTTCCCCGACCGCGACGGCGCTCCCCACAAAAAAGGGAGGAGTGATGGTAAAGCTAGGGAAGCACTCCGCGCCAAAATCGAACCCTTCGTCAAAACGCGGGGTGGGAAAGACAACCTTGAGGCATATCGATGACTCGCCAGGTGTGGCAATCCCAGAAAATGACACAGACGCTGGTAACAGACGACCGCGCCACAAGAGGTTGGTCAACAAATACTCGATCCCCACCATACGGTCCCTGCAAAGAGGAAGTACAGCCAAGCGGTAAAGGATGAGGAGCAAAACGTAAGTGGCACACGCCTCAGCCCTACCCCTTAAGGACAACCTCCTTCGGATTTAAGTCCGAACCGACGCTCCAACCTCTCCCTGTATTTCTGACCAATTCTTCTTCAGCCGGAGCCTGAGCCCGAACCACACTCCAAGAATGCGGACGGGTCCGTCACTCTAGCTAATGGGCCCTGAAAGTGCGACCCCCTTCCAGGAACCTAACCACAAACCGGAAGATCTGTTAGTTAATTTGGGCCCCCGTCACCTTCTCGTACCGTTCAAGCGCCTTCTGCACCACCTTAATGTCGTTGCGTCACGACACGAAAATGGATACGTCATCGATGTATGCAGAAACTCTAGCTCGAGCTCTACCAGGGAAAACGGCGATTCTGCGTAGGGCCGGAGAGCACGCCCTGTCCCTCAGCCGGCGAAGGAAAAGCTCCAACGTCAAAGCATAAAGTAATGGCGACAGTGAACACCTCTGTCGGACCGACCGAGTCAGCGCAAAAGCACTCGACCGACTTCTGTTCACCTGTGCCATAACACTGGTGTAGTGATACAGGAGGCTGATCCACTTGTAGAAGTCAGGTGCGAATCCGGTGGCCTACAGCACAGTAACTAGATATTGATGGTCCACCCTGTCAAATGCATTGGACTGATCTAAATTGATCAGCGCGAATCGATCGTCGTTTTTTACATCCTCTATGATCGTGCGGATCAGATGCAGGTTGCTTTGAAATTGTTCGTTCCTTCCCAGCACAGGTCTACTCGGGTCCCAACAAAATTCGCGACAACTGACTGTAAACGCACTGTCAGGATCTTGACCAAAATCTTTAACTCTGTGTTTAGCAGAGTTATGAGCCTGTAATCATCTAAATCCCTCCCAACACCCTTGACCTTTTTCAACGGCATAATCATACCCTTGGAAATCCGGTCAGGGATGGACCCTTGCCGGAACCAGTTGTTGAACATGACTGTCAAATTCGTGACAAAGATGTGCGACAGCCTCAAGTACATTTCGTAGGGCAAACCATCAAGCCCCGGAGACTTGCCACTGTCGACCCTCTTCAATGCCAGATGAACTTCGCCCTCCGTGATCTCACCCTCACAGTTAGCCATTTCAATCGGCGAAAGAGGCCCTTCTCACTATAACTGGCCATCTGGAGAGACGGCCACTAAAGGGCCACGTCCACATCTCCTTCCCTGGGTGATAGACCCAGTATCTATCAACGAGCCCAAACTCGTCGATCAGATTAACCAAGCTACGATCTCCCGATGCCTTCTCGCTGTCTATCTTGGGGTCCAGGACGGCTTTACAGTCACCAGTTATGACTAAGCACGACGAATCAACCAGGAACAGCAAAAGTCGACACGTTCCTTCTGATCGGAAAAATACTTAAAGAAAAAGAAAAGTGAACAAATGAAAACAGGTACACACAAATAAAAAGGACAACTGAGAAATTCAAGATTTCACCAAAATAAAAATAATAAACATAACTATTTGTAAACCGGGAAAACTTGGTTAGACTGAAGCAAAAATTACAACGTAATAACACACTGAAATAGTGGTCTGTAAAGTACTGTGGTTTGCTAGGTATAGCTGTCTTTCTGCTAGAAGTGAGTCAAGTGAATTCCACAATGAATCTCCAACTGCAGACCAACATACAGTATTTACTACTATATTTATGTGAATGGGGACATACCCATTATCGCCCGTAAGTATGCTACAACAGAGAGATAACAAAAAGACAAAACTTACTTATAGATACAAAGGACAGGATGTTGTGGAAAACCATGAACAAGTCCTGAAGGAACACAGCACATAGAAGAAGACTCCCATACCCACAACAATGTCTTTCACTATTCTTATTTGCCTTAAAAGTTTGGTCATCATTTCACTTCAGTTATCTGTTATTCTTCAGTTATATGTTACTCTTCGGTCATCAGTTATTCTGTGGTCATCTGTTACTCTTCTATCGTCTGTTATTCCATGGCCCAGCTCATAATATTTTAGGTATTTCAATGTTTTTATATTTCTATATAGTGTCGGTTTCTATTTTCTGTTCTCATAGAAGAATTGTTTTATGTATTGCTTGCAGTTTCACATCATTTTCTTTTTCTATTTTTTTTTATTGTTCTTTTTTGGGTTTTATACATCATAGCGAAGAAAATGTTTTCTGTCCTGTTGTATCATTGCTCTTTCTGTGCATGTCATCTGGATGTGGGTCTTTCAGCGTTTGTCTTCTGTGATTTTATTTTAAGCCCTTCCTCAACTTATCTATTTTGTTTAGTCCTATATTTGCTGTATGAGCTGTCTGTTGGCATTATCTGCTCTCTCTCTCTCTCACCTTCTCCTTCATCAGGTTGAAAATTTCACTTCTCATACAATTTTTTATGTTTTAGTCTTTTTGGTAATTCAGTGGTAGACAGTAATCACATATACTGAACATTATACAGGAAAAAATTCAGATCAGTATTCAGCTAAAAACTCCATATCAATATTGATGCACTCTGACACATGAAAACCATGAGAAGTTGTAAAACAAGTGAATGCAATATGTCATAGGTCACTATTAATCTACATTCATGATACATATTAAAGAAAGAAAATGTTTGCCATTTCATAATGTGAGCAACGGAAAAGAAACATAGAAACAAAGCAGAACCAAAAGTAAAAACAAAATGTAAAAAAGAAACATTAAGTATTTATATGCCATTTTTATATTTAGACTGCTTTCACAATTCTGAACAAATTTTGTAACAGTTGTCCATAACCACATTATATTTGTTGGGATACCAAAAGGAAACTTAGTGAGATCTATGGAATCAGTGGAATTTAAATATGGTGAGTACCAGATCTAATGAAGTATCTGGAAATTAGTTGAGTATTCCTGATCAGTTTTGTGTCACCCATGAATGATGGGAAGTTATGGAATAAACTATCACCACATGAAAAATGACAAGCATAAAGAGATGCAAATGATATGCAACAAAATCTGTGTGTATACCATGCATACCAAGAGAGATTCTAGTTTCAACAATATATTCGTCTTGTCTGGTTTTCACATGTCCACACGTTGAGAGCGCTTCCCTTGACTGAGAAAAACACTTGTGTTATATAGTTCTCCCAGTCCCAGACCCAAACTGACTATTAGCTAATACCTGCTCAGTATCGTTCATATGCAAATAGTCTGCACCACCTACTCTAAGTAGGTCTTCTCTCAACAGCCATTGTGGAAGATGACGCAACTCCTGGTGCTTGCAGGACCACATACAACCAACTCGGAGTTTTTTATCATGCTGACTCGATTCTCCCTTACACTCCCCACAATCTCCTGATCACAGCACCAACATGCACGGGCGAACATTTCCTTCTGGTGCTCCTTTGTAAGAGAGCTACTTTGACCTCATTGTTGTCACTATGTGAGAGAGGTACTTTGACCTCATTGTCACTATGTGAGAGAGGTACTTCATCCTCAGTGTTGTCGCTATTCATCTCTACTGCGGAAGAAAGTGCATCGAAAATCCGGGAATCTATTTCCAACTCCCCATTGCTCGTGGATGAATCATTGGTGTCGCTTGTGGCAGAGCACTGGTCGCATGCAGGTCGGGGGTCTTTAACATGACGCGGCATGCTATCAATCAGGACAGATTGTGGACTAATGATCCCAGTGATCTTCCACACTTTTTCTGATCGAACTCAATGCTAAACTCTGGTTCCTCTATGGTGAGAGCCAAACAAAGGGATGTTTTTTTTTCTCCTCTTAGTTCTTTGATCACATTCATCCCGATCAGAAGCTCAAACCAAGTGGCTTTTCTCGTGCCACCAGTACGTCAATCTTGACAGGACTTCCAGCTTGCAACCCAAAAGCAACAACACCAATCCCACAACAGGTTCTGGTCTCCCTGTCTATCGTTGTTATGCATACAGGCCTTTTTGTCCATGACTGGCATATCTCTCTGCTGGTTATAGACAGCGGACAATCAGTATCGACCAGCGCATTGACAGTTTTGCTATCAACCTGGAACCCAATCACAGGTAATGCCGAGCTGTCACTGGTATATCTGTTTTAGCGGACATTTTTTAGACATATGGCTCACTGTATGGCAATGGTAACAGCGCATGGTATTGCTCTGTTCTCGATCTCACCCCCTGTCATGTTGTCGGCTCTGACAATCTTTTGCCATGTTGTTCCCTGTTATCTTTTATATATTTTATACCATTGCATCTAAAACACTTTATGACATGAACGTCCATATTTTGCAATGGCCGGGCCACCGCTGCCACCACAACGTCCTCCATCTCCTTATCTCTCATAATCACCCGGGCTCGGGCAAGCAGCTGGTCAATAGACAGCGCGTCCATCCAACGCATGAAGAGTCCGCTTTACATTGTCTTACAACCCATGCACAAGTGTGCAAGCCAACATACGGTCACTCATCCCGCCCATCAAAAGCGCGAGTTTCTTCAGTTCAGCCAAGTATACATCCACGGGTTCACCGCACTGCATGTGCTACTCATTGAGCTGTTCGTATGCCATAAACGATTCCGTAGCAAAGGCAGCCTTTATCTGGTCAATGTCAGATTTTGCTTTGTCATATCCAAACTGCATATGCTCCGCCTGTAAGTCGCAAAGGGATCACATTTTCTAAAGACTTCACTCTACACAGCCTGAAAACAAGTTCTAGCTTCTCTATCCATTCAACCAGTGGAAGACCGGGCACTGATCCGTCAAACTCGGGAATTAACTTTAAATCAAATTTGGGGTCTGCCATCATCCGTCAATCATCAAAATAGCTTATGTTCATCTTGCCTGGCTTTTGCACATCTGCACATTGAGAGCGCTTCTCTTGACTGAAAAAACACTGGTGTTATATAGTTCCCCCAGTTCCAGACCCACTCTGACTAGTGGCTAATACCTGCCCAGTATCTTACATATGCAAATAGTCTGCCTCACCTACTCTAAGTGGGTCTTCTCTCAAAAGCCCATTGTGGAAGGGGATGCAATTCCTGGTGCTTACAGCACAACATACAACCAACTTGGAGTCTTTTATCAGGCTAACCTGATTCTCTGTTACAAACCGTTTCTCTTTGCAAATTCAAAAAGAAATTACAAAGCCACTAGCACAATACCCTGCTAACAGGTTAAACACATAGCCTCAAGCAGTCTCCTACACTCACAGACTAGGCCATCATCTGAAAGAGCTGAAAATATCACTTGTCTGACCAGGTGACATAGTGCTAGTTCTCCATTGTCCATTTACTGGCTCAAATGAGGTGCAAGTAATCCATAAAATGTTTGACAAGAACAGTAGTTACTGATTCACAGCCACGAAACTCCATGGAATGCATTGCATGTGCTGTATAGCATGTTGACTGATGGATAGTATGACACCAAAATGTTTGTCAGGCACCTGCACTTGAGTTTGTGTGTGAGTATGTTTGTTCATATATATATATATATATATATATATATATATATATATATATATATATATATGTAATATACAATATATGATATAAAATAATATATTGTAAAAGGGGGCTGAATCAGCCATGCCTAAATGGTATAAACACTAAAAAGTGCTCAATACAAGATTCCAAAATAGAAAATGTAGAGCAAAATCATTTGCAAAAACACTAATATGCAATCTACCTTACTACCCAGGTTTCAACCACAAGGTCTCCTCAGGCAAGAAGAAGAATAAACAATCCAGTGAGTTCCACCAAATGAACACTGGAAAATAGAATGAATGGTGTAAGGGGGAGAGAAAAAAGGAGTGGGGAGAAAGAGAAGTGGTCAGGAAAAAAAAATATTTTATTCATTACGTTCATCAGGGTTCATACATACCCAAATGATACTTGCTTAAATGCCTGCACTTAGAAAAAATCTCAGTTCTCTTATTAAGCAGCACATCCATGTTAGGATATGTAGCGATAACCAACTTCTCCTCTTGACACAGTCAGCAGCAGTTGCCATGGGCTCTGCCTGGCTTCACTTTTCTAATTATACTCCACTTTATACATGGATTTCTGCCATTTATCTCTCTAACCTTCCAAATGCAATCCATGAGTTTGGTGTCATTTATATCGCTTTCCTGTCTAAAGGAAGTAGTATGATTATAATGGTTGCTATTTTTATGGACAACCAATATATATGCTCTTAAGACCATTGCCAACAGTGACCTCCACAGAATAAATAATTCCCTCTGCTTGACACTCATCATTTAATGGACAATTATTTTTATCCCTTCAGTTGCATATATATATATATATTTTTATATATCAAGAACAATTTGGAGACAAAGATATATGACAGTGGAAAATTTTTTGTGTGATGCATTTCATCCTTTAGTTCTAATGAATAAAATGTGTGACATGAAAACATTTTCCACTTTGTTATATATATATATATATATATATATATATATATATATATATATATATATATATATCATGACATCAGGACATAGGCTATTATAGGAGATTATGGCTCTCCACATATTCCTTTGCTTTATTATCTGTGAATTGTGTATCACCTCTTGGGAAAGTTAGTAGAGTAGTTTCCTGTTATCTTTTATATATTTTTATTTAGTTGACATGTAGAAGCAGAAATCTTTTGAAAGAATCACAAAACTTTGGAACCTTTGTCAGTGCTTGATACTGAATATTAGTTTTTTACATTTTTTATATCAAAATTGAACTGGGAAATGTCACTAATGCAGGTTGTTACAATTGGATATAATGTAAATTAAAAATTATAACTTTAAAAAAATAAAAAATAATAGAAATATAAGTTAAAATAGTGAAAAATTAAATAATAAAGAAAAGGTAGAATGTACATAAATGTATATATATACATAAAGATGCATATTCAATAGTGTGAATAGTAATAAATACTAATAATAAAAATGGTAAAACTAATATCTCAATTAATTTTGTGTACTTATTAATATTATTTTTGCTATCCACTATATATATATATATATATATATATATATATATATATATATATATATATATAAAGTGATAATTTATTAAATTTATATATATAAATAAAGTGATAATTTATTAAATTAAGACTGTATTTACTAATCTTAAATGGAAATTCAATGACCTTATTCAACAATATTTTTTAAAAACTTGGAAATTATTTTATATGTGTATAAATGTGTTCATTTTTTCAATACAGATGCCCAAATGCAACATTATCAGAAAATAAGAGCGATAAACAGTAAAGTTAAAACTTATTGGTAATTTTCTAACATTTCCTGAACAATATATATATATCTCTATATATATATATATGTGTGGATCAGTTTTAATATCTGATATTACTAGGATCCACCTGGATTATATACCAAAGGATCTATTACCTTTACTCTATCTATCTATATATATATATATATATATATATATATATATATAAAATCACGTACCACCCTCTTTTACAGTTATAGTAGTAGTCAGAGGCATAGTAACATACAATATAGAATCATGAATTCTTTTCCCAATGGTCCTTTTCTGATTGATCAAACATGGCCAAGCTAAATGGAATCAATTAATGAACAAACACGGTAGGTAACAAACTAGAGAATGCAAAGATATAGGGATAACAAATATCCATTTTATTACTAAGATATACAAATGGGGATTAAATATGTTGTGGTATATTAAAAGATGAAAAAACAAAACAATGAGAGAAATAAATATTACGGGGCAAAACAATGGGGAGGAGGAGTTATCTTTTCAGAAAGGTAAATATTATATTGACAAACATCCTAATGCCGAACATGCATGAAATTACAAATGGCAAAAAGGCAAAATGAGCAAAGATAGAACAGGCAATAGAAATAAAGGACTTAGCCATTATTTGAAAAAATCACTTTTTTTCTTTTCCTTTTCTTTTAGTGTCTTGTATATGTTTCTCTTTTCTTTTATATTTCTTTTTATCTTTTCTCCTTGCTGGATAGAAAGTTTATCTGTGAAATGGATTTCTTTTTGGTTTTCTTTGTTTCTTTTTCTTTTTTGTCTTGTCCAGGGGTTGAGTGAAGAATAAGATGAATCTTTGGATTTCAGGATAATTTATCTTTCTTTGTTTCATTGTATTTGCTTCTTTTAGCATGCTGGAGTTTGATTTATTTGAATCAACACTTTACTGATTCTTTTCAGCTCAGAAACCTTAATAGATTTCTATCAATTCTGCACATCTGAATTTATAGCAGATCATAGCAAGTTTAGCTGGACGTCCATTCAGTTTTAATTCTGAAGAAGGACTGACTTGGTGGTGGTCTTTATTTTCAAAACTCGATTTATACATGTGTGTGCAAAAAGAGGTCATGAACCCTTTTTCCCTTTTCTGCCGTATCTCAGAGAGTTCAAGGTTGCTTTAATGTCTGGATAGTATCATCACACTACCACGTAACCAAGGAGAAAGTGTACTTTTTATAGAATACTTAATGCATGTTTGATCAAGAACCATTAACTGTCAATTTCATTTATTTCGTTTTCATTTTCACACATTCTGAAAGTACTGGTTCCTCATTCAAAGTACTTCTAAAATATAAACTTTAGAATTGATTTTAGAATAAAAATTAGATGAGGGTTCATAACAATATACATATATATATATATATATATATATATATATATATATATATGTATATATATATATATATATATATGTATATATATATATATATTAATACATGTCTCATTAAATAATATAGATAAGCGTTGTCTATATATTTTATGCAAGTTTTTTTCATATAGTCTGATAATCTTAATAACATTATCATTAAATAATGAAAGAAAATCACAATATTGATACATACTTTTTTTTATTTAATCCGATCTGAGCTTTCGGCTTACATAAGCCATTATCAAAGATGACAATTACACAATATATTTATGCAATACACGAACAAGAAATTGATGATAGTATTATTTGTTTACATGGATGATATTAATGAGACATGTATTAATGAAAAAATGCTGCCTAAATACACACAATATATATATATATATATATATATATATATGAATATAAATATAATATATTGCACATATAGTGTTGGTGTTAATAAAACAGTAATCAATGTAATATAACAAAGCTATTAAGTATATATTAATAAATATACATATTATCCCTCATCAGTTGCACAACTCAGAGTTTCACACACAATCTTCAGGTGCTGAGTACAGATTGACCATTATGTAATTTAAATTTTAATAAAAATATCTGGTTACCACAATGTTGGTACAGTCATATATTATAAACAGATTACAGTTTTTTATTTTTTTAAATATTTAGTATTTAAAATAAACACAATACATATATATATATATATATATAGATATATATACTATTTACATTATTTGGACTATTGTCCTCATCTTTGTCGCCATATTTATTACAACGTTTCAGTTTATTGATAATTAGTAGGGATAATTCTAAGGAGGACATTAATCAAAAGAGGGTTCAATGTAAGTAACAGAACAATATAAATATATATATATATATATATATATATATATATATATATATATATATGTGTGTGTGTGTGTGTGTGTGTGTGTGTGTGCATGTGTGTGTGTAAAAAAAATTGTGAGTTGTGAATATTAATTTTTTTATATTAAGCATAAAGAAAGATTGCTGGGTTTTTTTCACAGAACAAAAACACATAATTTACATTAAAAATTAATCTAGTTCAACCTATTTCAGCAGATATTTATTTTTATGCCTACATGTAACCATCAATTCATTTCTCTTATTTAATAATCTTGGCTTATTTAAGTATTTTAAGACAACTAATTTTCAACAAGGCATAATTTACACCTATTGCCTTTCCCATTGTAAGTTTTGGCTTTACCTACAATATCCCATAATTGGGATTGTATTACCACCATTCTTTAATTTCCAGAAATGTTTGGAGAGAGCAGTGCAGGTTATATATCTTACATTGCCTAAAATCATTCGATGATTGTACAAACAAAGTTTACAAGAATTTTCAGTGGAACCAAAATAAAATTTGACATTGTTACTGGAATGTATGCAGATGTATTTATTTTTAAAAAAGTAACTTTGTTGTTTTTGTTGTTTATGTAACTGTTTAACATAATATTGTTATGTTGGGATATAGATTTATAAATGTTATTAAAACAGATATAACTGATCTTAATATTATTTTTGTTAAAAATCTTTTTAGTATTGATGAATTGATGAATGATTAAAGTGCTTATGAATTAAATTTATGAAACACTTTCTGATATTCATCTGAATTCTAATGATTAAAAGCTGAGTTAAACCATATTATATTGTGCCTACGGTGTTTCTGTGAGGGATAATATATATATATATATATATATATATATATATAGAGAGAGAGAGAGAGAGAGAGAGAGAGAGAGAGAGAGAGAAAGTAAGATGGAGAGGAGAGAGTCCATGTGTGCTTCTTGTAGTATTTAAAATAGATAGGTTGGAAAATGAAAGCATACCAATGTGATACCTGTTTATTTCTCACACCGCTGATGAGGGACACAGGCGTGCTCAAAAATTCCAAACTAATAACATTAATCCCTGTGCTTCATTTCTGTCTGGTCATTAATAATTGATATGTAATAAATGCTTTTCACACTAATCACATTGGTACCCTTTCATTTTCCCTTGTTTTATTAACCAACCTATCTATTTTATATATATATATATATATATATATATATATATATATATATATATATATATATATAAATATATATATATATATATTGTTGAGTCTTGACTCAATGTTGAATCTCGCCTATTGCATGGAATAATAATGCAACACAAAATGTACTTGGAACAAGAATGTATTATAACAAGAAAGAGTACACAATAAGTACATATAGTATTTCTGTATATTTCTGGGAAGACGTTCCTGGAGAATGTGTTGACTAGTCGCAATCGATCAGAGTCTCTAGTTGGATCTCGTGATTCTCTTCCCTCGTCTTCCGGTATCAACCATTATTTATATAGTTGGTAGTCCCCTATGCAGATTAGGTGGATCCCACCACAACACCCCCATCCCAAGCCTTGGAATCCTTTTGGATTTCAAACTGGCTTCTATCTGGGATGATGATTATGGTTATTCCTTTGTAGATCCCCTTTGCATAGTTCATATATATATCTGGTTTTTTTTTTCAATATCTTTTTCGTTTTGGATTCACGTCCAATGGGTCCGTGAACTTTCGTTTCCTACCGGATCTTCTCGGTTCAGGAGCACTCTGCGGAGGTTCTACTTGAAAAGTATCATACATTACATCAATGAGATCTTCCTCCTCATCCGGTATACTCTCTTCATGCTCTAGCACGTAGCATTTTTTGAGTTGGTTCTGGTGCCTCTTATGCGTATTCTTCGGCCCTTTTATTATGTAAATCAGGTCACCGATTCTCTTATCCACTATGCCTCGTTCCCAGAACTCAATGTTGTTTCTATAGCACTTGAAAAAGACCTTCTCTCCGGGGGTGTATCTTTTTCTAGCTGTATACATAGTGTTCTTTATTCTATTTCTTCCTGGCAAAAGCTTGTCAAACACTGACTTAACTTTCCTAGCGAACATTAGTTCAGCTGGTGCCATGTTTGATGGTGTTCTCTGGTTAGGCGTGATTCTGTATACTTGTAGGAATTGCTGAAGCGCCTTTTCCGTTGGAACTCCTGAGGCTTTCTTCAGAGCGCGCTTTAACGTATCTACAAATCTTTCTGCGAGTCCATTGGATCTCGGATGATACGGCGGCGTCGTTATGTGGTTAATTTGATATAACTCACAAAATTCCTTAAATTCGTCAGAAGTGAATTGTGTACCATTGTCACTTACAATACACTCTGGCACACCGAACCGTGCAAATAGTTCATGCAAAAAAGTTGTTGTGGTATTGGACGTAGGCTTTTTGCAGCGTAGTACTTCCGGCCATTTTGTAAAGCTATCTACCACTATTAAGTAGTAATAATCTTCTACTGGACCAGCGAAATCAATGTGTAATCTTTCCCACGGATGATCCGTCTTTGGCCATGGTTTGTGTACTATAGGTGGTGCCTTAGCTGCTAACGCACACCCTTTACATCGATGAACCATGTTTTCGATATCCACATCCATTCCTTTCCAATATACAAAGCTTCGCATTAAGCTTTTTGTTCTATTAATCCCCGGGTGACCCATATGAAAGTCCCGTAGGATTCTTTTCTGCAACTTTTTTGGTACTACTATTTTCTCTACACTTGCGAAAGGCACGTTACCTTTCTTTTTAAATATAGGCATAGTATTTTCTTTTAATTCAAATTTAGCTTCAAACTTGTTGCATCTTCCAAGACCAGGTGTAAAGGTTTCCGGAAACTTTTTCTTTAATTCATCTTTAATGTCCTGTCTTGTTTCCGTATTACTTTCTATTTTTCTGCAGAATGAGTTTAACGGTTTATCCCACAATTCGAATGTTTCAATAAAATCTGTACCCAACAAGTTTTCTCCATTTCTCAGAATGAAAACTTTTATTTTTTTAACGATCCCATTCAATTTCATTGGAAGTACAACCTCGCCTTCGAAGTTAATTTGCTTTCCAGTTACCGTTCGAGTGAGTTTCGTTGACTTCATTATTGTAGGCCTTTTTAAAATTTTCCATGTTTTATCGTTCATTATTGTTAAATCTGACCCTGAATCGAGTTGAAATTTGATATTCTTTTTGAATATTTCAGTCGTCACATATTTCCTCAAATCTCTATCTGATTTGATATTCGAATTTGTTTGTCTAATTCGGTTCTTGCATTTTTTCGTTTTACAACAAGATCCTTTGTGACCATTCTTTTGGCACACGAAACATTTCTTATTTCTATATGGGCAATTTACCTCCCAATGTCTTTCGTTACAACGTCTGCAATTATATGGTGGGACTTTTTTATTTTCGTTCTTTTTATTTTCTTGTCTATTATTAAAGTACGCTGAATTTTTTCTCCAATTTTTCTGTAATGGGTACTTTGACTGCTTTTTTATTTTTTTAATATAAGCAATGCCAGCTTCTTCGATTTTTTGCGACTCTTTTTTTAAACTTACGGCCCGTTGACACTCCTCTGCTAACTTTTGCAGGGTAAGGCCTTGTTCAGATTCGAGTTTAGACAAAACTCTACGTCTTATTTCGGCACTCTTACTGGATACCAGTCCTTGAGCAAAAATTAAGCACTTGAATTCTTCAACCGTAATCTCTGCCAATCTGAAATTGTCACAATGTCTATTCACTATAGATGCATATGTTAAGTAATCCTGATCGTCGGATTTAGAGACATTCATGCATAACCATCGCTTATGCCAAAGCGACATATTTGCTCCAAACAGCTCTTTTAGCAATTTCACTGTTTCCGAGAATTCCAATTCAGTTGTTTTTCTCGGTAGAATAAAATCTACAAATTTGCTATGTTCTGCTGTACCTAGCTTTCTTAGTAATAGACTGACTTTTCTTGAATTCGACCAGTTTTCACAGTCTGTGTAGAAAATATCTTCATATCGTTTAAAGTACGCTTCAAACGTTTTTTCTTCGTCTGGCACATAGTTGAAAGTTTCCAGCGAATTAAATATGGTGTTATTAGAATATGAAGAATTTCCCTCATTTGCCTGAAAGTTGTTTAATTTCTCCAGTGTTAACTTTTGAATTTCCAAAAGTCTTTCATCTTGTTTTTCTTGATATTTTTGTTGTCTTTCATCTTGTTTAACTTGATATTTTTGCATCGCTATCAGTTGTTCTTGCTGACGTTGTTGACTCAACTGCTGGGATTTTAATAATTCAGATATGACTTTGGATAGTTCATCCATCTTTAGCTGATAGTGTTCATGCAACAAGGAATATACTTTTAATTTGTGTATCCACGAATATCATATAAGCTGACCAGAAAAATCGAAACAACCGTACGACTTTTATATTTTATGTCTTGCTTTTACATTCACGCCCGTGCTAATCAACCCTGGTATTTTTTTTTCGTGAACAGAGAGCGTCGGACTTTTTTTTTTCGTTTTCGACTTCTGTTCGCGTATTTCAATGACAACGTCTGATTTTCTTATCAGAGCTAATTCGTCACTATATTGTTGAACAAATAATTTTAAAAAAATAATTTTTTAAAGTTTGTTACCTTTCAAAGTCGACACGGTGTATTTGTGCTCCTTTTAATCCATGCATGTGTTTGTAGTCGGCCAATTTTTCTTTTTAGCGGGTGTCTCGTTGTAGATAATTTTTTTAATTTAAAATTACCGTTATTCGATTACGACACCTTTCAATTTTTCTGAGTGAACGTTCCTTTATGCTTAGTCGTCTTTTAACGAGTTTTACATATCCAGAAGTTCAGAATCCTTCGTCGTTACGTTAACGTTGGACTTTTAATTAATAGTTTTTTGGGTTTTTTTCAGCCTGGGTTCTTCAATGACTTGTCCCAATTGTTGAAAACTCTCACTATTAATTCTTTCTTCTTTCCGTATGATTCGTTCTACTTCTTTGCCTTTGTTGAAACTTGGCGTATGGTTCGTTCTACTTTGTGGCCTTTGTTGAAACTTGACGTATGGTTCGTTCTACTTCGTCGCCATTGTTGAGTCTTGACTCAATGTTGAATCTCGCCTATTGCATGGAATAATAATGCAACACAAAATGTACTTGGAACAAGAATGTATTATAACAAGAAAGAGTACACAATAAGTACATATAGTATTTCTGTATATTTCTGGGAAGACGTTCCTGGAGAATGTGTTGACTAGTCGCAGTCGATCAGAGTCTCTAGTTGGATCTCGTGATTCTCTTCCCTCGTCTTCCGGTATCAACCATTATTTATATAGTTGGTAGTCCCCTATGCAGATTAGGTGGATCCCACCACAACATATATATAAATATATATATATATATATATATATATATATATATATATTATTCAATTTTTAATTTTCAAAAAAGATCATCATGGGAACTTTTACTCACACCTAAATATATTGTTATGTTTGCTGAAGTAGAATCCTTATCGCATGTAACAGAAAAAGTGGAAAGTATTTTGGAGTTGACTAATTAGGATTCCAAGGACAAGGAAAGAAAAGGAAGTGAATTCAGTGAAATTAGAGACTTCTAAAGCAACAAGTGGTTAGGTATTCTGAAATTTAAGGAGAAATATTTCAAGAGGATAGTCTGTGAGAAAGAGAGTTCCATAAAATCATGAATGAGTTGGTAGATGACCTTTTCACATGAGGGAGAAATAGAAAGAAAAAAGTACAGGAATTAACAGAAACCTTCTTTTATTGACAAAAAGTGAACTCAAAAAGTTACAAGCTCAAAGACCAATGTAGCTGAATCAATTTCTTCTGCAATTTTTAACATTCCTCTTTTTACTGTATGAAGGCGAAACGTTTCTACAACCTTTTAAGTCTCACTAATATTCAAGTTTCTATAATGCACTTCACCATTCACTGCTAAACTGCAAGATAAATTGTGCAGTTTGGTGGGCAAAACAACAATAATTGATCATTCTTAGCTTAGCTGAGCCTTAAGTAAGTTCTTTTTGTCATCAGAGTTAGTATGTATCACTGTAAATGTGCCAATTATAAAAACACTATCATTAACCCCTACTTATGTTACTTTAATTGGCTAAGCCAAAACTGCTTCTAGTAATTTTCAATGAATTTTTATTCAGGGTTTCTTTTAAACATTGAAAATTTGTTTTGCTAATGCCTTTTGTGTGATTTTTTTCCTCTTTTTCTACCTGAATGTCCAGGTTTGTGGCCTGTATCCATCATTCATCTTTTTCAACCTTTATACAAAAAGATCAGTTCAAATGTTACTCTTTTTGATACTGGAAACATTTTAAGCAATAATAAAAATGAAACCCATTAAGCTATGACTAGATAACAGCCATTTTAAATGTCCATAAATAATGAATGTTGAATTTTTCTAGTATTTTCATAACCTTCAAGAAATTAGTCTTTATAAAGAGTTGTTGAAAGATCTTGATACTAAAAACAATAAAAAAAGAAATATGAGAGTAGTAAAAAAAGAAACGTGATAGTCCCTCTGCATTGTTCTAAGAAAATAGTAACTGTTACAAAATGGGAAATTGTCTTCAATCACTAGACACCAATCTTGTACATGAATCATTTCAGCATGACAATAAGTAGAACACATGTCATTGCTAGAAGATCCCATTTGAAAAAAAAACAAATTACTTTATATTGTCTCATCTGGGTTGAATTTAAGGCACATGCTCATGCAACCAAAACAGCCAGGAAACCAAAAAGAACAATTACAATCTTCCCAACAATGTTTGGTAGGACAGATAATCAATGAGCCTGACTACATATTAGGGACAAAAGCAAGTTTAATCAATTCAAGTCTTATGGCAAGAAATATGATACAATGATAGACTTTCTTTATAAGATATCAGGATAGCAAGAAAATTATTTATGGGCATACCAAGGGGTAAAGTATCTATTTAACAAATAGAATAGGGACGCAAGACTCCTTATATGAAAGCACCAAAGAAGATGCATATAAAGCTACAGAAATATGATACTGTATATGTTCATCGAGATGAGAAACAACCAGTTAAGGTAAAGAAAGTTAAGATTTTCAAGGATGAAGAAGTTTATGCAATAAAGTTGCCAGCCAAATTTAGATATTTGGAACATAGTCAAATCAATTGTGTTATATATACATGTATGTATGCATGTATGTATGTATGTATGTATGTATGTATATGGTGAGTAGTATAACTAATGTTTGTTGTATTTTGCTCCCTTCCCCTACATATAATTCCATCAATATATACAGTATTTAGTCTGAAGAAGTCGTCACATTGTCACCACCTCTTCTAATGGCAGTGTTCCACCTATAATGGGTCCCATATTTGTAAAATTCACCTGGCTGCTGATGTTGCCAATTCCTGACAGTAGTTTTCACTTCTTCATCACCCCTGATTTAGCATCCTGAGATTTCCATCTTTTTGGTCCAATGAAAAAGGCACTGAGAGGCAAACACTGCCATTAAAAGAGGTGGTAACTATCTTGAGTAGTAAGGATATGAACCTGTGATGTATAGCTTTATCAAGACGTACAATATGTTTAATTGTGTTCCTTATTTCTCATATAATAAAACAAATTGTATTACTTTTCAACTCATCCTTGTACTAAAAAATATATGTAGTTTATTAAATATTGACATGCCTGTAATTTTTATTATAATCAACACATAAAATTTATTTAATAAATTTATAAAGAAATAAATCTGATTGAAAGAAATATTTTCTGAAATAAAAAGCAGTGTCCTCATGTGAAATTGGGAAATTTGAAATATCCAAGACTTATAGGTATATCTAAATTTGTTCATTCTCAAATCTAATTACAGTATTTGACAGCATATAATGCACATTTTTTTTTTACTAAAAATATCTTTTTAAATTCCCCTGCGTCTTATATGCCATATGTAGGTTTAAAATTCATGATAGATGAAATTAGCTACCTGGCAACTCCTATTAGCTTAGACTTTAGAGTAACTTTCATATACCTGCTGTCATTATTTAAATGGCTGTTATGCAGATTAAAAGTGTTATCATTGATAATATTCATTATATTAATTTCATCACGTTCAATATTAGTACTTTGTTTCACTAAAATTATATGCAATAAATTCAAATTATATATTTGTAAAATATATTTGTTTCATTAATATTTTTCTTGCAACAACTTCTGATTGCATTGGGATAAATACAATCAGAATCTTTATATCCTAATTATTCCAATAAGATATTTACAAGACGCAGGTTGTACAGATCATATGAAAGATATAACAAAGTTTTTATAGGCTTGTGTCCTTTTTTCCTATTACTTTTCTTTTATTGTAATCATGGCTTGTTTAACCAAAATAATACCTCATAAATATAGCCTAGGCTGTACCATTTATTAATAATTTTACTAATTTTATTAATTACTAATTTTTTCTGCCTTACTGAAACTGGGGTGCATTTTATACACCTATGTGTCTTATATGCCATCAAATACGGTAAGTATTAAAGGTGGATATGCATTCAGATTGCACTGTAAATTATTTGTTGCCAGAAAAAGTGCATGCTCATATGTTCTGAACATTGCAGATGAAACAGAATAATAGGCTATAAAATATTGATGTGTAGCCAATTGGTAATAGTCTTTGTGAATTAAACTATTAAAATGGTTTTAAGCAGTGAATATGAATTCACTGTGACACTTTTAGGAGAAAAATGAATGGTACTAAAATATACATTAAAAAGTTTCAGCCAAATAAAAGCAAATATATCTTCCATCCTATAAAGACAGAGTCACAAGCATAAAAAAAACAGAGAAGTGAGCAATGAAATCCATTTAATTAGATGAATACTGACAAAATTACAAAAGGTCAATGCTGACATGATAGCAAGAACTTAAGAAGTCTCTTCAAGGTGCTACACATACTGTTTAAAATTTGCTATATTTATGAGAGAGAGCATCTCAAGGTCTGAAGATCATTTGAACTTGAGATGTGAAACTGTCAGTCATCACCAGGCAGTCTTGAATCTTATGGGTATACTATCACTATCTATCTCTTTTCTCTCTCTCTCGCTCTCTCTCTCTCTCTCTCTCTCTCTCTATATATATATATATATATATATATATATATATATATATTATATATTATAGAGAGAGAGAGAAAGAGAGAGAGAAAGAGAGATATATTGATTGATTTGTTTTTATGGCTTATCAAACCTTTGTGAATTATTTAACTCGAAAACATATTTCTGATTATAGGTTCTTGGTTACAGCCGACAGTGTCCTGAAGCAGCTCCAGATAAATAGATAGAAAATAGAAACTGCATCTAACATAATTAGAAATTAATTTTAAAAACCAAAAGAGAGTTTCACAAAAATATTTGCACTTGTAATGTATAAAATATTTCATATAAATAAAAAAAGACTAATCAGTTGTAGCATCCATTTTATGAATTGTAGTGAACTTCCTAAGTTTCACATTATTAGCCAGAATAATAAAACTCCTAAAACCATTAAGTTTTAATTAAATTAGAGATTATAATCACAGAATATGTTTAAACTTTACAAAAACATGTTTGAACAAAACATGTAAACCATTGTGATTTTAATGATGACAAATTTATAATTACAACATCAATGTGTAATGCATGTTCCATGTTTAGAAGTTGTTCATCTATGAATTTTGTGGCCTACTGTATTCCTACAAAGACCCATTGTACCCATAATAGCTTTCTGGGGAGTTCATCCTTGTTGGTAAATTGCTGTCTACCAATGTAAACCTTCTCCACAAATAACTAACTCCACACATTTTCAATTGGATTAAAGGTGGAGAAACAAGTGAAACATTCCATGGAACAAGAGTTTTTGAAAGCAATTTTATTCAGACATTCCTTAATCTTCATCATCAAGTATGATGGAGAATTGTTGTGCATATATATAATCTTCTGAAAACATTTGGCTTCTTCTTGAACTATGGTTCCATATTTGCTTTCAAAAATTGAATGTATGTCTAATCTGTTATGTTATAACCACATAGTACTTTTGCTATGCATCCACCACTTGTTAATGTCTAAACCTGTGAAGGTAGTTTTTACCATTAGCCACACCCATTCTTGCTCAATCCATCTTGCCTCTTCTGTTTCATTTTCCTTATGAACGCCTTTTAAAAGAGGATTAATGTCTCATGTTCTTTATCCTTGATTTAGGAAGTGGCATCTTGTGCTTTTCAGTACACCCTCACTAGCACAAGGCATACAAATTTTATAACCTGACAAAGATAAATTCTTTATGACTTCTTGATAAAGAATGCAGGCCAGTAAGGTAAGTAACATGATTGAGTAGATGTAGATATGATCTGAGTATAAAATGATGAGTTTGCATGCAGTGTTGATTTCTACGTCCACATTTTCTATATATTATATTGAGTGTATTTGGGGAGCAATTATTCATTTATACCAGATGTGCTAAAGACAAAAAACTTTCTTGTTAAGGTTAAAAAAATTTATTTGTGGTATACATCTGACTAGTTCTTCATTTCCTGTATAATTCTAAATATAAATTATTCAGTTTTCTGAGTATTTTCAGCTTTCATAAGCCATTATCAAATAGTTTTTGCTTTTTGTGCAATGTCAGTTTCATTGTTTTTCAAATATTGTGTCTTCATGCATTGTGTTAATGTTTTTAAGTAACATGCCTTCTTCATTTGTCAGTTCATGATGTCAAGTCATTTTTCTATTTATGTTATAAATTTAGTAAATTTGTTCTTAAATTTGATGTTGGGTTCTTTGTTTTTTTATGCTTAATGATTTAAGATTTGTAGTTGTTTGTTTTTTACAGTTTATGAGATATAGTATTTTTAATTTAATTAATTCTCTTGTACTGCTTGCTCCTGAGGGTCTTTTCAATAGGTTTTAAGAAACCAGTTCCATGAAAAGAAATGCATCCCCAGAACATTATACTGAATGGATGCTTGACAGTACTTACTGCTAAATTCAAAGAGCTTTCAAAGCTTCTTCTTCGGATTTTAGATCGCTTATCCTTTGAATTTAACTCAACTTTCATTTCATCGGAGAAGAGAACATTTAGTAAAAAAAAAACAGGTGAGTCACTTTTATCGAACAGCACTGTATATATATATATACTGCATGTAACAGCAAAATTGTCCAAATCATGTAGCTGCATGGGATAATTGTCCATCCCACAAAATGTTTAATATCTTAAAAACCACTAAACTAATTGAGTTTCTTTTTTACAGGTTTTCAGATAAGACATTTAGCCATCATAAAAATCATGAAAGAGGGAACCGTAGAGAGGAAATCTGGATCAGGAAGTTACAACAGCAAGATGGATCATCATTTCAACTTAAAGATAAATACATTCTTATTGTTCAAAGTAGAGTCCAATAGTTTTATAAAAACCTCAGAGAATTCCAGTAAGATATCTTTAATCATTTCTAAGATGCAATGGTTCAACGCTTAATCTAACAATTGGACAATTTTGGTGTCACATAATTTGGACATTTTTGGTATTACACCCAGTATATATACATAAAAGTGAATACTGTAGTCAACACCTAGTGGTGTATATATATATATATATATATATATATATATATGTCATTCACAGACAGTACTGTTTTGCTGTATCACAGCTCCTCAGTACGACTAGACTTCCGAATGCCTCAAGCCAGGATTGAAACAAAACTAACTTGGTGTCAGCCAGAGCAATCTTCACTCAGTAGAGTTACACAACTAAATCTCTCTCTCTCTCTCTCTCTCTCTCTCTCTCTATATATATATATATATATATATATATATATATATATACACAGTTCAAAGCTTTAATAAAAAAAACATTTTATTAGGCTTTTGGTTTCAGATGCAAAGCAGATTGTTGACAAGAAATTATGATTATCTCCTCAGAGAAAGCAACATTCAACTTTTGAAAAGAAATTATTTTGTAAAATATCTGAGCAAATCACTGTAGTAAATTAATATGTTACTGATAGATCCAAGACAGTGATATCTACTTGGATAATGAATGTGTGTGCTTAGAAAATCTTTTTAAGATATTAAATTGTATTTAAGTCATTACCAACATAGAAGTTTTGTTCTATGTGTAAAATATTTGTATTCATAAAAGAAACATAGTGTTATATTTAAAATTCTGAAATGACATTTTAGATACCTTGTTTCTTTAAGGCTGGTTGGAATTGATCTTAGAATCATTTGATATTGGTCCATACTCTTCATCATTCATATTTAAGAAGATATCTCATTTAATTAGAATTTGACTGGAATTTTGCTGTCTGCTGTGATTTAGGCTGCATGGAATTGGAAAATTATTTTGATGTTTTTTCTTCTTCCTTGTTTTGAAATGAGGAATATAAATTCAAGTGTGTACATCACTACAAGAGGTTTGAATCTTATTTCACATTGCAAATTGTGTATACATTCTGCTTGTGGGCAAAATATCTAATAGGATTGCAACAACCAAATTCTATAAAAATACTAATGCCAAATCATTTTTATATTTTATATTCTATATTTCTCTTCTTAATATTTCATCACACACACACACACACACACACACACACACACATATATATATATATATAGAGAGAGAGAGAGAGAGTAAATCTATTTTATTGTAACCAATGCATTAAGATTATAAACAAGATGAAATATCAATAACATTAAACATAGATAAACATTTCCAGTTGTTATAATAAACATGTAAGTTTAGTAATCTATTACAAAAATTTCAAATATCTAATCATTTCATTACTAATAATTCTTGCTTTCCATTGAACAAGACGTATATCATCTTTGAATTTTCTAGCTCTTTTAGGAATTGTGCTTGTATGGAGCAGAAACATAGAATGATTCTATAGGGCATGACTACATCAGAAGAGATAGTATCAGAATTGATCTGGCTAGCACTTTGTACATATGCAAATACACAAATATATTCATTGATGAGCCAAACCATTATGATCAGCAGCAGTATGGCAAGAATGACAGCTACTGTCTCATAACAACTGCATATTTCAGAGTCAAAGGTATATAAAAAGGTTATAGCTGGCTTTGAATGCTCACATGTTGAATGCTGCAGTTATGAGCAAAAAGAAAAGTTTGAGTGATTTTAATGAAGGCCAAATTGCTATGACTAGAAGACTTGCTATTTATTATGTTAGAAATGGCACAATTTTAGGGTTTCTCGTATTCAGCCGTGGTGAGTACTGTTTAACAATATTCCAATGAAAGAAAAATCACTGACTGCCAAAAGGCACTGTTTCCATGACGTACTGATGTAAAAACTGTATCAAGACAGCCTCTCACTAAATAGAAATTAATAGAAGGGATATTGTTGCAAATAGCTTTAATAAAAGTGAAAGAAAGAATATTAGAAGATAAAATGTATTGATCCTTGCTGCATTTGGATCTTTATAGTGGTCCTTGTCATGTATGGATCTTTATTGTGGCAGGCCAGTAAGAATTCTCATACCCACCACCAAAAGGATCTTCTTTCAGCACATGAATGTTGATACTGGACATTATATTAATGGAAGAATGTCACCTGCTCTGATGGATCTTGCTTTTTCCTGAATATAGTAGATAGCAGGGTATGCATGTATTGTTATCCTGGAGAAGTGATAGCTCTAGGATTCACCGTTGGAAAATAATATTGGGGGTAGTTTGGTGGTTTGTCACCTACTTCAACAATATTGAAGACTTCAAGACAACAGATTTTTACAATGTCAGTGGCATCTTTCAGGAGTTGTATAAGAATGCTTCCACCAACATGAAGAAACTACCAAATTCCACAAATTTTGAGCGTCAGGTTGACAAGTTCATTCTGTAAAGCCTCCACAACATAATTATATATATATATATATATATATATATATATATATATATATATATATGAAGAAATATAGTTTTAAGATGTGCTATATTTATGGGATAAAGTGCTCAATATCAGAGATAGAGCATATGTAAATATAAATATAAAAGTGACTTCAGTGTTCACTTTTATATATATATATATATATATATATATATATATATATATATACATATAAAATTGTAGCCTCTGTTATCTGTCTGTTTATTATCAAACTCCTCCTAGGGTTTTGGAGATAAACCCCCATAACCATATATATTCTGAAACTATATTCCCCAGGGTACTTGGATAAGTATATTTCATTTAGATCAAAGGTGGTCTCCGGGTGCCCCCCCTCCCACACACACACACTAAATTATTTCCCTTTGATATAAATTAAATTTAAATTTGAACAAGGGAATGACTCCTAGGGTACTTAGATAAGTACATTTCATTTTGATCAAAGGGGAGCCCTGGGGAGCACAAACATCCCACTGAAAATTTTTCCCATTAAACTTAAATTTGAATATCCAAAATATAGAAGGAGAAAGCCAGAAAATGGAGGTCACATCCACAAGATCAAAATGACACAATATGGATGACAAGTTGAGCAAAAAATCACCAATCAGTGGGCACTGCCTTACAATACATATTTGTTGTGACAATTCAATTGTAATATAAATGTTGAAATCTGCTCATCAGTTCATTCAATCAAGTATTGCATCAAATACATATCAAAGGGGTCAGATCAAGCTGTTTTTGCACAACCCCCCACTGAACATTATTTTCCCTTTGATTTAAATTAAATTTAAATTTGAACAAAATATAGAACGAGAAAGCCAGATGATGGAGGTAACATTGGCAAGATCATTGAGTAATATTAAAATGCATCATTTTTCATTACAATAATTTAAAATTAATCATAATTTTCTTGCAAAAAATGTATGACATGCAGCAAGGTGTAGATAATTCAGCTAGTATATATATAATTAGGGTACTGTTCCTCCGCGTGCTTACACAATAAGACATAAACTCTAAAAATGTTTCCTCTGAGATCTGGTACTAGAATATTAACAGCAGGTTCTGATTCAAGTTATGTTGGGTATATATATATATATATATATATATATATATATATATATATATATATATATATGTGTGTGTGTGTGTAATCTTATCAGAAAAATATGTTTCTGAGAAGATTTCTTGAATATTCAAGATGTAGTTTGATAAAAAATGATGTTTAATTAAAAAACAGAGCTTCTACTTGAATATGAATATCCATCAAAAATACCATTTAAACAAAATAAATTTAGAATATATACATACATATACATATATATATAATATATATATATAAATTTAAATATATATATATATTTATGTATGTGAAAAAAAGAGAACGTTATAGATAGATGCATACAGTATGGAGATAGGAATCAACACTGTATGGTAACTGTCAGTTTCATGCTTCAATATGATGTTCAACCCAAGATCTTATTCAAGCATGAAAATGATATTCCCTATGCAGTACTTATTCCAATGTTCACAATGTCTATATCTATAAATGCTCTATTTTCAATATTGAACACTCAACCTCTATAAATATATGAAATTTTAAATAATATGTACACAATGCCAAAATAAAAATGAGTTGATATGTGGGATGTATCTTTTGACATACCATTTGAATATTAACAATTTTACAAGTATACTGATTTCTTAGTGAAAAAAGATAAATTGCATCAATGCCTGTAAAGAAACTATTTTCTTTGAAAATCAGCATTTTAGCATAACTCAAACATTATCTTTTACACCAAAGCTAAAGGGATTATCATTTCATTCCCCAAGCAGATTGAAGATAATGTGAACTGTTTCTCTTTGCTCAGTTCCATTGACCTTATTTTAGAATATTCTGAGATTCATAAATATCTACTCACTTTCAGTTACTACATTCACACAACTACTCATGCACATATTGATAAGTTAATCTAAATTTACTTATATATATATATATAATTATATATATATATATATATGTGTGTGTGTGTGTGCTCATGTGTGTGAGCGTGTATTTATTTATATGTATGCTTATGTATATTTTATGAAACCAAATGATCTTTTGTACCCTTAAGCAATTAGCTTTCTATGAACAAGTTTATACACGTAAACAATTTATTTTGGGGTTCTCATATACAAATGCTGATTTTAAGCTGAGTTCATTCCTAGAAAAAAAAAGGAAAAAATTCTATTAATATTTTCAAGTATATATGAAGAAATTTCTTTTCTTAGATTAATATAGGTATAAAAACTACAGTATTAATATATATTCATGCACACTTAAAGGGTGCAATAGGTAAATTGTTGCCATATTATATTTTTTATTTTGCACATGCACATTGTTTGTTTTTGATTTTATTGAATGAACAGTATGGTAGGGTTAGTTGGGCACTATCTGTGAGAAAAAAAAGCACCATGATGCAATTCCCTCTGCTAAAAATTTGGGAAGGGCATGCTGTATTGCTTGGCATTCACGTCTGATGCTCCAATATGAACATTTCAAAGTGTTTGGGTGTCAATCTGAGGACTGCAGAGGATTCAGAAAGAGTTGGATGAGTCTAATGGTGATTACGAAGGTGTTTGGAGTGATCACTAGTGATGGCAATGTTATGCCTCTATTCATCTTCCCACAGAGCCTCAGACTTAACATGGAGTGCCTTGAGGAGGTAGTATTGCCCTGGGTCAAGAGAGTGGCTGCTGGAAGAATATTTCTGCACTATACCATGCAAGCAGCAGAACCCAGTCATGGCTGTCAGACAATTTCTGCAACCACATCAACCCTTAAATCTGTCCACTTAACTCCCCAGATTGCAAACCCCTTGATTACTATACATGGGGCACAGTTGAGCGAGAGACCAACAAAACTCCTTGTAACACCAAAGATGAACTGAAAGCAAGGATTATAGCTGCATGCACCAACTGAAAGAAAGAGACCATCCAGAAGATTTGCAGGAGATCAATCTACCTAACAACTATGTGTGAATGGAGGGCTGAACAGGGAATGGGTGAGCAATAGTAAAAAGACAAACATTGCTAAGAGCTACAATGGATAGAAAGTTATGGAGAGTCATGATCAATCTGCCTAACAACCTTTTGTGAATGTAGGGCTGAATAGGGAGTTGGTGGGGGATAGTACACAGGAATAACTTTATGCTATTTTTTTCAGTAAAAACTAAATTTAGACCTTCAAAGTTATTTGAATTATTGCAATGTTTTAAAGTTTGTATAAAAGGTCTGTCATCATTCCTTCAAATTTGTAATGTTTTTTTTTTGTGTACCTCACTGAGATGAGCAACTTATACCATTTTATATGGATACATTTTGGGGCTATGTAAGCAATATTTGATAGGTGAATCTGGTTTGCATTAAAACACAAATAACAAAAAATGAATTTTATATGTAGGCAAGTAATGGATTTTTAATCTGAAACTGTTTCTTAGTAATAAAGATTATTTTTAGTGGATCTACATGTTTTTCTGACACCTGTATTATATTGAATTACAGTGAATGAATGTCAACCAGCCTAGATCATGAAGTCCTACTAATGTTATAATGTGGCCTAATTAGTAGGTCACACCTGGTTGAAAAAGTGAATACAAATTTGATTTCTGTCAGGAAGCACATTTTTCTTTAGTAGGACTTCTTGATCTAGGCTAATTTACATTGATTTCACTGTTTAAAAGTAACAAGTGCATCAACTCAAACATGTGCACCGAATAAAAATAACTTTTATAGTACAAAGATGATACATAGATATATGTAAAGACATAAGTTATATATGTGAATAAGTTACACATAACATGACAAAGTAAATCAATGCCTCTTTTTTATTTTTTGTTTTTACAATGATGTTCTCCCTGTACAAGGCCCAAGAGCCACTTGAGGTAGAAGGTAACAGAGCAAGAGGTACAGTTTATGGGGATATGTGAGAAAGATAATGGTTGAATCTAGTTTTGAACAGGTTAAGATTGTAGTGATCAGGGAAGTATCCTTTTGGGAGTCAGTTTCACAAAGTATTGGTTCATTGGAAGAAGCTGCTTGAGTGGAACTTACATCTTACCAACAGAAAACAAAGAGGAAGATGGTAATTTTCTACAATGTGCATCGTATAGTGATGAAACTAAGGAATATAGTTCATCTGAACATTTTCCATGAAAATAGCTATAGAGCAGCAAGAGGCTTGCAATGTTTTGCCTTGGGAAAGAGTTTGTAGGGTGAAAAATAATTTGTTACCCATGAGGATGCAGAGATGCTTTTGGACTCTATCAAGGCTGGAAAGTGAATACTGAGCACTTCCTGCTCATTTATGGCAGCAGCATTCCAATTCCAGTCTGAATTGGCTCTTGCAGAAGTATTTACAAGAAATATATAATGGAGGGTATATAGCCTCTTTTTATTTTTAATAAGTATTTAATGATCTAAACAAAAATATTTTCTCATGAAAAATAATATTTGATGAATATCAGTGAAGTTTTTATTCTTCCAGGCATTAAATCTATTAGAGCTGCTGCCACTTCTTGCAGAAAGAACAACTAAAATCCAAACTGAAAATATGAAGCAAATATTCGTTTACTTTATCAACATTTTCTATATTTTACAATAGAGAATTATCAAGAAACGTTCAATAAGATTTCATATCAGGAGACAATCTTGGCCATGAGAACTGCTTAATAGCTTTTATTGAACTTGCCATTCTGTGTATTTATTGACAGAATAAAAACAATCTTTGTATGAAAAGTGAACAAAGAAGGAATTATACAGAATTGTTATAATGTACTGCACCGTGATGGTTGAACAAACAACTTAATTTACTAATTTAATTTACAGGAATCACCTTTAAGGGTACCACAGGAATTTACTTTCATCATTTAATTTGTTAATTGACTATGATTTGATGATCAGAGAGATTTACATCTATAGACATGTGCCTGTAAGTGATATAGAAGAGACATGCTTATAGCCACCAAATAGAGATTATATGTTTTATGTGGTTAAGATAAATTCCCTTGTCTTTGTTGTTTGTTTGTTTTCTCATAATGTTTCTGCCATGTACCCTCCAGTTTTCCTCAGATGTTTGTTATGTTCTATAATATTGTCTAATCTTGAACAGACATCTATGAAAAGCTGGAGGGTATATGGCTGAAACAAAAAAAATATATAAAAATAACAAATAAGAGACAAGGAATTTATTCTAGACCAACTATATACAATGATTTAAACACCACATCTAACAAAATTCAGACAAGATAGCATAGGTATATGCAATACTGGACAAGGAATTAGTGATAACAATAACTGAAGTACATATATAAATAAATCATACCAACCAGTGATATGCTGTCTCACTAGACAAGTACCTATCCTGACTAATATTATAAAAAAGTTAATTATTAAACAAAAGTTATCAATTTCTTTTTCCATGCTGAACTGTTATGTAATATCAATCCTCTTATATAGCAGTAAATGCTGGACAATTATCTCACAGATGAAGAGAAGACTTGAGGCAACTGAGATGTTGTTCTACAGAAGGATGCTGAGAATACCATGGATGGAGCATGTAATCAACAAATACGTTTTTAAGGAAAATGGAAACAAAAAGGACAATTATACATAAAATCAGAAATTTCTGGGACAAATAATGAGAAAAAATGCCTAGAAAATTTGACACTCACAAGATATGCTGAAGGCAAGCTGGACAGAATAACTTAGCAAGTAACCAACCTAATAAGATTGTGTAACTGGATTGCAGAACAGGGAAGAATAGGAAAAAGACAAACATTGCTAACAGCTACAAAGGTTAAGAAGTTGTGAATAACCAACATTACCTGCATGCTGAAGAGACATTTTGTACATAGAAGGAAATTTAAAAAAAAGAAAAGTAAAAATTTCTACTTCAATGTAGATTTGCAACTTAATACACTTATTATTTTAATCTTTTGTATAATTCTCTCAGGCTTTTCAACATTAATATTTGCATATCACACCATATTTAAGAACAGACCATAAAGCAACAGGAAATTTCCTTTCAGTTATGTTTTTTTCTTATATAAAATATCAAGTATAAATTTTGAAATTTTATTCTCTCCCCCATTATCAGAATATTACCTAGATTTTGTTTTTGAATAATTTTTTGATCAGACTGCTGTTGACAGTTTACTAAGTAAAGGTTGATTGACTGTGTGCCCTGTATAAATACTCAGTGTATGTATGTAATATCAGGTAATATAGATCAGGGTTAGCATACTTTCTTATAAATTATTTATAATGGGGTTAATCTACTCTGAGTATTTAAAAAATGTATTAAAAAATAAAAATTGTCCGTGTATATATTTAACCACAGATGACAATAGATTTCATGAGAGATTTCTTCATTTTGGATATACTTTTTGTGACATTGAATCAGATTCTGATTGAAGACAATTTGTAATATGAAGATAAAGGCAAACAGTGATTGGTCCAGAGCAGCAGGCAAGATATCTTACCAACGTGATACCACACAAAAGACTTCCATTTCTCCATTTCAACAAATGACTAAACAAATATCTTCTAAGCCAGATATGTGAAGCTGAGTTATCTGTTAGGCTAATATTTACCCAGTTGTAAGATTAAATGACCCTTGACTTGAAGAGATAAGGATTGTAGTGTTCAGGAAAGCACTTATGCAGGTGTGTGATAAGTCTTGTGAAAAAGCTGTTTGCATTAAACATTCTTCTGAGATTAGGAACACAAAAAAATGTGGATGTTTTAACTCTGTGGAAGTGGCTTGGCATGTCCTAGCAGTAAAAGTCTAAACTGGTGGAACTAAAGAATGGAATTCTTCTGAACATTCATCATGGAAAGAGTGAATCCCAGATTGAACCTGAGTCAACCAATAGAAGAGAACACTGGACTAATGGAGAGAAGAGATTAGCATCATAAGAAGAAAGCAAAAAATTTCAGTTAGGCTCAGAAAAAAAACAAAGAGAACAAAATAAAGGGTTCCATTCAAAGTTCTCTCTCTATTATCAAATCTGAAGGACATCTGAAACTATAACATAATAATGTCTTTTTCAAAGATGATACTCCAAAAGATTTATTGTATAAACCATGTCTCAAAAATGTGTAGTGCCTTAATAAACATAGTATCAGTAGCAGCCCTTAATAATCATATAACCAGCAGCAGCTCTGGTTGTATAAAAACAAGTGAACCTTTAAGTAGCACTCTCTTCCTATTTTTCCTCCTTTCAAAATGGGTAGCATCGACTTATCACACTGAAGCAAAAAAGGGCTGTGGATGCTTCACACACAAACACACCTACACAGGCATTTTTGTTGTGTATTGTGTATGCAATTTACTTCTTAGAAAAGAAACTCTTAAACTTTCCTTTTTTTGTTTTGTTTAATAAACGTTATCTTGCATTGCAAATCAATTGGTCTCTGTTATTTTGTGCATGTACCCTTTCACCACCATTATTTCATATATTGTAAAATATTCTCTTAAGAAACCTAATGCATTTATTATAGAAGTAGACAACATAATAAAAATGTAAATAGGCATTTGAAAAGGAATGTTTTAAAATTATAATTACCTTCAATACAGCAATAAAGACTAAAAAATTATTTTGTTTAATTTGCTTTGTAAAATACCTGTTTGGTTATGAGGTTAGCTTAACTGCTTATGAGGTTAGCTTAACTGTGGATCTTTGTCACATAGAAAAGGTGTCATTTTTCATGTGTTAATATAATTTCACACTGTTTTGCCAATCATAGTGAGGTGGATGTTCTCACTTACAATATATAAGCTCTTAATTGTTGTTACATCCACTAGAATCTACTAAAATCAATATTGATAGAACAATGAGAAACAGGTTTACCTCTACTACAACTAAAATTCATTAACAAATGTAAACACTATTCTTTTTGTTTTCATATCTTTAAGTAACAAAAATAAAACTCAACCTGTTGGAGTAAAAATATTCTAATTGTGCCCCAAAACTTATTATTGTAACAAAACTTAAAAACACAACTTAACACTGCCACCATATTTAAGAATACAAGTACACTTAAATATGGTGGCAGGGTTAAGTTGTTTTTTTAAGTTTTGATTTTAAGAATACAAAATCATGGGAAAAATGAGCTCTTATTAAGATAGCTGTTATATTGTGTTCTGACTCCAATGATTAAATATGGTTGTTGTTCTTTTTTCTCTTCACTCCCATTTCTTTTTTTTGTCTTATTTACTATAAAATTAGTAATTTTCTAGCATAATAAATATCATGATAGCCTTGAATTTGGTTTGGGCATACAGAACAGAGAAACAACAGAAAAATAACTGTAAAGATGTTATATGTACATAGACTTCTGACTGGTCATCATTAGGTGACATTAATTCTTTAACATTCAACCTGCACCATGTATACTCTGCCATAATATATGATGACATTATCACAAATAATGCAGGAAGTTGTGCAAACTTTGACCATAAACAGTGAGACTTTGAGAGCCGATATTTATAGGGTAAGTTGAATGCTAAAGGGTTAAATACACATTTCACTCATGATTTTATATATAAAGTGAACTTGTTTGTGCTAATGAAAGATATGATTTTAAGTATTTCAATTTTAAGAATATGAGGGTAATTTAACTGATACCAAAACATGAATAGTGGAATTGGTAAGCCAAGTGCAAATTTCATACTAGTCAATTATGTTCACTTTTGTAAAAACACCCTTGAGAAACGTGTATGAAATCTGTTTCCTCTCCCATCTCAGCTATGGGTATATTGGGCTCTCGAACATTGGGTAGCAATCAAAATAAGAGAAGAAAAACTCTGAATTTCAAACTGGAAATGGCAGTGGGAAAACCACTTCACTATCTTTCTCAAGAAGTCATGGTGTTTAGCAAATATTAGAAATAATGAAATTGTGGAGAGTCATGACCGCCTATGCATTCTTTTTTAAATTTATGTGTGTGTGTGTGTGTGTTGCTAAAGTGATATAGAAATCTGTAAACATTTCCCAATTTGGATGAACTACTCTGGGATAAAGGTTAGCAACATCATCTCACAGGTATAACTGTGTAGGGAGTTTGGTCTTCAATAAGTATTCCATATTTGTGACCTTGTAAAGTACTCACTGTAGGGTACTCACTGGCCAATATACTTGTGTTGAGAGTTTAATCCTCACCAGCCTTTGCTAATTTAAGATATGTTTAGTAATTAAATATGTATATACTAATTCTTCTATTCACTAAACTCATCCATCAGAATCAGTAGATTGGGTTCTACAGATGCTCACGCAAGAACAGAAAGATCAGGTACTGCTGAATGCCTAAAAGGCTAAAGGTGACAGTTTCTGATAAAACTTGGTATCACTATTAGAAGCCAGAATGAAAATGAAAGCACATTCAGTTGTGACATGCAATTTTTTTATTAAAGAAAACATTGAAGTTACAGCTATCAATGGCCAAAATGATGTTTTTTTTTTCTATTTTACAGTAAGGTTTACCCTGTACAAGGGCCGGAGACCACTCAAGGCAGAGGTTTATGTTATGGAGTAGTTTATATGGATAAGAGTGGAAGATAACAGTTAACCTTAGGCTTGAACAGGTTAAGATTTTAATGATTGAGGAAACATCCTTTTGGGAGTCTGTTCCACAAGGCAGTGCCTTGCAAGAAGAAACTGCTTGAGTGGAATATACATCTCACTGATGTATATTCCACTCAAGCAGGAATGTGGGTGGTTTGCTACTATGTAAGTGGCATGGTGGATCCAAGCCATGAAGGTTAAACCTGGCGGAACCAAGGAATGTAGTTCATCTGAGCACTTCCCATGGAAGTAGTGAGAGAGCAGTGAGTGACTCACCATAATCTTTTAGAATAGGAAATGTATCAAAAGCTTTTCAACCCTGAAATAATCAACCTTGAGCTGACATTGAGTAATCTTATGGAGTTGTCCATGTGTCTTGTTGATGACCAGAGCAAAGTTGAGCTTCACTTGGAATCAAAGTTACTTGTATTTAAAGGGAAAGTCTGTTAGAATTATGGAGACCCTAGGAATGAACACATCTTTTATTTTCTTACCTCACTTAAGACAGTTACCTTGATGAGATGTGGGAAAAGCTACCTGAAAGCTTGGTGAGTTTCATTGTACAACTTTGGAGGGTTAAGAAGCATGATGCTTGTCCCAGTTTTTAGTTGAAAGTTGTAGAGGGGAATAGCAGGCAGTTCAAGAGAGTGAAAGAACTCTGCTGCGTTCTGAACAACCTCTGAAGTGTCTGGAACTCTTTCAACTGACTTGTAAAGCTGAATCTCCTCAGAAATCTTTTGCAACTTCTTTGGGTTTATTTGTTCAATTGCATCATTCTTTGGAACAAAAATACCATGCTCACAGAGTCACTGTAATTTCTACAGTTTTGGGGACATTTTTTACAATGTCTTTTATTTTATAATAAAGTTTAATAGTGAAAATTTTAGAATTTTGTGTAAAAAGTTTTTCAGGTTTTCACAGCATTTTCAGGCTGTTTTATTTGATCTTAGTAGCCTCCATTAACCTTGGAGATCAGCATCAAACCCTATTTTTATATTCAAGTTACCCATTCCCCCATATACATATTTATCTCCAAGAATGTAAATGTTTGACTGCAATAAAGGCTGCACACTAATGAATTTTTTTGACCACAGAGGTCAATTTATATCTTGTTCCATTTTGCAAGAAAGCCATGCGATGCTCTTAATCACTTTAGGTGACCTTGATTAACTTTCAATGTCAACCTTACATTGCCTATGTTTTGAATTCTTTCAATTATCCTTGCAAAAACTTGGATCTTTGGTATTTTCTCTTTAATGAAAATGTTCAAACATATAAACATAGACACAAACTTTAGTCACCTCCAGAAAAGAAGAAAATTATAAGAACAAAAGAAAAAATTAAATAAAAACCTCAACCGCAGTACCTTGTCAGTCACTTTTTGTTAAACTTGTATAAAAGATGGATTGCTACCCAAATATACAATTATATATATATATATATATATATATATATATATATATATATATATATATATATATATATATTTTATGATATTAAAACAAAAACATGTTAAAAATCACTACACAATTACAATTATGTTTTAACACTACAAATGTGTCTCCTCAGGCAAGTGGCGAGTGAGCAATCAATTTAATTTCAAAAGCCGAATATTTCCTATTTTTTGACAAACAAAAAAAAAACAGAATAAAAATAGGCTCATGGGCTTTACTGTGATTAACCAATCAAATGTGACCTTCACTAAATTCAAAATAATCAAAAAAAAATTTAATATAGTTTATGGCACAAAGTTGTCTACATATAAATCCTAGACAATTTCATTATGGACAGATACAAATGGTTACATTGTTTCCTAATAAGTAAAAGCAAAAGAGGTAGGGAGGTAATTTAACAGAATACTAACTAGTTATATGCTCATTCAGCTCCTTGCATAAAATTTTGTAGTTGATAAATAAAAAAACCCTTTAAAGAACTGGTAGATAACTGAACTGTTTAAAACAAAAAAACACATCATAAATACAAAACTACTTTGGCAAATTATTATGTAACTGTTAAGAGCATCCATATAAGATGTTAATAATACCAACTAATTAATGTAATAATAATAATACTAACTAAATACTTGTACATCCATATAAGATGTTAATAATACTAACTAAACACCAATACAGAGCTATATTAAATCAAAATGAATCTTACAAATAGAATAGTAAGCCATATAAGGTGCACTGCAGTTCGTCTACCAATTATTACTAAAAGTATTATCAAATTTTTTTTTGGTGAGTTTAAATTTAGCATAGGTTACATTTGATTGGTTAATCACAGTAAAGCCCAGAAGCCTATTTTTATTCTGTTTATTTCTCAAAAAAGTAGTATTTTGCTTTTGAAATTAAATTAATCATTCACTGGCCAGTATTTTACCGTTGACAGAGGAGACACATTTCTAGTGTTGAAGCATAATTGTAATCGCAGAGCAACTTTTAACATGTTTTTGTTTTAATATCCTAAAATAAATAATATTCAGCTCTACTCTGTATTGAACCCTCTTTTAAATTAAATGTCACGTACATCTCATTTTACATGGGTATATATATATATATATATATATATATATATATATATATATATATATATATATATATATTGTTGTGGGGCAGACCCCTTTTACATAAGTTGGACTCGTCCAAAGTATACTTATACTGACAGAGAGAATACCTGCGGGTGGAGATACGTTGAGTCAGGGTGAAAGATACGGAGACAGTACACAGGGTGTTCACAGAGAGTTATACGAGAGTCCAGAGAGAGAGATAATTACGGCTTCACTTACAGAGACTTGTACATATACTTTCTACTAACCCGCATTCCTGGACTACTAATCTTCACTTCAAGTGTGTATTCTTACGTTTAATACACTTATTTTTCTATATCAATTACTGGCGTTGTTTATTTATTTATGAAGCTACAAAATTAAAAGAAGAACTACACAGTCAATTTCCTGAAGTATTCTCGAGCGGTTTGGGACGATGTAATAAGTTTGCAGCTAAAATTGAACTAAAGGAAAATGTTCAGCCAGTATTCAAGAAAAGGTGAAACGTGCCTTTCACAACCATAGAAAAAATTGACAAGGAGTTAGATAGATTGGTACAAACTGGAATCCTTTCACAAATCGAATTCAGTGAATGGGCGGCACCAGTGGTCTACGTAAAGAAAAAAACCCCTAAAAAAACCCGTGTTTGCGCAGATTTCTCGACTGGGTTAAACAAGGCTATCAAGGATTATCACTACCCATTGCCAAGCCCGGGGGAAATATTTACCAAGCTTAACGGTGGTAAGGTATTTTTTAAGATTGATTTAAGTGAAGCTTATCTTCAGATTCCAGTAGAAGAAGAAAGTACAAAAAATTTATGTATCAATACTCACAAAGGACTTTACAAATTTAACAGATTGTCATTTGAGATAAAAGTAGCACCGTCAATCTTCCAATGGATACTGCAGGGGACCGGCGGGTTAATGCGAGGATAAAATCTCTGGACTAAGACTTCCTGCTGGCCAGTCCCGCTACATAGTAATGTTGGACTATGATGGAGTCAAAAGAAAGCAAAATAAAACGAACAAGACAGATATATATGTACAAAACAATTATATATTAATGACAAACAGATTGATACAAGAATTACAAATACATCATTTAAAATATGAATAAAACGTTAGTGTCTGTATGGAAAGTTGTTTGTGTGTGTGTTGAATGTCCGTACGGTTGTGAATTTTGTTTTAGCGTGTTCCCAGAATATGGGAAACGCTGGTTGTGTGTTAGAGTTCACATATTGGAGATGTTAAGAGAAAGTTTTTCAGTTGCCGGCCCTCGGAGAGGCAGTTTTGACCGCACGTGTGCGAAGCCGTGGGAAGAGCCGTGGAAAGAGAAAGAGGCGAAAGGTCAGCCGTATTTATACTCCCGGGAGAGAGAGACCCCTGTCGAAAGGGTTACGAAACGAAGAGGAGATAACCCGATAATACCATGCTCATGGGACAGAACTTTGCTACTGCTTACTTAGACAACATTTTAATCAAAAGTGATAATGTAGAAGAATACGCAACGCACATTAAAGAAGTTTTTAAAAGAATTCATGATTTTGGTTTTAAAGTTAAGGAGAAAAATGCGATTTTTTTCTAAAAGAAATCAAGTATCTTGGCCATATAATCAATGAAAGTGGCAGAAAATCAGATCCAGATAGGGCATCTGCAATAAAAAATATACCTGAGCCGAAAAATGTCGCAGAGTTGCAAAGCTTTCTTGGTCTAGCGAACTATTACGGTGAATTCATTGAAAACATGCACAATTGAGGGCTTCCCTCAATGAATTATTGAAAAAAGATAACAAATGGAACTGGACGGAAGATTGTCAGAAAGCTTTTAAGGAGATCATAAAGAAATTAACGTCTGATCTAGTAATGACACATTTTGATCCCAAACTGGAAATTATCATTGCTAGTGATGCAAGCTCACACACCGTGTGAACTTGTATATTACAAAAGATAGAGGATGGCACAAGGAAACCTATAGGTCACGCATCTAGATTGTTGTTACCAGCAGAGAGGAATTATTCGCAAATTGAGAAAGAAGCGTTAGGCATAATATTCGCCATAACTCGCTTCCACAGATACATATATGGAAGAGAGTTTACTCTTCAAACTGACCATAAACCTCTTCTCACTATATTCGGATCGAAAAAAGGACTACCAATTTACATGAGATGGGGAATTAATTATTGAATTATAATTTCAAACTAGAATTCTTACAGTCATAGAAAAAAATGGTCATGCGGATAGATTATCTAGATTGGTACCTGCAAAATGCGAACCTCTGGAAGACTCTGTAATAGCGGCTTTGCGAGCCGAAGACGAAATTAGTAAAGTTCTAAACGATACAGTAAGGAAATTACCAGTGATCTTGTTAGAAATCAGAAGAGAAGCTGAAATGGATGAATTCATACAAAATACAAAGAGAAAAATTGAAGTAAAAGAAAGAAATCTAGCGGAATGTTTTTCAATTTGTGATCATGTATTACTTTATAATGAAAGAGTGGTCATACCCAAATCTTTACAAAGACGAATCCTGAAGGACTTTCATCTAGGACACCCAGAGAAAAATCGTATGAAAGCGTTAATGAGAAGTTATGTACTGGCATAATATGGATAACGACATTACTCAAATGGTAGAAGAATGTAGAGGCTGTGCTGCGACAGCAAAGGCACCACCTATTATACAAAAACCATGGCCTAAGGTGGACAGACATTGGTCTAGAATCCATGCGGACTATGCAGGACCCATAGATGGATATTACTACTTGATAACGGTAGATAGCTTTAGCAAGTGGCCAGAAGTTTTCAGATACATAAACCCAATTCACCTCGAGCGATTTTCAAGAATTCTGTGCGACTTATCAAGTCAAACATTAAAATAGCACCATACCATCCACGATCTAACGGGCAAGCCGAAAGGTTTGTGGACACGCTTAAGAGAGCCTTGAAAAAAAGACAGAGGACGTACCAACAGAAAGAGCCATACAACGGTTCCTACAAGTCTACAGAATCACCCCGAACAGAAACACACCATCTGGCCTTTCGCCACCTGAAGTGATGTTTGCCTGCAAAATACGGTCTGTTTTTTATAAACTATTACCCAGAAAAAATAAAAACCGGCATACACATACTCCCAGGAGACACATAAATCAGATACAGAAAAGATGGGTAGAGGAACCAAACTTGTCACCTTCCAAAAATGAAGACACGATTGGGGCGATTTTCGAAGCCTTCGAAATCCAAAAACCACAAGTAGCTCAGAAGAACAAGCCGAAAAAGAAAATTCACGGAACCACTAATAATAGACCATAAGCGAAAAAAATATTAACTCCCCTAAAAAAAGAAGCTAGGGAGGGGGGTGTTGTGGGGCAGACCCTTTTACACAAGATGGACTCGTACAAAGTATACTTATACTGACAGAGAGAATACCTGCAGGTTAAGATACGTTGAGCCAGGGTGAGAGATACGGAGACAGTACACAGGGTGTTCACAGAGAGTTATACGAGAGGAGAGAGAGAGAAAGATAACACTTACAGAGACTTGTACATATACTTTATACTAACCCGCATTCCTGGACTACTAATCTTCACTTCAAGTCTGTATTCTTACATTTAATACACTTATTTTTGTATCTCAATTACTGATGTTGTTTATTTATTTGTGCAGGATTCCATTCCCAGAATCCACAACACACACACACACACACACACACACACACACACACACACACACATATATATATATATATATATATATATATATATATATATATATATATATATATCACTAGATAGATAGATAGATAGATAGATAGATAGATAGTACAAACAGAGAAATCAATACTACATGTAAATTGTCAGTTTTAAGTACCAAATGATCTTCATACCATGTAGAGGCTGTATATATAGGTCACTAGGGGCTTATTGGGAATCAGAGAAAGTAGGGAGCCACCCTTTCCCAGTTCTTTTGCTTATGTTATTTACAGTCCTACCCTTTACATTACTTTTTTAATTATTTAATTTTATTTATTTCTTAATTTTTTATTGTATTTATTCATATATACTTTTATAGATTTTCTTTGGTTCTGAATTTTGGAACATGAAATAAAGTTTAAATTCTGATTATAGGAAATTATTTAGTATTTTGAGTCATGATGTGATTGTAGGTTACATAGTCTAGAATTTGTACATATATTTACATTAGCAAAGAACTCTGATATTTTGTTTAGGAATTTATGCTATTCTAGAAAGGTGATTGCTATTTTCTCATCTAGACAAAGGTTATTTGTTTTGAGATGTTGCTGTAAGTTGCCACTGTTTTTCTAATTTTTCATGTTATTTTGGTGTGTTTTTGAGGTTCCATATATGTTTTGGGAGTATTGTGCTATTGGCATATTTTTTGTTGTTAAACACTCTTTTATATAAGTAGTTCCTCTGTTTCCAGGGACCTTTTGTTATTTTGATAGGTTTTTTAAAATATTTTGTGCAGTTTACTTGATATTGTGAATTGTTTTCAATAGGTTTGATGACTATTTTGCTTATATTTGTTTTAACATTAAAAATGTATAGACAATTATATATATTAAAGGTAAGTAATATATTGCAGAGTGTTGGTGAAGCTTAAAACTTTTACCATTATCACATAAGTAGAGGATACCTTTCATTAGCTGAAATGATTTAAAGTGAATGGACAAAGGCAATGTAAAGTGGCATACAGAGAACTTTTAAAAGCTGAAGAATATCTGTACATGGATACATTTACAGGCAAATATGGATCAATGTCAAATAAATATTCATCTGATATTGTGAAACTTTATAACTTTGTTATAAGTAACTGAAAGGCATCCATTTCTTGGCTGTGGATAGTCAGTGTATGTGAAAAGTTTAACAGATGGTTAATTGCTTTTCCATGTTTGTATGATTTTCATCAAGCAGGTTGAACATTTCACTGAGGAGTCAGCAAAAATTTAGTCAATCTTCTATATGTCTAAAAGTAAAATTAATTTCATGTTTTTTGAGTTAAAGTCAGAAAATTAAGAATAATAACGAATAAAGATTAAAGGTGGATATGCATTCAGATTGCACTGTAAATTATTTGTTGCCAGAAAAAGTGCATGCTCATATGTTCTGAACATTGCAGATGAAACAGAATAATAGGCTATGAAATATTTATGTGTAGCCAATTGGTAATAGTCTTTGTGAATTAAACTATTAAAATGGTTTTAAGCTGTGAATATGAATTCACTGCGACACTTTTAGGAGAAAAATGAATGGTACTAAAATATACATTAAAAAGTTTCAGCCAAATAAAAGCAAATATATCTTCCATCCTATAAAGACAGAGTCACAAGCATAAAAAAACAGAGAAGTGAGCAATGAAATCCATTTAATTAGATGAATACTGACAAAATTACAAAAGGTCAATGCTGACATGATAGCAAGAACTTAAGAAGTCTCTTCAAGGTGCTACACATACTGTTTAAAATTTGCTATATTTATGAGAGAGAGCATCTCAAGGTCTGAAGATCACTTGAGATGTGAAAACTGTCAGACATCATTAGGTGGTGTTGAATCTTATTGGTATACTGTCACTATCTATCTCTATCTTTTGCTCTCTCTCTCTCTCTCTCTCTGTCTATATATATATATACATATATATATATATACATATATATATATATATATATATATATATATATATATATATATATATATATATATATATATATATATATATATAGCTAGAGAGAGAGAAAGAAATGAGAGAGATATTGATTGATTTGTTTTTATGGCTTATCAACCTTTTGTGGATTATTTAAATCCAAAGCATATTTCAGATTATTGGAGTTTGCTTAAGTGTCTGATAGACAGACAGAAAATAGATACTGCATCTCACATTATTAGAAATTAATTCTAGAAATCAAATGAGGGTTTCACAAAGAAATATTTGCACTAGTAATATGTAAGATATCTTGCATAATATGCATAAATTAAAGAAGACTACATATAAATCTTATGAAATAGCGTCCGTCTATATTTCTGAGATGAGGTATTATGTACATTATTTACATTATTCGGAATATTGTCCTCATCTTTGTCGCCATATTTATTACAACATTTCGGCATATTTACTACAACATTTCCTGTCACTGGATCTATCTAAGGCCTTCACCCACTGTACCATGTGTCCTTGAGGACACATGGTACAGTGGGTAAAGGCATTAGATAGATTCAGTGACAGGACCCAAAGAGTGTGAGTTCAATACCCTTAACCGGGTATTGAACTCACACTCTTTGGGTCTTTGGGTTAAGGCAGTGGAGAACTTTCAGAGGGAAATTAACAGGAGATAATTGATAACTGACATCCATTAAACATGGCACGTGGAACTAGAACAGTCTACCCCAGTGAGTGAAATAAAGGGTTCAGTTCGACATTTCAACCACCTGAAGAAGGCCGGAGCATACACCGGCCAAAACGTTGTAATAAATATGGCGACAAAGATGAGGACAATAGTCCGAATAAAGTAAATAATGGAAATAGCATCCGTTTTCTTGCTGCTGTTACAGTGTAAACATGGCCGCTCAGCTAATAGTGTGCACCAAGGAGTGACAAAGAGCAGTGATCTGATTTCTCTGGTTGTAAAGTGTGTCAGTGGCTTAAATTAAATGGAGGCTTTGTATACAATATTGTGACAGTGTAGAAGAGCATATGAGTGGATTGAGAAGTTTAAAAGTGGCCCAACAAGCATGATGCACAAAGAAGGATCAGGACGCCCATCAACCTCCACCACTGATGAGAAGATTCAGTGAGCTTAAGAGGTGGTAATGGTGAACCAGTAAGCTATCATCAATGAGGTAGCATGTTCTCTGCAGATTCAGACCACTGCTCTTTCTTCCTCAATGACGCACACTGCTAGCAAAGTGGTTATGTTTACACTGGCAGTGTAACAGCAACAACAAAACTGACATGATCATGCACAAAGTCCAATCACATGACCACAATAGTACCAACTATAAGCATACATAAGCAGAAGGCAGGGTGACAAACCTAAATGTTATGGAGAAAGTGTTGATAATTTTTTTCAACTTTACTCCTAGAAGCTGTAGCCCAACATATCATACCATTTTGTAATCAGGCTGCCTCCGTGAGCAAATTAACAACATTTCAGGTCAGATCCAAACTCATAATCCTGAAATTTTGGATTCTCAAGTTTTCATTACTGTGACTGTTTTTGGCAATTTTTTTACGCAATTTTTTTGGCAATAATTTTTTTTTTGCATGATAACTTGGAAATAAGATTGGGCATAATCAATAATTGCAGAAGCCAATGAAAGCAACCCATGAAATAAAATCTGTTTGCATGGAAAGTAAGGACCTATGTACATCAAAATATCTTTAAATTAAGTGGCAGCAGAAAAATTATTGTCAAACTTTTAAAAGCTAAGCTTCAGTATTAATGAAATATTTAAATGCAGCAATCACTTTTGAGTTCTGTAGTTTATTGTTGTCTAGCACATCTACTCCTCCCTATCTATTGTGATGAAGGCCCTATCAAGAGCCCTCCACAGGAACTAGCTTAAATGTCATCCTATTGGGTGTTGTGTAAAATAGTATACATATATATATATAGATAGATAGATAGATAGATAGAGAGAGAGAGAGAGAGAGAGAGATTTGGGGGTACTTTAACATGGTGTAATAGTTAGCAAGCTTGTCTTGCTAGAACAGTTATGACTGAGTAGTGAGCTTGATCCTCACTGGGTGTTCTATACTTGCAACCTTGTGCCACATCTAAGCAATGGTTAGTAAATCATTATATAGATTAGGCAATGAAAACTAACTGATGCAAACTTAAAAAATTATACATAAATAGGCCTATAAATTCAAAAGGAAATTAATAAATGTCACATTAATAAATGTTTTGATATTATCTGCTAATATCAGATAATTTCAAAATAAATATTTTATTCAGTGTAGTTCCCATTATTTTACAAAAAATGTGTAACTTTTAACCACAAAATCCTTACAAATCTTGGGCAATTTGTCCTTGATGGCAGCTGTATTGATGTTTTGGGTGGAAAGTAATGTTAATGGACTGCTCAAAGATGAGCCAGTTGACATTGTTTAATGGGTTCAGGTTTGGGTGGCTAGGAAACTTCACTTGTCAGAAATCAACAAAATTAGCTTTGAGAAACTTCTTTGATTTTCTTGGTTGTGTGACTGGGTCCCCCACATAGTTGTCTTCTGTGTAGTTAGCTTAGCAAAAACATAGTATCTCAGGACATGAGCCATATATTTGGTTCTCATGGAGTCCTTGGCATCAACTGTTGACTCTAGAAGGTATCGGTTGTTTTAACAATTTAAAACCGCATCTATTTACTCATCCAAGAATATTTTAACAGTGGACCTCTAATTCTTGAGTTATCTAAGCATTTCCTGGTTTTCATAGACTCTATGAGGATGTGTCTTGGTATATTGGTATATTATCTAAGGCTTGGGTTATCATGCACAGCAATTCTGATAGTCTTTGGGTCCACTTTTAACAGTGCAGCTATCTTTGTGTGGATATTGTTTGGTCCTTTGCAATTCTGGTTTCGAGGGCATTAATGAAGTCCTAGTTTAGATTCCTGTCAATGCTGTTGCCTTTGTTTATGGACTTATTGACATTAGTACACATTACCTATGGTTGGATGCTTTTAGTATCAATTTGGACATAAAGCAAATCTGAAACTTTTTACTATGTGTTTTTACTATATTCTGCTGCAAGTTAGATCTCTTTCTGATACATTCTACATGTTGGCCAGATAAACAAGTGAAACAGAACCAAGGAGAACAAGCCAACTGTTGATGCCCAGCAGAGGCTTAATATTGTTGTTTTAATAATCATTTTTTAAAGTTATGCTTTTATTTACTATAGATGTGAAAATACATTCAAGAGAATAGAAATCTTAAAAATACATACATGTATAGCATTTTGAAAGTATCAGCAGAATAAAAAAGTAAAAATGAATGAGCACCCATGTGCAGAAGGCAGTGTGACAAACCTAAATGTTGTGGTGAAAGTGTGGATAATTTTTGAGTTACCCTTGTGTGTGTATATATATATATATATATATATATATATATATGTATATATTGTCATCCACAGACAGACTGTTTCGCTGTATCACAGCTCATCAGTGTGGCTAGACGTCCGGTTGCCTCTGGCTAGAATCGAAAACCGGCTGAATTCACGTCAGTCGGAAATTTTACCCTGAAGCTGTTGGCGCACAGCAGAGAAGAAGGTGAATTTAAGCGTATCTAATAAATGCTAATGTCAGTGTGCCAATGTGTCAGACTTTTTCATCTTTGCTCCTAGAGGCTGTAGACAAAAATATCATACCATTTTGTAATTGGGCTGCCTCCATGAGCAAATTAAAACCATTCCAGGTCAGATCCATACCCACAATCCTAAAATTTTGGATAAGAATTATTACTGTTCGTTTTTACTTTTTAATTCTGAGAATTTCAAATGTATTTTAATTTTAAAATATCTTCATAAATACAAATCATATGATGATAATTTTTTAACAAAAAGCTGGCTTGAGTGATAATGAGTCTATATATAAATTTATTTTGTCACAAATTACTGTATTTTTTTAGTTTTAGCCACACACACACACACACACACACACACACACACACACACACACACACACATTAATTTTTTATTTAGCTTTTCAAATCTTAAATGTAAGAATTCTGGAAGAACTAAAAAAAATTAATTAAATTTTCTTTGTCATCTTCACTGAAATATATATATATATATATATAAATATATATATATATATAGACAATATTAGTGGTGAATATATACATATGCAATTATATATACACATACATATATGTATAAAAATAATTCCAAGAGGATATGATCCAGGTAGAACTCGATGTCCAGGACAGAGTAAGGATATAATAAAAAGACTTAAACACTAATATTCCATTGTCATAATTTATTCCATTGGAATCGTAAGAACGATCCAATTCATCAGACCTACAGATTCAAAAAGAAAACGGAATGACTCTGGGAAAAATATATATATATATATATTTATATGGGAAAACAATGTATACATTTTTATATATCAAGAACAATAGGAAAATCTATGAGAATGTGAAAAACTTTTTCCTTATATATTTCTTAAATATATATTTATATTTCCTTATATATCATTTTGCAGTTGAAATGCCTAGAAATAACTAAGTTCTATTCTAATAGTTTTTTCTCTTGCACTTCTCACTTGTGGAACACTCTTCTAGCTTCATGCTTCTCACTCAACTTTGAGCTTTTAAATTTAAATGCAATATTACCCATTATCTTCTGTCTTCTTAATTCCTGTTCTTTTATTGTTCTCTCTTCTTAATAATGTTTTTTTTTCTCTCACACTCAGTAACTCTTTGCATCTTAATGGCTTTATTGTCGTGCTTGTGTCCAAATGATTAAAAAAACACCATTGTTATTTCTTTCATCAGTTAACAGAATCCCTTTCTATCTGAATATTGATCTTTCTTTCTTCTTTGCTATAAATGTCCCTTATAAAAAATAGTTTTTTACTGATTTCAATTTATATTACCTTGGTAGAATTTTTGGGTTTTGACAATGGTTTTCTGTTGCAGGACTTATTTTACTAATTTTCCCTTCATCCCTCTTTTTTCTTAATACACTTAATTGACAAGAACTCTGAGGAGACATGTGTCACCTCCTTTTGATTTAAACTGTTAAAAGATTCTCTATTTTAAATTGGATATATTTTAAAGTTTTTATGCCCCTATTTCCAATTAGAAGCTTTAGTTTAAAGCATGTTCCAAATTTTACCTGAAATGCAGGACAAAGCTTAATATGCGACATTGCGATCAAAGCTAATCTGAAATGATAGAAAATTGAGATATTGACTTAACCATTGTGTTTCACATACTTAGTTACATCAAGTGTATTCAGTCTGTGCAAAAGATTCCAACATTTTTATTTAAAAAAATTAGTTTTCTGTTGTTCATTCAATCTGGGGATGTTGAGAACTTTTGCACATAGCATGTGATTGACTTGCTTAAAGGGTACAGGGAGTATTGTGCCAGCTATCCATATGTCTCCTTCATTTGTTGTAGAAAAGCCTGAAACAATCATGAAAAATCTTTCAAAATCTTTTGTAAAATCAAGTCATGATGATTGTAAAAGTTGCATTGTTCATTATCCTGATGATTAATTTCCTTATCTTTTGATGGTTCATTTCTGATTTCATTCATAACCATCTAAAAACATTACCTTTACAGGTCAAAGACAATTCTATCTTTTGCCATTTTCTGTGTTTTTCTGACCTCACCATTCTATGCCTGAGTTTTCATAATCATCTTTCTTTTTGTCCAAGTAACATTTTTCAAAGTTAGTCAAACTACTTTTATTGTAAAATAAAAAAAACAAATCTCTTCAAATTTCAACCAACCCATAACAACAATAACAGTTACAGCAACAGAATGCAACACTTTAAAACTTCTCAATTTTTTGAGTCTTATTATTTGTCTTTAGTTAATAATACAAATATTTCAATTTATCAGCCTTGAATGATGATTATTTAGAAATAAAGTTCTGAAATTTCATCATTCTAAAAACAAACTTTCCACCAATGATGATTCCTAAAATGATGAAATTTCATCATCATCATGAATCAAATAGAAGTTCCCCCATAAGAATGGAGTGTCTTAATAATAAAAATAATCATCATCTTTTTTACAAAATGGTTCTACTTGAAGCTGAAGCTCTGATTGTGACTTTTCTTTTAATGCTGTTTCTTGCTGCAAATTGTCATGCATTTTATTTTTATCTTGTTTTCCTTCACTAGATTTATCAGTATGTTTCTATTTTATTTCTACATAGGGTTTTAATCTGTCTACTGAGACTTGAGTATGAACATCATTGTTGGTTTTGATTAGGAAATATTTGGGTGTTCACTCAAGGACTGAATAAGGACCTGAATTGGGTGCGTCTAATGACCTTCAAACACGATCTATTTTAATCCAGACTTTATCACAAGCTTATCTGGAACATACGATTTTTGTGATTTATTTAATCTTTTCAAAAAATCTCCATGATCAAATTGTGTCATTGACTTATACAGTTTCCTCGTTTGTAGTGTCTATGATTAACTGTGATATTAACATTTGTGCGCCTGTGACAGCATAAAAGAGGAAAAAACCCAGAAGAGTTAGGCATGCTCCGAATTCCCAACAGAATTATTAGCAAGGCTAAAATCCAAGATTCTTTTCGAGCTAAAATAGCTGCTTTAATAGTTCTATGCGCTCTTTCTATCAGACGGTTGCATTGAGGATGATAGGCTGTTGTGCGTAGTCGATAAAAACCAATAATTTTCGACAATTCTAAAAACAATTCGCTTCTGAATTGTGTACCTCTGTCTGTTATAAAATGCAGGGAAAAACCAAAATGAGTGATCCACACATTTACAAAAGCCTCAGCCATGTTCTGTGCAGTAATGTCTGGCACGGGTTGTGCTTCTATCCAACAGCTGGTTTGATTGATGCAAGTTATAAGATATTGATATGAGCTGATAATAGGATTGTTCGGGCTTTTTGCTAGGGGAAGAGGCCCTACTATATCAGTGCGTACAATATTGAAACTTGCTGACGGTATTTCCAATGTTTCTACTGGTGACTTGGTGTGCTTGTATACTTTCACTTGTTGACAGGATGTACATGCTGCACAAAGTTCTTTGATGGTTTTATCCATATTTGGCCTGTAAAATCTAGCCTTCATCATCTTAATGGATGATTTAATTGCAGCATGTGATATCGAATGTATATTGTCAAACATGGATCTACGCAACTTGCATAGCACAAAAGGTCTTGGGTATGATGTTGATATGTCACACAATACATATTGGTTATTTCCAGGTGGGCTGAATTTCTGTAAATCTGTAAAGGATCGGATTTCAGAGTCAGATGCTTGTGCTTCAGCAAGTGCTGGTAAATCGCTATAGAAGGATGCTGAGGCTACTATGAGTGGAACATATGAACAATAAGGGAGTTTTGAGGAAAATGGAAACACAAAAGACACTTGTACTTATAATCAGAAATAGTTGTTATTTCTGGAACACAACATATAGAAAACAAGACTTGGAGAATCTAACACTCACAGGATATATTGAAGTGGCACAGAGAAACAGTGAGTAACCTACCTAACAAGCTTGTGTAAATGGATGGCAGAACAGTGAATGGGGAGAGGTAAAAAGATAAAAATTGCTAAGAGCTACAAAGAATAGGAAGTTGTGGAGAGCCATAATTGCCCAAATCATGAAGAGACATCACACATAGAAGAAGTTTGTATATTTAAGTATTTTACCTGTAGTATTCGATTTCTTGTTAAAAGATGACAAAAATAAAATAATTTCAGAAAAAGATAATCTTATTTTAAACCTGGCAATTCTTGGTAACCTTGCTGGTAATCATGAGTTCCTATATATAGCTCTTAAGCATTTAATAATGTTTGAAATGGCACTTGCACAGTATATTCCAATTCAGATCATATATACCTTTTTTATATGGAAATTTTAGTATGCTCTGACTTTGTTTTCTTTGTTACTTTCTCATTTAGCCTTCAATGGCTTCATCAGCTTCTAATTTTTGTGTTGCTCAACTCATGAAGTGTGACTAATTAGCAGTTCTATGGACAGCAGTGATTAATAAACAATCTTTCTTCAGCTCATTAGTTCCCTCATTCTTAATGGAGGAGGTACATCACACCTTCTTCTCACTCACCAGTGTTCACACACTCTGTCTATCTCACTCTCCACCTTTAAAAAATTGGCCTTGCTTCATAAAGGTAGCTTCTTCATATGGCAGTGAAAACAAGTGTAATAAAATAAGTGCAGAGAAACAAGGACTGAGTGCAAAAGGGTAAAAAAATGACATTTAAAAGAGAAAAATAATAGAAAATAACTCAAAGCAAAGCTTTTAAAATGTCATTAGAAAGTATATTTAGAAATCTAAACAAGAAAACAGGTAAATTTTACAAAGAATAAATTAATTAAATTTTTGAGAATCTAAGATTTTAGAAAATAGCAGAAAGATGCAGCTTATGAAATTAATTAATTTCTGTTCACTGTGAATTCTCTGTATATGAATAAAATATATTTCAATGAATTTGGATAAAGACTGCCAGTCATATTAAAAGAAAAAAATAGCTTCCATTAGAAAAACAGTATATAGTACATAATTGCAAAAATGTGTGAGCTTTCAGATTGTACATAAAAGAGTAAAAACAAAATAATTAGAAAATTAAAAAGGTATTACAATTAATGCTCCCAGCTGTTAAGATAAAGTGTACAAAGATGTAGCACTGTAAACTTAATTTATCTCATTAATCTGTGAACATGCTTTAAATAAACAAGCATCAGAGTAACCAGTTTTTTCTCAAAGTTAATCACTAAAACATGCAGAGAAAAAACAATATGGCTTCACATTATCTGCTTTTAAAAGTTTCTGCTTTACATATGAATCAAAGAAACCATGAAATTAAAGTAGAGGGAATAAAACAATGTGAACAGCTTTTGGGACATATAGAATACTACCTTAAAAGCCACCCAATAGAGAAGCATAGAGCATTAAAAGCTACCCAATAGAGCTGCGGAGGGCTCTTCATCTCCAATGGTAAGGAAGAGTAGTTGCGATAGGCAACAATAAACTACAGAAGAACTCAAAATTGATCACTGCATTTAAGTATTGCATTAATACTTAAGCTTACCTTTTAAAAGTTCAATGGATAATTCTTCTGCCACCACTTAATTTAAAGACAATTTGATGTATTTAGGTCCTTATTTTCTGTACAAAGAATTATTTTTATTTCATGGGTGACTTTCACTGGAATTTGTAATTAATTTTGATTATTTCCAAGTTACAAAAATTGTTATCCCAAAAAATTTGTTGCAAAAACTCCCGTAAAAGAATCGCCAAAAACAAATGAAAATTTGGGAATCCAAAATTTCAGGATTGTGGGTCCAAATCTGGTACAGATAGTTTTTAATTTGCTCATGGAGTTGGCCTGATTCCAAAATGGTATGATGTGTTGGGCTACAATCTCTAGGAGTAAAGTTGAAAAGTTGTGACCCAGTGACATTTGCATTCATGTAAGTCAAACTTTTACCTGTTTTTTCTCTTCTCTTTATGCAATAAAATTTGCCATTGAGACAATGAGAAGCTTCATCAAAGATTATAACAAAGATGAAAGTCTATAATAATAATATAATTGGAATATTAAATTAATAATAAACAGTGAATAGTAGAAAACAATTAAATATCAAGTCATATTCACACTGGAAAGTCATTATTAAAATATAAAAACATTTATTTACTTCAGAGATCACTTCAACCATAGAAATGTGGGTTATTGTTTTTCTTTTGTTACAGACAAAACAAGTTGGCCATTTAGTTATGAGTGATAAGATTAAAATCATAAAACTATTCTCCAAATTGAGTAGAGGAGGTTGTCAAAATTAAAATCTGTATTAACAAAGCACTATGCTAATAATTATTCCACATATACACATTTACAATGTGAGAAATTTCATATCAGATTAAAACGATATTTCATATGAGTGCAATATTTGGGTAATTTTGTTTTCTTGTATGAAGGAAGCTGTTACAACATAGAATAATCCAACACATTAAGTTAATAATCTTCCTACGTATTTGCATTTATTTTGCTTAAGTATAAGACATTACACTTTTAATTAGCATTCAATGAATGGCTACCTAGCATGTACAACAACCAAATACTTTTTTATGGTGGAAACTTTCTAAAAGTCAGTGTCAAATGCCTATAGTGGGCATTGGTTTTTTCCTTCTAAAAATCTTTTCCTCTAATTTATAATATTCTAAAAATTATTTTGTGTAAATAAATTCATTTTGATAAAAAACAGGAAAATATATATTAAAATATTAATGAGTCATAAGAGTGAATGTAGTCTTACAGTGCTTCAGATAACAGTCATGCAGTAGAAAACTATTTTTGACAGATTTTTCTGCATTAAAATTTATTTTAAATATCAAGTATTTTGTATTCTTGTTTGAACATTCAAAGCCAAAAGAGGCTAAAAGGTGTAAGATATTTCTAAAAGATGATTTGAGTTTAAAAAAGCAGAAGGATTCAGTCAATATTTTGCATGAAAATATATCCATAAGGAATTCCAAAGTAGACATACATATAGAAAAAATATTATTGATTAAATTCATAGAAAATGAATGAAGACAAAATTTTAGAAAGTAAAATTTAAATTTTTGACATGTATACAAAATCTAACTTACTTTTCTATTAAATAAAAATAATGTATGTAATAAGAAGGTACCAGTAAAATCAAAATAAAATTCCATAATTGTGTTATTATATATACTGGTCCAGTGCTCCTGCTATATATTTAGATCCTTGATAAAATCCAAAGAAGAATCAGCAATATTATTGGTCCTGACCTGGTATCTCATCTTCAGTCACTTTCTCACTGCTGTTATGTTGCTTCCCTGTGCCTTTTCTATAAATACTTTCATAGTAATTGTTCAGATGAGCTCTTCACTATGGTACTTAGACTTTATGAATTTAAGTGCAATACTAGACTGGTGTTGAGGTTTCATCAATTTACAGTTGAGTTGGCAAGATTTAACCATAAATTCTATGCTAAAAATTATTTTCTTGCACTTCTCACTTGTGGAACTCTCTTCCAGCTCCATGAGTTTCAGTCAACTTTAATTTCTAAAAATTTAAACGCAATGTCAATCTCAAATGTTTTCCTGGTTACATTTCTATTGTTCTTGCTCTTTAGTAATGTTTCTGTTTCTAATTCTTCCACACCCAGTAACCTCTTGTGTTTGTGTCTTAGTAGCTTTACTGCCTTACTTGGGGTGAACCTCATTAAAATATATATATATATATATATATATATATATATATATATATTGTGGAAGTCAGTACCTAACTGAATATGACCACCTCTAAAACTGATAATTTCCAAATTAATATTTTAGGGATGATTTCCATGTTGTCAATGATGTCCTAAATGGCACATAAGACCTGCAAGTGACCTGCCAGCCATTTCACATGAGTATAGGTGAGTCATCCAATACCAACCTGATTATCTGGATGTTTACTTTTATGATGCTGAGTTAGTCCACTGGGTGACCTACACACTTTGTCACAAAGGCTGTGTAGAAAAACAAATATATATATATATATATATATATATATATATATATATATATATATATATATATATATATATATATGATAGACTCTCTTATCGATTTTGACATATGAAGTTTTGACAATTGTCACTCAAGTTTTGATGTTACTCCTGCAGTTGGTTGGTGCTGATGCCTCTCATGTCATTTCAGTCCTGCAAATGACTTGCAGTGAAGACCACAGAGCACACATGTACAAGGGTTAGAATTCTGAATGGTAATTATGTTTGCTGCTGCTTTTCTTCTAGCTTGTATCTTGTGGAAATGGTTGATGGAAGTGGCTCTGTGCAGTTTGATCCCAGTGCAACATCTTATCTGATATTCAGCTCTCCTCAATGGCTATCACCTCAAATGATCTATGTGTAATGTTGTAATACATCGGCATAAAAGGAAGTCAGTATTCAATAGACAGAAATCACTAACTCCCGCCTAACTTTAACCGACTTTCAATTTGCCGCAGAAAAATTATACTTGTAGCTTCATTCATCAAAAAAGCCAACACTGCCTGCCTTAATAAAAAAATTCTGAATTCTCATTACACCACCAACTTAAGATGTATAATATTATTTGGCTTATAAATAGACTAAATCAATTATTCTCAGCATTGCTTGAAAATGGAACTGAACTTCAAATTTTAAGTTTAATTTAAGATTTAAGTTTTGGTTTTGAAATATAGTAATTTTTGTGCTGCAATGGAAACATCTTTTTAAAAAATAATTATAATATTATGCTCTACTGTGTATCAAGCATGGTTTTTTTTAAAAATCAATGCTAAAGAACTCTGGACTATAAATCTGTTCTTTCTTTTTATTTTTGACATATATATATATATATATATATTTATATATATAAAACAAATAAATTTTACAAAAAATAGCCTAGATTGTTTTTAATATAATCGCTCAATATCAGAGACACAGAGCTTATATAGATTCAATTGCCTATATATATATATATATATATATATATATATATATATATATATATATATATATATATATATATATATATATATATATGTATATGAAGATGGAAGAAAATCTTGCAGGAAGATTTAAACTAAAATTAACCATCACCTATTATACCAGATGATATGAACCAACAAATGCAAAACAAATAATGTTATTAGCTATTATTACATGCATCTTTCAGGAATATTGTGGAAAATGACTTCATAAAAGGATAAATAGCAAAGAGTGTAGGACTTGCTTTATGCAAAAATTCACCATAAAAGTTCCCACAACATAGTTCATGTGACCTTGCCCACTGTCTATAATGATCAACAGATGTAGAGAATGACCTCCATAGAAAATCAGATAATGACAAGAAATGGAATCAAGTTTTCATTCATGCTTTCAAATAACCCAATAAAAATGGACACCAACATAATCAGAATGACACAATGAAGTGGCCTTTAAATCATACATCAGAATGTCAAGGCAAATCTCCATGGAACCAATAAAGACCAGGAGATTGCAATCTATAAGAACATGCTCAGGTACTTCAAGAATCATTGGTCCATTGTTAAAAATGCTTTTGAAGGGAAAATTTTCACAATGGACACTGTTTGAAGCCATCTTCTAGTATCAAGAGTTGATATAAATGGCACCTTCAGAAGCAAACATCCTGCCCAGTCTTGAGTGTCATGGCTTCTGAAAATGTTTTCCATTCTTGTACAAGATTGAAGAAAAGGTGGTTTTGAAGCCCACTGCAAGGTACTGTTTTTTCATCATGGATCAACACAGAAGGCAGTTATGTGGAGACCCAGGATGGTGCTCACAGCCACACAGCCAAGAATGTGTAGAAGTTCTATAAAGTTAACTTTACTGATTTTAAGCTCCACCCTGGATTCAATTCCTATCAAACTTAACTGCTCTTTATGACTGAAGAACATCCTTCACTGAGAACTCTCAAGCACAGTTCTTTCTATTTCAGGCATATGTTTACCTTTCATATAAGAAAGCATAATGTGCTAAAAATGTTGCTTATTTTCTTCCATCTTCATTGTCATAATCAATAAACAAAAATATGCCACTTTTGAGAAATTGTTTAAAAAATGCTATTATGACACCTGTCACAATACACCCAAAAGCAATTTGAATTAAAACTAAATGCACTTAATGACAAAAACAGAATGAACCTTTTGGCCCACCCAATATTAACATGTCAATGTGTGTACATCTGTCTATATGATGTTTTATATGCATATACACACCTGTATTAAAATTCCTGCATATTTACATAAAGCTAAGACTATGTATGTGAGTGTATGTTTGCATGTGTGTGCATACAATGAATGTGATTATATATGACAGTATGTTTGTTCACATGTATTCACATCATTCAAAATTATATAATTTGAATCTTTATTTCATTATTATATTTAAATTTAGATACTTTTTTCTTAAATTATAAACCTCAATATTAGAATTGAAAAGAATCTCCTAAAAGGAAGATTTTCCTTCCCAAAAGCTGTTCCTTATGAAGAACAAGAAAATTGTATGGAATGAATTTCAAATTTAACAAAGTAAACAGAACTTAAAAAATGCAAGAATAAAGTTGCTTCACTTTTTTTTAAATTGCTTCACTAACCTTTTCTCAATTTGAATTTTGTTTAATAAAATACTCAAATAACCAAAAATTTAAATACAGTTCAATTAATAATCTGAGAATTTTATATTTGCTGTCATAAGGATTCAGATATGCTTCAAGTGGAAATAGGAATTCCAAAATGAATCAAATGGGAATAATTTTAAATCCTTTGGAGAAGAATTGAATGACACTGAGAATTATCTGAGAAAAAAAAGGAACTATTTCATATGTCATCTTCAATCAGAACATTTCCCAGAAGGGATCAATTTTATCCAGTGATTTTCATTTTCAAGGTGCATGTTATCAGATCATGAAGAAGTAGAAATATTTATACTGGATGATTCATGACAATATTCTGAGAAACTTCTATTTTGCATTATTAAAGTATGATGAGGTTTCTTCATTTTATTTTTTCATATTTGTCAAAATAAAGAATCAGCAGGTAACAAGGCTTGAACCTACTTCCCATAACAATCTTACATATGTAACACTTGCACAAATGAAGCCTATTCTGATTTCAATGGTCTGTGGATATTTGATTTAAAGAATTGGAATAAAATAAGATAAAGAGAACAAATAAAGCATTAATGAAGAAAATACTTAATTCTATATTTTAAATAACATAAGAATCGGTGATCATATCTGTAGGTCCAAAATTGAATCCCTTGTGTTACACAGGTGCAGAGAATGAAGTCATATTTGCTTCATAGATTGTATACGGGAAGATCAGCTAAAATAATGTCTGAACTTACATTATTACATCATGATGATTCATCTAACTTGCATTATTCATAGTAAATATGAATTTAAATGCAGTACTAGACTGGTGTCAAGATCTTATCAATTTTCAGTTGAGTTGGCTAGATGTAACAGTAAATTCTATACTAAGTTTCTTTTTTTGCACTTCTCACTTGTGCTTTCCAGCCAACTTTAATCTGTAAAAATTTAAATACAATGTCAATCGCTATCTACTGTCCCCCTGATTACTCTTTCCTCTTCCTACTCATTATTAATGTTTCTGTTCCTAATTCTTCCATGCCCTGTAACACCTTGTGTCTTAGTGGCTTTACTGCCTTGCATGGGGTGATACTGATTAAAAAGAAAATAATGCATGTTGGATGCATACATTAATTGAACTTCAAAGTACTATATTTAGGATCTCACACACTTATCCCTGCATTCTTTCCACTTGATAAAACAGTCTGCAAAGATCTCTTTTGGAATCTCTTTAATCTCGCCCATGGTCTGAAATCACTTTCTTTCCAATGGTTGGCTTAGGGAAAAGTCAATTACAATTGTAATATTGAAGTAGCATTGGTACTTTTCATTTTAAACTAAAACACAAACAACTAAATTGCATCATTCTACATAACTGCGAGAAAAGGAACTGACGCTTGAGTTTCATTATAAGCCATAAATAAATAGAAAAGAATTTGCGTTGCTCTCTTATGATAACAAAATCAAATGAAAAAATGTTTCTCCTCCATTCATTATTTCTCTTTGATTCACATTTAATTTGCTTTTATATTAAATGCCCATCAGATGAAGAATATGGTTTTTATACCAGTGCAGATCCTCTCTACCAAGGTAGAGAGGATCTGCACAGTAAGAAGGCTAAAACAATAACCAGACACATTCTACTATCTTTTGAATGGTGTGCAATTAGAGGGAAAAGGGTTTTTTCATACAGATATTGTTCGTCGTAGTTTCTTTCAAAGCAGCTAAAACAATGTATATAAGTAGGCAGAACAGCTTGAAAAAGTGTAAAAGCTTAAACAGGACCCAGTTTGGTGAAAAGAAATAATGTCATTTTATTGAATGATAACATCTCTCCTCAAATTGCAAAAATGATATATCAGTTGAAGATGAACCCTTCATGTTGATTTATCCAATTTTTCTCATAGAAATAAATATCTAAAGTAAATATCAGGCATTATTCAAAGTTTTCTTTCTGTAGTTGAACATAAATGTAATGGAATGTTGATCAATTATTAGAGTAAAGTGATTGTGCAACAGTAAGTGTCACCACTTTCTAACAACTTCAATGATAGCTGTAGCCTCCTTTTCCACTGAAGGGTAATTTACTCCTATTTAGGCTGCATGACATGAAGGCAACGGGACAGCCATTTTGATTAAGAACTGCAGACACATCAACATCCAAGGCATTGCATTCTACCAAAAAAAGGAATACTTTCATCAATAAAGCATAGTGTTGCAGAACACAATTCCTCTTTGAGTTCATTAAAAGTCCCCCAAACTTCTTTATCAGAAAAGATTTAGTGTTGATCAATGCATAAATATGTATGATGTGGGGCTGATAAGGATGTTAACCCCACAAGCTGATTTGTGTTTGAAAAAAGGGGTGAACAGCCAAGACAATGAGGGGACAAAGGTTTATATTTTAACCAAATGTCAATTTTATTTCACTAAACTGACATGCATTTTTTAAAAACAAAACAGAAAGGAATGTCCGGGAACTATGGTCTGGTAATTTTGAGAAGTCATTGGTTGGCAAGTTGGTTGTCAATTAGGCTTTGAGGTCAGGAAGTTGAGCGGTTGCCGGACAGAAACATATTGGTGACAGGAAGCTGGTCAGTGGCTGGGCAGGAACGTAATAGCAAATAGAAGCTGGAAATAGTTGCCACCTGGCTGTCTACTTCGACAATTCAGGCAAATCATCGTAGATGTTCCTGCCAGCAGATGGAAACTTCCTCCCTAAACAGGGCCAATTCATTGAGATGATACAACCTCCATGACAGATCAACCACAGAAGGCGGGATCATGCCAAAGAGTATCACTCAGCAGAACACTGGGGAGATAAAAAAGCAGTGCACAGATACTACACCACAGATCTTAGCCCCTAGGCCAAATAACTGTTAATATTTAACAGACCCCCCACCACCACCAAGAGGGATGTATGTGGCACAAGGCTGAGTTCTCTGAGCCTGTAGGCTCGACCAAAAATATTCCCATAGAACCCGTATAAATGGGTCCGGGCCTGTCTACCTCCCCGGACAAAGCTTTGCACTTCGACAAAGCCTTGTCCAGGTTCCTCTCTTGTCAGGTTAGACAGCAGCTGCAGCAAGTAGAACAATCTATTCAACTGTTCCCCGAGAAACTGTTTTGTTTTTTTTTAAAAAAGGGGCCAAATTTATGTGTTCATCTACTCCCTGGTTCTCTTTTCCAACAAATTCGTCCATTCTCCTTTGAGACCCCATTGATTACACCAAAGGGCAACCTACAAAACTGGTATCATTTCCCATTGTCTTCAAAGGCAGTAAGCTTTTTATCCGCCTCAATTATTGGGATCTAATTGCAGGTACTCTTTGGGTCAAAAGTCGAAAATACTTTGTACCTTGGCAGACTGTTTATCATATCATGAATCTGAGGTATAGGGTAAGCATCCAACTGCATATGTAGATCAACCTTTTGCGAATAATCTACACATACCCATTGATTGTGCTTATTGGTAAAATCCTTTGCAACAACCAACTGAGCTCTCCATGGTGAGTAGCAGGATTCCTCTCAATGAATGGCTGATCATCTCTAATAAAATGCCAGGATTTGGTACAACAGGGTGGGCATTCACTGGTATACTGGAAAATAATGTGGGTATATTTACCTTAACTGCAGCATGAACACAGTGTGCATTTTTTTGGCTAATCCTTAAGTCATCTTTGTTCCCACCATAAGTGAAGATTACATTTTTGTGTAGATTCTGAAACTCATATACAAGAATTACTGACACACATAGGTTATCCAAAACCGAAAATTTTACTCTTCCATATTTCCTGCTACTTACTTCTATATTGATAATGCAAACACTAGTATAGTTAGCTTCCATGGTTTTAAGAGCCATAGACACTTTTTTCCTACAGGGGTGGAGTTTCAGGCTTAATATGTTGTATGTGTTTTCACTAATAAAGTTTTCTGAACTATAAAAGTCTATAAGAATAGTAAACTGTCTGCCTTTTATGGTGATCATTGTAGTTGCATAAGAGAGATTTGGGGGATAGATATCCAGGGATTACACACAAAATTGGTTTAAAATTAACCATCATGGTTGTTGTCCCAGATGAATTGGTCCTAGATCAGCAAACCTTCAAAAAGTGTCCATTTTTTCCACAATTAAAACATGTGATGCTACAAGCGGAACAGACTTTCTGGCTATGATCTGCGTTGCCTGCAAAATTGACACTTTTTTTGGCAAGATACTTTCGGCAGGGATAGAGCTTTGGGTCTCTCTTTTGAATATTCACTCTTGGTACCAACAGTGACTACAATACCTGGGACCAATGAAGTATTTGTAACAGTAAAGTTGTAAATTTCTTTGGGTGAGATCTAATGCACATAGTTGGTTGAAGGCCAACGATAGATCAGTGTTGAATTTTCCAGCAACCACTGCCTAATATAATTGGATGAAATCCCCCTTATAAAAGCATCTCTGATTTGCTATTCTCTGTATTGTTCAACTGTAACTTTTTTATAGTTGCAATCTTTACTAAGCTTTCAGAGTTCCTGAAGAAAATTTTCAAGTAACTCTTCTGGCTTCTGGCATCTGGTCAGAAGCTGATGTCTAGCAGAGATCTCATTAGGTGTCTTGATACACAGTTGGTCCAGTGTTTGGACGGCTTCCTTGTAATTTGTACAGTCTTTGATGTACTCATACACCCAAGATAAAACACAATTTATCAGAGATCAAAACTTGTCCTGCAATTCCTTCCCACATTCCAGAATAAAATTTTCAAACATTCTTTTCCATTGCTTCCACTCCTTAGAAGTGTTAGGAGCATTGTGATTTAGGTCCAGTCGATATGGATTTGGGACATATTGAATTTTTCCCTCTTTTGTTCTATGAATTTTTATGAATTTAAAAGCAATTCAAAACTGCAGGAAGACAAGATGACGATAACCTTAAGGAAGGCCTCAACAAAAGAAACTGAGCCAAATTACACTATTGGTGTCTCTCCACATAATCCCCCTTCCCAAAATATAGCAGATTTTATAAAAGAAAATGTATGTTTATTTGCATACAACAGATTTATATACAAAACACCAAAGAAGAGTTCATTCCATAATACTAACTATGGTGATTATGTGGCCAGACTGCTTGTCTATGTTGCATAAGCTCCCAAGACACAAGTAATTAAAAGCTAACATTTTATTCTGATTTCATGCTGTTGATTTTAATTATTCAAAAAATGGATCAATGTAATGATGAAAAAGCAACAGATTAAAAAATTAGTTAACAATTAATCCACTCTCTTTCCTATCAATTAATATCTGACTAATGTAGTGATTTGTCTAACTTAGATAAAAAAAACCACTGACAATAAATGTATAAAACAGTATACCCATGCAGTCAATAATGTGAGTATATTTGTTAATGGGTATAAAATAGAATGATACTGCTTCTCAAGTCTCACAACTATTATTATTAGGTTTTCCAATTATTATTTTACTATGTAGAAAATCAGGCAAATCTGTTTATTACTTAATTATACTAGAAAAGAGATCCCTTAATTTATGTCCAGAAGAATCTTATATTAATACTAGTTTATACATGTCATTAAAAATTGACAACATATTTTGTTATTTCCATATATGTCCATTCTTGAGATAAATGCTTCTTTTGTAAATTGGTATACTTTTAAACAACTACAACAACATCAAAGAATTGAATAAAAAGCTTACTTTATTGTATATAAAATAATAATAATTACAAAAATTAACTTTCAATTAACAAAAATTACATCACTTAATGTCTTCCATAATTTCCTTCCTTTTCCATGATATTGAAAGTTTTTAAAACATTTTGTAATGTTCTCAAATTTGAATCTGAACACATTATATCATTTTCTTGATAATATTTTTTATGTGTGTACAAATACAGTGTTTTCTAAATAAATTTTTACATTTTGATTTTGCTGAAGTTCCTAAAGGAATGAAATGCATTGTAGAAAATAAGTTTTCATATATTATCATTCCAATTTATTAATATTCTTTTTCACACATATTCATTTTTATTTCATTTTTTATATTCTAAGTTTTTACTAATATTAAGTTTTCACACATGCATTTTTATTTTTCCAATGATTTTAATTTATAGGAATTAAATTCTATATATATATTTCAATCAATAAAATCCCATCAGAAGGTTTGTTGGATAAACAATAATTATTAGGGCAAATACTACCAAAATACTTGCTGATGTAGTTGCAGACCTAAGCCTTCTGTCTACAAACTCACAAACACATTACTCTGACCATCACAAAGTAAGTCTGTTCACATATATTCACATTGCACTATGAACATTTAATTACTTTATAAAACTAACTTCACCACAAGAAAAATTGAACATTTTATTGTATATTTCTAAAAAGAATCTATAAATGCTATTACAACTGATGTTCTGCTTCTACTTTTCCTCCAGAAAATAACCTTTTATATGTTTCATTTAAAAGATGTGTTGTTGTTGTTAAATGTTTGAAATCCCAACACTCAGATAGTGACAAAACCCCATTTATGTGTTGATATGCTAATATCCTCTGATTCTGTTTTTGGTCTTTTCTAAATTTTTGATCCCTTTTTTGCATTTGTCTAACTTACAGTTTAAGAGAGCTTGAATGCATCTGCAATTGAGTAGCACTATTTCAATACACAGTGTTAACATCTATCACAGGATCAACTAAAAACTAGAAATTTACAACTTTGAAAAAGTAGATATATAAAACCATATTTCATAAACAGTAGTGCCAAGAGAGTTAAAAGTTACACCTCTTGCAGCCAAATTATAGAAATACATTTTTATTTGGTATATTACTTTGACTCATACTTATTTATACAAGATAGAATTTATTTATTTGTTAAGAATTTTGCAATAATAACCTACATTATAGATATTCAAAGATCAATAATTACTTCAACACACTCTGATAACCAGAGAAAGACAGCTTATTTACTTACCAGAAGACCAAATTATCTCATTTTTTTAAATCTACATCAAAACTAGAAAAAGTATTTTGCATAGAAAAAATACAGGTGTTTCAATTTTTTCAAATATGAAGAGGTATTGAAAAGTTCTTGACCAGGCTCACCTTCCTAAATCAATATTTTGATGTTTAACTATTGAAATAATGATTTGTGGAAACAGGTCAAACCAAAATGTTTTCAGGACCTAATAATATTTAACTGGTTTTATTACAGATTTATTTAACTTATACAGTAAGTTAATCCTAAGAAAACTAGAAGTTTTAACAGGATTTTTTATTAGTGCGTACAATCAACAGAAGAAGATATGCAGATGACACCATGTTGATGGCAGACACAGAAAGAAAACTGCAGGAACTCAGTAAATAAGGTAGTAAAGAAAAGAGGGAAGAAAGGACAAACCATAAATTATGAAGAGAAAGAATATCTGTCTGGTTGTTAGTAAAAGGGACAGCCCAAAATGTGAGCTACACATTGGAGATGTTGAAAGCAAAGCAAGTGCAGAAAGTTAACTAACTTAGAAATGTTCCGGGGCAGAAAATGTGACACTGAAATCTGAAAATGTATTGGAATAGCAAAAGATGCCTCCCAATAGCTAAGAAAAGTATTAAGAAACAGGAAAATTCTATTAGAAACAACAAAAAATATTGAACAACTATGGAATATCAATCCTCCTATCTGCCAGTGAATGTTGGACACTTTCATCAGAGATGAAAAGGAAATTTGAGGCAAAAGAGGTGTAGCTCTGAAAAAGGATTTGGAGAATACACAATGCATATAGAACATTGGGGAGATTTTAAGGAAAATGAAAACAAATAAGATAATCTGAAAAAGACAATTGAAATTGATGGGGCACATAATGAGTAAAATGTGCTTGGAGAATTTGACACTCACAGGATATATTGAAGGCAATAATGGTAGAGGGAAACAGCAAATAACCTATCTAATGAATTGTGTAAATGAATGGCAGAACAGGAAATGGGAGAGTTAATAAGGAGACATTCTACAATGGATAGGAAGTCGTAGAGGGCCATGATCGCCCAAGTCCTGAAGAAATACTTTACAGAGAAGAAGAATTAGATATTCTCAAACAAATTGCATAATAAAAATATTTTAATGAATAAAATTAATATTTTATTCATTGAAAGTATTTAAAAAATAAACTTTGCTGGCATTATAAGCATAGTATAGAAAATGAAAAAGGAACGAAAATGTATTCTGCAAGAAAGACGACACAAAACTGCTGTCAAAAAAAATAATAAATGCCCATTGCTTTTCTTCTATTATTCTTTTACTTTGTGGAGCTTTATATTTTTTCTTTTCTCTTTTAGACTTTAGCAAGGTGCTGAAGAAAACCAAAGAATATTTGAAAGAAATAATTGTATTCCCACAACAGTTGAAGAGACCTGCAGAGAATGACAGCTTTTGTCAAATATATGGAAATGAATAACAGCTTTCCACATTTAGAATTTGCAGAAAAATCTTATGCTGATGAAAAGCAAGAAATGGCACTGCCATTCTGTACATTCCTGAAGAATTGCTTACCTTTAACTCAAAAGAAAAAGGTCAACAAAATTTCTTAACAGTGAAATAAAATGATTTCCTTTTATATCTTCAGGCTCACAAACTTCAGACCAAATTTTTATTTAGTTTTAGAAAATCACTACTTTATAATACTTGCATCCAAGTTCTATAATGTTAAAGGTAATAATATTAACTGTTTCCTGATAAGGAAATATTCAGAATTCATTGGCCAAGCAGCCAGTACTACTTCTGGTTGAAATTTATAAACTCATTCACTTAAAAACAATTTTTCAAGAAAATAGGTTTTTTCAGCTCCAGTAGCTGTTATTGCTCTTTCTAGTATTGATGGATGATTCATTCCTAACCTTTTGTTTGATGTAGTGTGGAATGTCAACATCTTTATTATGTCATTGTTTTCTCTTTGAGTTACATATGATATCCATTTTAGTTGCTGCTGTTACTGAAAGTCCTCAAGTGATGTGATTTCTGTTATTGGGTACAGTTCTTTGTGATTCTGTAGTGCCAGTCCACAAAGTTTATATGGTCTTCACAAAGAACTATAGGCTTCAATCGTTCAAAGCCATTTTTAACCATTGATCTGAAAAAGCAGTTTTAAGCAGCTGACAATTTAGATATTTCTGAACAAGTTTGGTGCCATGCATGGTGTCCATATGAAAATCTCAATCTGACAAGGCTATTTAAAAACATGACTTGAATTTTTCAGGTTAATGTTTTGATTTTACAGCAAATTGCAGTGTTGGGTGAAACTGCCACTAGCACAGCCAATTCTCTGTTCAGTTTCTTTATCTTCTGCTAAATTTGTTATAAATGATCCATACACCAAGGCATTTGACATGTTTGGTATTTACTAAATCCACATCCTGAATTTTTATGATGGATTCAGTGTAAGTTCCATCACTGCTTTCATTCCAATTCCAAAGGTTTCAGTCCTATTTTTTGGAACACTTGTTAGAGGATGTTGATTTTCTGTTCAAGAGCATTCTTATCCTAACTGTAAATACTTATGTCATCAGCACAGCCCCCTCCACCCTAAACCGATGCTTGTTTTCAGGTATGAAAGCTGGATCACTGTCTTCTATCAGTTTTCATTTCTGGGTGGAGTATCAAATGCTTAAATGATCAGTGCCCATCTCTTCACATCTGTACTTGTAAACGTGTAGGGAACAAAATTAAATAGACTGGGATTTTCATTCTCCATTGTCATATTCCTGATGAAATTTGAAATGTTTCCATATTGGGGTCCTTGCCAGACATATATGATGCTGAGAACTGATCATTTTCCTCTATTAGATTGATGCATTCAATGGATTGAAAATTAATGGATGAGTCTGTATTGATGTGGTCATAGCAGTAAGGGATAGCAGCTTGGATTGAGGAATTAGAGGGCCAAGTTTGAATTCCAGTCCATTACATTCAGTTACATGCTAATACCCTTGGGAAAGGTATGAATCCTCTTCTTCTCCCAGCTATGGGTAAATAGCAGGACAGACTGGGTTCTATAGCCTTGGATGGCAACTGGTCTACTGCAGAAAGAAATGGCAACCTACTGCGGGAACAAATTTGCCTCATCAGTCATGTATCAAAAGATACATGATCGCCTAAGCGTGTATAGCACATGGAACATAACTGACTAGATCAACATAGCAGGTATGCAGTTCTTAGTAGAGGAATATGCAATTTGCTGGAATTGCTGCATGACATATATGCCATTATTACACCCCTTGCTAGTATTACACCCCTTGCTAGTATTACACCCCTTGTTAGTATTACATCCCTTACCAGTATAAAAACCAAATTAGGTCATGGGTAGTTGAATTTCATAAAATGATGAGATCCTAGTTAATAAAATGTTCAAGAATATTTTCATCATAATGAGATACATGTGATGGTTTTAAGGGTTACTTTTTTGTTTTCATAGTGAATTAATGCATGATAAACCCTACTTTTGGGAATACATTTCAGAATTCAGATTTTTTTCATAAAAGAGAAATTTGTTATTGAATTCGGGGGAAGAAGTAAGCAATTTTCAAAAGTTCAACCTCAATATCAGGCAAAGTTTTATTATTCCTTAATTTTTTAAATAGCTTTCTTAACTTTCTCATCAGTACATTCATGTTTATGTTTGGAGACAGACTTTGCAGTGATTGGATATATATTGGTATATGTTCTATTTCAGTGGGCCTCTTAAGTTTACTCTGGTCAGGGTTGAAATGAGATTCAAAGTGTTTATATCAATGGTTTCATCAACAGGAACATTTGTAAATAAGTTTTCTATATCAGCTGGCACTAAAATGTCTTCATTTGGAGAAATCTGTGAGTAGATTTGTTACTATAATTCGGTGGTAGATATAGAGTAATAATATCATTGAGGAATTTTGATGGCTGGTAAATAGGTGTTGCGATTTGTGAAATGATGGGTTGTAATGGGTATCCAATTTTATGCAATTTAACATTTCCATATAGGTATCCTGGTTGGTAATCTACAATGATTTTGTAGATTTTCAAGGATCCTACATCAGCATTGTTTGATGTGATAAGTTTGTTGACTGATCATTAATTTTTCATAATAATCCAATTTGTCCAAAATTACATATATATTGGCTTTATCAGCTTGTCTGATAATGATATTAGAATTGTTTTTTAAGTCTTTTGTGACAGTTTTGGTATTTTTGTTAAAATATTGTTATAATTATTGTGAGAAGTGCAATCTTTTAGTCCTTCTACCTTGAGAAGATCTCTGATAATTTCTGATAATGACTGAGATAGTCAAAAGAACTTTAACAAAAACAGAACAAAATGTTAATTTTGAGCAGTTTATCCACAACTTTGATTCTGATGTATAATAATTTTTTCAAAAATTAGAAAAATACAATAAAGCATTAAAGAGACCTTGGTGGTTTAAGTTAATGAAAATTGTTTAAATGAATTCTTGATCACTAAATATACCTTGTATATACATATATATATATATATATATATATATATATATATATATATATATATATACAAGTATATATATATATATATATACAAGTATATATATATATATATATATATACAAGTATATATATATATATACAAGTATATATATATATATATACAAGTATATATATATATATATACATATATATATATATATATATATATATACAAGTATATATATATATATATACATATATATATATATATACATATATATATATATATATATATATATATATATATATATATATATATATAACTGAATTTGTAAGTTTTAAAAGCTCAAATATACAAAAATAGGTTAATATTTTATCTTTATTTGAAAACAAACAACAATTTTTTCTAACTTGTGAAAACAAACATTAACAAGGCACCTTCCCATTTGCAGTATGATGTTTTAAAACCAATTATGATCCATTTGACTTGTCTTCAACTGTTTTTTCATATTCTAATCAATGAACAAAGAATATAACTTTTTTTTTTTTAAACTATCTTTACTTTATGGTTATGTGCTTGTAATTCACACAAATATTATGACTAAAATCAGAAACTCCTTGCACTTACTTGACAGGTATTCAGAAAGCTACTTGATTAATCAGGAAAATTTGACTTACTACATGATATAAAGGAAAAAATATTTGTGTGATGTTCAACCACCATATGGTACTAATGGAGGGATAAAATTTTGCTTACACATTGTATTTTAGTTTCCCAGCAAGTTACTTAGAAATGTAACTTTAATAAAATAAATCAGTTGACTAGTATGTCATAAATTTCTTTTGAGAAGATTATTGCCTTCATGAAATTCTAAATAAAATCAACTCAGTTTACAGTAAGAGTTCAAAAGTCTGTTGAGACAAGAGAAATGACTGTTTTTCATGTATAACATGAATTGCCAACTGAAGAGAAAAATATATAAAGAGAAAATAAAGAAATTACTAACTTATCCTAACAAATAAGGTCAGGGATAACAATGGCAACAACTAGTCAAAACATTCTTAAAAATATCTTTTATCTTAAATAAAAGAGAAGAATGTATAGACAAAGCTATAAAAAAACTGTTAAGAAAAGACAATAAAAAATATTGTATTTTTAGTCAATATTTTCCCAAATACAAAATTTAAAAAAGTCTCAAGATACTTTTTATATTGATTTCTGAATGAATAAAATGAAGATTACAACTGAATCTATCATTTTTCAGTTTTTCCAAGAATTTTCTTTACTTAGAAGTCAATGATATTTGTGCTTTTGGTTTCTATTTTGACTGAATTCTGATATTTATATAACATAAGTGATTGTACATTGTGGTCAGTAAGAGAAAAAACGCACTATTTTATCTACAAACTATTTCTAGAAATAAAAATAACTTTGTAAAATATTCTCTCAGTAAGTTTCATGTTTTCATAAAAACTGTATATATTGTTCAATAAGAATTATCTTTATAAAAAATATATTACTGATTATTTTTAGTGAAAACTAACATCTATATGAATAATAATCTGCTACCATTTATTTAATCTAGAATCAACAAAATAATCTTTTATCACTTCTACTAATCAAGAGATAAACATCAGATGAAAACTTGTAAAATCCTGGTGATAAGTAAAGGATTGTGACTTGAAATATCCTGAGGGCTTATAAATCATTAAGAAAGACTTGCCTGGTTTGGATTATTATAGTTTGAACATAATTCTAAAAATGTACTTTTTGGGTATCAATGTTATTAGTAATTAAAAGTTTAGTTGGTTGATATTTTAATTTGTTCACATCATTTTCACAACTGTGTCACTGAGTAAAACTTGAACTGCTCCTTTAGAATAAAGTTTAAAGTTCACTTTATTTCAGTAAGAATAAGTTAATAAAGGTAAAATTAAAAAGACTTAACTTCATACTTTTATATAATAATCAAATATTAATTATTCTCAAGTATGTTTGTTTCTTTTAAAGTTTTGTTTTAATTTTACTGGTATAAGGATAAAATTATTGTCTTTGTCAGACATAACAAGTAACATAAAAGTTAATCTCTCATAGATAATATTACATTCTATTCAACTCCAAACTTTTTCAATAAATTTCAGTCAGTTGGCATTTATATGCTTATATCTGTCATATGGTTCTTTCCCATGTATGCCCATCATGTATTCACCTATTGGGATAGCTAGTGACATTAGGTGATCTCTACTCCTGGCTAGAAGGTCATCTCTGAGATCAACACTGCACTTTCTTTGAAAGAGACTGAATGAAAAGTTTATTTTTATGAGCCACATACTACATTTGATAAACATTTAACAGAATTTCAAAATAAATGCTTACAACAGTTAGTACTTAAAACTTATAAAACCTGTAATAACTTTGTAGTATAAATTTAAATTCATGAATAATAAGTAATGGGTGGTGATTCATCTTGTAGATTTTTATTTTTAACAAATAATCTTGGTCTCAAATTTGTCCTCTTTGGTGATAAATATTGAAATAAGTCAAGAATTATGATAATGAGAGGTTTTAAAAATTAAACTAGGTAGTTTAATAAACTACTTCTTCTTTGTTTCTTCTACCCAGTCTTCTGTTCCTTTGATACTCTCTAATTCTTGGCTATTTTGAACAAAGACATCATCACAACAAATCTCATTTACAATGTTTCAATGCTAGTTTTGGTTTTGGGGAAAAAACATAGTTACAAGGAGTTTTGACTCAGGAGTGCTGACAAACCTGGATGATGATATACTTGCAAAAAAAAAGATAAGAAAAATCAAAAACTGCACAATACACAAAGAATAGGCAGTTGCAGTTGTCATAAAGAAATGCAATAGTCACACACATCACCTAAAGTCTTTGTGGTGTTTGTAATACTAACACTGAGTGGTCACTTTGTTTTGACCAGATTCAATTTTCATGCTACTGCCTCTGTGATTGATGCAGCAATTCCTTTCTTCTCACTTATGGTTTAAAAATAGTTTATAAATAATGAATTCATAATAAGTGGAAGTTTAAATGTTCTTTATATAGTGAATGGAAAATTTTGAGTAAATCAAATACTACTCAAATCCTACTCTAATGTGGCTAATTGCCATATTTATAAGTAGAAGCAGTTCATTGTCGCTGTAGTAGTATACTGAGTCCTACTCTACAACAAGATTAAAGAAACTGAGATGAGGTAGCTAATGGTAAACTCCTAAAAATGGCATGTTTGGAAAAGTATAATCGATGCTGTGATAAGCATCCCAGAAGGAATACTTTGATGAGGACTAACATGCCAATACCCTAGACAGGTTATTTTTTTGTTAATATTAAATGACTGGATACTTTCCACATAAACTTTCTAGTTTTTTGTTTTTTTTTAAATATATATATATATATATATATATATATATATATATATATATGAGTAGAAATGATCAAATACATCTTATTACTCAAGAACATCAAATGTAATGTCATATAATATCAAAAAAGTTTTTCAACCGACTCACACTCTTTAATCACATTAAAAATTCCAAGTGGTATTTTTTTTGCAAGGAAGAGATAAATCAATAAATGTTACATCTCATCAAAGTGGGATTTAAGCTGTTGGTCCACATACATTTTGAATAAAATCATACAAATCTACTAATAATTGCCACTTTGTATTTATTTATATCTTTTGTGTCACACTCGATAATGGGAAGGGAAGTAAATCAACTGAAGACAGTAAAGTTATGAGTGCTTACTTCCCTTAGGCATTTAATAGTCTATACAAATAAAATATTTATCTTTATTTAGAGAAAATTATTTCCTAGTTCCCCTACAACTACATATTTTTAACCACAATCTTTTTTGTTCGAACATCTCTTGTCTATTAAATGATCATCTTGTTTCAACTTGGTCTTTGTCATTCTGTTCCTAATTCTTTTTTCTTCCAAGATGTTTCTATTTCAAGTCAGTATTATATTAAATACGTAATTCTTAACATGAAAAGATATTGAACAAAAAGTGATTTATATAATGCCAAGAGTAATCAATAAATTATAGATACCATTGAGCATCTAAAAAATATAAAGGGAATCGACTAAGTAAATGGTTCATTGGTTGTGAATTCTGGATCTCCACTTTATTGAATCTCAATACATAGTTTCAAAACTTTTGTTTCATTGCATCACAGTAGTAAAAAATTTGAAAAATCATAGTCATTTTTATAGCACATGTATATTAGTATTTAATAAAAGAGTAAAATTTAAATTTTGCAATTGTTATTGTAATACTGTCACCACTGTTTTCATCAATGACAGTATAAAGAAAGCATATAATATAAACTAGTCAATAGTGTGTGTGTGTGTGTGTGTGTGTGTGTGTGTGTGTGTATATATATATATATATATATATATATATATATATATATATATATATATATATATATTTTATAGTAAAAAAAGAAAAAACAGTAAGATATGTAATCCAGTGTTTTTATTGATATTTTTATTTTTACAAAACAGTGCTCAATGTAAATTTACAGAGCACAAATATTATAAATTAACTGATTTAAAAATATGGTTTCATCACTACACAAGAATTACCATGTTTCAAAAGCAGAAACCAAAAACTTCAAATTAAATTATATTAAATTAAAAGCATTAGTTCTGTTTCATCTTCAATCAAATTTTAGAATAACTTATTTTAAAATTTACTGAGTTTTAAAAGCACATACATTCATAATTTTTGTTTCCAAGGATACAGAGAAATCCAATCATTTAGACGGGCAGTAGCGTGTTCTTTTTGTTAACTATTATTGTATCAATTATGAGTTACGTTCGAAAATGGGTTAAGTCTATATAGGGTAGGGGTGCCTTTTTTCAATGAATTATGACATCTGTTCAATGCATGTCATCTAGTTTTTTATCAACGACAAAAAGGGGGTGGTGGATTAGAATACATATTGAACTACAATTTTAAAATATTATACTTTTAATTACTAATAGATTATATTTCTTTTTAAAACAAATAAATGTGATAGAATTACTTAAATTATTTAAAAATTATTATTAAATATCAAGTATAAGTATGCATATTACCATATATGCCTATTTTTTTTTTTAAATATTATTTAAGGAAAATTTTTGACAATGTCAGCAAAGAATAGCTATTTCATGTCTATGATTCAGTAAATTTTTATTTTTTAGAAACCTAGTAATATATAGTTTCTCATGTATGCACAAAGGACATGGGTCATTTAATGACCTACATATTCTAGCTTTTCTTATTAACTTCCATTTTACTGTAGATGTTTTATTGGTTTCTTTTAAGTGCCAGACATATTTCGATAGGGACGTCTGATTTCGGTATTTAGTTATTCTAATTGAACTTTGATGTTGATTGAATCTCTTCTTGAACTCATGGTTTGTGCAACCTATATAGACTTTTATGTTGTTGGGATCTTCAATTGATGAGATATTGCATTGGTATACTAATGATTCCATGCAACATTTATTTTGTAGAGGACAGTTATGAGGATTTCAAATGTCAAAGTGGTTGTAAGAATTTAAGCATAAAGGTGAGCAGAGTAGAGCTAAATATTATTTATTTTAGCATATTAAATCAAAAACAGGTTAAAAATCGTTACACATTTACAATTATGTTTCAATACAACAAATGAGTCACCTCATGTGATGTTAAAATACTGGCAAGTGAACAATAAATTTAATTTAAAAAGTAGAATACTTCCTCTTTTTTTGAGAAAAGAAACAAAAATAAAAATGGCATGTGGGTTTTACTGTGATTAACCAATCGAATGTGACCTATGCTAAATTCAAACTGTTCAAATTGTTTTTTTTAATATAGGTCATGACACAAAGTTGTCTGCATATAAATCCTAGACAATTTCCTTATGGACAGGTACAAGTTATTACATTTTGTAAGATGTATAGAAGTCTGATATTGAACTTTCCCAATAAGTAAAAGCTAAAGATGTAGGGAGGTAATTTAACACAATGTTGATAATATTAACAAATGTAATTGCAAGAATTCTAATGAATACCCATTACAAAATCAATGTTTACCTAAGTCACTTCTTTATCTAAATACTATTTCTGCAACAGAGAATCCGACTTTTGAAAAATTTTATATTGGTAGTACTAAGAAGTCTTTTAAGACTAGGTGGTATCAACATATCTTAACCTTCACCAACAGTACTTATAAAAATAGTACCTCTCTTTCCAAATACTTTTGGAATTTAAAAGAAGCTAATAAAAATCTCCTATGGTAAAATGTAAAATTTAAAAAAAAAGCTAGGCCATGTATATGAACACTATTTTCTATGCTTACATGAAAAATTAGAAATTATCAGATTTTCTGATAAAATCTCCTTATTAAACCAAAGAAGTAAACTGACTGTAAATTATAGGCATAGTCTACCATTTACCTTACATATGTTTAAAATTTGAATTTGATAATATTTTTTCTTGTAGTAATAATTAGTTGTTGAACTGTAGTGCACCTTATATGACTTACTATTTTATTCGTAAGATTCATTTTGATTTAATATAGCTCTGTATTGATGTTTAGTTAGCATTAGTAACATCTTATATAGATGTATGGGTGTTTAGTTAGTATTGTTAATATCTTACACTGATTAGTTGGTAGTATTAACATCTTATATGGATGCTATTTATTTAACAGTTACATATTAATTTGCCAAAGCAGTTCTGTATTTTTTATCTGTTTTTTTTTAACGGTTAAGTTATTTACCAGTTTTTAAAGGGGCCTTTTATTTATCAACTACAAAATTTTATGTAAGAGGCTGAACAAGCATATAACTGATTAGCATTGTGTTAAATTAATAAATAATATATATATATATATATATATATATATATATATATATATATATATATATATATATATACATATATATATATAATTATTTATTCGAAAATTATAACATAAACATGTTATAAAATCACTACAAAAATAGCCATTTAGTTTCAACACTTCTGGTGTCTTATCAAGTGATGGTGTTGAATGTAGAATAAAGGGTTTTAAAAGGTTCAAATCAATCAAACACCCTTGC
>OZ038484.1:75217550-75587550 GCA_964036315.1 Acanthosepion esculentum
TCTTTTTTTCTCCTTTCCTTCTTTATTTTTATAAAGAAAAAAACCTACATACATATATATATACATTTATCAGTAAAAACACGCACACTTGCAGGCACGAACAACACAATGCAACTACACCAACACATACCCACATCGACAGGAGGACCTTCAGGTAATAAAAGCAATAACCTACTAAACTTATGGTAACATATCTTTATTGTTGAATGTATTACAACTCCTATAGTAAGTTAAATTTATAGCTGTGTTTACAATTAACAGTTAATTATTTCAAATTTTTCGTTAAGACATAGATAACAAGGAGCATGTAAGGAATTACATGTTTGGGCTCTCTTGATTAATTTGCATTTAACAGTAGGTGTTTTATTCTTTTCTTTTAGACTCCAAAAATACTTGGATAATGAAGTCTTATACTTATAATTACTACTATTGAAAGATTGCATATGTCCCCACCAACATTCTTTGAATGAATTCATAGTGCTACCAATGTAAAATTTTTTGATATTTGGGTTTTCTAGTGTAGAGATTGTACTAAGGTAGACTAGAGAACTAGCCAAACAATTATTCTGTAATGGACAATTATTTAGATTCCTACAATTGCACAAGTTGTTATTCGTGCCATTATACTTAGTTGTACTGCTTGCAAACTGGTCAATAGTCAAGTTTTTTGAGTCCCTATACTTGTTAAAGACTCTGTTGTTATGTTTCTTAATTATTTTTTCTAGGTTATCCGCACAACTATAGGTTAATTTAAGGGTATTAGGATTGAATATTTACTAAGTTGGTTAGTTTCGTGTCAGGGAAATGTTTTTTGATGAGGTTTAGAAATATTGAAACTTTGGCAAAAAATGATATTCACCAAAAAAAGAACGGCTAAATTAAAAGAGTGCTCAATACAATTTTCATAAAACAAAAATATAGGGCAAGTTAAAATATAAAATATCTGAGACAGTGACCTTCTTGAAACTGTGTCTTGGATATTTTATACCTTTATATATATATATATATATATATATATATATATATATATATATATAAATATAATACAGGTACTCGATCTGTAGGTAGATAATCCAGGTGGATCCTAGTAATATTAGTTATTAAAACTGATCCACAGAGACCTTGATCTATTTATTATAACAGAGCATATGTATTTTTTACAGTTTTGGTTTTTTTGCTGTAATATATATATATATATATATATATATATATATATATATATATATATATATATATATATATATATGTAAAATCTATGGTGACAATGGATAATGGAGTATATTTATATGAAAATGCCCACATTTGGCAATTCTTCTGTATCTTTGTGATCGTCAATACACCATTCTTTTTATCTATTATTAGATAATTTTGGCAAATTAATGTAATTTCGCCAGATAAAATCTAAACAAATGGCTAAACATCAGAGTTATTTATTTAAAGAGATTTTTTGGTTGTGATGAGAACTTTTCAGCACCCTTTCATAGTTTTTTTTAACTCTGATTCCTTCATAAAAATTAATAATTTCACTGGTTACTGACACAAATTAAAGATTAAAACAGGTTTTATTCATTATTATTACACATGAATTATAACACACATATCAGGTAGTAAGTAAATTTAAAACAGAGACTAGAATAACTAGAATAACCACAGGTAGATGGGTTGATAACCTGTCCAGTAAGCTTATCTTAGAATAATAATATTATCTTGTGATGATCTTATTAAAATAGTTCATGGAATCGCAATCAGTATCTGATAAAATTATTTTTGTCACATACACTTTTAACACAGGAGATAAAAATAGAAATCAAGAAGCATTCTCATTGGTTGATCAGTTCAGTTCAGATGTAACCCAATAAATCATTTATGATGCTGTAATCAAAATATTAGCTTTCCAATTTGGATTTGCATCTTATCAAATGGCATTTGCATTTTAGCTAACAACAGTCTTTGCTATATCTTTTCCTCTTTAATTTTCATTAAAGTACTGTATTACTCTAACACCACCTGATGTTCTGGTAAAACATTGTAAATTTCACTTTCATTTAGCTCAAATAAAATATAAGTTTTTTTTTTAAAATAATGCAAATTCAAGCTATATTTTATTTTAAATCTTTAAAATATAATTTTATCAAAAAATAATTGTTTACATAAAAAAATGAGCAGAAGTTTAATAAGACTATTTCATTAGATGGGATAGTTGAAATATATATATGTGTGTGTGTGTGTGTGTGTGTGTGTGTGCATTTGGGCAGCAATCCTTCTTTTATACAGGTTTCATTGAAGACAATTGATAAGGCACTGTGATTAAGCTCTTTATTAAATTTTTCTAGCACTGTGAAGATCTGCCAGAAATGGTGAAATGTTATAAGACCCAGGGCGCAAATTTACTGTAGATGACCTTGAGATTAAGGTACTCTCTAGACATTTACATCATAGTGTTTTATTTCCTCCTTTGATCAGAGTAACATTTTTGTGTCAAAATTGTGGTCACTCTCATTATGGTGAGCGACCAGAGTATTTGACATATTATTTTGTGAAATGTTCCTTTTGTGTTCATATAATCTTTTATTAGATTCCTTGAGGAATTCCTATGTATTTTTTGTAACAATTATTACAGGATGTTATAACACACTCTTAGCTGTTATAATATTATGTCTTTCTTAGATTACTCAACATGCTGTCATTAGCAATTTTCTTCAACTGACTTCAATGGACTTCTACTGACTCACTTTGAGTTCTTTATTTAAGGTGTCTTGCTTAGTTCATTTATATTACCGAAGGTGTGTTATTTACTCCACAACATCCCCACTGTTGAGATTTTTTTAATAGTAAATATTTTATTTTATTTCTTTTGGCAAGTTTGTATTTCTTTTGTTTTGAGTCAACCTCTTGTTTTTCCATACGTTTCCTTTTTCTGGTAATCATACTTGTATGTTCAATGAATTCTTGGGGTGTTGGTGCATCAAAGTATCATACAGTACTTGCATAGGTTCTTTCTTTTGTGAAGGCCTTTTTTAATTTTTGATTTAATTTTTCCTGCAAACATCAATTCTACCAGTGACATGCTTGTTGATGTATTGGAGTTCTGCATTATCTGGTATACACTCAAGAAATTTTGCAGTGCTTTCTTCACTCACTTTTTCATTACTTGCTTTTTCAAAGCTCTCCTAAAGTACCTATAAACCATTCAACTTGTCCGTTTGACCTTGGATCATACAGCGGGGTAGTAATATGTTCCATCAGGAACATTTTACAAAATTCTTTAAATTTGTAAGCAGTGAATTGTGTACCATTATCCATGACAATGACATCCAGAATGTCATATCTTACAAACAGTTTGTGTAAAAAAGTCACTGTAACCATGGAAGTTGGTTTTTGCACTTACAAATTTCAGGCCACTTAGTAAAGCTATCCACTACCATAAGATAATGTGATCCATTTATTGGATCTGCGAAGTTTATGTGCAGTCTTGAGTATCTGTGTTTGATCAACGTTATAATTTCATGATAGGTGATTTTACTGCCAGAGCATAGCCTCTGCAGACTTTTACTAAGTTTTCAATGTCTTGATCCATTTCAGTCCAGTATATATAGCTTCTCATCAACAATTTTATCCTTGAAATTCCTGGATGTCTACTATGAAATTCATTTAATATCCGCTTTTCTAATATGAAAGGTATTACTACCCTTTGTGGAAACATCAGTACTTTCTTTAACAAAAATATATAAAAATTTCATGATTCATGAAATTATGGGGATGGGATGAAACCAGAAAACAAACTAAAAATGTAACACAAATATTAAACTCAAACAAAAGTAAATATTAGTAGGACTCTGTGATCTCACCCTCGTAGCTAGTTGTTTCAGTTGGTGAAAGCCAAGGAAGGTCAGCCAAATAGCTGTGAAACTCATCACCACTAAGACCAAGCTCTTTGGTAAAATGGCTCCAAAATGCCTCACACATGCCCTTGGTCAACCTCAGAGTATGCCCCTCTGGGATAATGCCCTCACAAATGTCTCAATTGGAACCTCAATGGATCTCTTCCTTGTGCAATTCTGCATCCATGTTCACAGCTTTGTTAGACATTTTGTTTAAACTATGTCTAACTACCTGATCCTGGTAGTGCTTGCTAGCATCAACCCCCACCCAGGACAGACTATCCTCTAGAGTCTTCACCTTTTTAGTCTTATCTAGAGTGAGCCATTGAAAGTGAAGGACCTAATCCTATGCTTAAGCCTCTCTCACCACCTACTCCTAATAACCGCCCACACTAATTCCCACTGTGCTAATCTAGTCAGCTATTGCTGAAAGTCCTGCCTGTCTAGTAAGAACAGATTGAACTTCCAGTGCTTAGCCATTCTAGTCCTATAACCTATCACCATCTGGGCACAGATGAGTCTATGATCTGAGTCTAAGTGGTGGAATGTGAGACAATCTAGTAAATCAAGTTCAACCCTTCTCACTAACATTCTGTCCAGGTAGCTGGCTACCTGGATAGATGGACACTTAAGAGCCCACATTCACATTTCCCTCTCTAGATGATTGACTCAGTATCTATCAACAAGCCCAAACATATCGATCAGATCAACCAAGCTATGATCACTCGATGACCTCCCTTTAGCTCTCTGCCTCATCTCTATCTTGGTGTCCAGGATTGAATTCCAGTCCCCCATTAAGACTAAGTGCAACAAATACACCAGGAATGGTCCCCAACCAATGGAGAAAGTTGAGACTCTCCCCATGATCATTGGGCACATAAACTGCAAAAACCTAAAATGAACCACTGCTCACAGCAATATAGGCCACAACCAACCAGCCCTCCATGCCCACATGGACAAGGTCTCCCCCTCGCATCCAGGGAATGTTTAACTCACAAGGAAACACCTCTGGCCTGCCGGTCCCCATATGCTGAATAAACAACAAAGTCATTGAACAGCACATGAGCATCAATGTCACAAACAAAGTGTGTCTCCTGGATCACAGCCATATCCATACCAAAGGACAAGAGAGATCACAAAGCAGTCGGGCAGCCTTACCTCAACCTCTCAAGCCCCTCACATTCAAGCTAGCTAGCTTAATAGACATCTTTTTTTTTAAATAAGCTTAAACTGGATGGACCCTGATAGATTGTCCTGTATACCAGTTCCAATATTTGACCATCAGAGACAATACCACCAACATCCATCAGGAAGGTTAATTTTACTGCCCTGTATAAGGAGGGATGGAGCTGCACAAATTGGACATTTTCTTGAGTTCAGGTGATTCCAACTGCACCATGCTGATATCTGGGAAAACACTTTAGCCTCCGCCAAGTAATCGCAGACTTTGAGATTACCACCCATATTCCATATGAGTGTGATCACTTTAGAGTCCTTGCAGGTGTCTTCTGTGGACTTTCCATCCACGGGTGTACATTTAAACAGCGGCCTCAAGAGGGCCTTTTTCTGAGAAGAGAAGTCCCTCTCAAGAGCCTTCCTGTCAATAGTGCACAGTTTTTCCTCTTGGGAACAGTCTTCTTTTTTTTCTTTTCCTTGAGTTGGAGTGGGGGCAGGAGAGGGAATAGACCTAGTTTCTGCTAGTGGGTTTTTTATATAATGAGGTGATAAAAGTGTTGTTGCTATATTCTCTGAGAACATCTAAGAATGGGAGTTTATTTTTTGACTAAGTTTGTAGGTAAAGTTAAGGACAAAGTCTTTTTTCAGATGTGTTCTTAAGAGTATCTATTTTTTTAGTGTTATTTACTAAAGAAACTCTTGCCACCTTAACTTTAAACATGAATGCCCACTCAGATACAAAATAACAGTAATAAAAAACTTCCTAAAAAGAGCACACCAGAATTCATCTTCTTGACTACTCTTTCTTAAAAAACTCAATAATATAAAACAGGCATTAGTTAACAATGGCTTCCCTAACCACCTTATAGACCACCAAATTAGACTATTTCTCCCCAAAGTAAATAACAACAATAGTGAACATACAGTCAAAAATGACATAAATATTGTCTACAAAAACCAAATGCACATTAACTACAAACAAGATGAATCTTCACTTAGAAATATTATAAAGAAATACACTACACCAGTTGACCCGAAAAAAAAAATCAAATTAATTATCTACTACAAAAAATTTAAAACAGCTAACCTTAACCTCAAAAATAATAACACACCAGCTAAGTCAAAATTACAATGAACAAACATTATCTATGAGTTCAAATGCCCCTTAAGGAATTGTGTTCCTGATCAATCTTAATTCATAAATAATTACATCAGTCACACAACTACATGCCTATTCAGACGCCTTACATTACACCTATCTGACCACAGCTTTATTAGAACCCATTTAAATGCACACACAAACTTATCCATCCGAAACATAGTAGAAAATACAAACATCCACCTGTAAAAAAAGATTAAAAATAATGGAAGCCTTAATAATAAAAAAGAAAAAGCCAACACTAATATTAATTATGAATGTGATTACCAACATAATAATTATGAACATGGCCACAATGTGCTGCATTCATAAAATAAGACATCTCTATAACACTAGAACAATACACACAACACACACACTCAATTAAATTGAATAAATAAAATCATCCTTGATAATGGCTAAAAGTAAAGCCAAAAGTGCTCGGAATTATAGAACATTTAGACAGTGTCCTAAAAAGAAAGCACTTGTTCGAACTCAAGAAAAATTAAGTAAAAAGCTTATTTGTATTAGCTTGTCTATTGTTTTTAATGAAACATGTATAAATATGTGTGCATGTGCATGTGTATGTATGTGTATGTGTGTACATATGTGTGTATAAAACTTCAGATTTAACTAAAACTGTCAGTGTAAAAAGATAATTTGAATAAAGACAAAAGGAAAATTATAAGATATAAAATATAATATATAAAGTTAAGCTTTCCTTTTGTCTTCCTGGTCTAATCTAGCTTGATGAAGCCCTAAAGGACAAAACGCATCACACAAAATCTCCACTTTGTCATACATGTTTCCACCACTATATATATATATAAAAAAATATATACACTATATATATATATATATATATATATATATATATATATATATATATATATATATATATATATACACACACACACTTTTCTGCTTACAATAGAGTCTATATTTCACTGAACTTGCTTTTGGTATTTTTTAATTCATATCAAAGTGTAGTATGTGTTCATGTCTACTTAACGAAGTGCATGTAAGACAACTTATAACTTACTTCAAACCCTCAACAAATATAAATTAGATTGCATTTAATAAGTGTATCAATAAAAATTTCATGAAATGACCAAATGATTTGAAACATTAAAATGACAAGGTAATAAATGTTAGATCCAATCATCTTAAAAGAATTAAATATGTTAATATTTTTATTGCTTATTTTTCATGACTTTATTTCCACTTACTTTTTATAGAATAGCTATGTAAGAGATGTTGTCAAAAAGTTAATCTAAAGTTGTAGCCTTTGTACAGAAACATGATATCTATACAAATATATTGAAATAGGAGCAAGATGCATGGAGGGATGTTCAGCTATAAACTGATTGTCAAACAAATGAAGGATTATATATATCCAGAGGATACTGAGAAAACATGAATTCAAATATGATGATATTTACAATTCTACTAAAGATCAATAAGTCTCAGACTTTAGCTGAATTTCTATGCATTACACAAAATGCAAAGTAGATTTCTTAGGAAAAAAGAGATTTAAACAAAATTGTAACAGCTGAAATGAAATTCCTTTCATTTTGTCTACAGGAGAAAGAAACCTATAAATTCTCCAATGAGAAAGCAACCTATAAATTCTCCAATGAGAAAGAAACCTATAAATTCTTGTAGGGGAAAGCAACATATAAATTCCCCAAGGGGAAAGCAACCTATAAATTCTCCAATGAGAAAGCAACCTATAAATTCTCATAGTGGAAAGCAACATATAAATTCGCCAAGGGGAAAGCAACCTATAAATTCTCCAAGGCAGAAAACAACCTATAAGTTTCTCAGCACAGCTATTCTTAATTCAACCCTGACTACCATTTACTCAGTGATTTTTTTATGAACCAAGCCAAGAAGTGTGAAAAGATTAAATTAATTCTCTTCACTTCTTGTCATATGTCACGCTACAAGTTGTGAAGAATTCCACGATGCATTACTGCAATCCAGGAACAGACTACTAAGTAATCCATATGTTTTCTATAATATTAAAAAAATTGATTTTATATAGTTATGCAATCTGATCTTTCTGACTCATTAATGAGATATGCCACTGTTTTGATAATGCAGACGCCATTCAAATGACATCAGTTATCATAACAATGGAATTAGGTTGGTAATAGATTGTTTTTTATTTTGTTTCTTGTTAGCTTTTGTAGGGTAAAAGTCATATGTTTAATGATTTAAAAAGCAAAATTCTTTTACATTGTAAAATAACATATGACATTAAAAGTTAATTCTATGGATAAAAACTCTGGATTACATATGCAGAAAATATAACCAAAATTATTTTACTAAGACATTTTCAATGAGAATTATGAAATTCCTACACAATAAATATTTCTTACCATGTCAATGCACTTGTGGATATTAATCACAGTGATTTTATATTATGAATATTAATTGCATGGATCACACATTATACAGTGAAAATTCTCAATCAAAATTTACTTATTAACTTCCTGTCAGTCTCTTGACTTATTAAAAAGAATTAAACAAGTTGCTGGAAAATGATATGAAATATGAGTTAATTCAAAATGCTGACATCATAGACTAAATAAATATAAAGGCAATGATGCTTGGTAGATTTGGGGGTTACTGACTTATATGTTAATTAGGGGGAAAGCATTTTCAATTAAAGTAAAATTTATACACCTTTTATATTTAAAATTGCTCTTTGTTATTTATGTTCTTCTCTTTAGATGTCACTTCATTAAATCCTCTCCAGTGTTTTTATATTATAAAATCTTATAAAAATCTTGTATCTTTTTCATAACAGCTATTCATTAAGTGCAAACTTTTTAAGATTACCATGAATATTTTAGAGAAAAATATTGTTTATACATCCATTTTGTTTTACAATAATCATATTCATTTTTATTTTATTTTCAGCTTCCTTTTAAGAAAAATCAAATTTATTTTGAGCCAAGTACACACTACCTTCTTCAAGGCTAATACTTGATTCTGATGTTTATGCAAGGAAAGACAGACTTGTTTCCTACAAATGCTGATAAGTGATCTTTAAACTAAAGGCAACTATTTTTGGTTCATTCATTTCAGTCTTGCACTCAATACTTTCACTGCACACGTGGTTGTAAGAAACAAAAATCCAGTAATAGTATTACACTTAACAGTAAAGATTTGCTTTCTGTATTAACCAGACAAATATCATAAGCAGACATGACAATGTTTCTTACTTCCTCTCTGTTGATCTACTGATATAAGAATATCCCCTTCTTTTTATTATTATTTGACTAGCACACAAGATGTTGATTTTGCTAGTATTTTAATGTTGACGACATCCTCCATAAAAGTTATATTATCCATCAGAATTAAGAATGAAAACTTTTTAATTTCTCAAAATCAAATAATCACTCTTATTCATAATGCCAGATATTTTTTCCAGCAAAACAGATCATGATAAAGAGTCTTGTAACAAATTATGATTATATGAGCATTACATGTGGGTAGAAAAGATTACATGAACATAAAAGAGATCTTTTACAAAGAAATGCTTAGTTATTCATCATAATGAATCTGACAATAATTTTGACTTGAAATATGCTGCTTTACTTAAAGGAGTGAGTAATTTACTCAGGTGAAAATATATAGAAAGTGCACTGATTTCTGAGTTTTCTATGATAAATTCATATCCAGGTTCTTACAAAATTTCACCTTTCATAAAAAATCTGCTGTTGTCATAGTGTAGAATATTTACAAACAACAGCATTACATAATGTTTTCTATTTTGTCATTCAGTTATCTAACATTAATAAATATTTACATGAAACTCCAATTTACTGTGAAACTCCAAGTTGAGAATTAAATCTTTGAACTTTTTAAATAATTCCAAATATGTACACACACAAGCACACATGTAGAAATAACAGTTGCTGTAATTGTTTGTTTGTAAAGTTGATATATGATGATATAACAATTGATTAAATCTATTTCTAATCTTGTAAATTATTATATATTGTATATTTTTAATTATGCAATATGTACACAGAGAATTATAGTGGTTAGGTAAAATATTTACCCACTCGCTGCTTTGTGCAACATGGGTATGATTTATGAAATAAATGTGTGAAAATGTTCATTCACTTAAAGGGCTCCATATATGGCAACACAGCAATGGAAACAATAATGACAGTCGTATTTTAGTGCTAATCAGACTCTAAATATCGTCTCCCATCATGTTTACATTATTTGATACTTGGTGCCAGCTTCCAAAGTCCAGTATATCCTGGAGAAAGCACTCGCCTTGCTCCTCTGAGTACATCCTCATGTTCTCCTTGAATATACTAAGATGAGCATCAAAGATATAGACTTTGAGGGACATCCTGCAGCCCATTTTGCTGTAGCTCTCTTCACTAGAGTATCAACAAAGCTCCACATAGTTTTCAGCCTTGTGATTCCCCAGGAAACCCTGAACCACTGCAACAAAGGTGTTCCATGCTGCTTTCTCCATCCTATTGAGCTTTTTGGGAATTCCTTGCACTCTATGATCATTATTTGTGGTCCATTGAAGACACCAGCTTTGACTTTTGCCTCAGACAGCTTAAAGAAGTCTTGAAGGTACTTGAAGTTTGTAGACTCCTTATCTAGAGCTGTTACATAAGGCCCAATATTAAGTGAAAATGAAGGAAATAATACATGAAATTTATAGAAAGTTCTAGAAAATTCTCCTTCATCAACTCAGTACTGAATCTGTCTGGAATATAATGGAAAAATAGGTTAGTTTCAAAATATCCTTGTCCAGGTCACAAAAGAAAATTTTGACAGGAATAATAGTCATTTCCTTTGCTTTCTAGACAGAAGCAATTAGAAAATAACAGTTACTGACCAAAGGCAAAAAAGTCAAAATTTTGTTACAGAATGTAAATAGGAAGGGTTTGTTTTAAGAAGATGTCTTCTGTTGCCCATGTATTTTCTCCTTAGTAAATTACTCACTCCTTTAATTAAAGCAGCATATTTTAAGTCCAAATTATGGTTAGATTCATTATGATGAATGACTAATGTGCTAAGTGTGTATTTTTTTTGCTAAAAGATCTCTTCTGTATAATTTTAGACAATCTTTCTTTCCAGAATCTATCTTACATATCTATAAATCTACCTATTCCCCTATATTTAGAATATTGCTGCTACATATGATCCCATGCTTCTGCTATATATTTAGAGATTTGTGATAAAATCCAAAGAAGAATCAGCAATATTATTGGTTCTGCCTGTGCATCTATGTTCCCACTGTAAAGTTGCTTTCCTCTGCCTTTTCTGTAAATACTTTCATGGTAATTGTTTCGATGAGCTCTTCACTATGATACATAGACTTTATGAATTTAAGTGCAGTACTAGACTGACATCAAGATCACATCAATTAATTGAATTGGGTAGATGTAACCATAAGTTCTATGCTAAAAGTTTCTTTTCTCACGATTCTTGCTTGTGGAACTCTCTTCCTGATCTATGCTTTCCAGTTAACTTTGATCTTCAAAAATTTCACACCACTTGTGTCTTAGTAGCTTTACTGCCTTGCTTTGATTGGTGAAATGTCAGACCACCAAGTGTCTTCCATCTCACAAAATCTATGCGGAACATTCAGCTTTGCTTCTTTGAATTGCCTTTCTAGCTGTTGTTGAGTGTTCCTATAGACAGTCCTTTTAGTAGCATGTATTCTCTTATCTTGTTCTTATTTGAGAGAATACATTAACGACTTTTTTAACATTTTTGTCAAACCAGTCATGACATTTAGCTGAAACTAATGTCACAGTCTCTTTTGCCACATTGTAGATCTGATCATGAGTTTCTACTCTGCTAGTGTAATTAACCTGAATTTCAATTCAAGCTTGTCCAGCATCTTGCAACATCCAAGTGCTTTGGTAATTTCATAGTAGTGCAATTTCAAGCAGCTTAATGACCAAACACATTTTGGTATGTACAAGTGCATAATTGATTCAACAGTCTGTACCTCATAGATATCTTACATTGGAGACATCCTGAATGTTGCTTTTGCAGTTGAGTAGGTACTATTTACAGGACCTTGCGTGCATCCAGGTTGCTATAAAGTCACCTTTGTGTTGAAATCGTCTACTTGCAATGGGAAACTGAAACTCTTTACTTGTTCCATATCTCCCCAGGCAACTCCAGATTTCCCAGTTACTTCCAACACTATCATTTAAATCACTTAACAAAATGATTTTATCTGTTTAGGAACAGATTGAAGTAGAGATAGCAATGCTTCCTAGAATGGGGACTTTACAGCTTCATCTGAAACAAGTGTTGATGCATAAGCATTGATCAGTGCAGCATATCATCTACCAGCAAAGTGTAACCAAAGTATCATAAACCTATCACTTGTATCACATCGTAGCTCACCCAACTAGAATACTAAGTTTTGTCATACAGCAAACCCTACAACAGCCTCTATTTGTTTATCTGCTTTCATATCTTTCAAGAAGACCATGAAGCCACCACAGTACTGACTTAACCAGCATCAGAAAGGCAGGTCTCAGATAGAGCAGCAATATCAACAGCATAGTGGCTGAGTTCTCTAGTAACAAGGGCAGTTCTTTGAGCCAGAGATGAACAAGTTGAACTATAAATGAGTGTTCCTACATTCCAGCAAGAGATGTTTAGTTTTGAGTTAATTTTCATTGTTTGATTTTTAGTGCTTAATGCAACATCTGCCAACCATACTAAGCTGACCAGACTTAATCAGCGAGACAGGTAATGTTTAGGTCACCCTTTATAGACCCCTCCATATATCTAGTGAGTATTGCTATTATTAAACAAGACCTAAGAGCAACTGAATGCTATCTATGCCTCCATAGGTAGGCAATTGACTTTTTATCTACTAGAGGCCGTGTAGAGTGTGTAGATCAGCAGTTACATACTCCCAGTTCATCAGACCTGTATGCATCGTCACTGGACTTGAGAAACCAGAGTAACAATAGATGTTAAGATACACATAAGGATAACAATGAAAGTAACACGCTTCCTATGTTGTTATGTTAATCCAGAGCAGAGTGAGTGTTGGGGGATAGCAGAAAAGTTTAAACCTTCCCATCAATAACACATCATTTATTTTTGTGCAATACAGATGACAGTCTGGCACAGTGGTGTCTGACATGAGCAGAGATGTAGCATTGAATTCCTCTATGCTGAAATCATCAGTGATTGCTGAACATGGAGACCAAACAGTGGATGTGAGCATAGTTAGGCAGTGGGTAATGTATTTCAGCAGTAATAATAATATGTATACATGACAAACCATATTCTAGGAACTCCTGGATAGTTATCAACCCACAAAATGAAGGTCACCTAAAAAATATGAACTCAATGGTGGTGGCTATATGGAAAAAATAATGTTTTCTAGTTAAAAATTTTATCTATCCAATAATATTATTCTGTTCCCTATATCTTGTAATTTCCATGGAAATAAATAGGACGCATTACATTCAGACCATTCCTTGTGTGTGCGTGTATATATATATATATATATATATATATATATATATATATATATACATACAGCACACACACACACACACACACACACATATATATATATAAATATATATATATATATATATATATATATATATATATATATATATATATATATATATATAATAAATTAGTATCATTACATTAAGGAGAAGCAATTACTTTTTGTACTTTTTCATGAGCTTTACATATTGCTGTCACAATCCATTAAGAAATAAAATATGAAAATCTTTTGATTTTTCTTTCAAGTCATCAACTATTTCATTTTATGTAGATAAAAGTTTGACAGGAAGTAGAGAAAATGAAAATGTGAGTAATTATCTTAATGCACAAATGATGTTGGTGATTTTGGAATAAAATAGTCATTACATTTTTATTCTCTTTATCCTCAAATGGCAATCAATTATAAAAAAGAAAAAGAAAAGAGAAGTCCATGATAATTGAAAACAACATAGTAATTCCAAAATTTAAATATCACTGATAAAAATGAGACTGGGCCACATGAAACAAAATAAGGATAATAATAATTTTCAAACTTCTGAGCTGAGGATGACAATAACTTCAGTTTTGCTTGGTGCTGCAGTGAAGCTGTTAGTGAAGCTCATTCAACTCTCAAGTATCTTTCACATTTCGCTCACTGTTGCTGGTTGTCATTACCCACAGAATAAGTGAGATGGTTGATGGTAGCTCTATTACCAGAGTAATTGCCATAAACATCACAAAGGTGGTTACTACATAAACTCTCCAACTACAGCATCTCTGAAAAAGTTTATACAATCACAAGTTCTTTCTCTCAAGTAGGTCCACAAAGACAGTTGCAAAATGCTAATCTTCTGCAGTTCATAAGATCAATGCAGATATTCCCCAATGTACTCACCTAGGCCCTCTACTCCTCTATCTACTTTCTATTAAGAATCTACCTTGGACTATTTGTTCATTTGTTTGTCAGCTTTATCTCATATTGAAGAATTTAATTTCTTCTTTTCAGATTGCTTCCTTTATGATGATAGCATTGATGACTAAGTAGACCAATTTTTGCATGGAAGAGCCAATGGCATTGACTGCATCATAATGTTGGTGGAGGACGAGGTCAGTTTTGTCAAGCCTTTCTTTCTAGTCATTTGACATCTTGCTTTTCTCTTCTGGTGGCTTCAAAGATTTGTTTCTGATGGTAATGGATATGCATATCTTTTAAATGATTTAAGGTCAAGTCCAGTGGCTTTCAATGTTGTTTTGAGTTGGTCCTTGTATCTTTAAAGAGGGCAACACCATGGTCTTTTCATTTCAACTTTGCTATATGGTTGCGAAATTTGGATTCCATATTGTCTCACAATATCCAAAAATTCGATCACTTTCACCAGCAAAAGCTTTGTTCAATTTTGAACATAAAATGGAATTACTTTGTGACCAACACCAATGTTCTGGAAAGAGCTAACAGTCAAAGCATCAAATCGTTGATCATTAAACACTGTCTTCGATTGTCAGCAAGAATGGAAGAGTCAAGATTTCCATGTCAAGTTTTATTCAGTGGACCATTCTTATATCATCAGTAAAACAATAGATACCCTTCTAAAATTCAAGAGGATCAGAGCATTGCAACTGATCTCTCCTCTACTTATAACAGCTTTACAGGGAAGCATATAGCTTGTAATTTTCAATACTTCAAAAACAAATCTAGTATCACTATTCAGATCCTGAGTCTTCTTAAGTCATGATGAACGACTGCATTCTTAATGTGCCTGATACATGTTTTTTTTAATGCTTTATGCTTTGAATATCTGCTGGCTCTCACATTCACTCCAGACCTCAAGTTGAACAACTATATTGCTAAGGATGCTAGAGGAATGGTCAGTTCATTCTATAACTGAAGGAAGTACCTGATTGTTCTGTTATCCTTTATCTTTATAAGAGTCAAATTAGACCAAAACTGGAATATTGCTACTATACCTGTGCTGGAGCTGCTCAATCTTCACTTCTAGCCATAACTAAGTTCAAAATCTTGAGGAAAGAATTATTTTCCACTTTACAATCTCTTTCCCACAGACACAATAATGCAAGCCTGTCACTACTTTATTGCTATTTCCTTATGAAATGTTCAGATGAGCTCCAGTTCAAGAGGAAAGTTCCACTTAGCTTAAATTCAAGAACTGTCACTTTGTGGAACAAATTCCCACACAGGAACTTCCCTGAACACTTCAAATCAAAGGTCATATGTTAGCTATCCTCCTTATCCTAACAATAATCTTCACTTCATACCACCTTCTCTTTCATTCATATTGCACATTTCATTCACCATTAAATGTAAACCTCTATCTTGTGTTTCTCTTGAGCCTTATATTAGATGAAACTTAGTAAAAAAACATGTATCAGGCACATGTATGCACTTGCTACAGATAGACATATAGTATACAATGCTCCAAGCCTCACCTGTCAAAATATTAAGCTTTGAATGGTTTCAACAATAGATCAGTGATTAGGAAATAAGCAAGAATTAAACAAAATAACTTATTATCAAATAGCTTTTTCCTTGTGAGCAAACTTGCTGATAACTTTTTATCGAAAGAAAAAATTAACGTTTATTCTATTCAATGGGGATGGTTTCAAACAAATGATGAGTTGAAAAATGTTTCTCAGTTTGTGTGTGAACAAATATTCTCTATAGGGTTGAAATCTGAACTCTGACCCAAACATGGGTATGATGGACTTGTTCTCAAGTCACTTTTGGGAGAACCTTTGCAGCATGGACAAGAAAAATAAATTGTCTTGATGAAAAATAACATCTTTAAAAACAATTTTTTTTTCAGATTTAGGAAGCAAGCATTTCTGCAACATTGTTCTGTATTCCAGACATCTTTTTCTATTTATGGTTTGATCCTTTTTTTATCAGTCAATGCTTTCACAATAAAAGTGGCATTCACCAACAGAGGGTGCTAACATTCTTAGAAGGTACTCATATTTCTATGTTTAAATATACACTGTGAATTTCAGTATGTCTGTTTTGATTAGAAATATTTACAATAATTTATTTGGTCATATGAAATCTAAAACAATTTGAGCATTGTTCATCATCCTGGAAATAAACATATAATAATATTGTCATTGATATTTATTGTTTTCATTTCAGATATTTACTAAAATCTATTTTTTAAATTTCATATATATAAAGATTACTGTAGGTTGTAAGAAAGATATAAACTCAAAAGTGAAACAAATTATTGAATGATGAAAATATAAATTTGGAAATTATAGAACAATTAAAAAAATTGAAAACATTGGCATTATAAGAACAAGAAAAATACAAACCTTAAAAATGTTGCGAAAAGAGATTAAAAAAAATTCAAAGAGTAAGCAAGAAAAGTGGACTGACCGACAAGAAAACGTTTGATGAATATAGAACTGCAGATCTAATTAGCGGGGAAAGATGCTGAACATTTTCTAAAGGCCTGAAAGCAACCAATCTACCAATTTTAAGTGAAAATCACAAAGAGAATCATGTAAGTCAAGAAAAAGTACACGAAAACTAATTTCTCAACAGTAATGTTTAGTTTTGATTACAGAGTTAATTAGGGTCTAAGGAATATAATCCATCTTAGAGTGTGTTCGTGAAGCAAATTCTTCATTACATGAGTAATTAAAAAACATATAAATAAACATTCCATTCCCAGCTCACCCACACTCCAGATAAAAGTAAGTAAAACATGGAAGATACATAAATTAAATAGTAAATATATAAATATATATGGAAATATATAAAATAATAAATTAAAGTAAGAAAATCATGTAATGTAGAATCACTTCCACTAGGAACATTAGCTAAAAGGTCATCAAGTAACTGTTTGACCTTTGCACAAATTATTGATTCACTTATTCTATCACCAGCCATTTGTTTTTCTTTAATCCACACCAAAAATACATTTTTTATCAATTCAACAACATTCATATGAGATTTACTAAGTTTGGTTATTTTCTTCACCACTTGTACATTTTTTAATTCAGCCTTGTTTTTTGCATTTGGTGGGAAAAGTTGATTCTACCATTCCATACTCTGTACTCTTTGCTAACACTTGTTCTACTTTTATGTTTAGAAATGATTTCCTTCATAATGTCAGCAGTAATCAGTTTCTTCACTCATTTCTGACAATCTCTGGATTTGCTCCCTCTTTTAAAGTTTTCCAATTTTATTTGATTATTAAGTCTGTTTAAGTCTACCTTTTTGATTCATTTAATATTTATCATCAGATAGCTGCATTTATTGTATTTGCAATCTTACTGGTCATTTTGGTGACAGATGAATCTGTTAAAGAGTTTCTTAAAAGAAGAGAAGTGGAGTGAGAGAAGTGGAGTGAGAGAGAAAAACTTTAACTTTGTCCTTCAACTTGGCTATAAATTTAAATATTGGAATATATTTCTTTCTTATTTGATTGTCCTCCTAACCCCACTGTGGCAGGAAAATAGGAGGTTTATTCTAACCATAAAACAATCTGATAGACTCCTCCACCCCATCCTCTTTAAGTGACACCAAATCCACCAAAATCCTTAATGATTAACTATATTAAATTTTGCTCTGAACGCATCTTGATATCTAAACTCTGTGTTTTCTTAATTTTTAAAATGACTAATTTAAAATGTTTGTTCTATGTATTCTTAAGGCTTTTCCTCTCTTTTTGAGTTTTCTAATTTTATTATTATTATTATTATTATTATTATTATTATTATTATTCCTTTGATTTCTGGTGTGGACTCATTTCTTTCGGGGTCCTGACCAGAGCCCTAAGGTCAGAAATGGAATTATGACATTTTCCACTGGGAAATTTTTTAAAAATCACACATATTTTACATAGATAAAGTCCTTTGTAAGGTGTGGGATGTACTTGTAAGAACAATCAATTTTTTTGTATTTCTTTAAGGCATGAGCTACTAGGAATTAGTTCAATGTGTCTACTGGAATCTTTTCCAATCAATCTGAGGGCCCCAACTACAACTGCAATTGTTGATGTTCTCATGTGTTACATTTTTGGCATTTTGATTTCAAGGTCCCTATATTTTGATAGCTCTTTTGAAGATATTCAAAGATACATTGCAGTTTACAGAGACTACCATATCAACAAGGAGGCACTTTTTGTTATTGTGGTCTCTAATCACAATGTCTTGGCAATTAGCTTTGATTGTACTTTCTGTGTGTAGTGTGAAGTCCCATAAAATTGTTACAGGTCCTATCTTTGCAACCAAGTTTGGGTGAAGTTCATACCAATTTCTTGCAGTTTCCTTTCCATAGAAGTTGAACAGGAGTAGAGGCTTATTCCTTGTTTGCTGTTTAGGATTCGGTTTCTAGTCTACTTCAAATCTATACTTCTAACATCTCCACCTAAACTCTAAAATTTTATTTCCTATTTAATTTTTCTTTATAGGAGCAGATAGGCTCAATTATCAGCCAGTTCACATTCCTCTCTGGTCTTTTGAATAAAGTAGAAATTTATCCTTTTTTCCTGTTTAGGATTGGGTTTCATGTTCCTTTCAAAATCTTCACATTTTCTTTCAATCTCATTGACTCTTTGCATCTTGGTGGTGTTATCACCTGGTGCTACCCAATCCTCACTGTCCAGCGTTGTCAGATTTATAAAGGGCTTACATTACATTGTGGGTGATGAATTATTCTCCAAACCTGCAACCCTTATCCAACAGATGAATCATTGCCAACCTTTCATTACTACACTGCTATTACTATGGCAGATGTTCTGATGAATTCCCTTCTTTCATGCCACCAGCTTTGACCATCACAGCTAAGACCTACCATGCAGTTTCATGGTGGCAAACCACTCCCATTCCTTGTGTTACTTTGATAATAACCAAGTTATTAACTGCTGGGAGACTTTTTTTCCCCAACAGCTACAATTTTGTTCTCTTTAAGTATATGGTCAACCAGTATCAATCCTACTCTTCCCCATAATACTCTCTCATATCCCCTACTTACTTATAATCTTACTCAGTAACCTTTTTCCTTGAGATGCCCTTGGGCTTTGTATAAAATAAAAAGGAATGTTTTTAGTAAAAATAATATATGAAATATGAAAATTTGCAAACTACATTCACAAGTACAATATGGAGACTAACCAACAAAATTTAGAGGAAAACATTAGTTTGAATAATGAATTCTTATATAGTATATACCAAAAAAAAGCATTTAAAAACATTTCTTTCATTTTGTGGGATAATCAAGAAAACATCAAGTGAGATGAATGGCTACAGCCTATCAATAATAGTTTCACAATTCATTTTTATGACAAAAAATTAATAAAATTAATAATATAAGAAGCATTCAAAATAATTCCATGTTGGATTTTTGTAGTTTATAAGTTTGTTTTGCTGGATTCAGATTAATTGACAACACAAAACAATTTTTGACATATGAATGCTCTATCTTATCAGAGATAAGCACTATATATACATATATATATATATATATATATATATATATATATATATGTGTGTGTGTGTGTGTGTGCAGGAATTGGTGCATTTGGGTAGCAATGTTTAATTTTTGCAAAAGTTCTTAGCTTAACTTTTTAAAGTTTTTTAAAGTTTTGTATCATTTTTATGATTTTAAAGGGAATCTGAACATAAATTGTCCAATTTCTTCTTAGTGCTTTCAGTTTTCATAAGTCATTCTCAAAAAGTTTATTTTAGCACTGATAGGATTAAGTCTCAGAAGAGACTGAACAATTTATCTTCAAATTATCTCCAGAAGCCAGAAAAATGGTTTGAAGTCTAGAAAAATGAAACAAATGATTCTTAAACAAAGAACTTTTGTTGGTCTTCAACCAAACCTGCATATATCATGCTAAAGTTATCTTTATGCAAACCCAGCTGACAGGGTTAGAACCTTGGTTGGCAACAAGTCTAAGAGAAGAAAACTCTGAATTTCAAACAGGAATACACTCTGCTACTTTCCCAAGAAAGCATGACAATTCACAGATAATAAAGAAAAAGAAAATGTGGATCATCTACATTTGAAGGGACACATGACATTTTAAAAATATTCATAGAAGAAGATATGTGATTAGAATGTCCTCTTTCTGGTCATGAGAACTGGGTTCAAATCTCTTCCATGGTTGATTTGTTAGGAAAGTGACATCTTGATGTTATTGGTTTCAGGGTGGTGATCCCAGCATGTAGCACCTTTCGAAAGTGCCTGAAAAACATACCATGATTCAAGCCTTGTGAATGAAATAGACAGAACAATTTGGAGCTAGGATGAAGTCACAAGTCACTGTGACCGAGGCTTTGAGTGTCCTGGCTTTGTTTAGACTGTCAATCATGCCAGATAATGTGCTCTCTCCCAGAAACAGTAACTAAAGTCTGATCAGCATAGTTGCAGTATAAACCTCTGTGGGTGTTGAACAAACATAAATGTGCCTGAGCAGGCATATGCAACAGGGATTGGATAGCCACCTTAGTAGACAAGCATCCTCAGATACAAGCAACCATTATTATTATTATTATTATAAATGTTATTTCTAGTGGGTATTTGTGTTTCAATTGCTATGCATGTTTTTTTTATCTAGTGAAATTAATAACAACAAGCCTAGATTGAGAGGTTGCACTAAAGAAAACTTGTGTCTCCAACAGGGGAAAAGCCTTTATCCCTTTTTCTATCAGGGAAATGTGCCACTACTAATTTGTCCACATTTCAGCTATAGGAGTGGTTTCCCTGATGGAAAATGAGAGGGTTCGATTTCAGTTGAGAACCACAATTTTTCTTTAGCAGGAATTCTCATTTAGGTCAGTGGGTATTAATTTCATTGTTTAAGATTTTTGTAGTTTATAAGTTTGTTTTGCTGGATTCAGATTAATTGACAACACAAAACAATTTTTGACATATGAATGCTCTATCTTATCAGAGATAAGCACTATATATACATATATATATATATATATATATATATATATATATATATATATATGTTGGCTACCCACTTGTAATCAAGTATGGCCACTGCACAACAATAATCAAGAACCTTTAATGGTATTGTGATTGAATATGGCTTTTTTAACTCAGCTAATTACTTACATCATTTATTACATCCTACATGCATGAGTCACATCATTTGCATCAGCAACACTATCCAGCAATTGGTGTGTGTGTGTGTGTGTGTGTGTGTGTGTGTGTGTGTGTGTGTGTGTGTGTATTATATATATATATATATATATATATATATATATATACTTGCATAATAAATATAAAATATAAACATTGATGGGATTATTTATGTCTGTAATTATTATGACTATGGAATTATTTTTGTTCACTTTTATTTTGGAACAGAGTATCAGTGTACTCTATAAGATCAAAGTATCACTCCCTGTATGCTTTGCCTAGGATCAATGTAGTACCTGTGTACTCTGCCTAACTTTGCAAGTTAATTTTATCATGCTGTTCAAGTAGCAGAAGGCAATTCTGAACATGTCACCAGCTTGTTTACCTTCAGGTCAGACAAATGAATCAGGCCAGGAATTCACTTGTTAATTTTATATGTGTATTTGCTTTAGCATGGCAGAATTTGTAGACAGAGAAACAATAACATACAGAAACAGTCACACTATTCATCATTCTGATTTGAATCAATGATTACTGTTATGCTTAGCTGTGTCTACAATTGACTGTCTTTATCTAACAAGTGCCAGAATTAATAGATATCAGTCACAACCAAAATATAGATGTCTACACCCACTAATTCCATGAACCTATGAATGAACTGGTCTGTGTCCACTGACCTACAGTGAATTCGCACTACCACAGATATTTGGATGAACTCTGACCAACCTATCATGCAGCCATTAGTCAATGGCACAGTTATATCTTAGTAATAAACACATTTCTAATTGTAATTTCAATGCAATCATTTTTCTTTTATAAATTGAAAATAACTCACTGTAGTACAAATTGGTGAACCCTGTTAAGGCAGTTATTATATATGTTCAAATAATGCAGAAAAAAGAGAATTCATATTTACTGAAAAATAGTAGCAAAAAGTAACTTTTTTTTAATAAATTCTTATCTGAACAAAAATACCATTATTCTTCATTTATATTGAACACATTATTCCTTCTGAAAAATATTTCTCTTATGCTTGCCATTCTTTGCATGGCTTACTTATATTTTACAATGTCTGACAGATTGTGAAAAAAAAAGTTCCCTGTGGCTGTGGTTAGCATGTTTCAACCTTCTCATAATTTTATTGTCATTGAATAACTATTTTTTTCTAACTCAATGGAAGTAGAGTTGGAATGGAACAGAAGACAAGAATGCAGTATGACCATTAATAATATTTTCTTGGAATAAAGTTTATTCATAAATCTATAGGTAATTTCTGACAGTAGTCAATGTAAAAGCAAAAGAAATTTTATGTATACAGTAAATAGGTAGATATAAACAAAGGTATTAATATATATAACATACATAACATACATAAAGAATCAGCTCTTACAAATATCTATGAACCACAGATGTTGACTTGAACTTACTTCTGTGCTAACCTGAATAAAATAAAATACTAATTTACCAGATTAAACAAACGATAAATGATTTTTTAAAAGTATCACTTTATATATTGTGTATATATTGTATATATTCAACTTATAAAGTGATAATTATAAAATGAGATGTAGATAGAGTAATGGTTCAAATTGAAGTTGGTTTCGTTTTGTTCACTTTGTGCTAATGCTCTTGGGAAAGGCATGAATCTACCTTCTTCCAGTTACAAGTTAAATAGTGGACTGAGCTCTCTTGCAACTAGTGTAGTAGAACAATTTTGAATTCAAAACCAACCTGAAGATGGATAGACTCTGTCAGGCTATCTTGCCTTAGACACACCACTGCTGCTATAGATGCAGTACATGTGATGCCACAACACCTCTAATAGTTTATGAGATTCATGATGCAGTTTTACATATAGCAGCTTTATTTTCTTAGTAATGCCTACTTTTGTTCTTGACCACTGACCATACATTTCTTCATTATTTTCAGTGATTTCTATAATAAAATCAGGAGCAACACATTTATATCTATAAGAACTCTATTCCCTGAGTAATGCTTGCACTAACCCATACTACTGACAGTCATTGCTTTCTATTTTTAATATAAAGTTTGAATGCTGAAAGTTGCTCAAATACTTTTTATATTAAAAATGATAAAATTCAGTTTTTGATCATCATTTTTCTCCACTCCTAGAAATATTTATATATAAATATTTATTCATGCAAAAATTGGCTAAGACAAGGTAGGAGAGTTGTAGCTTGAGAAAAACTGAAATATTAAAGAGTAAAATAGAATTAAGATTACTATTTCCTTTTCTTCCTGTCATGATGTTATTATAACAGGAGAAAGCTATGGAAGAAAGATTTATTCTCCCATTTGTATTTCCCCCATCATGGGCATTATTATATCCATTATAATATAACACCATATTTCATGGACAGAAAAGAATTGAAAAAGAATGACAAACATGCACTGTTCTCAGAGAGACTTTTATACTACTAAGTTATACTATATATATATAAAACTATATATATATATTTACATATGTCTCACACAGAGAATAATATATCTACATAAAGTAGAAAAAAAAGAGTCTCACATATAATATGGAGATTCTTCTGGAGAAGCCATGTTTATGACTCCAGATTCAAACAGGCCATATTCATCTACTATATCTCCAGTGAGGTCATATTCTTTGAACGAGAAACAGTGAGTCTTGGGTTTTCCCAAATTGGTGACTGTTAGCTGACATTTCTTTCTATATCTGGGGAAGATATATTCCCAAAGAGAAATAGCAGTGTGGACTTGTAAACTTTAGCATTTGCTGGAGGAGGCAGATTTAACCTTAGCTCAGATTAAAAAATCAACTGCTTGGTTTGGCTGCTGTAAACACATTGAGTGACTGGCCACTCTTGTCACTGCTTGAAAAGATGTCACTAAATGTCCAGTCACATGACCCATGTGACTTATCTCCACCAAATGGAGATAATTGCCTTCTGCATCCCTACATTATAAATGTAAAATGCATTATAGTTTTGATATATTTGCTCTATTTGAGATTCTTGATAAAATTCAAAGAGTCAGCAATATTATTTTTCTTGATCAGGCATTTCAGTTTTGGTTACTTTTCCACCACCATAAAGTTCCTTCCCTGTGCCTTTTCTATAAATATTCTCATGGTAATTGTTCAGATAAGCTCTTCGCTATGGTACCTAGACTTTATGAATTTAAGTTCAGTACTAGGTTGGCAACCAGGTCTCATCAATGTACAGTTTTTGTTTGTTTGTTTGGGGTTTTATGGCATATCAACCACTACGGGTTATTTAATGCCAGATCCAGTATTTACTAGATATATCAAAAACGTATAGCTGGCAACATCATTGTTTCAAAAAAAAGTATCCCTGGCAACATCATTGTTTCAAAAACGTATAGTTGGCAACATCATTGTTTCAAAAACGTATAGTTGGCAACATCATTGTTTCAAAAACGTATAGCTGGCAACATCATTTTTCAAAAAAGTAAAGCTGGCAACATCAAAGTTTCAAAAACGTATAGCTGGCAACATCATTGTTTCAAAAACGTATAGCTGGCAACATCATTGTTTCAAAAAAAAGTATCCCTGGCAAAATCATTGTTTCAAAAACGTATAGTTGGCAACATCATAGTTTCAAAAACGTATAGCTGGCAACATCATAGTTTCAAAAACGTATAGCTGGCAATATCATTGTTTCCCATCACATTTTAGGGGTAAGGTGTTAGTATATTTAGTGTAGGGTTTGGGAGGGAAAGTTAATTGTAAGTTGTAGTTGTTTTGGGATGGGTTAGATGTGATGGGGCATGACATGACCAGCCGATTGATCGGATCGACGGCCTTTTGGTTGGATGTAGTTTATCGTCATACCCAGGACATGGATGTAGTTTATCGTCATACCCAGGACGTGGATGTAGTTTATCGTCATACCCAGGACGCGGATGTAGTTTATCGTCATACCCAGGACGTTCAATGTACAGTTGAAGTGGCTAGATGTAACCATAAATTCTATGCTAACAATTTCTTTTCTCACACTTCTCGCTTGTGGACTTCCTTCTGGCTCCATAAATTCCAGCCAATTTTGATCTTCAAAAATTTAAATACAATGTTAATCATTATCTGCTGCCTTCATGATTACTTTTCTATTGTTCTCAATCCTTAATAATGTTTCTGTTTTCTAACTCTTTCATACTTAGTAACCACTTGTGTCTTAGTGGCTTTACTGCCTTGCAAAGGGTGAATTTGATTTTTCTTTTAAATTAAAAAAAAAAAAGGGAAAAGCATCAAGTCATGCAAATGTGCAGAGATCAATGACTAAAAATCACTAGTTAAGTATTTGTAACTTAAGCTGATATTGGAAAAGAGAGAGAGAAAAAAAAGAGTAAAGATTTAAGATAGAAAAAAAGAAGTTGCAATGAAGTTTTAAGTAAAAAGACAGAATAACCTCAATGTTACAAGGTGGATAAATTCTTTTACCAAATCATTCATTCATTTAAAATCAGATAAATTTATGAAAACTTTCAGTTTAATCCTGACTGGAAAAGCTCTTGCCAACAAGAAAGTGGTCAAGATGTTTGAGAAAATTGTAATTCATAGCAGAGTGACAGGATGAATAGGTTGTGTGCAATAAAGTTCCACTTTTAATTGAGTCAACTCTCATAACATCATTCTTACAATGGGAGGGCTAGTGTTATCAGGTGGCCAAATGATGCTCTTGCAATTTACCAAACTGAGAACTGTTTGAGATTTGAATACATTATTTCAGGCTTGTGAATTAACATGATTATACTGCTACATAATGTCTAATAGCCTTTATGGCAGTGAATGCTGGACAACCTCTTCACAAATGAAGAAAAGACTTGACAAGGGCAAAAGGTCATTTTATCAATGAATGTTGATAATCTCATGAGTAAAGAGTGGGACAAATGATAACTTTTAAGGTGAATAGAATTTATAAAGAAATTGTTGCTAACAATCGGAAATAAAGTGTTGAAATACTGGGAACATTTATATGTTCCCAGCATTTCAAGAAAGAAGGTTTGGAGAATTTTACACTTAAAGAGTACATTGAAGGCAATTAGAGGAAAAGTGTAGGAAATCTACTTGACAAGTCTGAACAAATGGATGGAGCAATGACTATCAGAAAGGCAAATATTGCTGAAATGACAAAAGAAAGTAAGTGCTGTAGAACCAACATTGATCATACACAAAAGGGACATATCATAAAGAGAAAGTAAGAGTGTTCAAACTTATCTACATATCTATATGAATTGTTAACTTGTCTATATATCTATATGAATTTCATAATCCTCTCTCTCTCTTTCTCTCACTCTCTCTTTCTCTCACTCTCTCTATATATATGCATTTCAAACTCATCTATATATCTATATGATATGCCTTTCAAACTTGTTTACTTTCAAGGAAGCTATGATGCATAAAATCCTGCAATAATTGGCAATGCTTCATCAAATAATTACTTCAAGATAATGTTGCTACTGATACTAAAACCTAAACATAAATAATATAGCCAATTAGCTATTTTGGGAAAATCAAAATCAAAATCTATATTATTGTCAGTTGCCTTTGTGGCCTATTTAGTAAGGCTGCTGCTCAGCAAAAACAGACCTCCAAGGAAGCATAATGCTATTTTGAGTCTCACTAGAAGTATATTCTTTATTTTACATCCACACTGCTTGATGAAATTTGTAGAATAAAGGCCTGAGAAGTTACAATAAAAAGTAGCTGAAATTAAGATTAAAAAATACGAGTCCTAAAGACTAATAAACAACAAATCATTCCTGTTCCACTAAACATTTACCGTAACTTTCTAGAACTGATTGTTTTAGTTTATATTTCCATTTTAATCTGCATCTCATATCTGTGAAGATCTTCATGTATGATACATTATTCTAAATTATTCTATTTATCAAGTATTTTTTGGCATTCAATTTTAAGCTGTTATTATTCTATGATCTAAACCAAGTGACAATAAACTTTTTTAAGAAGTGAACCAGACTGACACAGTTTTTTGGACTTTTTTGGCCAAGAAAAACTTATGGAATTATTTAATGATTTATTTTAATAATTTGTTTTAGGCATCATTTCATAAAATATTTTTTCATCTATATAATAAATGCAAATGTCAGTGTGTCACTGTGTCACACTTTTTCAACTTAAAGGGGCACAATTCTCTAACTTTCAATTGTTCATTTCAAATGAAAAAAAATACTGTTCTTAAATTACAGTGTTTCAAAATAAAATTGTCTGTGTCTTCAACTTTATTCCTGGAGGCCATAGCCCAATATATCATACCATTTTTAAATCAGGACAACTCCATGAGCAAATTAAAAACATTCTGAGCCAGATCCGGACCCACAAACCTGAAATTCTGGATTCCCAAGTTTTCATTACTGCAATTGTTTTCAGTGATTTTTTTACATGATTTTTTGTAACAAATTTTTTTGTACAATAACAATTTTTATAGCTTGAAAATAAATTTGGGAATAATCAAAATTTATTGTGGAATCCAGTAAAAGTCAGCCATGAAATAAAAATAATTGTTTGTACAGAAAGTAAGAACCTACATACTTAAAATTGTCCTTAAATTAAGTGGCAACAGAAGAATTATCATTGAATTTTTAAAAAGTAAACTTAAATATTAATGCAATACTTAAATGCGTCAATCAATTTTGAGTTCTTCTGTAGTTTATTGTTGCCTATTACATCTACTCCTCCCTACCTATTGTGATGAAGGCCCCTTCTGCAGGAGCTAGCTTAAATGTCACCTGAATGGGTGGCTTTTAAGCTAGCTATGAATAAAAATTACAATTCTTTTCAGAGGAGTGTTAAAAGATGAAAAATCAGTGAGAATGATGAAATACTTTTTTCTGAGGTAAAAGTAAAACTAAACCAAGTTATGGTTCAGAATTTGGCATCCTATTAAAATTTAATATAAATGTTGTGATTAATGTTGCATTTAAATTTTTGAAGATTGTAGGTGGCAGGAAAGCAAGAAATTGGAAGGGAGTTTCACAGGCAAGAAGTGTGAGAATAGAAACTATTAGAAATGGCAAATTGAACACTGAGACTGGGTGTAGCTAAAGGTTGTAATTTTCCTCTAACAACCACAGTTGCATAACTAGAGGGAGAGTGCCTTTCACAAACCAACAGCATTGGGGTTGTCAGGGATGTTATCATTTAGTATTGCCTTTAACTACTGTTCTTGCTCATCCTGATCTTTGGGAAGATGAAAGGCCTAAACCTTATTTTGTTCACTGTAATTGTTATAGCACCCTGTTAAACAGCCGTTTCTGATCATTTTGAGAATGATTAAGCAATAAAATTACCAGAATTTATTTTGCAAAATTTACAGAGTTCCCATATCTGGAAAGATTTGAAATTCCCATACCTCAGAAGATGCAAAATTTCCAAGTCTGGACAAACCTTGGATGATGCTAAATAGTTCAAATGTGAGAATTTAATTTAGCATCTTTCAAAGTTTGGACAAGGGAATTTAAGGTTTTAGCAATATAAATTATTCCTTAGAAAAATCAAAATTTGTTATCAACACATTAGATTAACATTTTGTGACAAAAATCTTTACAACTACAACTGGTTATCTTTTTTTTTAATCATTTCAACATAAGCAAGGTAATGAAGCCCCTAATGGGCTGCAAATAGTTCAGGTTAAATTTTTGGTAAGGCAAGCACCAGTTCATCCACTATTAGAAAAGCAGGCAAATAAATAGTTGTCTGAAAAATGATTTTGCTTTTGTTTGTTTAACAGCATATCAACTCCTTATGGTTCATATAATGCCAAAATTTAATTTTCTTGGGAGCTTTGAAGTAATAAAATCATTATATATGTTAGTCTGCTTTCACAATTGAGTACATGGCAGATGATACTCAGCTTTTGTGCATATACATGTTTTCTGTGGACATAATTACTAGCGGTGGGGATATGTGTGTTTTATGTTGTAGTTTTGTTGAAGTTATATTTTTGAATACAGTTTGATTTGATTTCTTTAAGAAATTGAAGGATATTATGTGGGTTAATGTTATGAAAGAGTTCTTTCATGTTGATTGTTTGGCTGATTTTATTTAGCAGTACCCAGGACCATGAAATATGACAAAATTCCAAATGTATGTTTTGCAGTGGCTACAGTACCAATGAGTAAGGAAGGGCCTTGTTGGAGTGTTTCATTTAGGGTGTACCATAACCCATGCTAACAGAAAAAGGAATGTGAGGTAACATATAACAATGGAGATGATGTATTGTTAAAGTGAAATGGAGGATTTATTTTCTTTTGTCTCAGGTGATGTACAAAAATGATGAGTGTGTTAATTTTGGGATTCTACTACATATATAGGAGTTGGTATTGCATTGTAGAGAAAGATTCCATGACAAAAATATACAAATGTAAGAGCTTTATTACATCATAGGAGTAGAGGTTTCCATTGGATAGTAACTTTGGCTGCTGCTTTTAATATTAGACTACTGGCACTTCTGTAACTGTCTTCTGTTGTCAGTATCAGGCTTCAGTGGGTAGCCCAGTTAAAATGAGTGAGGGACAAGCAAATGACAGTGGTAACTCAGATGAGCCTTGAGTCATGGAGCTGAATTAATTGTGGTTTATATAGTGTTGGACTGGCCCAAAAACAAGCTGTTGGTTGAAGCCAAGTAGCACTTTTCTGATTGGTCAGAAAATAATTTTATGATTTTTTATATTTTCTCTTTTTTTGTGTCCTGGAAGTGGAGGCATGAAGCTGAACTAAAATTAAACAAGTTAGTGTCATTTGAACACTGATTGCCAAGGTGAGCATTTCCATTTTTGTTGAAGAGTGGGAGTCCAATAAGTGATAACATATATCTACCATCTCACATGTTCTTGTTTTTCTTTTTTGAGTGTTGACTGATTTAAGGAGTGCTTTCTTTTGGCTGGTTTGATGAAAATAGCTGACTGCTATTTCTGTATCAATTTTCTCTCTTTCACACACACATTCACAAACACACACAATATCTGCTGCTTTTCAATGGAATTTTTTTCAGTTTTTCATTTCATTGCACAATAACATTTCTTATGAATCAGTTCATCTTGAATAAAATGTTGTCATTTTCTTCCAGTCATTATTGAACTTTACCGTCATGTTTCACAGTAAAGTGGAATTGCCAATTTCAATGCTATTTGATACTGGATCAAAATTGAACTATTCCCGTGATTCAGGATTATTCAGCATTGTTAAATTATTGTAATTTGATAATACATTGATCTGACCAATTGAAATGCTGATAAGGATATCAATTTTTTTTTTACTCATCTTTATGCACATTACATACAATTTCTTATGCAATGTAAACCTGGTTTTCAATTTCTAACATTTGTAAAGAACGATACTCATATTCTTTTTTCTTGTCATTGTTCAACATGAGCTTTTTAAGCCTGAAATGTCATAAATTATGAGTGAATGGCTTGACAATTTCATTCTTTATTTATCTTTTATACACCTAAATTCACAGCGTGAAAATTCATTTTTGATGTAAAGATTTTCTTCCACTCTCATTTTCCATTGGGCTTATTATATTTTTATTCTTGATAAAATAAGAATCATGAAAATAGAAAAAGGTTGCTAATCTAACAATAACAATGAGGAAAGAAAAAAGAAATCTGTTTTTTTTTCAGATTCCCCTTTTCAAAAATCATCTATCTCTTCTCACTTACATATAATAAAGAAAAATTGTCCACGTATGCTTCTTATAATATGTGAATATAGTAGGCAGATGAAAGAAACACAAGAGATGGAAAAACATAATGATATTAATAATAAGACTAATAATATTTATTGTAGGCCTTTTGACCAAATAGAAGCATATGAAAGATGTTAAAAATCAGAATTTTCGGACTACAATCCTAATCAGGGCAAACAACTAACCTAAAACTGTTAGATCTCATCAGTAGTATAACGTGAAAAGAAATTCCTCCCAAAATAAGTCCTACATCATTTTTTTATTTCTCGTTGAGAAAGAACACAGGTGTGTCTAAAAATTCTGATTTTTAACATCTTTTCCATCATGCTTCTGTTTGTCAAAAGTCCTACTAATATACAATAAATATTATTAGTCTTATTATCAATATCATTAATTTTATTATTTTTCTTGTCTCAAAATTCTTTCATCTGCCTACTATACATATATATATATACATATATATCAGTATGTATATATATATATATATATATATATATATATATATCAGTATATATGTATATATATATATATATATATATATATATATATATATATATATATATATATCAGTATATATATATATATATATATCAGTATATATGTATATATATATATATATATATATCAGTGTATATATATATATATATATATATATGTCAGTAGATTCAAGTTCTAAAAGCAGTAGTATAACACCTGAAGAAGAGGAGAAAAAAATCAGCATGTTCATATGGTTTTCAGTGTTTAGATACAGCCAAATTAAACCTGCTGATTGGCTAATACTTCATGAGTCAGATGAAATTCATGGTAAGTCTGATAGGTTTGATAAGGTCAAATTGGTAACTGATCTCAAAAATGACCTTCAGTTTGTTGGTAACTGGTGCAAAAAGTAGCTTGTCAATTTTAACTCCTCCAAAATGAAACTGCTCTCTTTTAACCATCTGAGAGAACCTTTTCTGCCTTCCACCCACATAGCTGGTGCTAACCAGCATATTCTCAGGCTAAGACTTTTCACTGTCATGAAGTGGAACAACTATATTGAATCAGTTGCTAGGTCTTCTGCCAAGGAAGTTAGTTCATTGTGTCATTCTAGACCATTATTCTTGCCAGAATCATTCTTACACTTTTATAAGTACACCATTTTTCTGTATATTAAATATTGATACCACATCTAGTTTGATGCTTCTGCTATGTATCTTGATATTTGTGACAAAATTCAGAGAAAAATCTACAATGTTATCAGTCCTAAGCTGGCATCTCAGCTTCAGTCACTTTCTCACTGCTGTAACATAGGTTCCCCATACATTTTCTATAAATATTTTTATGCTAATTGTTCTGATGAACATTCTTCTTTGGAACTTTCATTTCATGAATTTAAGTTCAGAACTAACTAGATTGGAAGCTAGGTCTCATCATTTTACTGTTGAAATTGTTAAATGTAATCATAAGTTATATGCTAACAGATTTCTTCTCTCACACTTCCTGCTTGCAGAACTCTCTTCTGGCTTCTTGCTTTCCTGTCAACTATGATCTTCAAAAGTTTAAATGCAATACCAATTCTCATGCTCCTTTATTGTTTTTAATTTTTTTCTCAGGTTTTTCATTCATTTTTCCTTCTCAGTAACCCTTTGTATCTTAGTGGCAAAAAGTATTAACCTTAGGAGAAACTTAATTTGCAGAAGAACAGCATTATTTAAAGTTTGCTGAAAAAATGTGGCATCATATAGCCTCTAACAAGTTTGGCTTGTGGACTTGATAGCATCTCTGAAATTACCCTTAAGAAATGTGCTCCTGAAGTGACTCCAATTCTCTTCAAACTGTACAATAAGTGTATTTCTGCTTGTTGGAAATACTCTTCTGTAATTCCACTCTTTAAGAACTCAGGTGAACGATCTGATCCTTCAAACTATTGGCCTATCAACCTTCTATTTCTTTTTAGCAAAGTACTAGAGTCTATAATCAACACTGAATTAATTAAGCATCTAACATTGCAGGTCCTTCTTTCAGATAAGCAATATGGCTTTCATTTCTCCAAGTCAACTGGTGATGAATTAACAATTATTGCTAAAAGAGTCTAGCAAGTTTTAGATAAGAATGTTGAAACTCAGGCTACTACTTTGGATATCTCAAATGTATTTGACAGTTTGGCATATTTGTCTTCTTCACAAGTTGAAAGGTTATGGTAATTCTAAATGTATTTTTGATCTTTCTTATCAAATCACAAAATGAAAGTTGTCTTGAATGGCTACTCTTCTAGATCTTGCATTAATGCAGGTGTCTCCCATCCTTAGACCTATGTTCTTCCTAATTTTCATCAATAACCTTTCTGATGGCATCATTTCTCAACTCTGTATCTATGCTGATGACAAATATTTACTCCTGTCTTAATAGTAAGTCTGATTGGTTCAATAAGTTCAAATTGGTAGCTGATCTCAAAAATTATCTATATTCTCTTGTTAATTGGGGCAAGGAATGCGCTTGGTAATTTTACTACTTCCAAAGTGAAACTGCTCTCTATTAATTGTCTGAGGGAACCCATTCTACCTTCCATCAACATGGCACAGGCTAGCCGTCAGGAGAGTGACTCATTGCATCTTCTCAGGCTAACACTTTAGGCAATATTTCTCTTCCCACCCCCTGCTCTATCTTACATATTTATATTTATTTGTCTCACACACTTATTATCAACCAAATCCCACATAGACCAACTAGAATAATGATAGACATTCACACAAGAATTATACGCATGCATGCTGCTTGACAGGACAGATACACGCGACGTCTACTTAACCGATGATGAAGAACAGAAAATAAAAAATACCAGAATTTTCTTTTCTCCTCCATATTTCATTTCTGATTAAGTGAAACATTTCTGAAAAGTAAAATGTGTTAAGTTTATAAACATTTCCTATTTATTTATCCTATCATTCTATCAGATTCTAATACATATTTGATCCAAATTCATACATACTGTATATGTATATATATATATATATATATATATATATATATGATTAATACAAATATAAAATTTGTCACTTAGCTGGTTGATGTTATTCTCAGCATAGAGTTTTGTAAACAGACTCTCCAGCAATCACTCCATCCACTTGCCAAGAGATATCAGTAATTTTATATATATATATATATATATATATATAAACAAAAATAAATAAATTTACTTTGTTTATCTTTCTTTAACTAATAGCTCATTAACGCCAGTTTCTTTATCTAGCCCTCATACCAGAGATGACAAATTCTGACATCAAAACCCCTTATGTATATTGTGTGGTCCACCACACACAACCCAGTACATTTAAGGTCTTGGTGAGGTCAAACTTTGTGATAATATAACATGCGATCATCAAAACATCTAACGCATGGCACACAGTGCACCTGTATGGGCTATGTTGTTTTGATGGAGAGAGCGTGCTTTGTGCCACACAAGCAGCTGACCATTTTAAACAAATTTTAGTGCCGATTGATCAGTAGCTGGATAATAGTTCAATACACACATGCACGCACACACACACATGTGCACACACACACACACACACACACACACACACACACACACACACACATATATATATTTAAATTAATGCTCCGTTTATAATAAACAGTATTAACAATATTTACCAGCCTGAATGTCTGAGAAATCTCAAAGAAAATATGTGTCCTTCGAACCTGCATCCTACATTGAACCATCATGTAGCCTGACATGCTATACTATTTAGCTACAGAGGAAGTATCTGGTTAAATTATTGTTTTTAAACTACAAACTTCGTATGATTTCTCTCGAACACTCATATCTGCTCAAAGTGTCTCTTAATGTAAACTACATTATGAAATGGACTAAGTCCAACAATTATTTTAATATATTTTTTTGTTTATACATTATTTTTATAGAGACAAATATTTAAGTAAATGCTCTGTTTATAATAAACAAATAAATAATACATCATATTTTCTTTGAGATTTCTCGCACATTCAGGCGAACAAATGTTGTTAATGCTGTTCATTATAAACAGAACTTAAACATTTGTATCTATAAAAATAATGCATAAACAAAAAACAAATTAAAATAATTGTCATAATATATATATATATATATATATATATAAAAAGAAATATAGTCTTAAAGTGTGCTATATTTATGGGATAAAGTACTCAATATCAGAGATAGAGCGTGTGTAAATATAAAAGTGGACATGGAAGTCAGCACTTAGAGGCGACAGTCTGTTTCATGCTAGTGCAATCATCAGGCCTGACGATTGCACTAGCATGAAACAGACTGTCACCTCTAAGTGCTGACTTCCATGTCCACTTTTATATATATATATATATATATATATATATATATTCGAACACAAGAAAGATTAAATGAAAAGCTTAACCATTCCTATCATTTTTAATGAAATATGCATAAATGAAGGATTGTTGCCTAAATACCCAATATATATATATATATATATATATATATATATATATATCACTCAATGACTTTGTTATTTTCTGTTTTTCACCATTTGTTAGGTCCTTTCCATTACACATGTTGCAACCTATTTTACAGAAAAAGAAAAAAATTGTTTTCATTAAATTTCAGAGGACTTAAATTAATATTAGTATAATCAAGATAATAACTTCAGACTACAGTTTTCATAATAATAATATTTTAATAAAACATGTTTAAACTACCTAAAAATTTAACTCAAACTTTGTTCTGATATCTAAATTGTCTCAAATTTGACAAACTTTGTTCAGAGCAAATTCAAGTTATTGAGATGTATGTGATTTGCATAATAATTTCATACAGACAGCACATATATATATATATATATATATATATATTTATTTGGGTTCATTGATTTTGTTTTTATTTTTTAGTTATTTATTCTATTTCATCTATTCTAAAGGGTGTGATTTGGTAATTTGTTTGGGTTAATTTATTTTACTTATTTTATTGTCATTTTGTTTATTTATTTATATTATTTTATTTTATTTTATTTATTTTCATTTTTCGATTTTTAAGTAACATAGTAAAAATTTGTTTTCATGTCTGCATTTTGAGATGACTGTCGCCTCTAAGTGTTGACTTCAATGTTCACTTTTATATTTACACACGCCCTATCTCTGATATTGAGCACTTTATCCCATAAATATACCACACCTTAAGAGTATATTTCTTCATATATATATGTGTGTGTGCGTGTGTGTGCATGCATGCGTGTGTGCATGTGTGTGTGCGTGCATGTGTGTGTATGCATGTGTGTTTGTTTGTGTGTCTGCTTACTTGAAAGTAACATACCTTCTTCAAGTATTACCACTTATTTGACCAAAGTGTTCTAAGGTCTCATCTTAACCAAAATAATATTTCTCTTATCAATATAACTCATCATAATAATAATACTCACATCTTATTCAACATTAAAAATAAAACAATCTACATGAAATAAAATATACTCCAGTCTACGAAACTGGATTGTGCATATTTTAAATAATAAAACTAGTCCAGCAGAAGAATTTTTCTGAGTTCACGTTACAAGACTAAAATTACTGACACTGTAACCAATGGCTTTTCTTGACTTTTCCAATGAAAGTTTTCTGAGAAAAATTCTTAAACCATAATGTTCTCAAAGAGAAATGTCAATACAACATCAGTTTGAATTCATAATAATCTCTTCTGACAAATAGCACCTACTTTTTGCTCCATTGTATGAAAACAAAAGAAAATACATAAAAATTAACAAAATATTCCTTGTCTTTAATAATACATGCATGAATGAAAAGATTCCTGTCTAAATATTCATTATTTATATATATATATATATATATATATATATATATATATATATATATATATATATATATATATATATATATATAAATAAACAGACTGAATGGAAAAATTAAATATAAAACGAAAATCAATATAAACACAAGTTGTAGATTGATATGAATAAAGATACATCGATAATAAATTGGAACAAAGTGAATTGGAATGAAATCAAATTCTAAATATAAATGTGTTAATTCTTCTTCCTGTTCTGCAGAACTTTTATTTACCAATGCTGCAAAGACTTTAAAACTTTATTCTTTCAATAAATTCTTCCTCAATTTCTTGATTTCCTTTTATTTTGTTTATTTATTATTTCTGCACTTAAATGAGACAATCAAATTGTCCAAATCATTATAAAAGTTTATAGAGTTTTAAGTAACATTAACAAATGGTAATAATAGATGTCTTTCTAAAAATGGTAAAAATTCTAAGATTAGATAGAAGCAAAAAGATGATGTTTTTTTAAAGCATCATAATAAAAATATTGATTTTTTGACACAGTTCAATAGTGACCCTTAGCTCAAAAGTGAGAGGTAAAAAGAATTTTTAAAAATGGCAAATTTTGAAAACATGAAAAAAATATTTAAACAGCTTTTCTCTTTAAGGAATCGATTTTTCACCCAAATTTTAGCCTTTGAAAAAGAAACAAAATATTTGATTGTAGTTTTGCATTATTTGAAAATTTTATTTGTTTTGATAATAAAAAAATCATGCACCAATAAAAACAGATTTCTTTAGAAAATTATTTGACCATCAGTAAATGATTTCCGATGACAAAACTATTTTCTGAAATGTTAAAAGATTTTCCTTTAATTTGTTATAGTGAAACTATTGTATTTAATTGCAGGCATTTATTTTTCCTGAAAAGTTTATTAATCAGTCATTCAGCACTTAATTAAAAGTTCTCTTTTTACTGATTTTAGTTTTCTTTCTCAGACTTATATTTATTTTGCCAAATCCCATCTTGTTATCTGATATCTCATGCTATACTACTCCAATTTCCAGAAATTACTAGTGAATTCGATTTTGATGGCTGACTCATAACTGAAATTAATCAAATCTTAATTGGTAACAATAAGCAAGAAGGCATCAAAATGATCAGTCATTCAAAGATTAATGGTAATTGAAATATTTATTTATTTCTTCTTCATCTGCTTCAATTCCTTTTAGAAACTTCCATATCATTTTCTTCTTAGTTTTGTTAGCCAATCACATATTCTGGCCTTAGCGGTTTTTGTTTTTTATTAATGCAATTTTATGATGGAATACTTTTATAGCATGTTCAGCATATCATCAGGTATATTGGTTTGCATTTTGTGACTTTTCACAGTTATTTAAAAATCACTAACATAACATAAATCTGTTTAAAACTGCATATGATTTGAAAATAACCAAAAACTATGTTTACTTAAGTCATTGAAATTAAAAGATGATGGAACAAAATGGTAAATAAATTTTCAGCCCTCAATTTATTTACCATTTTGTTCCATTTTTATCTGCCATCTTTCAAACAACTTCATAATTTTATCCAAACAGAATCTTTTAACATTTTGAACAAAGAAATTGCTCAAGGTATTTTTGCAGTCTTCCAGTAATTTTATTTTGTTGATTAGGAGGATTCTCTAACAATCACAATAAATGGTCATCTGAAAGTACAATATCTAGTGAATACAACAGACAAGTGAAAACCTCCCAGCTCTAACAATTTTTGCCTTGTCATAAACATTACATAGTGTTGTAAGACTGTGGCCTTATATTCCCCATGTAGCCTACAGGGTTAAAAAACATACATTAAAGTTATATGCAGTTTAGCATTCTCCTGATTTAATTCCAGGTGCTTTTTATTGATTGCTGCTGCTTTCAGTTAGTCTAATTGGGAGCAGTATTTATTTGAAGTAATCATATGGTTTTCTAGAAAGAACTTATAGTAGGGAATCTCCTTCCAACCTCATAAACAACATCACCTACTTTGACAAAAGACTAACTTTTGGTACATTTAAAAATGAATGATGAGTAGTAATTCTCAAGGAACTTATCTGTTCTCATAACTCAATCAAAAGCAATCATTTTGAATTAAGTTAGTTAAACTCAGTATTCCTCATACATTTACACAAAAACAAACCTTTTAGAGTCACACTTAATACAACTGAAAGTTTTTGTCTTATATATTTTTAAAATGATGTGTTTCAATCCCTATGACAAACAATGATTAAAACTAACTTGATAGGTTTATATAATTGTAGTTTTAAAGGATAAAAGGAAAACAAATCTTCATTGTGTTCCAAAACACAGGAATCACTGTTCAATTTTATGGAAAGAATAAACAAAAGCATAATCACAAACAATATACCAACCCAAATTTGAAGATATGAAATTGTCACTCAGTTCTATTGGAAAAGAATTCTGGTAAACTGAAAAAACACACTACTCCTAGCAGAATTTTGAATTCTGCTCCTCTTTGTGCCAACTTACAGTTATATATATGTGTGTGTGTGTGTGTGTGTGTGTGTGTGTGTGGTATGGGTCTAACTTCCTCTTCCATGATCATGTGCCATATCATCAATCATTTCACCCCTGATTACCCCTGATCTAAAAGTAACTGCTTCCTTAAAGAAGATGAGAAAAGTTAAAGAAAGAAAATAGAAAAAAATCCATTTCTATTTACATCAATTTCTAATTAACTTGGTTTAATTTTAATTATGCTATCTTATACATTTTTTTAAAATCAGTATCACCCCAACCAAGTCAGTACAGCCACTAAAACACAAGGGGTTACAGGGTGTGGAGGAATTAGGAATAGAAACATTTGTAATGAACAGAAAGAGAAAAAAAGCAATCAGGACAATAGATAGCAATTGACATTGCATTTAAAATTTTGCAGATTAAAGTTATCGGGAAAGCATGGACCTGAAAGAGAGTTCCACAAAGAAGAAGTGCGAGAAAAGCAACTTACAGCTACTTCTAGCCAGCTCAACTGTAAATTGATGAGATCTCATCCATTTCAATCTCTCTCTCTCTCTCTCTCTCTCTCTCTTTCTCTTTCTCATTCTGTTATCTTTGTGATTCTACAATACCAGCCTTGTTGTCTTTTCATCTGTCATCATTATACTTTTCAATATCCAACGATAAATATTCAGAAAATGATGAGCCATATCATTAACTGAGATGTACAATGAAATTTCCACTGAAATGTACAATGTAAATTTGTTGGGGGGGGGGGGCGCTTTACATGCACCTTATTTTCAATCTGGCCAGATGAAGAACCTTCCCAATTCCCACTAGCCATTAGTAATCGGCATGAATATCTCCATTCATGCTTAATTACTACTCTCAGAGATAGCAAGTTCTCTGCCTGCCCGGATCTATGTAATATATTGTATTAAAAGAGCGCCTCCATTTTAGAAATACGTTCCTTTTCTGCAATGGCGCTTTTCTTTTTCGGTGTCATTTCTCTGCAGTTTCATTAATGCTTGGGCTGCGTATGGCCTTATAAGAAAGGGATTTTACAACCAACCCATCAAGCTTCTCTGCCAACAATTCCAAACAAAAGCATCCCACTGCATCTCATCTACTAGTCATGTCTCCAAAAATTATTATTATGTGTAATCATTTTAAGGTAAATTCAGTATTTATCCTAGTTCTTTAAGTGATACCTTACTTCAGCTGTCGTTTCATTCCCCCAGTACATCATTACAGGAATTTTCCTCACCCTGACAGAATTATAGATTGGCTGATTTCAAATCATCTCTTGTTGAAGTTTCCATCCTAGCAAGGACACACTACTTACATCATCAATGTAGGATTTTGTGACCTCTTTCATTTTCTTCACTTGCCCAATATCTCTTTGATGGTCACAGTAATTTTCATGAGGACTTCAGTCCAAATCCTAAGCAAGTTAATTCACCAATTGTTATTTTCACAGTCCCTCACCCTGACAGAATTGTAGGTTGGCTCATTTCAAATCATCTATTGTTGAAGTCTCCATCCTTGCAAAGTTACACCACATACATCTGTGGTATCTCCTCATAAGTGATGCATCATGGAGCTATTAAATTCTAGGAATATCAAACAATGGTCAGATTTTATTTTTTGTTAGCTGAAATATCGCCATCAGTAACAACACCACTTTCTACCTTCCCCCCACCCAGGTAACAACACCACTTTCTGCCTTCTTCAATTCATCTTTTTACTTCCTTCTCAAATTTGACTTTTATCCTCAACTCTCCTTCTTAGGAACACTCATAACAACTCACCTCATCATTCAACATGTGAGGCTCTCCTTTCGAGAACCACTTAAATATCCATTGTTTACCATCCAATTCTACAAGTAAATCCTTGTCATCAATCTTACAAGAAATATCCTCCTCTCTAGGGCTTGCAACAATTTCAGGGCTTTTAATTTTTCTCTCTTATGATAACTCACCCTGCCCCCAAATCTTTTCCTTCCTCATTAGCTGTAACCCACCCAATTGTGTCTACATCCATTATTATGTCAATAACATCAACATTTTAAGCACATCTATATGAAGTTTCAGTCATATCCGATGAACCATTGAAGCAAATGATAGGTGCAAACAATAGGGACAAAGGATGGAAACAATAGGGACAGTTGGTAACTAAAATTTTATCATTAATCCTAAAGATAAATGAATTAAATTTTTTAAATCTGAAAAAGTTTGAAATTCATATCTGATAAGTAAATAAGAGATTCAAAGTTACCTTTAACTTAAAAGAATTTTGAAAATTATTTAACAGAAGAGCTTAATTAGGCTTAATTAATTCATGTTGTTGCTGCTTTATTATCATCATTATTGCAATTGAAAAACAAAGGATAAGTGTGTTTATTTTTCAGTTCTATGGAATTTAAGGTTGCATATTATTGCATCATAGCTGCATGTGTGGTGATATATAAACAGTTAAAGAAGTAACAAAAACTTGGATTTCTACTATGGATCATTAATAATTTTCTTATAAAAACTCAGTTTCTCTTGGGTATCTTTCTTTTCTTTTACTGGTCCAGAATAAAATTAGGGTAAGTAATGATAAGAATGGTTATAATGGTAGAGATCGAGTAAGCTTTGCACTAAGTTGGAATGACCAAAGCAAAGGTTGTACTTACTTCATCAGTGGAGGTTCTGAATGCCATGTGTTGAAAAGTGGAAAGAGACCACTGTTCTGTCCTTTTAAATAGTGGGATCATAAAATTGCACAGATGACCAAAACCCTTTCCGCTTCCTTTATTACTAGCATCAGGGGAAAATAAATTTATTTTTTATTTTTTTTATGATTTAACATTATTTTATTCATTGATTTTATTTCATTTTCTTACAGTTCTTTATAAGAGGTGAAATTAATTTATACGAAAAATCAAGACATTTTCTATCATTGCTTGAGTAAATCTTTTAATTGTTATGATAAATATGTTTAATATTAAAAGCTAAAATTCACTTGGTATAGTTATCCTAAGCTATCTTAAAATTCTTTCCAACATTGATTTGTTAATATCAATTTTATTGTGAAAACATTGATTTGAATAATGAAGTTTAATATAATGTATAAAATATATATGTAATATAAGAAAATAAATAGAATCAAATATAACAAAGGTTATAATGAGAAAGTGGATCGACTTACAAAGCATAAAACAAACTGTAAATAGATTTGTGATCAAAAATGAAGGTAGAAAGTAAACAGTCTGTCATCTCAACACCAAATTAAATAGTTTTGGAAAAGAATTTTCTTATTTTACCTGTCACTGAATTCAATATATTAAATGAAAGTCTGGCTATTACAAAAGTGTGTAAAACATGAGTACATGACAAATCTGATTAACAAATGAATGCCTTTAGCAGATGATTTCTATCCTTCACTAGCGAAATAGATGATCCTTTTACAGATTGTATACAAACCTGATGTCTTTGTTATATTCAGATGTATATTTGCACTACACAGATCAAATAAACTACACTCTGTTCTACTGCACTAAATTTACATATATAGGAGGTAAATCAATGAATTCATCATTCTAGTATACAGAAAGTGAGACTGGCTTTTAGAGATGTACTAATTCTAGTTGGCCTCCATTTTTAGGCTACTATTAGTCATATTTTTTTAATATCAGAAAGATGTTATAATTTTCAATATGCTACTTAACAAAAATCAATAATATTTTAAAAGAAATAACATTTTAATTTTGTATATTTGAAATGTTTATTGCCAATAAGTTCTTAGCTCTTTCTTCTGTTCTTGTAAAATAAATTAAAAAAAGAACATTTACAGTATATGCTGAAAGATAGAACAAATATGTTTGCTTGTTCCTCCATCTTAAAAATAAAAAATAAGCAGACATTAAAATATAATGGTAACTGACAAACCTTATTTATATATCCAGTATATTTCATTTTGACACTAGGAATTGGACTCATAATTCTGAATTACAATAAATAAAGAATGATTTGTTTCCATACTTAGAGGAAGAAAGGTTAAATTTCTCCAAGATTTGTGAGGAATAAAATTAAAAAAATGAATATATTTCTTTTACTGAATAACACAATAAACACATCATAAAGAATAATGTATATTCTCTCCAAACACTCAATAGAATTCTTAAATTCATCATTATGTTATCTATCAGTTTGAATAACAGACACATTATCTTAAAAAATGAAAACAGAATTTGATTTTCTGAAACAAAATATTCTATAAATTAGTATGTAAATGTATTGAGATTAATTTCCTGATCTTTTTTCCCCACAATATTTCAGTCCCATTACCCTTCAACCTTTCTCAGGGATCTATTGCATTTGTTAACCTTCCAATGCAACATAGCTTAAGGGATAAAAGTACTGGTTCTATGAAAGTTCAATCCCAGGGTTAAACAGTGCAGATATATCCATTAGTTCTTGAAGACAGATTGGTATCATAAGAAGGATAGCTGAGGCAACAGCTATATGGAAAAAGAAGAGCATTCCCAATGTTAACTAAACATTTATGGAAGGCTGCAATACGCAGCAGACACTTGAGAAAAGCCAGGGAATACATAATTTGAAATGAGGCAAAAATAACAAAAATGAGGAAACTGATGTTGAGTGAATCAATGTATAATAAATACAATGAGCAATGTGTTTTGTAGTTGGTAGAACAACGCTGATTACAATAGCCTTCTCAATAGTTGCAGTGTGCCAAAATAGAAAACAAAACAAAACAAAAATAAACATCAATATGATTAATTGAATATGGCATCAAAAAATACTATCCCCAAAATTGGTTTAAATTCTAGGAAATTAGTCCTGGAATTATGCCATTTCATGCAGACACTGTAAAAAGGAATGAACCAAAAGCATCCTTCTTCCAAGTCCAGTTACTAATTATCCTAATTATGTCATGATAATGGATTTCAGAAAAAAGGGGGATGACTATAACTAATAAATGTGCTGCCTTTAAATAGACTGAATCCTGTCATGGTTGATACTGGGTGTAACAGCTTGTTTTTGTTTACTGCCTGAATAGTGGGAAGAAAGAAAAATCATTTGCATATAAACTCACTCCACTAATTTTTTTCTCTGACTTGACAATTTGTTAAAATGATAGGACAAAATGCAAGGATAAATGGGCTCATATCTCTCCCAAGAGTATTAATGTAAAGTAAATATAAATAGCCACTATCAGAATATGATCTTGGTTCACTGAAGTTCCAACACTTTTGTTAATAGGCAATTGGACAAAAGTCGCTTTGGCTTCTGTCAATAATGAAAGAGAATGATCATCTACTTATGAGCATTAATCAATGTACAATATATAGTGATCAACTCTCACAAACCATTGATAATGATTTCAGGCTCATTAAATTATTTATTTGTAGCTAAAAATTTAGACCATTAAGTCTGCAGCCTGACATGTAATTATTTGTTGAATTTTAATCTGAAATTTTTACTGTATAATATTCAATTTATAGGTTTGGAACAAATGTTCATAGCATTTTTAAGTGAATTTCATAGACAATATTTAGATTTTTGTACATAGATTTATTCAACCACATATTTACTATTTTGTTCCACTACCTTTTGCTAGGTTTAAGTCATTTTCATAATGCCATCCTCCAAGAACTTGGCATTTTTCTGAATAATGAATTGGTTTAAATGTTTTTTACATGCTTGCAGAGAACTGATATTTCTTCCCATTAAGAGAATTTTGTAGAGATCAAATTAAATGTTAATCTGAAGGTACAAGATCAGGGGATCAGGGAAGGTGTAGGAGGATATCCCAGCTAAGTTGTACCAATTTCTGCCAGATCTGCAAAAAACATCAAATCTGGTGTTGTCTTGATGAAAGTCATCACCTTTCTGAGTGACCAATTATCGATTCTTTTTATCAATTGCTTTAACCAGTTCAGTTGGAAACAGTACCTGTTTGAATTTAATGCCTGATTTTGTGGAAGAGGCTTGTAATATGCAATGCCCTTCCAATCCCACCAGATATACAGCAACAAATTCAGATGTAGACTGACTTTTGTAGTGGTTAAAGTTAACTTATTTCATTTATACCAAGACCTTTTTTGCACCACATCCTTGTAAACAATCTATTTTCCATCATGCATGTTCACCCTTTTCAAAAATGGGTCATTATGTTGTGAGGATTGCAGATGAAATGTTCTCCATTACATTTCTCCATTAAATCACGAGGCACCCAAACATTGTAGTAATTCCTGTAGTTTACAAATACTTTACTATTCTTATATGAGATATATAGAGTACTTCTGCAATGTCCCATGTCATGTAACCTGAATTATCTTTATCATTATCTGTACATTGATTTAGTCATCATCAACAACTACAAGCAAACCAGAATGCTTTTTATCTTCCAGATCAACATTTCCACTTTTGAAGCTAACAAACCACTTATGAACAGTACTTTCAGCTATGGCACCATCTCTTTAAATGACACATATAATTTTTGCTGTTTGTACTGGATTTTCCTTTCCGGAAATAAAAGATCATCAAAGGATAAAAATGCATTTCATTTGTCTTCATTTTCATTTTAAATATAAAAACAAAATTCAAAATTCACAGTCCATATACATATCATATAAAAGATGCATTGAAATATCACTTTTCAGAATATGTATGCCATAAATTTCAGTTATGTGCAAAATGAAATCATATCTTCAAATACCACCTTTCCAAAAATTCTACAAACCTTTGTTTCAATTCAACTAAATGCAAGGCATAAAGAAGCTATGTAAATAATATTTGTCCATCCTTGCAAATATTACACTGAATAAATTATGCTATTATATACCAATTTATCAGTTTCATAAATTTACATTCCTGCATGAAACCAGTACTGTAGATTTCACAAGTGGACAAAAATAATGCCTTTTAAAGCAAGAGGAGGACTGTAAGACACACACACACACACACACACACTCTCTCTCTCTCTTTCTATCTCTCTCTCTCTCTCTCTCTCTCTCTCACTCACTCACACACACACACACACACACACACACACACACACACACACACACACACACACACACACACCAAAAAACTAATAATTTATAATTATACATGGGAAGATAACTTTGTTCTCCTATTCAAATTGGAGCATCATTAATAATGATAACACATGTGTAATGCAATAAAAAATAAACTATTAGCAAATTCTTAGCATTGGAATTCTATCATAACCTAGCAAATAAGTAATGAGGAAACACAAGGCTATAAAATGCCAATTTTAATATTCAAAATAAATCAATTAGACTTATAATCTAATGGCATGTGTGTGAATAAATTGTCTTTGGACATTTGCATTCTTTATCTCAGAAAGGAAACATCTTTAAAAAATAACACTAGTAAATAAAATACATCTTTAAAATCTTTTGAAAAAACTAATAATAAATCTAGTTCTGCATTGACTCTGAGCAATAAATTCAATGTATTTGTAGAATTGTAAAATCATGACAAATCCTCACCCTCGATAGCCAGCAAAAATAAATATCTAATAACCATGATTCATTGTTGACTCTTCAGAATTACATCAATGGCTTTAATCTATGAAATAAAAGCAGATAATATTGAATCTTTTTATAGGCTTCTAGATAAATGCAATTTCCTAAATGATAATGCCTTTATGTAGATTCATAGAACTTTTGGAATATGTATAAATTTAATGTAGATTCATATTCATGGAAATTTTATCTCCAATGTAATCAATGTATTCTTTGTAATAAAATTGATTATGTTATCATAAATTAATACTTAATTCTGCTAAAGGCATGTTTCAAATTATCTCAAGTTGCTCATGTGACAGAATAGTTTTTACTGTTCTAATAGAAAATATATTTGAAGGTTTATAAAATCTACAATAGAAATGTATGTATAAAAGAGATAAATTGGTGCATTTGGTACAACATTTATTTGGCTTAAGACAAATTTACAATGATGAACAAATATTATTTGCCTAACTGCTTTACAAACTGCTTTACATCTTGCATTTAATTAGGTTAGTTCACAACTTGTGCTCACCTCCATTAGACAGAACACTCATTCATAAACTTCACATAGATTATTCTTCCTTTCATATGAAAGCCACTGAGGCATTTTTCTGTTGTCATTGAATTACATTCAGAATTCATTTTCTATTCATTCCCATCAAAAACAAGATCCTATATTGCATAGGAATAATAATTTTACAGCTAAATACCCTTGCTATAATACTGTAAACAGTTCCATGATTCATGAACCAATAAAGATAATTCTTGGTATGCTAAAATACAATAATTACATTCTGGACATCCATATCATTTGGCGAGCTGAACATAAATTCTAATAAGCTGAGTTTGTTTTAGTTTAATTTTGAAAATTTGCCATCAGGTGTTTCTCTTTAAAACATATTTGTTTTCTATCTGATGTCACTTATATGAATATTATGTGATTCATTTGGCATCTAATTGAAACAATTTGTTAGAACTTTTGGACAATTACTAACTATGAGAGCAAAAAAGTAAATTACATGTTTTTCTTTTATACTTAAATTTTATATGTAACACTTTCAAGTCACAAATAGAAAAGGAATAAAAATTGAAAAAAAAATAACTGAAAATTCTCAATGAAAAATGCCTAGATACACAGATTAAGAAACTAAAACTAAAAGCAAAGTTCATATAAGCTCTATTTCATAAAGAAAGTATTTATTCTTATAAAATATTTATCTCTAAGTGTTGTTGCTGCCAAGAACCTTAACTCTGGTTAGTTTTAAACATCCATCTCAGTAACATATACAAAAAGCTCCATAGATCTTTAAAAAAAATCCAGCTAGTACATTACTGAAATTTTTGTGGAGGAATTTTATGGTCTTCACTTCTAACTTTAGATTTGACAGATCACAAAACAGATTACAATTTTTGTTTTATAAAAAAATGAACTAAGCTTAGGTTTAGGCTTGTTCAAAATGACGTATCTAATATGTGAGAAGAATTGTGTTTTAAGCTATTTCTGCTTCGCTTATCTATTGTGGTTGGCATGAATAATTTTGAGTTTCTGCTGTCAGTTGAAGTAGAAATGAAAAATTTAATATGACATGATATTAAACAAAAGGTTAACATGTGAAAAGGAAAGACTTTCAGCATAACAATAATATTTGAGTTTATTCTATTCATAAATTGAAATAAGTAGGATATGCACTAAATAGAAAATTTAGAATACCTGTTTAAAAGTTCTTTTCTTTGATATGATGTATGAGTTAAATTTGTTGTTGAGCAACATGGATCTTTTATACTGGGCAAAAAACATTTTTACTAATGAGTAAAAGTGTGTGTTTTCAGCCAAATCAAGTATACTAGTTCATAATCCACATTGTACAGTCATTCTACCATGTAAGGATTTTGTATTGTCTGCATGTTTGAAAAGTTTTTGTCTTATATTAATTACACTGAGTATGAATGTATTTTCTGTCACATAAGTTTTATTATACTATATTGTTATGATTTTATTATTAGTTATTATTGTTAATCTCTTATTGTGCCTAATATATAAATAAATCTTTAACATGTGAGCATGGACAATACCTAGATTGGTGACCACTTGGGAGTACCAGGTGCTGCAAGCTTGGATGTATGGGTGATGTAATGGATAATGGCTCAGAATTGTTAATCGGAGACCAGAGTTCCAATTCCAATTAGGTTCATTATATTCTCTTATGCGAAAATATCCTTGGGAAAAGTATGAATCCACTTCTCCTCCCAGCTATGGGTTAATTAGTAAGTTTTGTATCATTAAATAATTATTATCTCCAAAACATCTTGCAATCTAAAATATCCTAACCTTTATATATGAAATCATTAGAGTATTTATCATATTTGTTAATTAAATCCTATGTTATAAATCTAATTACTAGAGTGAATGAATGTTTTGCTGGATTTGTTTAATAACTCATTCCCTCTATAGCAGATATGGTTAGTTTTTCAGTCAAATTTGAATTTATAAGATAAAATGAACTTTCCCACGATATTCACCATTACAATTTATTACCATGATTTATAGATTTTGTCTGTTAAGAATGAATAATGTTAAGGATCTATGTACTGATTTGTTTGTGGAGATTAGTATCTTTATATTTGAAATGTATTGGTTATACAGTGTAAAATTCATAATAAAAAACAATTTTTAGTGTTTGTAGAAAAGAGAATTTGTTGAAAAGATTGAACAATTCTAAAGCATGACAAGCATGAGTGATACGTGTACAAAAACAGGGACCCTTCCCTTGCAACAAGATTGCTATTTTTATTCAGCCAGCATGGAGACATTTTCAAGTGGGTGTTAGTGTCTCTCATAATTTCACATATCTGCAGGCACTCAAACCAATCGTGACAATGATCAACAACTACTGAGCATCTGAGAAATTGCAAGGGTCTTTGACACTTGTTTCTTTTTCTGAGCTCCTCAAATTTGAAGTTTTGAAAGAAAGACACTCAAGGCATTCAAGTGCTGTGATTTATATATATATTAATATATATATATATATATATATATATATATATATATATATATATATAGATATATATATATATAGATATATATATATATTAATAATATATATATTAATAATATATATTAATTAATAAGTTAACATGGCAAATATTATTTTTGGACTTGCATTTTTTTTCAGATTCTGATGAGAAAATTATCTGACATGACACAGTGAACCAACCTTCTTAGCAACTGATTCAATATAATCACTCTACTTTTAGTATAAAAATTTGAAACCAAGAAGGTGCAATGAGTTGCTCTCCCAGAGGTTAGCATCAGCCATGATGATGGATGGCAAAAGGATCCTCTATGATAATTAAAGGTTAACAGTTTTGTTTTGGAGGCATTAAAATTTACATGGCACATCTTGCCCCAGTTAACAACTAATTGGAGGTCATTTTTGACTTTTTTTTTTTATTACTAACAGAGGAGTAAATAGTTGTGTCCTCAGCATAAATAACTTGTTGGGAACTGATGACATCAGGAAGGTTGTTGATAAAGATAAAAACAATATAGGTCCACGAATAGAGCTCTGAAGTTCCCTACATTAATGTGGAATGATCTAAACGCATAGCCAATCGATGCAACCTTCATTACCCAATTCATTAAGAATGATCAGATTAAGTCAAATATCTGGCCAGAGATACCATAGGTTGTGTGACTATGGATTGAGCAGCAAAGCTTCCCAGCCAAGACTTAGTAGCTTTTGCTGCATTTGGAAAAGGAGTGTGCAGTCATTGAATGACAATACCCACATGATTAGCAAGTGCTGGACGTTCCTGGTGGATCCCTGTATTTTAATTTGTCCAGTTAGTCACAGTACACATCCAAATTGATGGTCCTATCTATGGAAACATCCTTCCATTCCCAACAAATTCAATAGTCACACATTTTTTGTAAGAAAATGATGATTGATTTTAAACTATTGTTATAATTTGTGGAGAAAAATGATGCATTTCAATATTACTCAATGATCTTGTTGGTGTGACCTCCATCTTCTGGTTTTCTCCTTCTATAGCAGTTATTCCTTTGTTCAAATTTAAGTTTAATTTAAATCAAAGGGAAAAAGTGTTAGTGTGTGGGGGGGCGGAGTCCCCATTTCATCAAAATGAAATATACTTTATACAAGTACCCTAGGAATCATTCCCTTGTTCAAATTTAAATTTAATTTATGTCAAAGGAAAAAAAAAATTCATTAGGAGGTTTGCATCCCTGGGGCTCCCTTTGATCAAAATGTAATATATTTATCCAAGTATCCTGGGTAATATAGTTTCAGAATATATATAGTTAGGGGGTCTAGCTCCAAAACCCTAGGAGGAGATCAATAACAAACAAACAGACAGACAGAGGCTACAATTTTATATATACATATATATATATATATTAGTGAGAGAGAGAAAGAAAAAAATGGAAAGGCAAATTTTTCAACATTTGTGATTAAGTAAAATACTTAATTTTCAAGATTGTTTACAATAATGATTCAACAGTTCTAACAAATTTCTAACTGATCTTGTAATTTTGTTAACCCTTTGGTTTTGTATGTCACCAAAGTCAAAGGTACAAGATAAGAGTAAATAACTTTGAAATAAATCTTCCAAATCTTCATATATTTAGAATATTTCAGAAATATTCAAATGCAAAAAGAAAGTAATATAATCTAAATGTGAGCTTGAAAAGGTAATGTGATATTTTTTATTTGACAAATTTACACAATTCTCTCAGTTGGTAGTATATACCAACTGAGAGAATTGTGTAAATTTGTCAAATAAAAAATATCACATTACCTTTTCAAGAAGTTTCCTTAGCTAGAAATGCAGAAGTCACTGACTCTCACATAAATTTCTTACTTTTCTATTTTTCTGACATGAGTCATTTCTGTCTCAACCAAATTAAACAAACCAATCTCCATAGAAACACATAGATGGAGTCCTTGATTCGTACACAGCTCAAACCAGCCTGTCTTCCTTCTCCTTTCAGGCTGGTCTCTCTCTTCATTCTATTTCCCCTGGATAACAATCCCATTAATGCTGCATATGTACTGCATATGTAATGTCATGCTAGTAATGTCTAAAGACTAAATTTCTCATACATAAAATAATTGTTTATACACTTTTGAAATCTGTCAAATTAATGTTGATGCTGAAGGAGGTGGTTTGGGGGACTTTCTTCAAATCTATTCTTCTCACAGGCATTCATATAACTCATACAATTGTCTTTTGTGTATATCTTACATTCAGCTAGGCTGAGTTCCTGCTATATTATGGCAACCACTGACATCGTTCAAGGCCCAATTCTGCAGTTAGTGGCTATGAGGGTACCTTTTAGGTCAACCTTCTGATGCACCGCATTCTTTTCGTATGACACTGATATTTTTTAATCATTTTACCCCAAGCACAGCAATAAAGTCACTAAGAGGTTACTGAATGTCAGAGAATATAAGAAAAAAGCACTATTAAGGAAAGAGGACAATATAAGAATAGGAATTAAGAAGACAGAAGATAACAATTGATACTGCATTTAAATTTTTGACGATCAAAGTTGACTGGGAAGCAAGAATCTGGAAGAAAGTTCCACAAGTGAGAAGTGCTGTGGAGTGACTAGCCATAGTTAAATGCAAAATAAGTGACAGAACTGTCCAACAAACAGAATTGACAAAGTTTGCAATAAGCAAAACAAGAAAAAGAAAAGAAAGAACAAGGCAAAAAATAATATAAAGCAAGCAGACAATATATGCAAGGCAAATTAACAGTAATATAGCAAAAAGTTCACAAGCTAAGAATTGGGGTTGACACAGAAGTGCAAGTTCGGATAAGTGAACATAGCATTCTGACTTCAAGACAAAACAGACAACCAGCCTATTTCATTGTCTGGGAAAAAATCCAAGCCTGCATTTGTGAGCTGCTGCATATAAACTGAGGAGGGGCAAGTGTTTTGCAGTCATTCCTATCAGGATTGATACCAACAAGTGCAACAGAAGAAACTGTTAGCATAGAACTTACAGTTATATCTAGCCATTTCAACTGTAAAATGATGAGACCTTGCTGCCAACCTAATACTGTGCTTAAACTCATAAAATCAAAGTACCAAAGCAGAAAGCCTATCAGAACAATAACCATGAAAATATTTATAGAAAAGCATGGAGAAGTCAGTGGAAAGGTGACTGAGGCTGAGATGCCAGGTCAGGGCCAGTAACATTGCAGATTCTTCTTTGTATTTTATTTCTAAATACATAACAGTATCAGTAGACAAAATGTGGCAGCAATATTCAATGCCTGGATGAATGGTAGACTTAGAATGTGTAAGATACATTCTGAGGAGAAAAATTGTCTAGCATGACACAGTGAACCAACTTCCCTCACAGCTGATGTAGCAGTTGATTCAATATAATCTTTCCACTTCATATCAGCAGAAAATGTTATGTTATTTTTATGATCAGCCACCAATCAGACTTAACATTAAGAAAATAGTTGTGCCATCAGCATAGATACTGAATAACATTGGGAAGGTTGTTGATAAAAATGAGGAACAATGTAGGTTCAAGTTTAGAGCCCTGAAGGACACTTACATTAATGCAAAAAGATCTAGAAGAGTGGCTATTCAAGACAACTTTCATTCCACAATTTGACAAGAAAGACTGAATCAGATTAAGAAATTTGTCCAGAAATACCATAACCTTTCAACTTCTGAAGTAGACGTAAGCACATAAAAGAATTATCCAGGGACTCAAGAGATGGTTCCCTTGTCATCGGAAGATTTTTCCAGATGTAAACACCAAGGCCATGAATATGTAAAATAAAAAGAATACTTTGGTATCTTATAGGGTGAACCTGGTATATACTGGGGTCTCCAGAGATCAACTCCATTTAGAACAAAACTCCTAGATTGACATTAAATTCAATTCAAACAACTGGTATTTGTTGGCATAAGTCACATACTACACATACTTGTGACAATGCTCTTCTTGTGAAAAGATTTTTAGATTTGCATGGTGTCAGATCCAATGTTGCTTTTTTAAAAAATTTTATTAAATCACAAAGGAAACCCCTAATAAGCATGTAGGCAGAGCTTAAATATCAGGTTAATATTATTTAAGAAAATGTCACTGTGTTTTAATGACCTCTTTTGCTGTCTGGCTAAAAATTGTCTAAAAGCAAATTTATGTGTGCAATTTTTAAGTCACACTTCATCTTGCAAGTAACCATGATTGTGTTTTGCTTCCTACTTTCAACCTTTAAAGTTATTAATGTTACTACCTCTTTTACCAAACAGGTACTTTTTTTAATGTTTTAATTGGTTGCAAACAAATGTAATTTAACCCCAACTATTTGTGGCACCTGAAAGCAATTTATAACATTTTATCTCTAAATTCATCTGAAGAAAGGAGGAAGCAGCTAGAGCAAATGTAACTTATGTTAATTTACTGAGATAATGTTCACAAAAAATCCCACAAAAATACAATTTTCCTGTAGGTATAAGATACACATCAGTAAACCAACTGATGCAATTTGAAAGCTTTGTTTATGAAAATATAACAAAAGTATTTGATAAAGATAATTAGATAAAAATGATCAAATATTTTAATAGTTTCAGATTCATGTTATTTATTAAAACTATGCAAACAATGATGAAGCAAATAATAGACATTACAACTCCATGTTGATTTTAGTGCTTGATTTTGATGAAATATCTAAAGGTTTGTAGCATTTGAACAATGCATATGTAGCAAATATATATAACACTCTTTATGTAGAAAGTGTTGTGGGGTCCAAATGTTGATGTTAGATGAACCCTGCAAACATTAAAATTGGAGAAGTGACACAGGCCAAGGCAAGAATAACAAGAAGGAGTTTAGATAAAACATGCCAAAATTTATTATTGGCACAAAAAAGAAAATACAGAATCTAGATATTTCGAATGCCCTTGGTGGTCATGCTGGTAGTTGACTGTTGGTCTTAGATGTGGCATGTATTTTTCTTTCCAGGTTAAACCCATCAGAATTAATGATGGCAGTCAAACTAAGGTTTGAACAAAGGAAATTCATACTAAAATGTTACTGGAAGTGTGAAAATGCAGTTGAAGTGAAAAGACAGTTACAAACAGATCTTACCATCACTCGATTTAGAGATAAGTTTGAAGCTGATGGAACTGTTCAGAATGTCCATGAGAAGCATTCCAGAAGACAACAGACATTGAAAAGCCCCCAAAGCAAGAAAGATTACTGGAAACATATCACTAAAGTCCAAGAAACTCTGTGCAGCAAGTGAGTCGTGATTTCAAAATAATCTGTCCAACACCTTTTGAAACATTGTCAATGGAAAAGTTACATTCCAAAATTAGTCCATGCTATTAATGACAATTATTCAGACTGAAGAGTGGAGTTAGATCCTATCTTTATGAGATCTTCACAAACAAGTGGATTGCAGGAAAGGGTTTCATAGAATACCCTCTTTGTTCACCAGAACTCACATCACTAGACTTTTTTTATGGGAATACTTAAAAGATAAAGGCTATACTATGAAATCTGCAATAGTCACTGAATTGAGAGCAGCCACTGAACAAGATTGCTTAAAAATACCAAACGATTATTCATGTTGTCAACAGAGCGTGGATCAGAACAGACATCAATTTGAAAACAGGCATTGACAAAACAATAAAATAATGTATGTAGATTCTATTAAATTTTGAAAATGAAATGTATTTTAATAAATATTGACTTTATAGATATTTGAAGTGTTGTGTATACTATTTTTGGGGACACCCTGTATATATATATATATATATATATATATATATATATATATATATATATATATATATATATATATATATATATATATGTATATATATATATATATATATGTATATATATATGTATATATATATATATATATATGTATATATATATATATATATATATATATATATGTGTGTGTGTGTGTGTGTGTGTGTGTGTATATGTGTATGTATGTACATAATAGTGCACAGTGAGAGCTAGTGGTAATCAAAACAGTACTCAATGTAAAATAACGGAGCTAAAATTTATGCTAATAATAATAATCATACATTTTGTTCCTCACCATTTGGATCTACTCTGAGTTTCATGCATGTGGCAATCACTGGTTTCAAATTGAAAACTTACTATTGTAAAATTTTAATTTAATAATTATAACCTACTATTAACATAGTGGAGCAGCCCATTTACTTATGACATATATATATATATATATATATATATATATATATATATATATATATATATATATATATATATATATATATATGTATGTATATATATATATATATAATATTGACACACTAGAAATGAAAGTAAATATACTAACACATATATATCCAACCACAAAATATTTTTAAAAATGCATATATATATATCTATCTATAACTATCTCTCTCTCTCTCTCCATATATATATATATATATATATATATATATATATATATATATATATATATACCTATACAGATATATATTCTACAATATATCCCATAATTACAATTTACGCACATCTTATACATATTTTCAATATAATACACACATACACACCAATATAATTCACATATCCACATATACAAATACATAAAATAATCAGCTAAAACTTGAAGGTATTGCCACAAGGAATACACAGGAGAAACTACAAAAAATTTAAATAAAAGATTATATGAACACAAAAAATGTCTTTTACAAAGCAACACACTAAATGCATTAGTTTCTCACCATAATGAAACTGGGCACAATTTTGGTTTAAAACATTAGGCTCTAATTAAAAGAGGAAACAATTTACTAAGATTGAAATGTTCAGAAAATGCTTTAATTACTAGATCATCCACAGTAAATTTGTATCCAGGTTCTTACAACATTTCACATTTCTTGGCAGATCTTCTATTAGCACAATGTGGGATATTTAATTAAAAAAAAAGTGACAGAAACCTAAACAAATGTATCTGAATGAAATGGGCTAGATTGTATATCCAAAATATATATTAAAAAAATAATTATATTTAAAATTCTCAGCATCCCCTTTCCTTTGTGTGTATGTCTAGGTGCATCAGGGTGCATCAGGGTAAACATCAGTCTAATCTGATGAAGACCTAAACTACAAAATGCATCACATTTTCCACTTTATAATAATTTTTTCCCTTAAAACTATTCTTGATATATAGAAATAATTTATATATCATTTTCTTATATACTATTGTCTAATAATATACATAGGTACATAACAATAATGATATTACAATTTATATTTACATATTCACACACACACAAACACACACACATATATATATATATATATATATATATATATATATATATATATATATATATATATATATATATATATATATATACATATACATATATATATATGTATGTATTATCTTAACCTATATGTATTTACAATTTTTACTTGGTCGCCAAAGAAACATTTAGCCTAACATTATCCTGATGGAATATTATGCCATTTCTTTTAGCTACTTACAAATCTTTTTTAAAATATGTTTTTCATTTATACAGAAGTTACACACTAAAGTGACTAACATAACCAAGCTGACTGAAATTATTTTCTGTGTTTGATTTTAATATTTAAAGTTTATTGGCTATTTCTAGTATTGTTAAACATTATTCACATATTATACGTTGATTTGATCTTTATCAGTTTTGATTGGGCAAACCAACTGTGGAGTAATGGTTAGTGAAAAATCTCCAGCATGAAATTTCACAAACCCCCATTTAACATGACTCTTCATTCTCCATAAACTGCAAAAACGTTATTTTGTATTTGAGTTACATTCTTCTCTGCATTTTTTTAAATAAAAATATATGTCATATTTTCTTCCATCTTCAACTTTAGAATCAATAAATAAAAATATATGACATGACAGTTGTCATGTCATATATCTAAATATATATATATATATATATATATATATATACAATAAAAAACAATCCAGTTTAAATTTTATTAGAACTATATGCTTCTAATGCCCTCTAGCAATAAAAACAGAATGAACTTGTGAATAGATATGCATGTCTGTGTATGTCTCACTGTGGAATAATGGTTAGAAAAATGATCTCAGACCATTATTACAGTAATAAATGTGATTCTCACTGGGTATGATGTATTAGTAACTCTATGTCAGACTAATATAAGTGTAATATATATATATATATATATATATATATATATATATATATATATATATATATATATATATATATATATATATATATATATATATATATATATATATATATTTATATATATAGGTAATAATCCATGGGTATCCAAGGGAATCCTAATAATATAAAATATTCAAACTGATTCACAAAGAGAGCTCAATGTATTTATTATAACCGAGCATATATAAATAAATAAATTACATAGAATAGAATTACTCCATTTGAATAGCTATTTCACCCTACAAGAGCTTCCTTGCAAGATTTATCAACACCAAGGAGTGAAGAAATAAAATAAAATAGTTGCTTAAAAATTTTCAACTTTAAAGAATAAAGAAAGATGAAGAGAGAAAAATGAAAAATGAAAAAGTAAAAGAAAAAAAGGAAAAACGAAGAGAATAATATAACAGAGGATGCAGCAAATCATCTCGCCATAACTTAAACCCAATTTCATGTTGGTAGAGGGGGAGTGTCTGGATTCAGACACCAGTTAAAATAACCTTGACCGATAATTTAAAATATTAACATCTAGTTTCTATAAGGAAAATTACTTAAAGGAAATTAAAAATTAAAAAATTAGAGAATTTTTAAAAAATTTATTTTAATAAAAAACCTTTAATGAAGAGTAAGTAAAAATGTAACATCTAAAATAAGTAATATACAAATAATAATACATATAATATAATATGATAAGTAGAATAATAATTAATGAAATAATTATTAAATAAATTTAATAAAAAATATTATATATTAAATATAAATTAATAGGTAATAAATATAAATTAATAAATAAATAAAATTAAAACAATATATAAGTGAAATAAAATTAATTATTAAATATAAATTAAAAAATAAAATCATTTAATAAATGTAAATATAAATTAATTATTAAATATAAAAATAAATTAATTAATATAAATAAATATATAAATAAAGTTAAATATTAAATATAAGTCAAACTTAATTATTAAACATAAATTTTAAATATTAAATCTAAAGTTAAATATAAAATTATAAATTAAATAAAATATAAAATAATAAATAAAAATTATTAAGTAAAATAAAATAATACATATAGTAAGGACAAAAATAATAAAAAAATACATATATATACCTCATGTAACAGCAAAATTGTCCAAATCATGTTACAACATAACCGTCCACTTCCCAAAATGTTTAATATCTATAAAACCACTAAACTAATTGAGTTTCTTTTTCCAGGTTTTGAGATAAGACATTTAGTCATATTGACACCATTTGTTGTAAGAATCACTGAAAAATCCTTTGTGTTATTCAGAGAGAACAGGTTAAAATTGTTTTGTGCTAGACCCACTCTCTTCTCAATTGAGCAATAGTGAGAGGAAAAAGATCATTCAAGCCTTCAGTAATGGTGTCAGAATTCATACTCTGACTTCCATCTTCAAAGTCCATTCAAGAAACTATCAAGGAAATAGGGAATAAATTTAAAAAGGAGTAAATAGTAGAGAGGAAAACTGGATCAGTAGCTCACAACAGGACGAGGGATCATCATTTCAACTTAGAACTAAAGAGATCAATTAGAAAAGATCCAATTCAATCCTAAGACGTTTGGCACATGAGAAAGGAGTTCAAGCTATGGTAGTCCAAAGAGCAGTGAAAAAAAACTTGAAAATGAAATTGTACATGTGACCTGTGAGGCACCTTGTTACTCCAGAACAGAAAGTTAGAAGTTTAGACAGGGCAAAGATCATCTTGAATAAGTTGGAAAATTATCCTGAAATAATATATATGTATTTGAAGTTTTTATTTCAAACCTTCATGAGCTTCCAGTCCTTAGTTATGATTAATTAATGATGAAAATGCCATTTTCATTTATGATCAATTTCATCACGATTCTTCTGTTAAGCTTGGAGAGTAATTATACATTCTTATTGCTCAAAGTAGAGTTCAATAGTGTTATAAAGGCCTATGAGAATTCCAGTAAGAGATCTTTAATCATTTCCATTTCCGGTTCAGAGCTTAATTTAACAATTGGACATTTTTGCTGTTACACGATTTGGACAATTTTGCTCTTACACCCGGTACATGTGCATGTATATGCACTTATACTTTTAAATGTATTTATATTTGCTTTTAAAATAATGAATAAAAATACTTTCCATCTTAGTGTTCATTTTAAAGGAACTGTAAAAATCATAAATACAAAAAATCTCATCTTAAAAATTGTTTATCCATGCAAAACTATAAATAATGGAACGAGATAAAAAAATATTTTGGCTGGAAATGTAAAAGAAAGAAAAAATTTTTTAAAGAAGTTGATGTTGATTTTTTTTTCATTAAAAAGACTGAAACATTACTTTTGTAAAACAAAAACAAATGAAAGTAAATTAAAAAAACAACATGTAAAATTATCTCTTTGTTTTTTGTGGCTATAATTAAATCATGTTTTTAAATGCAACAAAATTTGTTTGTCTTGCAAATACCAGTGATATGAACTCCAAGACATACAATTAGATTGGCTTTCTTTTGTGCCAAATTTAGCTATACTGAAAATTTCTCACAAATTTAAATTTGACTAAAAAGATTTCCAAAATAAAAATTGATTAAAAAATAATGCAAAATGCTGAAGACTTCAACCATCTCAAAACAGTTTTTATTATACACATAAAAATAGTTGCAGCAATAAAAATTGATCTTGAATTGCTTCATCAAAATCATCTTAACTATTTTTTTCTTGTTTTTATCTTTTCAATTTCCTCCAAATAGAAATAGTTGACATTTTCCAGTTACCTTTTTCCTGAAGTTTCCCCATCTCTAACTTGGTGACAAAAATCAGCTTGTCTTGTGGACTTGATATGAAAGTATGGTGACCAGTACATTTGCATTAACAATTTTATTATTCTTTAAGGCTACAGTCAATAATCTTAATTTCTCTGCCAAAAAACAAAAAATTAAATTAAGAAGGTAAAAGTTAAACAGAAAATAAATGGAATACTTTTAAAGTAATTATATAATTCAATGTATTAATATTATTGTGCTATTATCAGGTTCAGTTATCTCACATCAAATATGTTGGAGAAAACCAAAAACTAATTATATTAGGAAAAACAAAAAATATAATTTATAACTTGATCTCTAAATAATTATATATACATAAAATTCAGTTCATGTGCAACTGTAGGTCATACATGAACAGATTATAGCTGTAAGTGAAATATATATATATATATATATATATATATATATATATATATATATATATATATATATATATATATGTAAAAGTAGATCCAGGAACACTTATGGCAACTTTTGACATTAGTAGCCTATATAGCAACATATCCCATGAATTAGGTAAACAGGCAATCTCATTCTGGATTAAAAAACATCCAGAAACACTACATCCCAGATTCACTAAGGAATTCATTATTGATAATATAGACCTAATTCTAAACAATAACACCTTTGAATTTGACAACAAAAACTATATCCAAACCTTAGGTACCATAATGGAAATTAAAATGGCACCAACATATACCACTCTAACATTAGTTTACCTTAAGGAAAACCTCTATGAAGAGATAGAACAAATGGGGATATGGGGAAAATATAAAAACCCACTTCATTAAATCTTGGAAATGATACAAGGTAACCAAAAAAGTTCTGTCCGTTTTTTGATTAATCATTGAATGAAGTTGAAATATATACGAAATGCGTGTAGCAATTGTTTTCAAATTCGGACAGCCGGAAGTAGGAACATTAGATGTTATAAAAAACACGCGCATCGTGCCCGGCCATCAGTTATAAGCCGGACAGCTGTGAGAAGGATGGAAGTGTCTAGAGATCTCGTTCGGGGCTGTTTGCTTTACGACTTCAAAGTGGGCTTATCAGCAGCTGTATCAAGTCGCCGCATATGTCAAGCGTTTGGGGATAGCGCTGTGGATGAACGTACTGCAAGGCGTTGGTTTCGAAAATTCAAGTCGGGAGATTTGTCTCTCCATGATGAGCCTCGCAGTGGACGACCACAGGTCTTGAATGACGGAGTCCTGAAGGCGGCCATTGAAGAGGACAGTAGTCTAACGTGTGGTGAACTTGCAAGACAGTTCAACGTTTCCGATGAAACCGTTAGACTTCACCTGCACCGCCTAGGTAAGATGTACAAACTGAGCAAGTGGGTTCCGCAAACGCTGTTGGAGGTCCACAAGGACTACGAGTTGCAGCCTGCGTATCGCTGCTTTCTCGCCGCCGTACCGCATCCTTATTCAATCGAGTGCTTACCAGTGATGAAAAGTGGGTTCTGTACGAAACTCCCAAGCGTTCCAGACATTGGTTGTCTCCTCAGGATGTTGTCCCTCCCACCGCAAGACTGCCTATACACCCACGCAAGATTATGCTTTGTGTCAGGTGGACAGGTCGTCAAGTGGTTCATTATGAACTGCTACCAACGGACCAAACGGTCACTGGAGACCTATACTCACAGCAATTGAAACGTGTGCAACAGGCATTGCGCCAGAAGGAACCAGCACTGGTGAATCGCAAAGGTGTGCTTTTCCTCCATGACAACGCCAGGCCGCATGTCGCGCGAGTGGTCAAGGATACCATACAGCAACTTGGGTGGGAGACTTTATGCCATCCACCTTATTCACCTGACCTTGCGCCATACGATTACCACCTCTTCCACTCCCTGGATAATCATCTTCGTGGGAAATCCTTCACCAATGAAGCAGACTTGTGCAAAGCCCTCACGGACTTCTTTGCGTCAACCCCCCACCGAGTTCTACCGCAAGGGCATTGAACAGCTGGAGACACGTTGGCAGAAGATGCTGGATGCCGATGGTGATTAATTCGAAGACTAAATATAAGTTACACATACTGTAAAGCGTTTTCTTTTTCTCCTTTAAAAACGGACAGAACGTTTTTGGTTACCTTGTATTAGATGATTGCTTCATTTTCTGAAAATCCTCATGTGTGATATTAACCAATTCCACACTCTACTTCAGAACTTACACCCAAAAATCAAATTCACCTAAGAATATAATTTCAACAAATTACCATTTTAGATATACTCATTAGAAATAAAAACAACCACATAATCAGAGATATCTACCACAAACCTACAGACACCCAACAATATCTTCATTTTAAGAGCCATCACCCAAAAACCTGCCTGAAATCCATCCCCTATTCTCTAGCACATAGGGTTTGTACTATAGTGACTGACAAACACCTCTGAAAAACCCACCTAGAAGAACTACATAGAACTCTAAAAAAGCGTGGCTACCCCACAACAAATAAACAAAGGTTTTGAACTCACAAAAAAATTATTTTAGACCAACTACGAAATCCAAAGAAAGGTAACGTCAAACAAACTCTAGCATATGTCTCAACATACAACAAGAACAATCCAGAACTATTTACAGAAATTACAAAAAATCTATGTACAGCCACAAATGCTACGCCTGACGATAGGTTCCTCTCATTTCAACAAAGAAACTCGCTTCTTTCATGGCTCTCTAAACCTGGAACGGTTCTTCAGAGACGTTTTGTTCGTCATAATAAAAATGACCCATTGACAAATAGTGGAGCTAATTGAAGCAAATCCTCAGTATGCCCGAGTACGCCGTCTGGATGGGAAAGAATCTTCTGTTTCTCTAAAAGACCTCGCACCCACAGGAGATGTACCTAAACCTGATATAGCTTGCAAGGAGGTGTTGCAACCGCGATTAACCGCTGCCTAGAAAAACGACCTTGACCTTCACAACCCCTGATTTAAGTCAAGCAGCATGCGAGAAACTGGCCAATATAGTTAAGTCCAAACCGTACCTCTTGAGCATCGGAGAAGGCAGCGTTTTTCAAACATCGAACAACAATGGGATTAATTTAATATTTACGGTTTTCTAGTCCCTCTAACCAGGGAGTACTTGAATAAATCGTTTTACATATTCTTAGCTCCTATTTTTGTCCAGATCCACGCTGCTTGGCCTGGAGGCCTGGATCAAAGTGTAGTACGCTACCTTTGTGAGCTTCCGGTGCTTTTGTTGAGAGAATACTCTTCGGCGTGATCCCATTTCCGCGGTCGATCCGCCCAGGAAGAGGTATCTCCTCTCTGACTCCAGCTTCAAGTGTTACACTTCGGCGCGATCCCGGCACCATGGTTGATCCGACTGGGAAGTCGTATCACTGCTCAGACTCGGCCCTGTTTAGGGACTCTTCCTAGCCGAACCTTCGTACGCCTTCGACCAACCAGCTACTGCCAGCTCTTACCATCCATCAGTCGACCAGCTACCGCCGACAACCAACTCTCCTATCCGGCAGTCGACCAGCTACCGCCGCGACCAACTCTACACTCGTGTCGCCGATACAACCGAATCAACTTCCCCTAAATGAAACCAGTCTTACCGGACCCGACGCCGATACAACACACTTCTCCAGAGTACACTCTTGTACACTTGGGATAAATAAATTCTACGTTTATTGTTTCATAAACCTCCGCCTTTGTCCTCTCATTGTCTTAGCTGTTTCTCACCTATCTTCAATAAGCTTTTGGGGGCGACATCCTTATCGGCCCCGCAACAGAGGGACCGAAAGGTCGAGACCCTTCCACTACAGTTGAAGGTCAACCTGGCAGCATTGAGCCGTGGGACACATCAACCAACTCACTGCATGTATCAGATACTGAGCCCGTATCGTCTCAGGAGTCCCAGAGGGGCCAGGGGAAACCAGTAGTGGATAATCGCTCAAAAGCGAGCCCATCCCCAAACTGATTCAGAATCAGAATCACAGCAGCTCGCACGCAGGAGACGTGTGTTTTTCAACACGTGGACGAAGGGAGAAAGCCAGCCACAGCAAGTTTTCGGACCCAGAAACCCAGAATACTGACATACCAATACATTCCAGCAGAACCTGCAGAACACCGACAAAATGGAATGAATTCATCCTTTATAACTGAATGTTATGAATAATCAAGAGTGGTCTCTTGTTTTGATATTCTCCTCTTTGAGAGAGAGCTATTTCTGTTTACTAGGACTATAAAAGGACACTATGCACGAACCTTGCATTCTCAGTTGAATAAAGCTCTATTAAAGCCTAACCTGTGTACTTTTGTCATTACAGTGAATGTTGAACAATTTCCTTGTGGATGAAGAGGATACTTGAAGCAACAGAAATACAGAGAAAACCATGTATGAAGCGCATGTGAGCAACAAGAAAGTTTTAAGCAAAATGGTAATTTAAAGGACACCTACTTGTTTTTTCTTTAACATACATCATATATTTGCTTGACACCTGCCAAATTTGATTCAAAGTGTTCATTGCTTTTTGAGATGAAAGAGGTAGTTAGAATTTCTGAAACCTTAAGAAAGATGGATTGGAAAATATAACACTCACAAGATATATTGAAAGTAAAAGGGGCAGAGGCAAACATTCAGTAACCTACCTAATAAGTTTATGTAAATGGACAGGAGAATGGAGGCAAAGAGGGATAGTTAGAGCTGTAAGAGATAGGAAGGTGTGGAGAGCCATGATTATTCATATCCTGAAAGAACACAATATATAAAAGAGGAGTTTTCTATAGTAAAATCCACAGTTTATGTAAACGGATGGCAGAATTAGAGAATGGAGCCAGAGACAGGGATGATTAAAGCGTCAAATGTTGATTAGAGGACGAAGAGATAGGAAGGTGTGGAGAGCCATGATTATTCATATCCTGAAAGAACACAATATATAAAAGAGGAGTTTTCTATAGTAAAATCCACAGTTTATGTAAACGGATGGCAGAATTAGAGAATGGAGCCAGAGACAGGGATGATTAAAGCGTCAAATGTTGATTAGAGGACGAAGAGATAGGAAGGTGTGGAGAGCCATGATTATTCATATCCTGAAAGAACACAATATATAAAAGAGGAGTTTTCTATAGTAAAATCCACAGTTTATGTAAACGGATGGCAGAATTAGAGAATGGAGCCAGAGACAGGGATGATTAAAGCGTCAAATGTTGATTAGAGGACGAAGAGATAGGAAGGTGTGGAGAGCCATGATTATTCATATCCTGAAAGAACACAATATATAAAAGATAAAACTCCAGTTTATTTATACAGCAAAATCAAGAGTTCATAACCTAGTAAATTATAATTATACCAGGTAGAGTCCTTCATAGAATCTATTGAAGAAATTAGTTTTCATTTGTGATCCATCTCTTTTCTAAGCAAAACAGGACATGTTTTATTAGATATCTCCTTAGCATTATGGAGTAATTCAGGATCTGACGTATGCAGCAAATATAGCTTAACTTAAAACTACTGATTTATACAAAACTTATTGTCTTTCAAACAAGTTTTGATTGTCATAATTTTCAAGCATGTCCAGAAGTTTAAAAATCCTTGTAATTTTCAATAAACTAAAGAGTATAAAGAGACCGCATAACGTCCTTGAATGAAACCAACAGATCCTTGCTCCAAGTAGTGACTGAATGGCTTGGACATCTACTAAGAAAGGTGCCTGTTAACCCAACAAATGATATATTCTGAAGAAGATTGGATGGAAGCATCCAAAAGCCTCACCCAGATATAATGCTGACTGAGCCCCCAGGACGTGGATCATGTCAGTCTGTTACTCTACCAAGTTAAGAAACATGCACTAGATATAGTCTAATGGAGAAGGATATGTTAGCATTTAGCCACAATATAAAAACTCTAAATGGGACAATATTAATAATAATAATATACAATGAACTTGTCTGTGTTACCAAGTGAAAGTGGTTTTGTTGGGTATTTACTGATGTTTTTAACAAAAAAATTATTAAAGAATAATTGCAAGAGAAAGTTGGCCAGAATTTAAAGAGGCATGAAATTGTACCATGAAAAAATGTAAATGTGGAAAGTTTGTAATATAAGAAATGTTATCTTTTTTTTAGCTAACAATTTGGTAATATAATAATTTTAATTATATATTCTTTTGAAAGAATTTACTTGTATTTGAGTATATCCATTTTTTCTCAAAAAACAAAATTGTACCATAAATAAAAATGGTGTCCTGATGAGTAGCAATGGGTGAAAAGAAGACAAAAGTTTGGTTTGCAGCTGTTACTAATTAGTTGATAAGACATTCTGGCAGAAATACAATTTTTGAAAAATATTATAGCAAAATATATGCTGCTGATTGACTGTTGCATTTAATCACTTAACTACCTTGTTTTAATCTTTATAAGTTTGCATGCTATCATTGTTCTAGAAGGTATTTTAGGGAAATCTATGACAAATGGGAAAAAATTTTGCATGATGCATTTCATCCTTTCAGATGTCAGACTAAAATTATATTTATGTTGATGCTGCTACACATATGCACAAAGGAAAAAATTTAAATTATAGCTTTTAAAATTTTTTGTTTGTTTTGGGGAATCTAGCTGGTTTTATTTAGTTTCTTTTTCTTTTTCGTTTTTATCAGTTTTGTTATTAAATACACCACATTGTGATAATAAATTATTTTCTTTTTCTTTTTTTAATCAAGTTCCCCCCCATGCAAGGCAGTAAAGCCACTAAGATACTAAGCCACTAAGATACAATGGGTTAAAGGGTGTGGAACAGGAACATAGCTAAGGAGCAAGAGTAATCAGGAGGGTAGCAGATAGCGATTGAAATTTGTATTTAAATTTTGGAAGATTAAGGTAGGCTGGAAAGCATGAAGCCACAAGGGAGTTCCATTAGCAAGAAGTGCAAGAAAAGAAACTGTTCACATAGAATTTATGGTTACATCTTGCCAACTCAACTGTAAATTGATGAGATCTCAACACCAGTCTTGTACTAATTCTTAAATTCATAAAGTCTAGGTACTATAGTGAAAAGTTCAACTGAACAAATATCATGAAATTATTTATAGAAAAGGCACAGGGGGCAGCCACACAGTAGTGAGAAAGAGGCTGAAACTGAGATGTCTTATTTATATAGTTTTATCAAAGAGCCCTAGATAAATAGCATGAGCACCAGACCATCTGCCAAGAAAGGTAAAATGTTGCAAGTACCTGGATGCAAATTTACTATGGATGATCTAGTGATTAAAGCACTTTCTATACATTATACTTAGTAAATTGCTTTCTCTTTGAATTAAAGTAGATTTTTTAAATCAAAATTATATTCAAACTCATTACAAGGAGCAACTAATGCATTGAGTCTTTTGTTTTATAAAAGACCTAGAGGGTATATAAAGAATTTCAAACATAGATTTTTTTGTCATATCAAAAACGTTCATTACTATGACAAAAATAAATAGACACCTCTATTTTCTTTACTGAGTGATCTAAACAATTAAAAAATATACTATTTAAATTTGGTGGACTTTTTAAAACCTTTCAGGAATCAAACTTTTCAGATTTGCCCTCATGGAAAACCTTAGCCGAATGCCTTGAAAACATAAAACAATTTTGGGAGATTTTCTTGATATTTCATTTCTATTATAAAAACTAGACTAGATTAATAGGATTAATGCTAAAAGAACAAATATAAGGTGTCACTTAATAGCTTTTTGAACCTGGCAGTCTTGACATTTTTTGATAACATAAATCTCCATCCTCCATGAAAAGTGAGCTGTTTTTGTCCAAATAACCATTGGTAAATATTTTAAGAGAAGTTACTAAATGACTATGTATTTTTCTGTGATATTTCTGAAGCTAGAAAATGTTCATTCCATAATTGAAAATCTATCGTATTTGATAATGAGCTGTACATAATTAAAAAAAAATCCTTGCTTAAATAATCTTCTGACCTGTACTCATCTGCTGTTTGCAAATTGAGCAGAATTTGAGAATTCATTTGAAAAGTGTCAAAATATCAATGGTTTATCCACTTAGTTGCACATTATTTTCACTATTGAGTATTGACATGTTTATGAAATGGTTTTCTTCTGTCTGCGCTGCCATAATATGAATGAAGATAGAGTCCCATCATTTTATAGATGATCTTGATCCATGCTGCCACATCTGATGCTTCCATGTAATGAGTTTTTTTCTAATTACCTATCTCATTATAAAAGCTGAACTCAGTTTCTTTCATTGAGTAAAAACACTTTTCTCGTTGCCCAGGTTTGCTGGAACAAAATGTAGTGGTTTCCTTTTAATTATTAATGAATTGTACAATCATATAATTCACAGGTGAAAATGAGCTCCCAATTTCGATATTTGTTTCAGGTTCATTCTGATTTCAGAATGACTAACAATATGCTATCTTTTTATAAATATGCTCCTGAAGTAAGCAGCATTATGAAATGATTTTGTGGTTATGTTTTTTCTTGTGGTTTTACAGTAACATGAATAAATGCCAATGAATATATCTTTATTAAATGCCAAATCTGAATAAAAAATGATTGTTTATTTGCTTGTCACATTTCTGTATAATTTAATAATTTTAACCAATAAAACAAGTTGCAGTTCTAAAAAATATTTTTGAATTAATTATAATAATTCAGACGATAATAATTTGGCAAATTGAAGGAATGATGTGCAGTTATATTTCTTTTATGTGCAACATCCCTTCAAAATACTGACCATTATAGCTCTCCACAACGTCCTATTCTTTGAAGCTCTAAGTAATGTTTTTTCCTTATTATCACTCACACTCCTTGATCTACCATTCACTTACACAAGCTTATTTGCTGCTGTTTCCCTTTGTCTCTCTTGCCTTCAGTATGTCCTGGGAGTGTTGAATTTTCCAGGCCCACTTTCCTTATTGCATGCCTCCCAAATTTAAAATGTCTTTTTCTGATTTTCTATTTGTTAAAATGTATAGAAATATGTTTAATTGACTGACAAGTAATTGCTTTTCTGGTCAATAAAGTTTGTTGGTTGATTGCATTGACTCACGGCTTGTTTAGTGTTACACATTCTTCAACTTGTCTCTTATAAAAAAAGATGAACCAGTAAATAAGCCCCAGTAAACATAATTTATTGACTTAGAAAAGCAACAGAGAAATAAGAAACAAAAGAAATAACTTAGAAATAACCTTTTAGTGAAAATCTTTAAACATAAATTATGTTAATTATAAACACAAGGTAAAGGTGCAATCAGGACATTGTGGAAGCTGTTCATTTGTCATAGCTTTAAAACATAGTTAACAAAGAGCAAAGAGTGATTGATTTATTGATTATCATTGTCAGATGTAAAAGATTCTTGTAAATCATTGGATGATCTTGGTGCTTCTTCTACAGACCCAAAATGTGTTAACTGAAACTATTTGACAAGTTCTCAGAAGAAATTCATTTGCTCTATGGTAGATGAATAGATATTTTGCTAAGAGGACATCACATATTGACAAGTTTTATACTGTACTGAATGGGGGGGGGATTTAATTTTATCACTTTATTAAGGAACTTCAGTTTTATGTATTTTAACAATGTTGTGAGAGTTATACTTACCACTGGTAAATATATTTCAGACAAAACTTATAAATGGTGGCGTCCATGAATAAATCATTTCGTTTTTCTAGGAAAATTTGTAATATTTTTGTAATTGCTAGTTAAAAATGGCTTCAAACAAATAAATCCAATAAACCTTAAAGAAGATTATGCTTCATCAGACTGGTGCTACAAAATCACAAACAAATAAAGAGTATTTCTAAATCACAAAACCACACCACTTGAACATTTCCAACAGCAGCAACAACAAAATGGGTAGCACATGTAAATAGTAGAGAAAATAATGATATAATCAAGACACTAATTTTCTACATTACCAAAAATAAAAATGTTAGGAAGGAAACTCACATCAGTACTAGAAAATAAACTTGAGCAGTCTAATGTCATGAAAAACATACATGTTCTCCCCAAGATTCACAAAGTTGGTATCCTATTGAGCCTTCTAGTCAGCTAACATTCCAACAGATAATCTGATGGAAATGTTGACATTCTGTGTACAAACAACATTCATCCAACTAGAATCTGACATGTATCAACAAGAGTAAGAAAGATTAGACATGGGTTCACCATTGTTACCAGTGATGACCAACATATACATGAAATACTTTGAGGATATTACTTTAGGAATGGCACCACTAAAGCCAACAGTATGGCTGAGATATGTAGATGACACCTTCATACTCTGGTGACACAAGGAAACTGCACAAATAATGTTGAGCCACATGAAATCAATAAGACCTTCAATCCAGTTCACAATGGAAGAAAAAATAATAATATGCTGTCCTTCCTGGATGTACTAAAGTCCTGCATAGAGAATGGGTTCAAAACATCTGTATCACAAGCCAATCTTCACTGCGCAATACCATAAATTCAATTCCCACCATGTATACAGTTTGAAGAAAGGGATTGGCTGATGCCTACAACACCAGGCAAAAATCATAAATAGCAAGACAGACACATATTAAAGTCATCTAATTTGGAAACTTCTGATGTTAAAGGTAATAATGTTCTCACACTGGTTAACTTAAAATCATCCTGAAGTCTGTTATATAATGACCAAGATGAAACATAATATTTAAATAACCTGATAAGAATATCAGAATCATAATGTTTTGTCTGAATCCTTTATTAATATGTTCTTTTAAACTTTTTTTCTTATTAACAATTTTTAAGTTACTAAGATAACAAATTGCTTTTGTGACCAGTGCTGAAACATTGATATTCAACTTTTTGAAAAAGAAAATAATTATTGTACATATACCAGCATGGTAACATTCAAATCTCAAGTTTTCAAAAAATTTAATTAAAATCATTAGAATACTGTTTGATTTATAGCATGTAACTGCTGAAACAAAATCCAGTTGATCAATATTCTAATACAATTTTTCAAAAGTGAGGATTTTGTCTTTTTTAGAAACTGTGCCACATTTCACAGAAGCAGAAGTTTTATTTGTTGTTTTTGTTTGAGAAATAGGTAATACACTTATGACAAATGATCAAATATTGATGGTGGATTTCTGGGTCATACTTTTTTTGTAATAACCACCGTTTCATAATCAGATGGTAAATGCTTTTCACAAACAACAATGTTTGGTTTGTCAGGGGTGTTGTCTTGAGGTATTGTGTTTAACCATTGTTCTCACTCATTCTAATCTTGGGAAAGACAAAATTCACACAGTTATCATGACAACCTGTTACAGCACTTTTTGACTATTTTGAGAAAGATTTTTAGGGTACTGATATGAAAAAATATTAATTATTGTAAAAATTACATGGTGCTTCTAAAGTGTATGAACCTTATATTCTAAGATCTGGAGGGTTTTTGATTCTGAATTAAGAGTTTAAAGTTTGTATGAATGTGGGAATTTGTCATTTTATGTTATTTTTCATCATCTTTAAGGAATTATGTGGTTCCAAACGATTTCCAAATTGTTTCACTGGTCATGGTCCATTTTATGTTAAAGTTAGATGTAGTTAATTTGAGTACTTTGCCAAATAGAGGTAAGTGGTTAATTGGGTGATAATTTGAGGGGCAGAGGGTTTTAAAAACTGGAATTACAGAGGAGGACTTCCAACAAGCTGGAAGGCAAGGAGCAGCATGGCATTTGTTGTAAAGTTTGGAGAGAACAGGAGACAGCTCAGATTTTTTATGAAAAATTCTACTAATTATATTTTAATATAAACATTGTACAAAACCTACAAATTACTGTTAGTTTATTACACTGATTTAGGAGATCATTATTTTTAGGAAACTTAATAATATGCAGCTTTTCATGTAGACACATGGGACTTGGTCATTTAAGGACTTACAAATTCTCATTTTTTAAAATATTTCCTATTTTACTGTGGGAGTTTTGTAGATTTCTTTTAAATACCAAAAATATTTAGAGAGGGATGTTTGGTTACAGTACGCATTATTGTTAAAAGAAGAAGTATGTTGATGCCTTATTTTAAAAGGGTTTTTGTGCTACCATTATAAAATTTCTTAGCATCTGGGTTTTCAGTAGATGAAATGGTGCATTGGTAAACAATAGATTCAGTGAAACATCTATTTTGCAATGGACAATTTAGAGGATTTCTACAATTACATAATTTATTATCAATATTATTGTTTTCTCCTCTGGAGTTACTATTATTATTTAGGTTTAAATGTTTATTTAAAATTTTATTATTATGCTTTTTTATAATTTTTTCTAGATTATCAGAACAAATATAATTTAAACATATTTTTATTGAAAATCTTGCTTAGAGGATTATTATATGAAAAATGTTTCTCAATCAAAGCAAGAAACTTTTGCCCTAACTTACTGCTAACCAATTGATTAAATGGGGTGTGTACCAAATGATTTTTCTATTTCTATTTTTTTCTTGCTATCATTATCTTTTCTATATTTAATCATTTTTATATATATTATTTTGAACCCAAAATACAATACTTATTATGTTGAATGGGCAATAAAATAAGTTAATATTAAAGTTAAAAATCAAAGAATTAAAAAAAATGATTTAACTACACTAGAGGCCATGTTAAGATAATTCTCAAGTATATACAAATTTTTTCTTAAATTTTGACATTCTTTGAAATTAACTGTTTGTTAAAGAAAATATTTTTAAATAAAAATATTATTACAATATTATGCTCTACGTTGTATTGAGCACTTTTTAAAAAAAGTAAATGCTAAAGAACAGTGGATCCTTAATCTGTCTGTTCTTTCTCTTTATTTGTATATATATATATATATATATATATATATATATATATATATATATATATATCATACAATTGGAATTAGGATACCATTAGTGAATGATCATTTTCACCTGTGAATTTTAAATTTTAAATTCACAGGACATTTGAAACTGTTTATGGCGTAAGTTTGTTGAAGAAAACTGGCTAGTTGGGGAAAGAAAGAAAGAGAGAACAAAATACAGAAATAATTGGGGAGGTATAAGGAAGACATAAATTAGTGTAAGATTAGATATATGTTGGTTGAGTATATGCATGTATGTATGCATGTATGTATGTGTATATACGTATGTATAGCTGTACATGTATGTGTGTTCTTAATGTGTATGTACACATATATATTCAAATTCTCTTTAAATCTTTAAAACACTGCTGTTATTTTTTAGGTTCTGATATATGGATAAATTTAATACAGCAATAATTCTGAATTATCTCTCTTTCATCTCACTGAGGTTATCTCTTAATAATTTATATAAATTAGTTTTTTCATTTTTTCATTAATTTCTGTGGATTTCTATAGAATCAAACTTCAGCTGTTTTACCATTAAGCTGTAGGTCAGCTTATCGGATTCTCCTTCTCTCTCCCCACCCACTCTTACCTCCACGACATCATATCCCCCATTACTTCCTGTAACTACGCCATCTTCAGTCCTTTCCCCCACTCTGTCTCCTCTGACCATCATCAATCTTACACTAATTTATGTCTTCTTTACTACCTCCCCAATTATTTCTGTATTTTGTTCTCTCTTTCTTTCTTTCACCAACTAGCCAGTCTTCTTCAACAAACTTACGCCATAAACAGTTTCAAATGTCCTGTGAATTTAAAATTTAAAATTCACAGGTGAAAATGATCATTCACTAATGGTATCTTATGAAATATTTTGCTCTGTTTAATGAAAATAAACATTGAGCGCTCTTTGTGAATCAGTTTTAACATCTAATATTTAAAATTCTATATTGTGTTAATAGAACTCCCTTGGATTATTATACCAACAAATTACTACCTGTATATATATATATATATATATATATATATATATATGTGTGTGTGTGTGTGTGTGTGTGTGTGTGTGTGTGTGCAAAGAAACCTTAAAAACCTGATGTTTAATTTTTTGGGGTGAGTGTGTTGGGCAAAGATCCTTTCTACACTCCCTCAAATAACTAAAATATATTTATATTTATACAGCTTCATGTGGTTATAGTAAACATTCCATGAGAAAATAATGGAATTAAAAGGTTAGCTTGTCCCTAGATTTTGGATATGTACTTTCTGTCATGAAAATCTCTCATCAAAGACAAAATTGGAAAATAAATATTCTGAATCTTGGAAAGCAGAAATTCATCTTCGTTATATGAATTTGGGAACTTTCAACTGATTTTTTCACTCCTTTTTATAAATTAGCAAAAAACTTGGTGCAAGCACTATAACTTGATCAGTGGTTGTCATCTAGAAATATAGATATACCATTTAGAATCAATGAAAAGAGATTTACTTGAAAATGTGATCTATGATTAAAGATGTAGAGATATAACTAACTTGAAATATGAGTATAAAATAAAATAAAAATGAAATAGAGAACAGCAACTGTTGTGACCAAATAAATGGTTAAAGAAATAACAAAACAAGTGTTGCATATATATCATATATTAAACAGTAAGTACAACAGAAGAGTATTACACAACTAGGGAGTGTGTATCAGTTGACCCAGCATTCAATCTATTCGACTGTTCCCCTAAGACCTTCTCTCCTACTAATCTTATAGTAGGTGGAAGAGTCCAACATAGACTCTTTAGAGGGAGGACACCACAACAGTAACATAATAAAGCCCAGTTTAAAAGACATTGTCTCAAAATTGTCAAGATCTCAATACTTCTATTTACCATTATAACATCTGAAACAAAAGTGATACATGAACATTAATCTTGTTCAGTTTTTCCTTAATATTCTGCTTTTTTCAAACCAACTCCTTGGTTACCATGAGAGTGTGATGAATTTAGTTGATTGAGTTCTCCTTAATATGTGAGCAATGCCAAGGAGGATGATCTTCTGAACCTCTTGTATCTTGATGTTAGCAGGGATCGAGTTGGTGTATTTTTCCATCTGTTTCTTGACCAGAACAAGAGTACCTGGTCTTCATACACAACATTTTCTCAATTTCTAGTTTTAGATCTTTATATTTGGAGAGTTTTTTTCTGTAGTTATAAGGGATGTGTTTCTTTTATTAGAGACAGACATGTTAATGAGCAGACAAGTTCTTTTCTCCTTGTCCTTCACCACTGATCTGCTGGCCTTAATTTCTTTGTCAGTTTTAGACTGGCATCTCCCAGGGAATAATAGCTTTGTTGTTCTCCCCTTACAATTGATAGCTCATGTTCATAGTATTTGTCCTTGACTTTGACATTCTAGAGATTGCCTGAAGGAGGCATAATGTTTGTTTTGTCTTCACATGTATTTTGTTTTGGCCAATTCAAAGACTTCAGTGCTGTCTTTCAAGATCTTGTTTCAGTAGTAATTGATTTCTTCATATTAATAATAATATAATGGATTCAAATATAGTCTTCAGAAATAAGCTTTGGAGTAGAGGACTACAAAATACTTTTGATAAACCCCAATAAAAAATGTGATTTGATATGCTCAGTGATACTGGCAACAATTCATGTAATTATATATATATATATATATATATATATATATATATATATGCATATTTTAAGAGGTAAATATTTATTTTGTATTTGTTGTGAAGTTCATGTCTGTATTTACAAATGTTGCATATTTGCTTACATGTATAGATACTTGCCAGATTTAGCCAATATTTGCAACATAGAAACTCATTTAAGAGACAGATTATTTATGTCATGTATGAAGAGAAACCTGACTTTTGCAATGTTGATATACTGTATGTGTGTGCATCTGTACATATATACAATGGTATTGTTGAGGTATAAAGAAAAATGTCCAATAATCCAATTCTCAACCACTCCCGAAATCTGTGAGTGAAACCAACTGAATATTAACATAAGTAAAGATGTGCATAAGTACAGATGTAAATGGTTTATTTTATTTTTTGGTACATATTGGGAGGATTTGATGTAAAGGACTATTTCATTACTGCAGTGGTTTGACCAATGTGTGTGATTATTGCTTTTCTCTATCATAATATAAGTATGTTTCTTTCATCATAGTTTTTTGATCAAGTAAGTGGATCATTTGTGGATCAGTTTACTTAATATGAAGAGAATTGTTTGCAGATATTTGAAAAAATAACAATAACCAAACAGAAGAAAAAAAGAAATGATAACAAAATACTTAACATTTTCCATTAAAACTGTCTTGAACTGTCTTTTGTCAACATACTCCTTTTGTAGCCAGAACTGAAAAGTGTTTACAACCAAATATTGTAATCTTGTGAGATGGGAACTAATAAAGGTTGTCACTTAATGATGACCCTTATTAATGACCAGTGGAATGAGTCACAAAATGATCTTAATTTTGAAGAATTTTGTATACTAAAATTTTGCATACAAGTCTGAATCTAACATGTATCTTAAGTTTGATCTAAAATATTCATTGTATATTAGCTAACATTGTTTGGATATTCAAATCTCTTCAAATACTTGCTGTTATTAACACAATGTTTTGACTAGAACACATAATGAGGAAAGGGTATTTGAAGAATTTGACACTCACAAGACATTGAAAGCAAGAGAGGTAGAAAGAAGCATGGATTAATTTAATGATTTTTTGTAAACGTATGGCAGAACATGGACTGGGAAGGATAATAAGGTTACAAAGATTTTTTAGAACTACAAATATTTGGAAGTTGTGGAGAGCTATGATAATAAGTTGTGGAAAGCTGAAGGAACGTGGCACATAAATAATATTATAATCTACAATTGAAATAAATCATTATAATCTGCAAAATTCACAAGAAACATTTCCATAGAATAACCTCTGTGAAAAAATGTTTCATTCTTTACTAGGAAAAAGACTCCTTGATGCATTTTATAAATGGACTCTTGAGTACCTGTTACTGGTTTAATCTTTGCACATGGCTTTCCAATTTTAGACACATTTGTAAATAATCTTATTGAAAACAATTTGTTATATCACACTTTCCTAAAGAAAAGATCTGTAACATTTTTCTTGTAAGCATTTCTTAGTAACTTTACTGGAAATGATTTTGTATATAATTCTCATGCACTTTAGAGACTTTTTCCTGTGTAACATTCATTATTGAAGGCAGTTATGCATAAATAAGGCAATGGTTGATTGTGTGCCACTTTTGGCTTTTATTGTGTGTATGAGTTGTCAAAACGTGTGTCAATTATTTGTGACATTGTCATATTGGAAGATCAATATGCTGTTAGAGATCATTCATTTAGTGTGAATGAAATACATAGGAAATGTATGGCAGCAGTTTCTGTTGTCTTGAAAAAAAAGCATGGAGATTAAATCTCTGTAGCACCTCTTTGAGAATCTAATAAATTTGGTTAACATGAATAGAACTGATTGCATATATCTGAACAGTCAGCAAAAACAAAAAGTATCATCCACTACAATAAATTTGTCTTCTATGAAAATGTTATTGCACTGTGGTGGGTTATTTGTCTAAAATTATTACTGCCACTTTTTTAAGTAATCAGAAAACTTCATTTTGTATTTTTTTTAAAACGTTAGTTTCTAAGATATATAAAAGTCATATCTATAGAAAAGTCTCATTTCAGAAAATAGGTACAAGTGAAAAAAGAAAAAAGAATTTGTGTATTTAAAATCAAAACACAAATGTTTATAGTAAGATAATATATCTAAAATATTTTCATTTTATGAGAGGATCATATAATTTAAAACCTAATATCTGACTTAGCCCTCTATCCCAATTAACATCTGATTTAGCCGCTTACTTTTTATTTTATAGCACCTGCTTGAAAATAGAAAAAATATAAAGCTTTTATAATATTATTATTTGAATTTTTTGTTAGAGTTCCCAATAGAATATTGATTATTTCATCAGAATACAAAATCCAAGAAATGTTTTTACATTCAAACTTTAATTAGCAGGCATCTAGATTTTAATGGAAAATAAGAATTTAACTAAATTATTCATTACATATGCTGCCTTATTTCATGCAATCATACTACTCAGAGCAATAATATTTTTCTATATATATTTTCATTTTGGTAATAATCAAATATTTTTTTAATAATATTCCCTTCCTTTTAAACTTGAAAGGACAATACTGAAAGCAGCATTGGTATTTTATAGCAATTTCACTCTTTGTCTTTATGTAAATGCATTTGATATAATTTACTTCAACAGAATAGGCTTACATTTGTAATGTGTTAATTCTCTAGCCTTACAGATTTAATGGACATTTGTGTGGAAACCATCTTCCAAGCTCTGACTCTACTGAATGTATAAATGTTATAGAGGAACTAGATCGGCCTGCAAAGTCATTTATGTCTGGTGAAGACCCAAACACCAAATTATTTCAAACCTCATCAAGAGTATGATATGGAATAAATGAGAGCTGTAATCTATTTAATCTCTTCTTAGACTATGCCCCACAAACATAGATGTGAAAAAATGGGTGTTGATCATTTAAGCCTTCCATACCACATTCCAAATATACTTATAGAAAACACCATTCCTATTTTCCCTTCAGAGGTCATTGTACTGATGATGAGGTGGGCTGTGCTGATGGCACAGGTATTCATAGTTGGGATAAGAATGATCTTGAACAAAAAATCATCATTCTTTACCAAGTGTTCCAAGAAACTGGACTCAAGATAAATTTTTACAAAACAAAATCTATGGTCTGAAATTGGAATTAATGGCATATACCCTGAATCCATCATAAACATTCAGAATGTGGAATTAATAAATATTAAACTAAACATTTTAAATACATTGGTGTATGGAATGAATGAGCCCTGTAGGTCTTGAAGAGAATTGTCCTTCATCATCGATCTTAAATTGGCACTAGAGAATGATAAACAAAGAACTTTACCAAATAACAGAAATCACACCATTTGACTTTCAACAGTAGCAACAAAGAACATGGATAGAACATGAAACTGGAAGAGAAAATACTGACATAACTAAAATGTTGATTTTCCATACTACTTTAAAGAGAATGTTAGGAAGGAAACCTCCATCAATACTAGAAAGAGCAATAACACTGGGCTTGAGAAGATTAATTTCCAGAAAAACCTATGCAATGTTAACTGTTTGGTCAACAAATGCCAAATACTTCCTGATAAGGAAACAACTTATCTTACCATTACTATTACTACTTGTTTTACAAATTGCATGTTTTTTTCCTTTTGAGGTGTACCATCTTTTGCTTTTTTCAGATGTATAACTCATTTTTTTTTTTTTTTTTTTTTAAGCGTATCACCCCAAGCAAGGCTGGAGGCCATTATCGCGCAAGGGGTTATAGAAGGGTTGGAGGAAGAGCAGATAGGAGTGGTAAAGGAGAGGATGTGGAGAAAGAGAAAGACAGTGGGTCGATCAAGGCAAGGGGGTTACAGAAGATTTGGAGCGAGAGCAGATAGGAATGAAAGGTGAAAGGATGTGGAGAAGGGAAGTGGATAGATCAAGGCAACTGGAGATGTCGCTTGACGCTACACTTAAACCGTTGGAGATTGTATTTGTCAGGGAAACAGTAATAGGGAAGGGAGTTCCACAGGCGAGATGTGCGAGACATGAAGCTATTGGAGTAGAAGAGACGTCTACATCTAACAGTTTCAACGGTGAAGGGGTGGGAACGGGATGCCAGCCTCGTAGGACGTTTTAAATTCATGAGGCCTAGGGACAAGCGAAAGCAGCTCCTCGGAGCAATTACTGTGAAAGTATTTGTAGAAAAGACAGAGCAACCAGTACAGAGGCCAGAGAGAGAGAGAGAGAGAGAGATCCGGGAACCCCTTCCTAAACACGAAACAAGGTTTGAGCCTTTGAAAATTAACAGGTTTCTTTTCTTTTTCAGGAATACTACACATTTGAAAAGTGATAGGATTTTTTCAGGTGTTCTATTCTGAGAAGTTACAAGCTTTTTTCTATTTCAGGTGCATAAATTGTTTTTTGCATTTTAAGGGTACAACCCACTTAAAGTAATATTGAGAGATTGTTCTTTTGTTTTGTTTATGATCATGGCAAAGCTGAGCCGCAATGAGAATTGAAGTTGTTTGAATTCAAAGCAAAATTAACCATTTTCTTTTCGCCTACTCCACTTAGGATAATTACCTTGACAGCTAAACAAGCTCCATTGCACAACATTGAAAGATCAAGATTTAGAGAATTAAGGGAGAGGAACTCAACTGGATTTTGAACAACCACTGAAGTGTCAAGAATTAACTTTTATATCTGAACTTCCCCAGGAATCTATTGCAACAACATTGAATTTATTTTTTCAACTGCATCATTCTTTGGACCAAGAATGCCACACTTACAGAGCTACTACTAGTTTCTGGATTTTGTGGCCATTTTTAATGCTGAAAAAATCAAGCTAAATCTTGAGAATTATAGATTTTTTTCTGAAAATGTTTTCTTTTTTCATGATTTCATATTTTATAAACTAAGTTTATTTTATCTCTTTAAGTTATTTTATTTGGTTAAAAAAGTTACTTTAATATAAAATTGAATGTGGCAATGAAGGCTGACTCCAAGTCGTAGACATGATTATAGACATAAGAGAAGAAGCTCTGACCGACCATAGAGAAACAAGAAAAACCTTTTGAATTGACTGGTTTGAAGGACTTTTATCTTAAAAAAGGCACATAGATTTTATACCTCCTAGTGGCCAGAGTAGCTAACATCAGTCTTAGCCACCTGATGCAAGAAGAGGTAACCTGTAACCTTTTTTCAACTCCTACATGATCTGTTTCAACTATTCCAATGACCTTGGAAGTCAGCACCACTTACCCTATCAATTTTTTCTTCCAAAATTAACCCCATATACCAATTTATCTCCAAGAATATAATTGCTGGGATGCAACAAAGACCAGCAAGATCACAAAATAAATCTACTTGTAATGGCCTCTCAGTTCAACCAGTTAATACTCTGCTGTCTATTTTACTTTTTATGCCACTTGTCTATTTTTTCTACTAAACCAAAGTATATTACTTTTCAATACTATCCAACTGCCAGGAAACCAGACATGCTTTAATCCATTAGGTTATGTGTTTCTTGGACAATCCACTGGGGTGATTTTGAATTTGTATGTAATATATGTACCCAGGTGGTCAAATCTTCTAGTGTTCTTTCTTTTTAAAACATAGGTTCCCATATGGTGTTCATCTCTATACCATGTCTACTAAGGAGATTGTCAGAGCCTAACATGTTCACAGATTCTTATAGTCCAGTGTTGTTCTCTATCTATTATCTTGACTTCATTCTAGTGTTTGATAATGTAACAGAAATGAAATGCAAATGGAGCAACCAATCACTACTTATAACAGTATCCCACCCCATCATTCAAAGAAACAATGTTTAGCAACACTCTTTCTGCAAAAAGACAGCCTCATGGCTGCCCTGCCAGAACAGAGTCAGAGCAAAACCTGGAACGTCCGATTATAAAGAGAGTGTCAGCCAGCTTCCCCATGAGATAGTTGTAGTATTAGCCATGCAAATGATCCCTTTGCTAGCCAACCACTAAAATCTTAGGCTCCATAAAAGTAGGCATATTCTCTGGGAAGTGTCTGGCAGTGCACCATGTTGACTACACAATGGGATTGTCGTGTGTTACCAAGGTTTTCTGTTTTCAGCCTCATTTCAAATTCATTTTTCCTCAAATGTTTTCGGTGTCTCAGCTGCATTTGTCCCATACATGATGTTCCCATGTGGAAGTCTTGTCTGTGCCCTGCTTGTTGGGATCCAGTGTTTGATTCTAGTGCTGCTCAGTTTTCTGTCTCTCTTCATTGACAGAAATCCAAGAAAATCACACAGATAATTACTCATTTCCCTCTGTACATTATCATTTCAATCTCTCTCCATGATTGCCTTGCATGAGATGAAATACACACAGTTCTTGATCATGTTTTCTTCTATGGCACTTCCTCTAGTATAGATATCTCTAAAGGATTAATCTGCTTTTGAATACAGTTCACAATGGAAAAGGCAGCAAAAGAATAACTGACCATTCTGGATGTCCTAATTACTCCCACAGAGTATGTTCCTAAAGCAAATGTTCTTTATCATTTGTCCCTATATTTCGGATTTAAATCTAGAATCTCAATTTTAAGTTCTATAAATTTTAATTTGCTCAAGTGTGTGTATGTTCAAATGTGCATATCTACCAGCACAACCTGCAAGGATTCTATTCCCAAATCATAATATAAAGTATATAATATACAACAGTAATGCTTTGAATAACTTCATCTACAGCGTCCACCAAGTTAAAACACTTCTTAGATATTTAAATTTTTGTACTTAATTGATTTTGAGATCTCCAAATTGTAACTTGTATCTTTGCTGATAACCATATATTCTTACAATTGATGGTTAATCCTTTCTTCTCACTTCCCTTTACTACCTTCTGTAAGAGTTCCTGCAATTATCCTTCTATGTCTGCTAACAACACTATGTTAAGTGCATATCTTATGTTGTTAAGATTGCATCTGCCAATAATAAATCCTGGTAGGACTTCTAGTCTTCTCAAGAACACCTCACTGTAAAAATTTATTTGGCCCACTGAGATATATTTTACATACCTTTCTATTTTTGTATATTTACTGAATTCATTTTCTTTCCCTATGTAGAGGGTTTACTCCCAATGTAAGTTCTGAATTATTCTAATATCTTTTCCAAATAAATCAAGTTTAAATCAGTTCAAACATTTTATTGTTGCTTCTGATATCATAGTGAGCATAAATATCACATTCCCAGGTCCAGTGTCTTTAACGAAACCATACTGTTCTTGTCCTATTTCCAGTCTATGTGCACTATTCATCAGAATTTGGATGATATCTTTTGTTATGTGGCTGATTTATAAAAATTTTATTCCTACTAAATCCAAGTTTTTGTGCCAAACACAAAATCTTAGTTAGTAGAAATAGCAAGACACAATAATAGGTACAAAATTATGAAACAAGGCAACCACTGCATAAAATTTTAAAAGGAAAAACACATTTATTTACAGTTTACACAATTACGAAAAAGGTACAAATACAAAGTTTGCAAAAAATTCCTTTCATGTGCCTATCAGTGCAGGATAACAATTTCAAGGATTATCAATGAAAAGTGGGAAATAATTAGAGCAAGGGAAAAGCAATATGAGAAGGCTGTAAAAACAAAGGTTTCACAAACTTTGAGAAAAAATGTAAAAATTACTTTCACATTAAATTTTTTTTTAAAAAAAGTCTCTTTTAACTTCACACATTTTGAAATCTTTTCATTTTAGGCTGTCCAACCTCAGGAGAATTTTCACTTGAACTTTTGGTCTCTCTAGCTGGCTGGTAACTGTTGCCTTCTTTGGTGTTTTCCTCTTGATGTCAAATACCTTCCTTGATGTTGATGACCTGCCTTGTTCCCTTGCTGTCCAAACGTTTTCTATTCACATGAGCTCTATTTATTTTAAAATTTAGGCTCACCTCTGCCCCACTATTCAAGATTTTATTAGAGCCTGAGACCACATCTCTTATTGGTCAATATATGCAAAAAAATAATTTTCCATAAAGTGGAAAAGATCCTTCAAAAGTTTTGGCATGTTTTAGCTGCTTAGCTGAAAAAGATACACAGTTGTAAAAATTATAACACAAACCATCTGGCCTACATAAAAATACACTTCACTCAAAAGAACATGTATTAAAAAAACAACCTAGACGATTATACATTTAGATGATTCTAACATTTTTAAAATAATAAAAATTAAATTTTTATTAATTAGGCTGATTGTCTGATGGAGTTCACATTCATTTGCATCTGACTTTTTTAGCAGTACTATGAAAATAAATCTAGTAACATCTTCCAGCATATAACCACTGTTGCATTTTCATTTATTATTTATGCAATCTTGTCAATGTCAAAATCATCTTAGGCTACTAGCATCTCTGTTATGATTGTAACTGGTCTTGCTGCTATGTTCCGTCCTGGTCATCCTGATCAGTGATGATGTCACCTAATATTTCTGGTCCTGACATATTTTTGTGCTTTGCAGGTTTCTCTCTTTCATTGTAGAAATGTTCTTAAACACATTTGTTCCTTCTTTTTTTCTTTCTCTATTATCAGCATTCCTTCTTAATTTTATGCATCCTGTCAATGAGCACATCTTTTGTTTTGTTATTTCTCTTGTTATTTTAGGAATATCTGCCTTATCTATGATACTCATTATTTCTATTTCTGCAAATTTTTCATTGAACCATTCCTCTTTTGCCTGTCTAAATTTGTTTCTAATTTCTTTGTGCAATGTCCTATATTCTGTGCCATACCTTGGTATTGTTTGCTGTCGCCTTTCCATCATGTTAATCCACTCCTTTTTTCCTTGTTTAGTTATTTTTCCTATCATCCACTTGCAAGGAAAACTAGACAATTTTTTTTCCTTGTCTAGTTTTCCTAGGGATGATCTCATTTGCTGATGTCACTAAAGCTTCTCTTAATGTGTCCCACTCTGAATTCTCATTCTCATACCTGAAGTATAGCTATACTTTTACTGCTTTAAATAATATCACTGTTGTTGTCAAAGTTATATCAGTTATTATTGTTACTGGGGAGAAAATCATCATCATAAATTTTTAAAAAAATTGAATTATAATTCAGCTTGTTATTTGAACATGAAAGATTCAAGATGGTTGCTTTGTGTGATATAACACTTTAAAATTCTTTAAAAGTTATGGAGAAATAAGATTGATATGGAATATGGAAAGAAAAAAGTGGATCAAGAGGAGCATTTAGTGTAAGAAAAAGTTGTAAATGATTAATTTTTTAATCAGTGAATTTTATTTTATAGTTTTTATAAAAGAGATAATTGATAAACATCTAATAGATATCAATGTAATGCTGAGTCATATTGAATTTTGAGATCATTTTTACTTTGCTGAACTCAGAATTGTTTATTTTGGGCTGTTTCAGTGAATATTTCAGATTATGTAAGGAAGCAGACAATCATGTTACTATAACTGATCATCTTATTTTAGAACCTTTTCTTTCTGAATCTCATTTGAATCCATTAAAGTTCCAAAATACAAATTTATTCAACATTTAAAATATATTCATTAGATTAAAATTTTGTTTCCCATCCAGAAATTATTTTTGTTATGCATCAAATAGAATTTTGATTTTTATTCACTTATCTCAACTCATTCCACTTTTTGCTTAATGCAGTATGACTGTATCTTTACCACCCAAAATATATTATCTACAATCAAAACTAAAATTCTTACTACTAAGTGCTTTATCCTAATACAGTCTTGTATAAGATAAAATCCAGTCCTTTGTGCTGGCTTCTCTAAGAGGCAGTCATTATCATACAATCATGGACTTCTTTAAGTAAGAAAACTGAACCAGAAAAGAAAAAATAAAATGCACGTCTGAAAGAAATGTCACTAGTATTGGAATGGTTTTGTCTTGTACAGAATCAAAAGAGCTTTGCTTGTTTTTGGTACTTAGATGATGAATACTGATAAATCAAAGAACTTAATCTTTCCTCATGTACTTGAATACCTGACATTAACAAGATCAATATTATATATCTTTATGTTTGGCTGTCTTTCCATATATATATATATATATATATATATATATATATATATATATATATATATATATATATATATATATATATATATATATATATATACAGTGCTGTTCGATAAAAGTGACTCACCTGATTGTTTTTACATAAAAAATTTTTTGCCTATTGTTTTTGGGGCCAAACTAATTTTTAATCTTACTAATATAAAGACTCCTTCCCAACCACCTAGTAAAAAAGTTTACTCACCCTAAGGTATTCTATTGATGTTGTGGATTCCAAGATTAAATCCGATATCAATAAATAACAAACACCAGGAATAGATAAGGAAAATAAATGTATTAATGTAATAATACAAACTGGTAATACGGGTTAGTAGATCCAGGAATGCAGGTTAGTAGCAATAATATATATACAGTCTTGGTATTGAAGTATCGCGGTATGACTCCTTACTGAGTCTAGGTGCTCATGACGATGACTCTTGTGCTACCCTCCTCTAATACTACTCTTATACTACTCTGGGTATTCACTGGTAATAGTATAAGTATACCTCGGTTGAGACCCCTTATCAATTGATAATTATAATTTTGGATATAAATGAGATTTAGGCAAAAAAAGTGACTCACTTATTTCCTGCAACTAGTAATCAGTAGTAGTAACCGAACAGCTTTAAATAAAGAATAATAGATGTATAATTTATTTATAATAGGTAATATAGTTTGAAATATTTAATAATCTATGGGTCCTCTTTTATTTTGAATAACCTTTTCAACCCTTTTTGGCATTGACTCTATTAGGTTCTGGCAAATCTCATCTCCAAGCATTGAATTCCATTTGGATATGATATTCACAATCAAATCCTCTTTGTTGCTCAACTGCTTTCTCGAGAGCCTGTACTTTATAATGCTCCATCAGTTTTCTATGGGGTTGAGGTCAGGAGATTGGGGCGGCCATGTCATAACACTCACCTGCTTCTCATCAAAGTATTCCTTCATCAATTTTGATTTGTGACAGGGAGCATTATCCTGCATAAAAATGAGATTGGTGGGGTTGATTTGCACCCTTTCAGCAGAAGGGAGCAGACAAGAGTCTAAAACCCTCTTGTACTGCTTGCTCCTGAGGGTCTTTTCAATAGGTATTAAGAAACCATTTCCATGAAAAGAAAAGCATCCCCAGAACATTATACTGAACGGATGCTTGACAGTACTTACTGCTAAATTCAAAGAGCTTTCAAAGAATCTTCTTTTGATTTTAGATCGCTTATTCTTTGAATTTAGTTCAACTTTTGTTTCATCGGAGAAGAGAACATTTAGTAAAAAAAAATCAGGTGAGTCACTTTTATCAAACAGCACTGTATATATATATAAGTACATAAAAAAATCAGTAGTTTTATTAATTGTTGCTTTTCATCATTCACCTATTGTGGTCAGAATGTTTTCTAAGGTTAACTCTGGCAATATCTGTGGTCCCCCCCCATTACTTAAAACATCATCTTTGGAAGCAAGATGCTATACTGACCATTTAGGAATCAATCAAAATACTCTTCTAGTTGTATAAATTACAACTATTAAGTTGACCAGTATGCGCAGCTAATTTGAAACCACCAAATTCCAAGATCCACACTTAAAAAGGGCAAATGTAAGGCACAGACACAGTTTGATCAAAAGACCTGTTATATTTGATCAAATAGCAATATTAAATAAAGTGACAAGACTAAGTACACTTTACTAATTACATGAGTGAGTACATGTCACAAAACGATATGACCAATTAAGTACAAGCTATGCTGATGTGGATTTGACCTTGGAATACATATATAAAGTGGCCAGTAATCATCTCCAGTGAAAAAGGTTATTTTTCAGTGGATTTGTGCAGAGATTTTTTGCTGCCTTTTGAGTATCCAGCAATTCAATATTGAGCCACTGTAACCCACATTGCTGGAAATGGTCAGATGATTTGATATATGGAAATACTACCTATTGTTTCATCTCTCTTTCACTTTTTATTCTACATCTAATATTGTAAAAATCATTTGCTGTTTAATCAATGTTTTGTTCTATAGCATTGTAATGTATCAGATGCCCTAAAAAGAAAAGCTACTAACAAACCAGTCTATTACATTTGGAACCATGAGCAAATCAATATTATTACAGTAAGACTACACACTTCATTGAACACAATTGACTACCCTTTGCACCAATTCTGCTCCATGAGAATGGCTACTGACACAGAATAGCTTAACTATACTACTGATTATTTTGCACTGTATCTCCACAGTTGCAACCACAAAAAGCACAATATTTGAGTGTTCCTCTATCACACTAAAACAGAGAATATGGAAATTTAAAACTGATATTCTAGGAAAACAGAAACTTAATATAAATGAAGCATGTGCACATGGTGTAAATGTTAGTGGTTTGGAATGAGAAATTTAAGTTTGTATTTTGTCGAGTTTATTACATACAGATAACCTTAAGAAAGGTATGAATTCATTTCCTCTTCCCCCAAACTGAGCTTTCTAGCTATGGTTGGCAATCAGTCTAGGATAGTGGTTCCCAACTGATTTTCACCATGCCACACTTTCTAAATATTAACATGCCCCATTGGTGGGGCATGCACCCCACATTGGGAATCATTGGTCTAGGAGAAGGAAAAACTCTGAATTCAAAACTGATGTGTTACCCTGATGTGTTATCCTATATAGCCAAGAAAAGAATCATGGAGTTCACAATGACATTATGAACTTCTCTGAGGTCAATGAGATAGAATATAACAAGGAAAATTACAATACAAAATAACTACAAAATATTCCAAATTTAAATTAAACAAAATAACATCTCAATTCTTCTTGCATGTTACAAATTTAATTTAAATATAACCTCAGAAAAGTAGGAAAGCAATCAATCTCTTTCTCTCTATTTATTGAATGGATTTTTTAATCCAATTTTTATTTCTTATTAGCTAAAAAGCCACCCTGTATCAAGTCCCTTTTTTTGTTTGGCCATTTGCACCAGTGTTTACATGAACATGCTGCTTTCACATAATAAATATGTTCTCTACATATTTTTTGTATTTGTCCCTTTTGGAAAGGTTTGAGACCATCAGGCTTTAGTAGGCACTTCTTTCACCTGAATTTGCTTGTACATGGGCTTATTATAGCAGAGTGCCTTGTATTAAAGGCATTAATCCATCCCCCAATTGTCTCAGTCTGATTGAGTTTAAATCTTTTTTGTGTTCTAACAAAGGTGTGATGGAAGTTGGTAATGCTTGTAAAATTTGTGCAACACTATCTTCAATGATTTTTCCATCTTTTCTGTATAATTCTCCATGTAAATATTTATGCAAATATAAACACCATTTTTTAATAAATAGTTAAAATTACTTGATGAACTCACACCCTAAATAATATGAAAAAAAACAATCAATATGAAAATAAATCAAGTATGTTCAATGGACTCTCTTCTATTTATGTCCAACTGACTGAATCAGCTGAGTAGACAAACAAGTTTATATACTCATCTTGTGCAAAAACGCTTGCTAAATAATGTGTAGCGACAAATATTTCTGCTGAATTTGATTCATACAGTACAGTTCAAAAGTTTGAGGCAACTCCTAGTAATATTTTAAATTGGTGCAAAACATAGATGTTTTATACTTTAAATAAGAGAAAATTATTTTACAATGCTAAAAAAATGAGACATGATTTTTTATTAGAAATTTTATGATGACAAAAAGAAGAAAAGCATTTCATGATTAAATTTTGTTCTCATCAAAATATCCTCCTTTAGTCTTGATTACTGCAGCACAAATTTTTGGCATTCATTGCAAAAGTTTCTCAAAGTATAAGTTTGATAAATGATTTCATTCTTTTTTTTAGTGACTCTGAGAGTACTTTTTGATTTTTTGTTTTTTTTTTTTTTTTCACTCTTCTGTCAATTTCATCTTATACTAATTCTGGGTTTGACTTCAAACTTTTGAACTGTAGTGTATATGTAGTTCAAATTCCCTGAATTTTTGAGAGCATCTTGTGCGTGTGTGTGTGTGTGTGTGTGTGTGTGTGTGTGTGCATACATGATATAGTGGTTACAATGCTGGCTGAGATTGTTGCATTTGCAAAAAGGTATAGAAAATTGAGAAAAGTATAAAATTGTTTCTTCTACCCCCATATATGGGTTAACTAGCAGGGCAAACTGGGCTCTCTAGCCTTGATTGACAACCAGTCAAGGATAACAAAAATTCTAAATTCAAACATGAGAAGGGGTGGTTGAAGACTTTGTGGCACACTGTGTACCATTTTGCTGTTATCAGTTCTTGCAAAATCCTTCACCACTATAACTAAAACATACATGGATAGTATATCAGGTCCATTCTAAAACTGAACTGTTAGGCCCTTATACACTGAAATTGACAGCTTACTATATATATATATATAATGATTCATTGAGTCTGAAACCTCTACAGAATGCAGAAAGCACTGTATGGCCGTTTCGTCCTATATTTGGGACTCATCAGCAGTGCACATCCACTACCGAGAATTGAAACCCTGACAGTTAGGTTGTGAAGCAAACACCATACCAACTGCTCCAACGGGCCTCGGTGACGAAGAGGTAGCAAATCAGACTCAATATAGCGCCGCTCACTCACAAATTCCTTGGTGGAACTCTACTGAGACGAAACGGCCGTCCAGTGCTTTCTGCATTCTGTAGAGGCTTCAGACTCGATGAATCATTAAATATAATTATCAATTTCTGCTAATAATTTCAAATAATATATATATATATATATATATATATAGGGAGAGAGAGATAGAAAGAGGGAGATGATGCATTTGGAAAATATATTCAGTTAAACATATTTTGTTAAATATACAAATTGTGCCTAATTTTATGTTTAAACACTTTTCTCTAATTGATGCATTAATTTTATATATTAGGATTGAAATTATGAAAGGACTGCCTGCAGTTAATGTCTGTTTATCAAGTATTTCAAACTTTTGACTGATTTCATTCATTGCCAAGAACTCATGAAGTTCATTTTGTTAGAGTCCTATCATGACTTTGTACCTGTATTTTAAATATGACAGATTTTTAAATTTTTGAATGTATTTGATGTCACCTGAATATGATGTCCTTTTTTTAATTTAAATGTTTGTTATGTCACATGTGGCATTATACAGGTTTGGAGAATGCAAATACTTTTTAAATTTAATGTTCTTAAATTATGTGATTATTTTAATTATTGGGATTCATATTCTTTGAATATTTTAAGCCCGGGGTGGGGGGGCCTTCCCCATCAGGCAGTAGCTCTCCTTTGAGAGGAGGCTGAGTTTATTGCCTGGTACCCCAAAGGGGCAGTGTCAAGGGAGCTTGAACAATTTTTGAATGATTTTGACCTTGTATCACATCCAGTTGCAACATGGGCACCTTGGTAAATACCTTTATCATTTATTAACTCTGTTAACGTAATATAAATAGCTTCTTAAATTTGGTCTCTTGCATTCTCCTTGCAGTTACTTTTTGTCATATATCACAATTCATTTCAAACCAGAATATTTATGTAGTAAATCTCATATGGAAATATGGCCGAGTAGGCTTTTTTTGTTTGTTGTTTTTTGCTTAACTTATTTGAAGCCCCTCACATCAAAGAAACCATCATAACCAAGCTGATGCAAACTGATATTCACACTTGATTTGAATATTTTGAATAAATTGGTTATTTCTAGCACCTTATAACATTACTTATACTCAGTTAAGTTTTGATTGCAATTGGTTGACTTGATTTTGAAGTATTGTCCAGCAAGAAATTTGCAGCCTGAAACTTCACAAACAACTTTTGACACAATTGCTCCTGCACAGCACCTTCTTCATAAACTTCACAAATCCCTTTTTAGTTTTGTGTCTTAAGGCAACAGAAATTTGGTTCTACAGAAACATGCTGAGAATACAATGGACTGAACATGTGAGTAATGAGGAAGTTTTAAGCAAAATGAAAAAAAAAGGACCCTTATATTTAAAATCAGAAAGAGAGAGTAGAGATTTCTAGGACACAATGAGGAAAGAAAGGTTGGAGAATTTGACACTCACAGGGCATATTGGAAGTAAGAGGGACAGAGGTAAACAGCAAATAATCTGCCTAACAAGCTCGTGTAAATGGATAGTAGAACCAGGCATGGGGGAGGGGGTAAAAAGTCAAACATGGCTAAGACCTACAAAGGATAGGAAGTTGATTTGCCACATCCTTAAGAGACATGGTTCATAGCAGAAGAAGAGGTTTATGTGACATTTTTACCTTTCTTAAAATAAAATGCAACATATATCAAAAATGCTTATTTTCTTCCATCTTTGATATCATTGTTAATAAAAGTATGCTAATTTCGACAATTATTTTTTAATTGCACACTAACATGACAGCAATCTTTTTAAATAAATTTAGTTAAAACCAAACACACCAAATGCCATCTAATAGCAAACGAGACAAACTTTTTAGGCAAACCAATATTTTTGAAATAGTAAATGTAAAAATAGATGACTGAGAGATATTCAACATCAGACCCAAATGAAAATATGCTATTTTAAGAGTCTTCTACTAAAATGTAATACTGAATAAATAAATTTGTTTGTTTTAAAATTGTGCAATGAAAATCACTTCCCAATCATGGATCTTATATGACAATAAATTAGAAGAAGCAGAATAGCTATGTGTTGTATAATGTTTTGACTCAATTCTTATCTGGAAGAAATGACTGGAAAGAAGAAACATCCACAGGAAACAAAATGAAAGTAATCTATACAAAATGAGAAAGGAAACCTTAGAAGAATTTCTACTATGCTTTAATATCTAGGATACAATATATCCAAAAATCGAAAAGTTATTTTTAAAACAGAACAAAAAGAAAAATTGTGCAATATTTTGTGATTATATCACTTATGGTCAGTAAGAAATTCATAGGTCAAGTTTTGTAAAAGTGCAGACATATCTATAAATATTCAGTTAGATATTACTATATTTATATTCTCCCATTTTGACCATTTTCTTGTCTCTGGTTGACAATAATGTTTAAGAGAGAAAATGATTAGCAATCGATTCTCCTACATCTGCTTGCTCAGACGGTAGAAGCAACATGGCTGCTATATTCTTTATTACTTTTGACAGTCAGCTATTATATGCCTTAAAATTTGGAAAGAAGCAAAAATTAAGATAAAACTAAATAAATTAAAAAGAAATACATTCTCATATATAATAAAAGATTTTTATTTCATAATTTTGCTTTGAAGACTAATATATTACAATTGTCTCCATTTCTCCTTGTTATTGAATGAGTGGTCAATATCAGTAATGTTCACAATTATTTATTCTATAATAGCATATTTAATTCTTATTAATTGAATAAAGTGTTTTCTTTATCTTTTTTTTACTTTAATCATTAGATTAACTGAGTATAATTAATTTTGTCAATGTTACATGTTAAGAAGATTGTCTATCTTTACAAATTATTTCAATCTGAATATCAAACATATTAGGAATAACTCTAAGTGGTCAACAATAGTCTTTAATTAAGAGACAAAATTTCTTTTAAAAGTAATAATTCTTCATTGAATGGAAAATCATGGCTGCACTGATTTTTATTGGCTCATATTGATTTTAAAAAACAATTTAATCTTTATATTTTTTTTAAATTATCTTCTTTTATTTACTTATAACTTAGTATTGGCTGGCTTAAACTTGATCTGTTATCATTTAACATTTGTAGGCATTTTTAAAATTTTCATTTAACATAATGTTTTAAAAAATAGGAGACAACATAAGTAATAAAAATTTGACTCAGGAGGTTCATTAGTTGAATCATATCACAAGCAATGCAGCTCAAGATTTCTTTCTTTGATCTTCTGTTTATAACTCAAAAATATAATAATGGAGAATGTATCTTTTACAAAAAAAATAAAAATGGAAAAATATTTTTTCTGTATGAAAAAAAAAAGAATGAAATTATTTCTCTCATAAAATTTTATAAAAAATGCACTTGTAACTCATGGGTCTTTGTAATGACAGACAAACCAACAAAATGAAACAGTAGCTACCATCTTCACCATTTGAAAACTTGAAAACAAAAATCAAAAGTATTTCTGACAAATAAAATCATGTTCTAGTTGCTAATAAAAATTGGCTGTAAAGCATTTTATCAGAACTATAGCTGAAGAAATTTTCCAAATCCTTGTCTGAGCTTGGAGTTAGGCATCAACAAGTAAATTTGAATTCTGACCAAGTTCGTTACATTCACTTTTTTTATAAATATCCTTGGAAAGGTATGGATCGATCTCCTCAGAGTGATTGGTCAAATAGCAGGGCATACTATGCTCTCTAGGTTTGGTTGGCAATCAGTCTAGGAGAAGAAAAACTCTGAATTCAAAGTTGATTAGGGCTGCTTGCAGACTTCATGGCACACTATGCACCATTTCTCTGTGATCAATTCTTTTGAAAAATGTGGATGGTTCTACACAGGCCTTCACCATTCAAATCAAATCATATGTGTAGGTATTCTGGTAATTCAGTTGTAAGAACTGAATTACTAGGCCTTCATGCATGATAAATGACAAGAACTTCCTGACATTATATATATATATATATACACACACACACACGTGGCAGATGCTGATCCCATTTTCAAGAGTGATAACTACTATATATGCGTAATGCAATTTAATATTTGTATATTATGGATGTGCTGATGGTGCAAGGTATATTCGTATAGAAAGTAGAATTGGAAAACTGAATTCTAATTCTGAGCTACTTTCAGGTGTTCTCTTCCTTCCCCCCACCCACCTGTGTGTTAAATAAAAGGATAGATGACTCTCTAGCCTTGAGTGGCAACAAATCTAAGAGAAGAAAACCTCTGAATTCCAAAAACAGAGAAGGCAACAAGAAAATACTAGATTATCTTTCCCAAGAATATAAGACAATTCACAGATTAATAAAGAAAAGGAATCAGTCAGACACCATAATTGCTTACATCCTAGAGGGAGATAGCATTTAAAGAAATGTTGTTAATGGAAAATTGCTCATTGTTAAATACTTCTACATACATACAGTGGGGAAAATAAGTATTTCATCCCCTGGTGATTTTCTGAGTTTGCCACCTTACAAAAATGGGAACGGTCTGCAATTTTCAGGATAGGTCCATCTTGAAAGTGAGAGATCGAATATAAAAAAATTTTAGAAAATCACATTATATTCATTTTTGAACATTTATTTCTTTTTTATTGAAAAAATAAATATTTCACCCCCTACCAAGCAGCAATGATTCAGGCTACACTGGGTCGAGGGAAAGATGGATGGGGCCAAGTACAGGGAAATCTTGAGTGAAATCCTACTTGCCTCAGCCAGGACACTGAAGATGGGTTGTGGACGGGTGTTCCAGCATGACAATGACCCAAAGCATACAACTACAGCAACAAAGGAGTGGCTCAAGAAGAAGCACATTAAGGTAATGGGGTGGCCTAGTCATTCTCCAGACCTCCTTTAGAGAATCTGTGGAGGGAGCTGAAGCTTCAAGTTGCCCAATGACAACCTACTAATCTTAAGGATTTGGAGAGGATCGGCAAAGAGGAATGGGCCACAATCCCCCCTGTGATCTGTAAAAACTTGGTAACCAGCTACAGGAAATGTCTGGCTGCTGTGCTTGCCAACAAGGGTTTTTTCACCAAATACTGAGTTATGTTTTGCTAAGGGGTGAAATACTTACTTTTTCAATAAAAAAAAAATAAATGTTCAAAAATTAATATAACGTGATTTTCTAGAATTTTTTAATATTCTATCTCTCACTTTCAAGATGGACCTATCCTGAAAATTATAGTTTGTTCCTATTTTTGTAAGGTGGCAAACTCAGAAAATCAGCAGGAGATGAAATACTTATTTTCCCCACTATATATTTTTAATTTCTTCTAGTAACTAACAACATTTTGTTTTTTATTTATAGATACTTTGTTCTTTATAGATAATTTTTATGTTCAAATAAATTCATTTCATTTTTTGCCTTGAAGAAGTCTGCAATGGAAGAAACATGTTGGCTAAAACTACATACAGTACTTCTATTGTCTTTTTTCCTTTATACATATTGTCTTTTTCTACAAATTAATATTGAGAATTTTTTACATATACAGGGTGTCCCAAAATAATGTATACACTCTTTGAATCATTGTAACTTATTCAATTTATGTATTTTGACTTGTAAATAAGATTAATATAAGAGAAAGAATGCACATTTAAAGAATTTGAGAGTAAAAAAAAGCAAAAAACATAGAAAATTAACTTTAATAAGATAAAAGCTAGTTGGGGCAATGGCAGAATGTTCATATAATGATGAGTGAAGTGCTCAAACAGGTTGCCATTCAGTTCAATACACTTTTCATATCTTGAAGAAATAGACCTACAAACATCCAGTATCATTTCCTCTGATATTTATCACATTCTTCTTCAGTTGCTACTCTCATTTCAGCAATTGTTTCAGGTTTCCTGTTGTAAATTTTGTCTTTTAGAAACCCCCACAAAAAGAAATCCAAGGGTGTCAAATCTGGTGATCAACTGCCCCTCTACTTCCAATTCATCTGTTTTGCATATTTCTATCCATATATAAAAAAAAATGTATTATTAACTATTAATATTTAAAGAGTGTATACATTATTTTGGGACACCCTGTATATATATATATATATATATATATATATATATATATATATATATATATATATATATATAATAAATGAAAACCAACAGACAACTTGCATTGACAAAAGATATAACACCTTAATCAAGAGAAAATCTTGAACAAAGGAAGAAAAAAGAAAAAGACAAATACCTACCAACTCAGTAAAGGAAAGAGCTCAGGGCATAGATTACCTAGACAGAGTAAAACACGCTCCACAACATTAACTCTTATCAAAGGACAGTTTCACACTTTTTCAATCTTCTGATGACTAAAACTAATACATATACATATATATATATATATATATATATATATATATATATATATATATATATATAAATATCTGTGTTATATTTAGGCAGCAAGTTTAGTTAAATTCAGCTAAAAAGATCAGTCTGTTTAATTTTTTATTGTATTTTTCCAATTTTTAATAATATGTTTTACATCCCGATCAAAATTGTGGATGAACTGTGTGAAGTTCATATTTTGTTCTTTGTTTTCTTTTACACTATTGTTCACCTAATACAAGGTCCAAGTGGTGCTCAAATTAGAGGGTTACTGAATGGGATTGTTTTATGGACATATGAATTGTAGATTATGAGGTTATGTAGGATAGATAACATTTTATTTTTAATCATTTCACCCCAAGCAAGGCAAAATACCACTAAGATGCCAGGGGTCACTGAGAGTGAAAGAGAATGAGTGAGAAGAAAAGACAATAAAAGAACATGATTCGGGAAGAATGAAGATGATGATTGACATAACATTTAAATATTTGAAGCTCATAGGTGGCAGGGTGATAAAGAAACCAGAAGAGAGTTCCACACTTCTTCAGAAAGGTTTGTTGGAAAAAAGCCAAACATACAAAAAAAAAAAAAAATGGATTGTAAGTACAAAATTTTTCTCTTTTATACTCACTAGAAGTTTATTTAACATTGATTTATTGTCTTAGTAATAAATTTATTTTATTCATGCCTCCTTATTTACACCCCATGCACTTTTTCAGTCTTGCTGTTTATGATTATTTTTTTTTGCATGTTTAGGTTTTTTCAATGAATCATTCTGAAAAAGTGTTGGATGGAAAAGGTACCATTTTAAAGAAAAAGAATGTTCTCCATCACTTTTAAAACAATATATGTGTGTATATATATATATACATACATACATACATACATATATATATATATATATATATATATATATATATATATATATATATATATATATATATATATATATATATATATATACATACATACATACATACATATATATATATATATATATATATATATATATATATATATATATATATATATATATATTACCACAGAGCTATGTAAAGTACCAGGTTGAGTACTGGCACGGGCTAGCTGCCCTTGATGAGGGTGAAAGGAGTCTCTCTGAGCTTTGGCTAGCAATAATTTTAGTTTTTGATTTCACAATAAAAAGACTTCAGATGGGAAGGAAAACTCATGACAGCTTAACCCGATCATTATATTGCATGTGCCTGCCGAGAGGCGTGTATTCGCTGACATTGACTGCGATCCGGAGAAGTTGAACTCTGCGGTAATAACACATGAGGACTGTCGTTTGGAGTTTCTGTGGCAAGTCTTTTGCACCGTTACTTTTTATCGACAGATCAAAAAAGTGTGGATGGTCTGACAAAAGCCTTCGCCACTTGAAACAAATAATTGTGTTGGTTTTCTGACAACTAAATCTAATTAGTTCCACACGTATCTGGCTACTGTGAAAAACTCTACAAAACAACATCAACTTCATCTTGGCACTTGGAATGTACAAACTCTCTAGGACAACAACTCAGCACCAGAAAGAAAAACAGCCAAAGAAGTACAACACTGATATAGCTGCACCAAGAAGTAAGCATCAGTCGACTACATGAAATGAGAAAGCTAAATAAGACATCTAACAATGTTCCCTCTGCACTTGGATACAATACATTCTCCTGTACTGTTTGTGGTCTTTTGTGCAATTCTCAAGCCAGTCTCAAAAGTCATACCCATCATAGTCATGCAGTTCGTGGTCATCAGAACGTCATACATTGAACTCGATGGGAAAATCCATCATATATATATATATATATATATATATATATATATATATATATATATATATATATTACATGAATCATTCATACAAAAATTAGATTAGTAGAGTTAATGATATAAATGGCGAAAAACATCTTCGCAAACAAATTTATTAAAGTTGCATTAACCTACGAACCACTCAATGAATGTTATGATCCTTGTTTTTAATAACTTCAAGTTGTATAAGCCTTTTTTTTATTCTGCTAGTACTTTCGGCTGTACATTCAGCCATCCTCAGGCATGGAAATTATTTTATTTTTTAGTAAATCCAGGTAATAGTGGACACAAAAAATTAAATGCGAATTGAAATATGTTTTTGTTAGAAATGTGTTATTGTTAAGGTTGAATTTTTGAAAATTTAAGAGAGTGCGTTTTTTTACTAATATGGTAATTTGAGATTTTTTTTTTGTTGTAGGAGTTTTTTCAGTCATTGTGACATGAACTAAATTGTTCAATAAATAGAGTAATGTCACAGCTGTTATCCCGAAAATTTGCACGTCGGATCAGTTCTTTTTAAACCAAATATATGGTGCAGTTCAATTTATATTACTTGAATCATTCATGCAAAAACTTATAAAAAATGTGCACCACATATTTGATATATATATATATATATAAATCCTGATCATCAAAAAATTTTAAGACATAAAAGTTAAGGTTGAGACTAACTCAGCAAAATACATTTTTAAGTAATAGTAATTAACATCTTTTATTTGCCTTGTCCTTTCAGGATGTGGATGATTATGGCTATCCATAATTTCTCACCGTCTACTATCCCTCTTTGCCTTTGTTCTGCTATCAATTCATACAAAATCATTAAGTAGGTTATTATTGTTTCTGCTTGCCCCTCTTGCCCTCATTATGTCCTGTGAGTATTAAATTCTTTAGGCTCTCTTTCCTCATTATGTGTCCCAGAAATTTCTTTTTGTATCGCTGACAAAGAGACAATGATTGTAATTTATTTCATTTACATTTTAAGAATTAGTCCCAGCATATCAGAACAGATTATGTTCAAAGGATGATATGAACACTGTATTTTCTTGGTGTATAAGATGCACTTTTTATTCCAAAATTTGATTTAAAAATCTGCTTGTATCTGATACACCAAAGGTATAAATAAAAGTGATAAATACAATTTCCAACAGAAAAAGATATAATTGCAAAATCTTAGAAACAAACTATGAATAAGTTGTGAATCAGGGAAGGCAAGGACTATCTGTTTTTATAAACATAATTTTTACAGCAAAGAGGATTACATGTGATAATAGTTTAGAAGGTCTTACTCATGATACAGATGATATAGTGACTGTCATTTAAGAAATGTGGTATCAGTAACACAATGGAAGGAAACTTTAAACTAAACCGAGTAATAGTAAACACTTTTTTATCCATGGTATTTTCTTATTTCAAGCTCTTTTGTATTTAGAACAATATATACCAATTTTTAAAGTATCATATAAGATTTTCCTTCATTAAAAATCTTTCAAATATAACTGTAGTTTTTTTTCCAAAAACTTTGTCTTCAAAATAAGGGTGTACCTAATATACCAGTGTATCTTATGTTCTGAAAAATATGGCAAACCCAAAACTATAAATAAAAACAACCAAACATTGATTTCCTATGTTTTTCAGAGCTATCCATATCTGTTAGATTCACACACATGCATATAAATATAATTGGTGCCTGCTTGAATGCTTTTAAGCAAAACTTTTAATATGTTTAGACTCTTTTGCATTTTTTATATATATGAAATGATATCTAAATGTCTGGGGAACTTACAGCATACAATGACTTCTACAAAGAAAGAAAAGAATTGATATAAAAAAGGATTTTTTTTTATTTTCTAGTGGAGTGATTTTAAGATTGAGAGATGTATGAAATGTTTGACAAGACATGGGTAAATTTGGTTGACTTGAAAGATGAAAAAATTAATCAAACTGTTCAAATGTCTTAAATGTTTGGACAGCCACTCATAGATAGTCATTACTTGTGTGGCTGATGGATTGTTGTTTAAAACATGTTTATAAACCTCAAAGTGTAACATACTTAGCAACCACAATGATAGTATGCAATTGTTTTTCAAAAACTTCAATATTTTTGTATTGGAATTTTACAAAATGACTTGAGATACATTCTCAAAAGATTTGTTGGACTAAATAAAGTGAAATTACTATCAATATTATCATCAACATCTATTTAGTAAACTAGTAGGTAATTCTTTTTCATATTCAGCAGTTGGTAAAAGCATAAAATGAAATTACCATGTTGCAAAGATGAAAGGTAATTTAACTTTCACTATTCCTAAATGAAATAAAATTAACACACTGATCTTCTATCATCTATGGTTAAAAATCAATGTTGTATTGAGAGTTATTTAACAAAATGAGGTCAAATAAATACTAATTCAATAATACAGCATTAACCTACTACCTTATAATCATGGTCATTAGTATTTTTTAATTATTTAACTTTTTTTAGGATCAATATGAAGTAAGGGTAATACTTTAGGCTAACATGAATATTTATATGTACAAGTAGCCATTGACAAGAAAAGACAAAATATCTCAGACCTGATAGATGCAGGAATTTCAAGTTCACTTTAAAGTAACAGGGGTTTCAGTCCATTGCTTTAAACTGATTATATATATATATATATATATATATATATATATATATATAACTCCCAAAAAACAATGTCTAAGGTTTAAAATGCATTTTAAAAAATGAAAATTTTTTCTTGAAGCTTTTAAAATATTTTGCTGTATTTCAAACTGAAATTAAATTAATTGGAATTATATTATATTTTTTTATGATTATCAGTAAGATTTATAAAATCAGCCATATTGATAAATCTGTTAGCACAATAATTCTATTTATTCAAAAATCTTTAAAAAAATAAAATATACTTTTGCAGAACTTTATTTGAGGAAGATTAACTGATTTAAAGTTTAATCTGAGTTCAAACAAATATTTACTTACTTTTAGTTTAAAATATTGCAGAAAAGCATTTTTAACACAGGGACGAGTGTTTTTATGAGATGTTCACAGATGTTGATCATATCATTTTTACAGTTATGTAACATAACTGTAAAGCTGACATGATGAATATAATGTGGTTACATTTTGGATATAATTTTTTTAACTACTCAGTAACCTTAAAAATTTAAGAAAATATTCCAATCTAATATTTTATTGAATTTTAGGTACTTTATCTTTATAGCCTTACAAAGATAATTGTTAAGGAAGTGTTAGAAAATTACCAATACATTTTAAATATCGTTTCTACTCTCATTTTCTGATAATGTCATGTATAGACATCAGTATTAACAAAAATTAACATGTTTTTTAGACACATGAAATAAATTCAAAATTTTTTATAAAATATTGGTCATTCAATTGTAGTTAACTTTTCCATTTATGATTAGTAAATACAGTTTCACTGTAATAACAATATCATTTCACTGCTACAAATTAATACTGAAGTTTTAAAGTTTATAAATTATTATAATTAAATTTTTAAAAATATAAAATCCTTGTAAAAATTTACTATTCATCCAAAAAGTTTGTTTTTAAGACAATAATAGTGTCCATATTCATAAAAGCAATTAAAACTTTCTGAATAAATGGTATTTTAGTTATATTGCATTTTTTATTTTACCATTCAATTCAAATTTTCTGTAACTGGGAGTCCTGTTTTAAATTCTTCAAAGACTTATCTGTATAACTAAATTAACATTAAGTGCTACAAAACAGAATTTTGTGAAATTTCATAAAATTAAATGAGGTGGGCAGTTACAAATGTAAAAAGATTTACCCAAAGATTTACCAAAACATTTTAAATAATATAATTCATTTGGGAATAGGTCCTGAAAGTGTCATTAAAATCCAACAATTAATTTGTTTTTCACTGCAATAAGATGCTAAAATTTCCTATACACACTTATGGTATAATAATGGAATCTCCTGTCAGTTTTGACGTATGAGGATCTGACATCTTAATTGATTCAGTTATGAAATTTTGTCCAATAATCTTAAGTGGCACTTAAGACCCACTAGTGATTTACAAAGGAGGCCACATATGGAGCAAGAGTGAGGATTGTGAGATGAGATCACTGTTAGATTGGCTGACCTTTTAGATCTTGCTCTCACTTCTTGAAGATGATTCAGACAAGCGGATTGAAAACTGCTGAATCCACTAAAGCATGTTGATCTCCATTCTATGCACTCCAAGTGATGGCGAAGTTTGCTGAAAGATAATCAAAGATAATTAATACAAATAAATAAATTAAAAACTGTTCCCACCAAAATAATAGTCAGAACAAACCACAACATTCAACCCCAAAATTCAACAAATAGCTTTAATCAATAATAAATAAACAAATATATAAGATAAAAAATAAAATTGAAAATAAATAAAAACAAACAAAACAATTTAACCCAAATAAATAAGCAAATAAACGACTTCCGGTAAATGTTGAAACTTGACTAATGCATGGAATAATAATGCAAACACAAAATGTAGTTAGAATAAAATGTATTGAAACAAGAAAGTGTACACAATATTTACATATAGTCTTTTGTATATTCCTGGGAAGACCGTTCCTGGAGAATGTGTTGACTAAGTCGCAGTCGGGCAGAGTCTCTAGTTGGATCTCTTGATTTGCCTCCCTGTCTCCCGGTACCAACCATATTTATATCGTTGGTACTCCGCTATGCAAATTAGGTGGATCCTACCACAACAGTAAATGACCGCAACAATAAGCTATATAAACAAATTTTTACTACGTTAATAAAAAACACCGATCAAAATAAAAAATAAATATATAAGATAAAAAATAAAATTAAATAAAACAAGCAAAATAATTTGACATAAATAAATAAACAAATAAACGACTTTCGGTAAAAGTAACCGCCAAAATAGACTACCCACAATGCACCACTGACCCTTATATATAAATAGCCGAGAAAAATAACAGCACTAGCTGCCTGACGATTGCACTAGCATGAAACAGACTGTCACCTCTAAGTTTTGACTTCTATGTTCACTTTTATATCTACACATGCTCTATCTCTAATATTGAGCACTTTATCCCATAAATATAGCACATTTTAAGACTATATTTCTTCATATATATGTGTGTGTGTGTGTGTGTGTGTGTGCATTTATATAAATAGATACACTGAGTAATATTATTATTAATACTACTAGAAAATGTCCTTATTATATAGAACCATTGAATCTAATTCTGTAGTTATCTACTTCCTCAAGGGAAATGGCATTTAACCATATTTTTTTATTTTGAATGTAAATGCAAAAGACGATGTTCTCAAATTTACTTATCCATGTTTTTTTCTATGACTAACCTAACATCTAGGATTAATTCTCAGTCCTTATTTATCCAACCAAATTCTACTCTTGACTGCTTTGAATGCAACTACAGATGCAAGATAGATATTCAGAAAAATTTACCTTCAGCTATTATTGAATACAAGTTAGTGAATAGAAATTCAAAGTGAATACAGTGAAAGTCTTGTTAAAAAATGTCAAATCATTCATCCATTTTATTTAAGTAGTAGTTTTTCAGGCAGTTGCTTTTATCATGTAGATGTCACCTGATGTTGTGAAAGAGAAAAGAAATTCACTATTGTGATCATTCACTGTACTTCATTCATCTTGACTTAAACAGGTGACCAATTTTGAGTTGAATGAGTGACTTCAAATAGTACAATGTTATACAAGTGGAATTTAAGATATATTCATTGCCAAAATAGATTTCACTAGATTATTTTTTAAATATGCTTTATTATTTACTGAATTTTATTTAAATCCAAGATTTATTAAAACCTATTCTAAAAAAATCCTCATCTTATTAACTATTAGTTTACAGAAATTATAATTATGACCACATGGAAATTTTTGTCTTTGAGAGAAGTTTTAAATATTTTATTATAGACTTCTTTTACCTGTTATTATTATTTTTTCTTCTTTTGCTTAGTACTGTCTCTTCTTCTTTTATGTGCTGTGTCCCTTCAGGACATAGGCAATAATGGCTCTCCACTTCCTCCTATCTATTGTAGCTCTCAATATGTTTTTGTTCTTTTGCTACTTCTGCCAAACACTTGTTTAAGCCCACTAGGTATGTCACACATTGCTTTCCCTTGTCTCTCTTTCCCTCTATCCCAGATATCACATAGCAGTTCATTACTCTTTTCTTTGTTACCAAAGAAATCCTCTTGTCTCATAATACTCTGCCTAGCTTTTGGAATGCATCTTTGGCCATCCCAATACATCTTCAGATCTCAGCGTTGTCATCCTCTGTCAGAACACTTCCCAGATATTTAAAATTCCGCACCTGCTTGATTTTAGTGTCCCCAACCTGCCCAAGGCCTACGTTAAGACAAGCTAGTAAACATATGCACATGTTTTCACAAATTCTGATGGTGAGTGACACTTAATATGTAAAGAATTTATTTTTTGTTACCCTAATAATAATCTCCTGTTTTTAAATCTCTTGTAAATGGATGCTGTTACTTTGATAATATTCTTGTCTGTACTTACAGGGTTACAATTATTATAAGTATAACAGTATTTTAAGGTGCTACATTTCTTTATTTCAATTTCAAGATCTTTATATTTATCATATTCTTTAACATAAACTTTTATTTGATGGCACTGACATATCTAATTTTGTAGTCTTTAATCACTGTTTGGTCTATTAACTTTCAGATGCCTGTCAGTATGAATAATAGAGTCCCAAAGATTATTATTATTATTGATCAGGGGTAATAATATCTATCATTACTATAATTTTTGTACAAATTAACTCTAGTTTATGAATACAAAATCTATGTTGTTAACTCTCTTATGAGATGATGACTGAAGAAAATGGAGGACAGTTCAGTATATGAAGGAAGCAGAAGAGATTCACAAACTGACTGAGAGTTTCAGACCTATGAATATTAAGTGAAAAGATTTTAGTTGGCACGGGACGCATGGTTTTGCTGCGAGCAGAATGAACATGGCAAAAGAAGCTAAATCATAACAGAAATGAAGCATCTGAAGAATTATCCCAGGGAAACTTTTGCCATAGACCAGCCGAAACATATCTACCATCAATTTCATTTAGAATCACTCATAGATAACAACTCTATAAAAAATATATACTCATATTGCAGCCAACATTTGCTAATTTGAAGCTTAAATCTTCTGCCAACACAGCAGTATCTGTGATACTAGAAAGAATGTTATTAAACATATTGTGTAGTAAAAAACTTATATTAATAGTAAAAAAGAAACAAACTACAATTATTCAATGTAACTGCTAACATTCCTAATCACATTAAACAGCTTTTTTCCAAGAATATGCCACTTTATGGAACAGTATTCTCTGTGTGTGCTTCCCTGAACTCTTCACTTTTTACCTGTTCAAGTCAAGATTCAATCATTATCTATCCTCCTCAGCCTCATAATCTTCACTTCCTACCACTTTTCTTCCATGAATATCTCATATATCATTTAGCATTATCATTTCAACTCTAATCCTCTACTTTGAATGACTTTCAAGCCATCTATTAAGTGAAATTTAGTAAACAAAAGTAGTTACTGCGTAGGCAAATACTTTCATAGTATAAGGATATGTTTTAAACTGAAATTGATTTGTCATGTGATTTTCATATCTCTTTGTCTTTACAGATGTCTCTTTGTCTCTGCTTGTAATGAGTGCAAACGTGTCCTCAATGAAGCAAAGTTACTGTTTGCTGATAGAACAAAACAATGTATTGCATTTCGCAAGTTTGGTTCTAAAAATTATTGGTGGCTCTGCAAGAGTGTGCTGAATGACAGCAAATCTTCAACGTCTTCTCTATTCAATCAATTTGAAGTCCTAACATCCTCAGCTGATAAGGCTGAATTCTTTGCTTGGAAATTCTCATCCAACTCAACACAGGACTCATCTGGAGTAGCCACACCTGATTTTCCCCCAAGAACTGAGTGAGATGTGCATAACCCCATTGATAGTATTAGACATCATCTCTAAATTAGACTCTCATAAAGCAAGTAGTGGTGATGGTATACCAGCCATAGTCCTAAAAAAATATGCCCCTGAGCTGTCTCCAGTTCTTTCCAAACTATACTACTACTGCCTTGTTGATTCTTGCTTTCCAGCCTGTTGGAAATCTTCCTCTGTCATCCCGGTCTTTAAGACTCTGGAGACCCTTCTGGCCCATCTAACTACTGTCCCATCAGTCTCCTACCATACTTCAGCAAAGTCTTTGAGGCTTTAATCAATGCCAAAGTAGTTAAGCATCTCACCTCCCACGATCTCCTCTCTGACAAAAAATATGGTTCCTGCTTTGCCCAGTGTATCACTGATGTGCTTATGGCCATAACTGAATATGTATACCAAGCTCTTGATAATAATGGCAAAACTCGAGCTGTTGCTCTAGATACATCAAAGATGTTTGACAGGGTTTGGCATGCTGGCTTTCTAAGTAAACTTCAGGGATATGAATTAATACAATCATTCCTGTCTAACCGTGAAATGAAGGTTGTCCTGAATGGGTTCTCCTTCAGTTCTTTCCATATGAATACTGGTGCACCTCAAGGATCTATCCTTGGTCCTACACTGTTTCTGATCTTCATCAATGATCTTCCTGACATCATCATTTCTCAAGTAGGCATCTACACAGACAACACTACCATTTACTCCTGTCTCAACAGTAAATATGGTATTGCTGATAAAGTTAACCTGGCCGTTGGTCTCAAAAACGACCTCCAAAACTGGGGCAGGAAATGGCTTGTGAATTTTAGTGCATCCATAATGAAACTACTCACCATAGAGAAATTTCCCTGCCTCTTATCAGCATGGGTGATGCTCAACTCCACTAGAGCATTTCACTGCACCTTCTTGGTCACGTGTTTTCCACTGACCTGAGATGGATCAAAATACATTGAATCAATAGCTGCATCTACCACAAGGAAAGTTGGTTCTCTGTGTCATGCCAGAAGGTTTTTCTCATCTGAGTCCATCTTTCACATCTACAAATCTACCCTTTGTCTATGCATGGAATACTGTTGCCATATATGGTCTGGTGTTCCCGCTGTTCATCTTGGGGTTATTGAAAAAATCAAAAGACAGATATGCAATGTGATTGGTCCTGATTTAGGGTCTACACTCAAGTCACTTTGTCACCGACGTAATGTGGCTTCCCTCTGTCTTTTCTATAAATATTTTCATGGCATCTGCTCTGATGAGCTATTTTCACTGGTGCCCCGACTGCATGCTGCTAGGTTGGCATCTTGGTCCCACCCTTTTACTGTTGAAACAGTTAAATGTAACCACCTCTTCTACTCCAACAGCTTCTTCTTTCACACTTCCCGATAGTAGAACTCCCTTCCTTTTACTTGCATCCCTGATAATTATAATCTTCAAAAATTTAAATGTAATGTCAATTGACATCTTCTAATGGCTTGATCCCCATTCTTCTTTTTATTCTTTCTTCAATCCCCCCCCCCCCATATCCAGTTTTTTCCATTACTTTCACTCTCTGTAGCCCCTTACATACTAGTGGCACTCCTGTCTTGCTTGGGGTGAAATGCTTAAAAAAAATAAGATTTCAAAATTATTCATCATTCAGAAATTTTTGCAAAAAAGGTGTTAACCTCATTTACCTTACTCCAGAGTAAGGTAAATAAAACAGCAGTAACAGTTCCTAACTAAACTGAAATCATTTCCTTTGCAATGAGGGCTGGAATTGTTATTGGAGTTTTTCAGTGATCTTATCAGTCACACTTATCAGCAGTTGTAGTCATGTTCAGATCAAACAGTTTGCAATAAACAATGCATCACATTTCTCACCAACAAGCAAGCATAACACTTTTCTGATGTAACTCTGAATTTAGTATTGCTTTGGTAACAATATCTTTGTTCAGCTTGTAGTGTTGTTTCCTTTGATCAACACCAGGTTAGGTTTTAGATGCAACTTCTTATCTGATCACTTTGGCTTGATACATGACAAGTGGTATCATCAAAAAATGACCTTGCTATTGAAATATCACAGACAAAAAATAGTTGAGGGATAATTCAGGTTTATACTCTATGCTGATGACAACTATTTACTCCTATCTTAATACTAAACCTGATCAGTTCGATAAGGTCAAATTAGCAGCTGATATCAAAAATGACCTACAATCTGTTGTTAAATGGAGCAAGGAGTGGCTTGTTACTTTTATTGCGTCCAAAATGAAACTGCTCTCTTTTAATCATCTGAGAGAACCCTTTTTACCTTACATCAGCATGGCTGATGCTAACCTCATTGTGCAAGTAATTCATTGTGCCTTCATGGACTGTTTTCTGCTGACATGAAGTGGAAAGAGTATATTGAATCAATTACTAAGTCTGCAGCTAAGAAAGTTGGTTCACTATGTCATGCTTGACAATTTTTCTTGTCAGAATCTATCTTACATATTTATAAGTTTACCATTTGTACTTGCTTTGAATATTGATGCTACATCTGCTATGGGGCTCCTGCTATATATTTAGAGATTCTTGATGAAATCCGAAGAAGAATCTGCAATATTATTTACTCTGACCTGACATCTCACCTTCAGTCACTTTCCCACTGCCATAGGGTTGCCTCTCTGTCTTTTCTATAAATACTTTCATGGTAATTGTTCTCATGAACTTTATATTATGGTACTTAGACTTTATGAATTTAAGTGCAGTATTAGATTGTTGAGAAGATTTCATCATTTTACAGTCAAAATGGCTAGATGTAACTATAAGTTCTATGCTAAAAATTTCTTCTATCACACTACTCACTTGTGGAACTCCCTTCTGGCTTTTTGCTTCCCAGTCAACTTTGATCTTCAAAAATTCAAATGCAATCTCAATTGTTATCTTCTTAATTCTTGTTCTTTTATTTTCCTCCCTCCTTAATAGCAATTTTTTTCATATTATCTAACATTCATCATCTTTGCATTCTAGTGACTTTATTGCCTTGCTTGGGGTGAAATGATAAAAAAAATATATACTTCATTCAACAGTGAGAAAGGCTGGCTGCTATTAGATTTTGGTAATGAGGAAAATGAAGAGAATCAAATAGGGTTCTTTTTTGTAGTGTCTGCTAGGGTGAACTGATTAAAAGACAAAACGGTTCCTCTTTTATAGAGCTTGAACTCTTCTTTTCTGTCAGCTTAATTAGGAAAAAGTTATTGTTCACAGGTACCAGATCAAAATATTTGGGTTGAAACAAGATTCTGATAAGAATCACCCAAGTGTGCATTGAGCTGTCATGCCCAATTAAAGCTTCATTCTTCAAACTCATGGCTCATATAACTGTATATTGCTAGAAACTTTGTATATTATATTGAAATAGAGGCAGCCATTTTCAAGACATGGTAATAAATGTCTATCTCTGCATGAATACACTTTAGAGAAATCAAAGACAAGTATGTATCCAAACAATAATTTTGATTGTCATTTATCCATGAGTGCAGAACAGTCAGTTTGGTGGGGATGAGTGTAGTTAAACTGCTAAACAATTTCTCAGCTGGTCAGCGTGATCCAGAAATTGGTACAATCCATCTTGATCCAGAACCATTTGTTGTTTACTCAAAGCTATTCCAAATAAAAACATTGTAAATATTTAGCTTGTATCTCTGACTAAAGTAAATAAGTCCTTTATTTTTTTTTTTTTTTTAAGCGTATCACCCGAAGCAAGGCTGGAAGCCACTATCACACAAGGGGTTATTGAAGGGTTGGAGGAAGAGCAGATAGGAGTGGTAAAGGAGAGGATGTGGAGAAAGAGAAAGACAGTGGGTCGATCAAGGCAAGGGGGTTACAGAAGATTTGGAGCGAGAGCAGATAGGAATGAAAGATGAAAGGATGTGGAGAAGGGAAGTGGATAGATCAAGGCAACTGGAGATGTCGATTGATGCTACACTTAAACCGTTGGAGATTGTATTTGTCAGGGAAACAGTAATAGGGAAGGGAGTTCCATAGGCGAGATGTGTGAGACATGAAGCTATTGGAGTAGAAGAGACGTCTACATCTTACAGTTTCAATGGTGTAGGGGTGGGAACGGGATGCCAGCCTCATAGGATGTTTAAATTCACGTGGCCTAGGGACAAGTGAAAGCAGCTCCTCGGAGCAATTACCGTGAAAGTACTTGTAAAAAAGGCAGAGCGAGGCAACATCGCATCTGTGAGAGAGCGACTGCAGCCGAGATGACAGATCAGGGCCAATCATATTGCATATCCGTCTCTGGATCTTATCAAGAACCCTGAGGCAAACAGCAGGGGCCCCAGACCATATATGGCAGCAATACTCCATGCAAGGGTGAATGGTCGATTTATAGACTTGGAGGATCGATTCCGGGGAGAAAAATTTCCTGGCTCGTCACAGGGAAACAACTTTCCTTGCGGTGGATGATGCAACTGACTCGATGTATTTGTTCCATCTCAGATCAGCGGCCAGCGTGAGACCAAGCAGCTGCAGAGAGGAGATCTCGAGAAGTTGGTCTTCAGACATTCTAATGGGATGCAGGGATTTTACTAGTAACTTATAATTATTGAGAAACATTTTAGTAAGGGAAGTGTTAGTGAAATCCAATAATTAGCTGATTAACAACTGTAACTAATACACCAAATCAACTATTATTTCTTATTGATCAGTAAGAGGAGAAAATATACCTGTATAAACCAATAAGAAAGTGATTTTAACTTTTACAAAAATACTCAATGAAAGAGCAAATATTTACAAAAATATATTGAAACCCAATAACAATCATTTTGTTAGTATTCAAAAGTTTTATTCCACATTGTTTTATTCTATTAATAATCTTGGCTTTTATTTCATAGAATTTGATGTTTACTTATGCCAGCCATGTTAACATTCTTAGACAACTTCAAAGCTTTTAGTGTTAGTTCTTTGGTTGACTTAGGACCCTCGTTCTGTTTGGCTTTCCTAACATATTTATTTTAGTGTTAACTATTCTAACCTAACTTGTGAGCCTGCATTTTCATTTAGTTAGTTAGAAATCCATCTTTGAAGCTATAGAAGGGACAAAGTCTTTGAGAATTAAGTTTGTGTGTCGTCACTACTTTCCATGTTCTAGTTGGCCGTTTCTTCAGCTTGCTAGATAAAAATATTGTTTCGACATGGAATTGTCTGACCGTTTCTTTCTCCCTGTTGATTTAAATTTTTTATTGAATGCAAGTACCCCAAGCCCACTGTTGGTGGGGGGAGTGGAATGCCCGTTTGACCCTCCTCCCCCTTCCCCCAGCCCTGCATTCATTGAAACTTGAAGCTTGGCGATAAAGGTAAGCCGAAAACTATCACTAGTGACCATGTGAATTAAAATAGACGACTACGAACACGTGCTGGGTTGAGCCTTTTTTTTTAATATTGGACAGTGGGACTTATACTAAGGTAAAACTTAGTGTTGAGTGTTGTAAATGGGCAAATTACAAACAATATGCCATACGTATCCCCCAGTACACACATCTAGTGTCAGCCCAGAGACTATGCCAACTACCTCCCCTGCTAATGTTTTTGTTGTTCTTGTTGTTAGTGTATGTGTTGTATGTAATAGGAGTAGGTAGGCTCTCCTACCGCCCAGTCAACACTCCTCCCCCTTCTCTGAGATATGAGTAGAGACTCACACCTTGTTTCTTGTTTAGGAAGGGGTTCCCGGAACTTTTTCTTTTTCTCTCTCTCTCTCTCTCTCCCTCTCTCTCTGGCCTCTGTAATAGTGCTGTTGTGTTTCTCCCATGATGTGTGCAGTCTGTGGCATTACCTCTTTATTCTGAGGGTACACAATTGACAGTTTTCTGGTTGCTGTTTCCGACTAGTAGTTAGGAGCCCTAACTCTTGCGTAGCATCTTGAGCGGCCGCTCTGATCAACAGTTGTATAATATCGGGGTGTCTGTAGTGCCATGTTGCGCATGGATAGGTGTCTCTGCAGTCACCTCCGGTGGGCAACCCTGAGGCCACATTACAATGCAGGCTGTGCCAAATTCTCTCTGCCCATGTCACAGGCGATAACTGTCGGCTTCTTTTACCTCAGGCCTTCTCATCTTCCAACCATAATTCCACATGATGACTTACAAAGATCGAAAAAGTAAACCTAAACCAGCCCTCCAAAAATCACCTAAACCCCTCAACATTTCGTTCTCCAACATCCGTGGCATTAGAACGAATTTTTGCAGTGTGGAATCTTTCCTAACTGCAACCTGCCCGGATATACTGGCTCTGTGTGAGACCAATCTTGGCTCATCTATCCCCTCCTCTGATCTCTCAATCCCCGGCTACCTTCCTCTCTTCAGAAAAGACTCTCTAACCCACATGCATGGCCTTGGTGTCTACGTCAAGGACCATCTCTCTTTTGCTAGAGAGTGCTCTCTCGAATCACCAGTCCATTCATACATGTGTCTCCGGCTACCTCTTCTCAATGCTGTAAGCTATCTCTTCTTCCTCTATCGCTCTCCATCCTCTCAGGACTGTGGAATACTTGATATCATTTCTGACAGCATAGACAAGGCTCTCTCTCCCCATCCGTTTGCTCACATATTTGTGTTTTGCGATTTTAATGCCCATCACAAGTGGCTTAAGAATGCTACTACTGACCTTGCAGGCATTCATACTTTTAACTTTTCAGTTTCCCACGCAGATAGTTGATTTCCCCATGCACTTTGCTTACAACCAGGACGGTAAGGCCTCTCTTATTGACCTGTGTTTTACCTCCATCCCCGAGTCTTGTAGTGCCACGCAGCTCTGCCCTCTTGGTAGCTCCGATCATGCTGTAGTGTCTGTTAGCATCTCCTTCAACCCCACCCCCTGCAAAGAGACTCCTACTGCCAGAACCTCATTCTGCTATCAACGAGCTGACTGGGACTCATTCTGTGATTTCCTCCGCGATGTCCCCTGGGATGCTGTATTTAAGCTCCCTATTCAAGAATATTCTCCAGAGGTCTCATCCTGGGTTAAAGCTGGAATTGACACTTTCATCCCCTCAAGGAAATTTACGGTCAAACGCGCTCCTCCACTTGGTTCTCCGCTGCTTGCTCAGCCGACATTGCCCATAGGAACCACTTCTTCCTCCTATTTCATAGCAATATGTCCGACTGCAATAGATGTCTCTTTGCCTCCGCCCATAACGAGTGTAAGCGTGTCCTCAACAAAGCTAAGTCACTATTTGCTGCTCGGATGAAGGAACATATTGCATCTCGCAAATTCGGCTCCAAGGATTATTGGCATCTTTGCAAGAGTGTTCTGAACAATAGCAAACCCTCTATACATCCCCTGTTCAACCAGTTTGAGGTCCTGACCACCTCTACCGACAAGGCTGAATGCTTTGCTCGGAAATTTTCTTCCAATTCAACGCTTGACTCTTCCGGTGTACCCATACCCAATTTCCCTCTCAGAACTGAGGCCCTGTTGAGCGGGTTACACATATCCCCATCATTGGTATTGGGCATTATCTCTAATTTAGACCCCCACAAGGCTAGTGGTGGAGATGGGATACCAGCCATTGCCCTGAAGAAATGCGCACCTCAATTGGCGCCCGCCCTCTCTAAATTATACAACTACTGCCTCAAGGAGTCTTGTTTTCCTGACTGCTGGAAGTCCTCATCCATTGTTCCTGTCGTTAAGAACTCTGGCAACCCATCTGACCCTTCTAATTACCATCCTATCAGTCTCCTACCCCTCTTCGACAAAGTCTTCGAAGCCCTTATCAACACCGAAGTGGTTAATCACTTTACATCCCATGATCTGCTCTCAGACAAGCAATATGGTTTCCGCTTTGCCCAATCTACAGCTGATGTGCTTACAGCCATCACTGAATTTGTCTACCAAGCTCTTCATAATAATGGTGAAGCTTGTGCCGTGGCCCTAGACATCTCCAAGGCGTTTGATAGGGTTTGGCATGTCGGCCTTCTTCGCAAGCTTCAGGGTTATGGTATTACAGGTCGGTTGTTTGATCTAATACAATCATTCCTGTCAAACCGTGAATTGAAGGTCGTTCTCAATGGATTCTCCTCCAGCTCCTATCCCACGAACACAGGTGTTCTTCAAGGCTCCATCCTAGGCCCTATATTCATAAATGATCTCCCTGACGCCATAGATTCCCAAGTTGGCATCTATGCGGATGACACCACAATTTACTCCTGCCTCAAAAACAAATCTAGTGTCGCTGACAAATGGACCTCCAATCGGTTGTGAACTGGGGCAGGAATTGGCTGGTTAACTTTAATGCCTCTAAAAAAATACTGCTCTCTATTAATCACCACAGGGATCCTTCCCTGCTTCCCATTAGAATGTCTGAAGCCCAACTTCTCGAGAGCTCCTCTCTGCGGCTGCTCAGTCTCACGCTGTCCACTGACCTGAGATGGAGCAAATACATTGAGTCAATTGCTTCATCCACTGCAAGGAAAGTTGGCTCCCTGTGCCGGGCCAGGAAATTTTTCTCCCCGGAATCGATCGGGTTATCAATTTAATATCAACCATTTGCCCTTGCATATATGTTCCGGAGCCCCTTCTGTTTGCCTCAGGGTTCTTGATAAGATCCAGAAACAGGTATGCAACGTAATTGGCCCTGATCTGTCATCTCATCTGCAGTCACTCTCTCACAGATTCGGCGTCCACTCGCTCTGTCTTTTTTACAAATACTTTCATGGTAATTGCCCCGATGAGCTGTTTTCGCTGGTTCCCAGGCTTCATGAATTCAAGCGTCCTACGAGGCTGACATCCCACTCCCACCCTTTCACTGTTGAAACTGTTAAATGTAGACATCTGTTCTACTCCAATAGCTTCATATCTCACACATCTCGCCTGTGGAACTCCCTTCCTTATTCCTGTTTCCCTGACAACTATAATCACCAAGTATTAAAATGTAATGTCAATCGACATCTCCAGTTGCCTTGATCTATCCACTATCCTTCTCCACTTCCTTTCCTCTATCACTCCTATCCGCTCTCACTCCAAATCTTCTGTAACCGCTTGCCCTGATCTATCCACTATCCTTTTCCACATTCTTTCCTTTTTCACTCCTATCTGCTCTTGCTCCAAATCTTCTGTAACCTCTTGCATGCTAGTGGCTTCCAGCCTTGCTCGGGGTGAAAAGCTTAATAAAAACAAAAAAAAACAATAATTATTTAAAATTACATTTAACATTATAATCCTATGCTCTCTTTTCATGTTAATGTTACAAGTCTTTAATTTAACATTAAACAAATAGCATAAAAAACACTGAACTATCCAGTGGAATTTTTCAATTACCACAAGGTTTAAAAAAAGATCTCCATACTCTTGATAATAAAAAAAAATCTATGTCATGTTAAATATTTTCTGCTCTCTGAGATAATCTGTTTATGTAACATAACCTGATAAAGTGACATTTTAATATGTTTTTGAAAATGAGATTCTACATCCCGTATGTGATCACTCGTATGGTATGCCACTTAACAAATAACCACATTCTGAGCAATTTCTTCTTAGATCAAAGTTATATACTTTGACATCAACTTTCAATTACCATGAAAGTTACAGGGAAAGCTCCAGTACAGCAATGTTAAAGTGACTGATACTGACATCCAAGGTCAGGACCAATAACATTGCAGATTCTTTGGATTTTATCAAAAATCTCTAAATATAGAGCAGGAGCACCAGACAACATGTGGCAGCAATATTCAAAGCTAATACGAATGGTAGACTGATAAATATATACAACAGATTCTGTTTAATCTTTATTGAAAAAAATTACAATAAATGTCTGGTTATAAATTTAATATCATATTTTTTTTTGTTTGTCCTTGAGAGGATGTTTCTTTTTTAGAAAATTTTGGTATAAGTTATTTTTTTACATTTGTTAGTCCCCATATATTTAATTTCATAAAATTTCACAAAATTTATTTTTGTAGCAATTATTAGTTATAAGAATAAGTCCGTGAAAAGTTTAAATCATCAAATTTTTTTATCAAACAGGACCCACTGAATCTGTTCTGAATCATAAAATAAAAGATGCAATAAAATTAAGACATTATCTAATTAGAAAAGCTTTTAATTGCTTTTATGAATACGATATATTATCAACAGAATTGGCTTAATAAAAAAATTATGATGAATAATGAATTGTTTTCACTTTTAAAAAGTTTTCATTATAATAATTTATAAATTTTTAAATTTTTAAAATTCTATATTAATTTGTAGCAGTTAGGTGATATTGTTATTAAGTAAAAACTATATTTACTTATCATAAATAGAAAAGCTTACTACAATTCCACAATTCCCCCCCACCAGTATTTTAAAAAATTTTGTTCATACACAAAATTATCAGAAAATAAGAACAGTAACTACAGTAAATTTAAAATTTATTTGTAATTTCTAACATTTCTTCAACAAGCATCTTCATAAGCAAAACTATAAAGCTAAAGTATCTAAAATTGAATAAAATATCAGAATGTTTAAAATATTTCCAATTTTTAAGATTACTAGAAACTTAAAAATTAATTCCCCCTTATCTAAATATTGCAATTGTCAGGTTATTGATAAATGTGTCAACACCTCATAAAAACATCCACCTCCATGTTAATAAATGCTTTACTATATATTACATTAAAAGTAAGTAATATTTGCTTTAATTCAAATTAATTCAAATTTAAATCAGTTAATCTTTCTCATATAAAGTTGCAGAAAAATATATTTTATTTTTGAAAGATTTTTTAAAGCGAATTATATGGTGCTGACAGAGTCAATTTAAATTTGGTTCAAAATGCAGCAATGCTTATTGGAAATATTAAATATATTCCATTAGCTTGGAATTAAAACTAAAATAAAAGCTTCAAGAAAGATTTTTTTATTTTTAAAATACATTTTAAATTTTAGTTATCACTTTTTTGGGAAGGTACCTAATTTTATTTATAATTAGGACCAATAATAAAAGTTATGATGTAGACTCTCTTAAAATTAAACTTGACATGCTTCAATGCAAACTATTAAGGTCATCATTGAAAATAAATCCAATAATGAAGTTGTCTTGTTTGATTCCCTTGTGATTATCCCTGTGTTTGATTTGAAGTTATCTTCCTACAAGAAGATAACATGCACAGGACTATATTAGCATTTTAATTCCTATCATTCATCCAGTATATAGAAATAAACTTTCATTGCCTGTAACAACAAGTAAAGTTAATGAATATTTACTCAAACCAAGTTAACTCCCCTCCAAAGAAATAACTATTCACCAGCTAATACACTGAGATCTTTAATTGACAGATTGATACAGAGAGTACCAATCAGAAAAATAACTATAGTCCTTCTTTATATCAGATGTGTGCTTAAAAAACTCAAATGTCTATAGCACAAAGATTTTAGAAGCAAAGACAAGCAATACAACCATCTTACAAAACTCTGTTGTTCATATGAAGAAAAAAGGACAAAGAATAACAAGAGAAGTAATGGTGTATAATATTAAGGAGAAAACTAGCCACTCTATAAAGATCAAAAGTTGTCATTGTAGGTAAGACTATAAAACAAATCATATTCTCTGTGGAATGAGGTTCAAATAAGACAAACTGCCACAGCTCTTTTTCTTTTTATGTGCCGTGTCCTTTCAAGATGTAGGCAATCATGGCTCTCCACTTCCCCCTATCCTATATAGCTCTCAAAAGGTTTTGTCCCTCTACCACCTACCCCAGACCACATTCTGTCATCCACTTGCTTAAGACCACCAGGTATGTCTTGCATTGCTTTCTCTTGTCTCTCTTTCCCTCTATTCAACATGTGAGTATCAGATTCTCCAAGCCCTACTGCTATAGTAGAAAGTGCATAAACTGAAGGAAATTGCACTTAGGATTTATCTAAAAATCTCCTAAGCAAAATGAGTATAAAAATAAGTAGCAGATGAACACCAGTGCTCAGAAGAAATTTTTATTAAAATAACAAAACACAAGACATTTTGAAGTCTTCCCAAATATGTAACAATAATAGAATCTATTTCACGATCAACTACATAAGAAAATCATGTTTTTGGGTTGATATTTTTGGCACATAGTCTGGAGTTTTCCAAACATATTAAAAATTTACATATTATCCTAGACCGTTTGCATGACTCAGAGTTTCATGAAGAATTCCTTTGGTATGAAACTCCAAGTCATGCAAACTGTGTGATATGTATATTTATAAATATATATATACTAGCAGCATGGCCTGGCGTTGCCCGTGCTTGATTCAAAAATCGTACATTTAGGTAGATTCCTCTTACTTTTCAACGAATATGTGTAAACTGATTTGCAGTACAAACGGTAGTTACGCTCACCAAGCGTTTCATGTGACAAAACATACTGCCTCCGTTGAGATTGACTGGAAAGCATCAAAGAGGCCTCTACCTTGGTTTCCTCCTCCCACTTTCTCTTAGCCGCAGAGGCTCTTTTAGAATGCCTGCTAAGGTCGCCTCGCCATGGTATTTTGGCACACTTAGCAAAGCTGCCGGGTCGGTCATCGCCATGGCACTCAGAAAAGTGCAAAGCAGGGGTTGAAGTAGACACCGGCCGCTTCTCCCCCAAGGAGGCGCACTCAATGGAATCCTGCTCCCATTTCCCCTTAGCCGGTGAGGCTTTTTTAGAATGCCTACTAAGGTTGCCTTGCCTGAGTGTTTTGGCAGCCTTTGCAGAACTGCCGGGTTGGTCATCGCCACAGCACGCAGAAGAGTGCAAAGCAGAGGTTGAAGTAGACGCTATATGATCATCTGTAACTGGAGTTATTATGTGCTCCTCCGCAGTCGCCTGTTCTGCATGTGTAACGTTAAGTGTTAGGGGTCTTCAGTTGCTGATATGCGGATGTTCGTCGTGTAGGAGCCATTTGAAGGGTTGTAGAAATGCTGTGTAAGAATGCGAATAGAAGTTGATGCCGAAGTTGAAGCGGTGCAACCTCGTTGTATACGAAAACTAAAAATGCAGTGGAGCGGTATGGAAAAAGCTTCTCCTAGCTATGGGCCGTGCTTTCTGGCAGCACGAAAACGTCGCTGTAGGAAGAGGTTACACAACCAAAACGTTGAAGCATTGAAGGTTAAAAAGTAGTGAAACACTGAGGTGTACTGGGCCATGTAGTAAAGGCAGAAGAGAAGTAACTTGCGACAGCAGTTAACTGTCTAATAACAAAACTGAACTACAAAAAGGTAGAAATAGGTATGGAACGCTAAGATGGACTGGGCTGCACAGTAAAGGCAGCATGCGGAGATAAAATGGGTAATGCAAACATTTAAGCAAATAGGCAGTGAAGTACTGAGGTGTACTGGGCCGCGTAGTAAAGGCGGTACACTTCAACTTACAGTGAAAACTGTAACGTGCGCATGATTTGGCAAGCGTAAGGCTTGGCCATAAATGGGGTCAAGCTGCCTGCTGCATATGCAGCTTGGATTCTAATGCACGTGATGCTGACGATGAGAATGTAAGGAGCTGCAATGAAGCATTTGCTTGTTTTGTTTGTGCAACAATGAAAAGCCGCTAACCATTTGCCGGCATTAGCTTTGAAATGGATTGGGAGGAAGCCCTGCAGTTTTAGCACAAAAACTCCTTGTCAGGTTAGAGATGCGGCCTGGGCTAGGGGAAAAGGTTTAAAGAATTGTAAAATGGACTGCTGAAGAACATATGCAGGTTTTTTTTCAGTAAAGACATGAATAAAAGAAGTGCTTATTTTGGTAAGATGCGACGATTAAAGCAAAAGTGTTGACAAAGTCGAATATGTCATTTGTGGCTCAAAGACAGATTTGGTTGTAGGGATAAAAAAGCCGAATTTCAATTGCCCTGCACCCATTCCAGAATTTGAGGTCAAATGTTTTCTTCCACTCCACTGCACGCACTGACCTATTTCTTCCTGCGCATAGGGTGACCTTAAATTAATCTGCATTTAGGAAATACCCAACCAGAAAAATATTTTGAGGAGTTGACCGATTGTCGATTTGCACTCTGTTTTCGCTCAGAATTGAAACTTCACATGGTGACTCCCAATGGCCGCCTCATAAATCCAGTCGGTTTTCGCTAAAAACCGACATGCAGTTCAGGCGCAATCTGGGCGTATCGGTTTTTGGGGTTTTATCGTTTTTCTGCACTGTTTAAGGGTCCGTGGTCATGAAACTTCTGGACAGCACTTCTAATGGTAGACTCTAAGAGGGTGTCAAATTTGGTTGAAATGGTATCATTCCTTCTGTAAGCAGATTTTTTCGATTATCGATTTTTTCAATTATCGATTTTTTCGATTATCGACTTTTTCGGAACCTGAGTCCAAACTCAAAAATCCTCCGTCATGTCCTTATGGCAGCCATTTGCAAACTTGTGGTGAAAACCGCATCGAAATCAGGTGAGAAATGCGGCCTGGGCGAGGTAACAACGCCCACGACAGACACACAGACAGACAACATGAGAAATATAGATAGTAGATAATAGCTCTGTTATATAACATTTAGCACTGTTTCACTAACACCACCATTTTATGTGCAATTCATATATTATTCATTATTAGTATAGTAACAATTAAAGTGTATATAACATTTAATGCTATTTTACATTTCTACCAACCTCCAGTTAGCTTGCTTATATTGAAACTCTTGTTTTGCAAAAAGTTCCATAACTAAAACAGCTAAATTTAAAATTCTAATACAACTATAACATTCACACATCTTTTTAAAAATCACTATCACAATAGAATGCAGATTTTATCACAGTTTCAATAAATTTGTCTTTATAATTTACCCCTGAAGATGATCGTAGAAAAGATTGAAAGTACTTGGGTTAGAAAAGAACTATGGCGCTTTCCTTGATGAATTTCATCTTAATATCAAGAAACTGATTAGACAATTGGAAAGGATCAGTATAAAAATAAATAGACACAATATATTATTCAATAAAACATGTTTGAATGAAGATATGCTGTCTAAATATATATATATATATATATATATATATATATATATATATATATATATATATATATATATATGTATATATATATATATACATATGGATATAATATATTATATATATACACATATGTATATAGTATATTATATATATACATATATAATATATATATATATATATATATAAATTCTATATATATTTTATATATGTGCGCTGCTTATTGGAAAGCCCTCAGTCTCAATTCAATTGCATATGTCTGCATGCTCAAATATATGGATACATGTCTGCGCCTGGTTCCGCATTGTTTATATATGTATATGTATGTGTTTGTGTGAACCATAATGCCTACACCTGTATGTACGTATGTCTCTGTGTGTGTGAGTATCATCACAAAAGGAACACAGAGGAGAATTACCCCCCACCCCACCCATCAACATCAAACATAATCAAACAAAAACTGACATAAATAGTCTCAAATTTTAAAAAATAAATCAGTTTGTCAGAGGATTTCATAAGTGTGAAACAGACAGTCACAAACTCATATCCATTCAACTAAATATATATATATATATATTTGTTTACAGTATCTCAGTTGGTCCCTAGAATTAGTTGATTTTTTTAATTATAAGATAGAATCAATACTTTTATTTCAGTTTCATTTTTATTATTAACCTTTTTTCATGTATTAATTTATTTTATTAAAGTAATAGATTTGTTTTAATGTCATTCATTTTATGCAGTCATTAAATTATATCAAAAGATTTTAGTATAAGAATTTAGATTACACAGAAATAACTGTTTCGTTATGAAATTGAGTATTTTGATTGGCACAAATAGAAGCCGGCAATGTTATTTATTCCCATTCTATGAATATACTTGACAATGTCTAAAACCTAAATTATGACTTTACCATAGAATAGGCTTACCATGCATCTTGATTTGGCTGGAAATATCTAGGTCTGAGGGATCTGTATTGGACATATAAGTATCAGTATTCTTTTTTTGTTTTTGTATTTTTGTGTGTTTGTGTGTGTGTGTCAGTCCTGACACTTAAAGATCATGAAAACACTTTATTATACGAGAAAACTAAATCTATAATAAAAATTGAAAACTGTTCCAATTGAGCCTTGAAAATCAGGGTAAGCCTACTATACACAAAAAAATGATGACTATTATGTATTGAGAGTAAAAACTGTATGTTTTGACACTCCTCACAGAAGAATTTATCCTAGCTTGTTTATGGTGAGTGTTGTTAGACTTGATTTAGTAATATGAAGGTCATTTATAGAACTTTCAATGAATTAAAATTATCATGGAAAAATTAGCACTTAAAAATTGAATTTGATGATTTAAGCACCACATTTTGTAATTTTGATCTACAGCTTGTTTGTGTCAGTATTAGTACCTAACCTGTTTGTTGAGCATTGAAAATCAAGAATAATCTAGAAATATGGCCATATGAAATATGGTTACTGATATATATAAAAGAGCCAAGGATGGTGTAATGGTTAGCAAGCTTGACTTGCTAAATCAATTATAACTTAGTAGTGAGTTTGGTTCTCACTAGGCGCTATTTTCTTTCAGCTTTGTGCCACATCTAAGCTATGCTTAGAAAATCTCTGTGCACTCTTACATGGCTTAATGATTAGCAAATTTGTCTTGCTAATTTAATTACAATTGTGTAGTGAGTTTGGTCCTTACTGGGTGTGCCATTCATTCAGCTTTGTGCCACATGTAAGCTATGCTTAGTAAATCACTATACAATAGAGCTATTATATATAATTTAAATTTTTACAGTTTTTAGAAAGCCCATCCCATCTATCTTGGATAATATCTACCCGTTGCTTTTATGAAAGTTTTAAAAAATTCATCACAATAATGTTTCTGATGATATTTTAAACCCTTAATAGGATAGGATTTCTTAAATATACTTATCAGTTGTGGGCATTATGAAAAGCAGACACCCATTTAATTTATAAAATGCACCATTCAACTCAGCAAATTCCCCAAATTTCCTTCTTCCTAGTATAATTGTTTCCTAAGAGATGTTTTTACTTACTATATTTTGTAAATTCATCATGAGAATATTTCTAATTCTCTTTACATTAAAATGTTAAGAAACATTGAATATGACAGAAAATATTCTTTCTATTAGTGATTATTGATTTTTGCTTCAATTACTGTTCAAATTGATCATCTCCTTTAATATTAAATTTAAATTAATTTGTATTTATTGAAAAATAATAAGGAGCAGAAAATCATTATATAAATTGCAAAGTTTCTCATTTGATATATGTTGTATATCTTCGATAAGTTCTCTTCAAGAACAAAATAGTATAAGAATGTGATATATATGAGACTGTAAACACATTCACATCTATATTGTTGGATGGTTATGCTGGCCCATTTTGGAAAAAATAGATAACTGCTATTTATTGAAAATAAATGACTATAAAAACATTGGTGTTAGTCATGAGCAATACTATTATGGTTTCAATTGGATACTCAGCAATATAGTCTAAGCTAAAAAAAACACTCAATATAATAAATATAGATCATGAAACAGGTCTAATTTACACTAACATAGGTCGACACTGAAAATATTTTTTTTGCTGGTAATATATTTTTTTTAAAATATGTAGCTGATAATGTTTTTCGTTTTCAAAAATGTACTGCTGGTAATGTTTTTCTAAATATGTATTGCTGGTATTAAAACCTATTTTTACACTTTCATAGTGGTTAACTACTTGCCCATAGCTGGGACCCTAACAGGAGCTACCACCTCAAGTCAGTGGGTACCTGGGACAAGAGCAATTAAAAGGTGATTCATGCTCCTCAAAACCTCCTGATCAGAGGTCTTACTGCTGGATGAAGTATAACATTATACCCAGGACGCAGGTGTAGTTTATCATCATACTCAGAACACTATCTTGAAATACTAAAGAGTAAATTTATTCAATAAAATTGCCATTGGCTTCAACCATGGCCTCCATATGACTGTGGAATCTCCTGCAACCCTTCTGGATGGTCTGCTTATCCTTGGTAAATGCTGCCATAATCCTTGCCTTCAATTCATCTTTGGTATTACAAGGAGTTTTGTTGGTTTCTTGCTTAACTGCACTCCACACATAATAATCAAGCTGGTTGCAGTCTGGGGAGTTAGGTGGCCAAATACAAGGGGTGATGTGATCACAGAAATTTTCTAACAGCCATGACTGTGTAACATAGTGCAGAGTCCTATTGCCAGACATAGGGCTACATGCTGTTTCCAAATTTCTGGCAGTGTGAATTGTGTCATGGTGCACTTTTTCTCACAGATGGTGCCAAATAACCCTACTATACTGTTAGTTGACAAAATCAAAAGCAAACAACGTAAATGCATGAAATTAAAAATATAAAATGGAGACAATTTACCCATAGCACCCTGTAACATAAATCCTGTAATTGAAAACATCTTAGTGTGAAAGAAGCACTCTATATAAAACATCTGGGATCTAGTATTAATCTTACTTTATTTAACAATGGAAACAATATTCTATTTTAAATAGATATTTTAAAACAGAAAGATGCCAACTTAAATTCCAGCCACGTTCCTTTTGCGGAACTCAGAATAAACACTACTACTATAGAATATGCATCGCACAATACATCTTAAAAGACAACCATAAAAAAAAATTAATAACAATTAACAATAAACCCCATGAAAATGTCTAAAGGATTGGCTGAAAGTGCAGGGGACAATAGAAACTAAGGAAAATGTTTACATTACCTTACCCCCCCATCAAATGAAAAAATTTAAGAATACTAGAAAAACACAATAAAATAAAAAATTCATCAAATTTTCATGTTTGAAAGGTTGCTGCCCAAATATATATATGTATATATATATAGACAGAGATAGATAGATAGATAGATAGATAGATAGATAGATAGATAGATAGATAGATAGATAGGTGTTGTGAGACCAATACTTTCCTACATCATGGACTCTCCCAGTACTATATTATTATGTGAATGGTAGTATCATGGGAGTAGTAGCACCAGCCGCGTACGATACCAATATCGGACACCACTGGATAGTAAGCTCTGCTTACTCTTACACTATTCTTTGTAACTTTTCTGTTTAATATATCTTTCTTACCTCTAACCCGTGTTCCATGTTTTCCTTCCGTGGCCCCTACTTCGGGTCCACATCAATAGGTTAAAACAAGGACAAATGAAAGGGTACCAATATAATCAGTAAGATAAAGATTTAGTAAATATTAATTATTAACCATATGACAGAAATGAAGCATGTAGGGAAAGTTTTTAAGTTCATAATTTTTCAACATGTCTGTATCCTTTATCAATGGACCAGGGAAATGGGAATTACTTACCAACAGATGTTTTGTAGATGGTGTATTTTCCAGTGGAAATTGTATTGTTAGCAAAAACCCAATCTCTGTCTGATTCCTTGATGTGCAAAAATTTTTATGAAAAAAAAAGTTTCACAAACTTTTTATGAAAAGCAAAAACTGACCTCAAAAGTAACCTACATCCTATTGTTAACTGGGGCAAGGAACGGCTTGTTAATTTTAACATCTCCAAAACAAAACTGCTCATTATTAATCGTCCAAGAGAACCCTTTCTGCCTTTTATCAGCATGACTAGTACTAGCCTCAAGAAGAGTGACTTGTTGCACCTTATCAGGCTAACATTTTCCACTGACATGAAGTGGAAAGATTATATTGAATTGATTGCTAGGTCTTCTGCTAAGAAGCTTGGTTCACTGTGTCATGCTAGACAATTTTTCTTACCAGAATCTATCTTACATATCTACAAGTCTACTATTCATCTATGCTTAGAATATTGCTGCCACATCAGGTCTAGTGCTCCTGCTATATATTTACAGATTCTTGATAAAATCCAAAGAAGAATTTGCAATGTCATTGGTCCTGATCTGGGCATCTTGACTTCAGTTACTTTCCCACCATTGTAGTGTATCTTTCCTCTGCTTTTTCTATAAATACTTTCATGGTAAATATTCTGATTAACTATCATCTATTGTACCTAGATTCTATGGATTTAAACATTATTAGATTAACAGCTAGGTCTCGTTATTTTGTGATTAAAATGGCTAGATGTAACCGTAGGTTTTGTGCTAACAGTTTCTTTTCTTGCTTCTTGCTTTCTAGGCAAGTTTGATCTTCAAAAGTTTAAATGCAATGTCAGTCACTATCTTTTGTTTTCTTAATTTCTGTTCTTTTATTGTTCCTGCTCTTTAATAATGTTTTTCTTTTTCTTATATTCTTTCAAACTTAGTAACCCCCGCATCTTAGTAGATCTGTTGCTGTGCTTGGGTTGAAATGATTAAAAAAATTAAAGCTAATGAAACCTGTTCAGAATATCTCTTCATTTTGTGGAAACTTCTTTCAGTTCAAACAGATACAGCTATTCAAAACTTCCCAACTACCTCGGTATCTCATGTTACAACCTGGACTTCTCTAACAATTACATCAATAAGCTGTATATTAAAGACCCCAGTTCAGCTTATATGTGCTGGAAGAGGTACACAGAAAATCAATCAACTTCTTCTTTAATGATCTTTCCATGAAATTCTATCAAGTGCGCTATAATTTCCTCATTACACTGCAGAGAGAATGTCTTTTTGTGCCCAAATGAAATAAAGATTAATTATCTGTAATCATCTCTTAGTCATTTCCTACATTGATCTTATATTTAAGAAATTTGCGATAATACATTAGCTATGCTTCTTTTAATGTCATGTCCCTGCAGAACATAGGCAATCATATCTCTCCACAGATTCTTTTTCTTTATTATTTGTGAATTGCCATGGATGTCTTAGGAAAAAGTGTTTTTTCTCATTACCTTCTCCTAGACTTGCTGCCACTCTTTAACCCAGTCATGTTTTTTTGTTGTATTAGACTGCTGAATAACCTTTCTAAAGACGTTACATACAATTGAGTGTACATCACCTTTCCTAAGAGCTCTTTTCAACTTTCAATGCTCAACTCTATCTATCTATCTATCTATCTATCTATCTATGCTTTTTTATCATTTGCTACAAAAAATACTTCCTCCTCCATATATATATATATATATATATATATATATATATATAAGATAATCCTAAGGAGCCAGGCAAACTTACCTAGGTTTCACCTAAACGTATCTTCAGGGTAATGCCGGCTTTAATCTGAAGTACCATTTAGGTGAAACCTAGGTAGGTTTACCTGGCTCCTTAGGATTATCTTAGGTTTTGCAATGTGATAATGCCACTAAGACACTACTGGAAATGGAAGAGAATGAGAAGATTTTAGCAAGGAGAAAAGATAATAAAAGAACAGGGTTTGGGAAGATGGCGATTGACATTGAATTAAAATTTTTTTAAGATTGCAGAGAAGCAAGAAACTGGAAGTGAGTTCCACAGCTGAGAAGTATGAGAAAAACTATTAGAATAGAACTTACAGTTACATCTGGCTAATTTAACAATAAAATGATGAGACCTAGCTGCGAATCCATTAGTATGCTTAAATTCATGTGGTTGAGGTACCAGGGAGGAGAGCTCACTAGAACAATTGCTAGGAAAATATTTATAGAAAAGACAGAGGGAAGCCACTTCATGGCAGTGGGAAAGTGACTGAAGTCAAGATGCCACTCTACTATTTAACCCATAGCTAGGGGAAGAGAAGAGATGGATTCATGCCTTTTTCAAAGGTATTTGTGCAAAAGTGAATACAATAGACTTGGCAAGATTTTGAACTTTGTTCACTGATTCTAATTTTCCTGCCAATAACCATTACACTACCTACACATCCACGGAAAAATTTCAAAATATGGAATATCATTATTTTTTTTGTATTTTACAGAATACACAGTACTAAAGATCTGATAAGTGACATTTAACAATTTATTCTATGCATTCAGGCTACTAAATGCAAATAAGGATGGAGATTATATGTAGATAAGGAGAGTGTATGTCATATTGATTTTTCAAGTAAGTACCAGAGTATAAACGCATCAGATGCTGTCATATAAAATGGGCATATATACATTTTGGTATATATACATATATATATATATATATAAATGGTGGTACTCGTTTATACATATATATATATATATATATATATATATATATATATATATATATATATATATATATATATATGAATGGTGGTACTTGTTTGGAAAAACCTCGGATAGCTCAACTTGCAGGAGAACAAATTGGTACCTGAAGGAAAATGGGGAATAAAAAACAAAGAACCAAAAACATTAAAACAAGACTAAAACAATCGTCCAGTGTTTAAGCCCCAAGTCCAAAGAAAAAAAAAAACAAAACAAGTAAAAAGACAACTATGTAAAGTGCTCAATATACTAAGTAGAGCAAAACCTAAGATAATCGTAAGGAGCCAGGCAATCCTACCTAGGTTTCACCTAAACAGATCTCCAGAGTAAAGCCGACTTTACCCTGAAGATCCGTTTAGGTGAAACCTAGGTAGGTTTGCCTGGTTCCTTAGTATTATCACATATATATATATATATATATATATATATATATATATATGAAGGAGGAAGTATTTTTGTAGCCAAATGATAAAAACGCTTAGATAGATAGATAGATAGATAGATAGATAGATAGAATTGAGCATTGAAAGTTGAAAAGAGCTCTTAGAAAAGGTGATGTAGACTCAATTGTATGTAACATCTTTGGAAAGGTTTTTCAGCAGTGTAATGCTGACTATATGGATGTCCTTCCTGACGGGCATGCAGGGTACTTATGTCAGTTTTGTTATAAATTTGCATGTCTGACACCAGGCTGAAGCAGCGCATGAATGAGGAGAAAGTCACTTTCAAAACACTCCAAAAGCTTTTTGTGTTTCACATATGTAAAAAGGTATTCAAGAGTAAGGCTGTCTTGCAAAAATCATGTGCAGGCTCTTGCCCACTCAGCTCAATATTGAAGAGATGATCTGTGAAGAAGGGGCAGTTAGATAGATAGATAGATAGATAGATAGATAGATAGATAGATAGATAGATAGATAGATAGATAAAAGAAAAAAATGTGTTGAAAAGTTCTTGGATGACTCCTTTCCAAAACTCCAAGCATTATTTTGTCATTATAGTTGGAAAGATTTTTTTTTATGAAGTGCCAATTTGAAGGATTCTTGCACCTATTTTTTATTTTTTCTTATAGATTCTTTTACCTTTAGATTCTTTAGATTTACCAAACTTACACTTATTTGTAAGTTTATTTCAGATACACCAATGACAATGAAAGTATAGAATTTTCATGGGTTGAGTGCCAAGCTATCATGAAGTTCTTGTTCCTGTAGAGTAGATTCCAAAGGAAATCCCTGAGTCTGTGATACAAATATTGAGTATGCCAACTTTTAGTATGGAGATTTTGAGGCATTCAAGAGTGTCAAGTACTGGAATTTTCAAGTCCTGGAATTGTTCATGACAGAGTGATGGCCGGGTGATAGGCAAACATATCTACTCCTATTAACCTATCCACTGTACAAGAGACTGGATGCATTTATCAAGGCATCATCTCTAGGAAGGTTGCTGACTAAGGCTCAAAAACACTTCCAGGCTATGGGGAAGCTAGACTATTAAAACCTCTCTGAAGGTTATTCCAGGTGTTGAAGTCAAAGGAATATTAACATAAAATTAGATCACATTATCAAGTTAAAATTAATAAAAATTTACAGTTTAAACACATACATATGCTTACATGTTTTGAAGAATTTGATGTTTGAGTTCATAGGCCATTCTCTGTACTGTCTCATCTATTTCTTGTTCCCAAACCTTAAAAAGAGTGTAAAAGGAGGAGGGCATTTTGAAGTGATTGTGAAGTGACAGGACAGCAGATCAGTATTTCAATGATGAAGAACTTAAATTTTCATTTTAGAAGTTTTAAAGAAACATGAGAAATAATGTGCCAAGTGTTTGAAGATTCAGGCTAATATGTTGAACAGTATGAGTGATTCTGAGCTATTCTCTTCTTGATCAGGTTAAGAACTTTTGGGCAACCCTTCTCTGTGTGTACATATGATAAATAGGATAAATATTTGTTGTTTAAAACAAGTACTTCTTGTCATCATAAGGTCACAAACAACATGAATATATATGGTAATCAGAGAGCAATATTATATATATTTTATACCTCTGAGGGCATGAATAACTCTACTTGCAAATATGTGTGTATATACAGTGTGCAATGGATAAATTGTTGCCGTTTTATATTTTTAATTTCATGTAAGCTCGTTATTTGTTTTGGTTTTGTCAACTGCAGAGTATAGTAAGGTCAGTTGGGGACTGTTTGTGAGAAGAAGAGCACTATGACACGATTCACTCTGCCAGAAAATTGAAAATAGCATACTGTACTGCTTGGCATTTGCACCAGAAACTACAATACAAACATTTCAGAGTGTTTTGGTGTCAGTCTGAGGTCAATGCAGAGGATTCAGAAAGAGTTGGATGAGTCTAATGGTGATTACAAAGGTACAACAGCTTGGAAAACTCACTCTGATCATTCTGATAAGAAAAGAACTCATGAACTTGTTAGTGAGGGCCTCAGACTTAACACAGAAACCTACATAAAGTGCCTTGAGGAGGTAGTTCTGCCTTGGGTCAAGAAGGTGGCTGCTGGAAGACCCTATGTCTGGCAACAGGACTCTGCACTATGCCACACAAGCAGTAGAACTCACTCATGGCTGTCAGACAATTTCTGCAACCACATCACCCCTTATATTTGGTCACCTAACTCCCAAGACTGCAACCCCTTGGATTATTATGTGTGAGGCACAGTTGAGCAAGAGACCAATAAAATTCCTTGGAACACCAAAAATGAACTGAAGGCAAGGATTATGGCAACATTCACATTCAACACAAAAAAGGAAACCATCCAGAAGAGTTTCTGAAGATTCCGAAGTTGTTTGGAGGCTGTGTTTGAAGCCAATGGCGATTTTATTGAATAAATTTACCCTTTAGTATTTCAAGATATTTTTGTGTAATTTTGGTAAATATATCTATTAAAATGAAATGCCAATGTTATTTTCAGTTTTATGTAATTTAGATGACAATTTATCCATCGCACCCTGTATATATATATATATATATATATATATATATATATATATATATATATATATATATATATATATATATATATATATATACACACACACACACACACATATATATATATATATACACACACACACACACATACATATATATATATACATATATATATATATATATATATATATATATATATATATATATATGGGGTGTCACATGAGAGAGTATGTATATCATAATTTTCAGATATTTGAATGCATACACATTTTCAACAAACATATAAACACATGTTTGTCATTGATGTCATAGTCCAGCTTTGTATTTTTTATTCTTTATCAAGGAAGTTATTTTGCAGGAATTTAAAGGGGCAATGTGAGAGAAGGATGCAAGTTGCTTGACATCATCCATGGGCAGAATTCTAACATAGCTCCCCTGCTCATATTTCTTCTGGTTTGCATGACATTCTGCTATTCAGTCTTCTCCATTGATTATTTCATATTGAGGCAGGAAACAAATATTGAAAACTATGGCCTTCTCTGTCTCTCTATTTCTTTACCACAATGTCAGTTTTCAGCTTAATTTCCCTGCAGTATGCCATAGTTTCCTTTAGTCAGGAAAAAATTGTAACTGAAAGGAACTCAATCAGTAACCAATTTATTTCTGTAGGATGTTTTTAAAATATGTTTATACTTAACACAATGTCATCAAATTTTTATCATTATTTTCATCCACTGTTATAACATCTGAAAATATCCCTTAATTTTTCCTGATTCATAAACAAATAAACTCCTTTGAGTAAAGAGGAATTCAAATTCCATTAGTATACTTTAAACTTTTTTATACTTTTTCCCTGATATATAAGCAAGAAAAGGAAGAGACCTGGTGCATTTTGTATGTGGCTTCACTGCCAGATGAATGCAATTGAAGTAAAATAAAATAAAAATTGGAAACCTTCCACAAATGGATAGCAGAGCAAGTTTTAGGAGAGATACCAAAAAGACAAAACTTATTAAGAGCTACCAAGGACAGGAAATTGTGGAGAGCCATGATCACCTAAGTCCTGAAGGGACACAGCTTATAGAAGTCTACATTGATTTTTGGGAGCTCATCTCTGAAGCAATGGTTGATAAATTATGGCCCATCAACATGGCTTTATGCCCAAATTCATTTATCACAACAAGAATCTACTCTATAAGCTTTCCTTACTTACTTCTTTCAAATTTCTTGATTTATCTTTGTTAGTCTCTCTGTTTATTTCTCTTCCTGTAGGCACAGATTTCTTTATTCTCATCCCTGTATTGATGTCTTAGCTTCTAATCATAACCATCCTCTGATCATGATATTCTATACTCTCTCCTTTCTGATTCCTTTCCTTAACACTAAGTATCTGACATATACATCAGACATTTTCTCTCCCAACATCCTTATAGCAAGAAACCATTCAACATTTGAACAAATGTCCGATTTTATTAATATTATGCAAATCAATCATTTTTTATAATAAAAATTATATTAACCAGCCAATGGTGGTAAAATTTTCAGTGGATACTTATATTTATATGATAAATGTACCATGTGAATTTCAGCTTAAAATATCTCTTTTTGTTAGAAATATTTGCAAAATCTTATTAGGATGTGTGATATCTTATTCAGATTGGTTGTTCATTATATTGGAAATAAACATAAATAATAATATAGTTATTAATATCTATTTTTTAATTTCAGATCTATAAAGGTTGTTATATAAGCTCAAAAGAGAAACAAGATATTGTAAAGTTACTGAGTGATGGAAATTGTGAAATAATTGAAGAGAGATCATAGAACAATCAAAATAAATATGGCTAAGATAAGAACCAGAAAAACAACTGACCTTAAGAATGTCAGAAAAAGAGATTTTAGAATAATGAAAAATATAATAAGCAAGAAGTGGATTGGAAGAAGCTGATGTTGTAAAGAGAAAGGATGTAGAATATTAAGAACATTGATTAAAAACATGAAAACAATGAAATTCCCAATTTTAAGCTAATATCACAAAGAAGAACATAAATTGAGTGAAAGAGTACAAAAAAATTGATTTCTCAATATTTTTTAGTGATGAATAGAGAGTTACATTGAACAGACCAAATGGCTGAGCTAGAGGTTAGGTCCTTCATGGAAATAGTCAACCAACACAACCTCAAGGATAACAGTGGGGATGTGGAGTAATGTTCTGTGCATAGTACAGGCCAGAAATAAAGAAACTAAGCTAAAGAGTATATTCCTGTAAGACAATTCTCCTTCATGTGTGGCAAAATTGCCCACCTTGACATAAAAGATTTCAAAGATGCCAAATTAATTAAATTATCTCCAACCTTGCCAGATATTAATCCAATAGAAAACTTGTGACTAGAAAACAATATTCAAGTTAAGAAGACCTTTTGGAAGCAATAAAAACTGCTGCAATTCACATAAAAATTGAAACAGTAGAACATTTAACAAAATCAATGGGTAAAAAAATGGATAAGATTTTAGAATTCTAAAGATCCCATATAACATGCAAAATAATAATTTATTCTGATACATGGATATTAAGTTTCTATGGCTGATATATTTTCATTTTATTTGTAAAAAATTTTATCATATTTTGTTTGCACAATAAAGCCAATCACCCTCAAAAAATTATTTATTATCAATATTTTTAATAAGGATTGACATTATAGGCTGAAAGTCAGATAATATATTGCTTATAAATATAAGTTTATCCAGAAAATATTGTGAAAAAATGCCTTGCATAATAAAATCTTACATACTGTATATTAACCTTGATAGATAAATATACATAAACACTGATTACTTTATTATATATATATATATATATATATATATATATAAGAACAATGAAGATAAATTATATATATATAAAAGATAATATTATAATATAATAATATAAGATATATTTTATATATATATATATATATATATATATATATATATATATATATATATATATATATATATATAACAATGAAGAACTAAGTAAACACGCTCAAAAACACACCAATAAAACTGTCAAAATGACCAAGAAGGGAATTCTGAGTCATATGAATCTCCTCTATCTTAAAAGAGGCCGTTTGACTAACACAAGGACTGACCAAAATTAACAATAAAAAAAAAATTAAAACTGCAGATAAAGTTCATTTTCTTCAGAAAGTATTTACTTCCTGTAGTTCACTGTTACTTACAAGCAGGATTTTTTTCTCCTGATGATGGCTATGCTGGCCGAAACTAGTCAAGGAACCTAATTGAAATAATAAAACAAAAAATATTAATATACAAACCAGTGTGTCTAAAAATTTTAATTTTTTTAATATTTTTTATCGTTCAACACACCCACACACACACACACACACACAGATATATATATACAGAGAGAGAGAGAGACAGACAGACAGAGAGAGAGAGATTGCAGACTTTATAAAGAGTAATTCATTTTGAATCAAAAAGTCAAATTTCATAATGTCAGCTATGCAAGACTAAATTATTTCCTTGAAGGAAATTATGCAAAAGTTTAATTACCCCAGATTAGTAAAACATTTTTGAAAGTGAAGAGAGCCATTTTGAGTAATATTTGATTTCAGCATTTTTTTAATGTATGAAAGTAGAAACAATAAAGAAATTTGGCTATAGTTTTTCTTTGAATGAAAAATAAAGTGAAATTGTGACTAGAAAGGATTAAAATAAATGATGTAATAAAATTAGTTATGAGTTAAACTAGTAAAATCCCTAATCACTCAGCCATTGATTCTCTGCTCTTACAATGAGGCTAAGCTATCAGCAAAATAGATAAGAATTCTGAATATTAATGCACTCTAGTAATCATGTCTTGATTGTCTCTGTATTTCACCAATAATCTCCTTATGACTAGAAATACTTCTTGAATTCACAAAGCACTCTTGATTTATGAGAACATATCAAGGAGGCACTTTGCTGGACTCCAATCCAATTTTTTTGCTATGACAAATCATGGCATTCATCCAGGTTACAAATGTAGCCAATCTAAAATCACTGTAGTTGGGCATACTTAGGCAGAGAAGAGCCTGTATTTTGCTCTAGCTATCCCTCTTAAGGAAACTATAGCTATTACTTGTTCTATCAAGTAGACATCAAGTGCCAGTATCATTGCTTAGTGGATTGTTAGATGAAGAATTGATAATAGTTTCATGTCTTAGGTAGATAGAGTATTAGACAGAACATTACAAGTTCCAGAATTCAATCAAACTGATCAGTTGAGTAAAATCAATCATTAATAGATTTAAATATATCATTAGATAATAAGATATTGTTCTTGATGATGATTTTAAATGAAACAAAATAACAAACATTTTACTGGATATTTTAAGCTATAAACAGATTGATGCTGAATTCTTATCAATGCAGTTTGGCACATTCCAGATTTTATACTCAAACAAAAAGAGAATGACCTAAGTTACTAGTTGGATGAAATTTAGTAATACTGACTAAATTTAAAACATGAACTTCTGGAAAGTAGAATCCATAGGAACCTTATAATTCTGCTCTAGTACAGAATGGGGAGGCAAAACTTGCATAATTTTGGTATTGAAATAAAAAGCCTTATAGTTGATTAATAGTTTATTTAAAGAAATACAAATGGTTCCAACATACAAATATACAACAAAAGAAACATTTTATTCGATATATCCTCCTTGTTTCTCAATTACTGCCTCCACTCACTTGCTGAAACTTCTACAACTCTTCTCCATAAAAGCAGAAGACATCTTGTCCCACTCTGCTGTGATAGTATACATAAGAGAGCTAACGTTTGGATGAGAGGTTCCATTAGTAGCATGTTTTAAAACATTCCAAACAGCATAATCTAGAGGGTTGAGATCTTGGCTGGAAGAGGGCCAAAAGTGTAATGGCCAAAAATTGGATTTGCAGAAATTCTGTACTTTTTCCATATATAGTTTCCCTCTGGGTAGTTGCTTTGAGCCATGGTAATAGATTGTATCTCAGAGTCTTGTAATAGTCATCAGTAAATACTTTTTCACAAGGTTTATAAAAATTTTTCCCATCAGAGGCCACAACCCCAAAAACCATAACTTGAGCTGGATGCTTCATTTTGAAAGTGCCCTTGATATGAATTTTTGAGTTCTGCAATGTATCTGTCATTCCTGTGATTCAGAACAGCATCAACAGTAAAGATCTTTTCATCTGAGAACATTCTCACAGTGGACTTGTTTATTTTAAGATAAGTAAAAACATTTTTATATCTTTCCAATCTTCATGGGCCTTCATGGGTTGTGTCAGCAAATGTCTTGGTATTCTTGTGTAAGATTTTAGTTTTAAGTCATCTTTCACTGCTGTTCTGATAGTTTTAGCATCCATCTTGAGTTCAGTTGCTAATTTTCTCATGGATTTCATTGGGTCTTTTGAGATTTTGGATTTGAGAGTGAAATCATTATGGCACTTTTTGTTGATTCCACCACTTCCAGGCTTCTCTGAACATTTTCCTTCATAGTCATTCTGTTCTTCACATTAAAAATGTCTATAGGGATACTCCAACTATACTTGAAATCTTCTGTGGATGAACATGTGCGTTTATCATATCACACACCCTTTAATGTCTGCTTTCCTCAACACTCATCTTTTACACAATTATCTGAAAAAATTGTGAGTAATTATTATGTAAGGTTATGATAATAAAATGCACCAGGTTTAATAAAATTAGTTGAACTGCTTCATGAGAAAAACAAAACTTTTAGTGCAAATTTTGCCTCCCTGCAAATTTTGCCTCCCTGCCCTGCATACATTTGTTTTTTATTGTAAAATTGTATGTTTATATGTATTATGAACATTTTAGTGGAAAAAAATATTGCAAATGTTTTTTTAATATTTCGCTTATGCACACATTTTCTAGAATTGTCACAAGATGCTGAACAATACAGCATAAACATTTTCAGGTTTTTCTTCTTGTTATATTGTGAGGGACATCTCTTGTAACTGCTACTGCAACCTATATATTAATTCACAGTGACATTCACATTATGGACTGACCTCCTCATCACCTAGTTAGCCCCTGAGGTCCCATTTATGCACTACTAGTTAAATATTATCCACCTTCCCTTACGTACATTCTAGCCCCTACAACATTGTTATAAACCTACTCTGGCTAGTATGACAATGTTTTAATGTTGATAGTGGTAGAGAAAGTCATGAAACTTGATAGTGAAAAGAATGTATATTAAGATAATGAAAATAGCAGAGGTGATGTAGAGAATAAAGTTATGTCTAGGCTTACCATACATCTAATCTTGGCTGGGTCTCTACCAGTTATATATAAGCAATCAGATTTTTTGTACATGTCAACCCTGTAGCTAAAGGGGTATAGGGTCATGAAAACACTATTATATAAGAAAACTAAGCCTATAATAAAAACTGAAAACTGTTCCTGTTTGCGACTTGGGAGTTATGGCAAGTATAATTGTATCACTATTAAAAAGATACTAAAACCTAATTTAAAAGAGGAGTCATAATGTAACATGCTTCCAAAGACATTCAAAATTTATTTTGAGTTTTTGTAATTTATAACTATAGAATTGCAGTAAATTCCAGTTAATTCATTCACCAGGTGATCAAGGCATCCATTTATTTACTTGAACCAAATAAAAAAAGGCCAAACAAATAAAGAATATTTACAATAAATTCTTTAGTTCATTTGAATTGCCAAACTGTTTAATGAACATGAACAAACAAAAGTGACCTTTTAATTTGTCTTTGCTGACTCACCATTTAGGATAGTAATTCTTAAACCTGTCTTTGCAACCAAAATGATGATTGTAAGGAATCTCCTGAGACTCACAGGATGATTTTAGAAAAGATTTTTGAAAGTAAAAAAAATAGTACCAATAAATTTGCAATAATATTTGGGAGTATAAAATGTCATTGAGACTATAAGCAGTAGTGAATAATAAAGGATCAATAAATGTAGAAAATTTCTTCACATATTCCAGTCTGTTTACATACAATATTTGTAGGCAAAGGCTGCTCAAACCTGAAATGCTTGCAGTATCATTCTGTACTCACTTCTCATATGTTTGTTTTGAATGACTTACATGCTGTTATACAAATGTGATAAATTTTCATAAACTTGTGCCTTTCATTTTCTTTGATCAACATAAGAATTATCAAGATTTATTGATTATTAAAGTAAAACCCAGTCAATTTTATTGAATAAAACGAAATAAAGTGCTGAAATTATGTTTCTGTCCTGAGGGTTGGTAGGCCCAAAATAATTTTATATTCAGGATTGCAGCCAAAACAATTTGGACAAGACTGATTTAGTAATCTTCACTCAGGCAGTGTGTGCTGGTTATTTGTATTAGGCAGTCCTTTAAAGTAGAGGTACTATTATAGTATACCTGAGTTCCCTCTCAGTCTTTCACTATTCAGAAAAATCACTCCATGTGGTCTTTTGATTCCAGTTTACATCAGTATAGACAAGAGAATGGAAAGAAAGGAGGAAATAATGAATTTTGTTTCCAATATATCTGGTTACTTATTCACACATTCACATGGAATTGTCTGGAGATAGGTAGGTGACACTTGGGACAACTTTGTTGCTATTTCTGCCGCAACAGACTAATGGACCAGATATTCCCTTCAACTAGTGAGGACTTCAACTCTCTCCTACCACCCCTCTTCCCATCTCTGCATCACAACATGGAGCTCACACTTGGTTCGAAACTACTGCCAATTCTACCTGTGACTGGAACTTCCTAACTTTTAGCCAAGTGGCATTTGGTTCTGAAAGATTTTATTTATTTATTTTCTGTATTTCCTCAAAAACTCAGCCTAGAAAAAATAATTTAGGTTACACTTGACTTCATATGTGTCCTGATCATGGCTGAGTCCCAGTGTCACTTTATGCCATTTAATGTATTTTTTATACCTCAAAAACCAAACCTCAAAAAGAATCCGTGTGACTAACCAGGAAGCAATAAAGCATGTAATTACATTATTTTATGCAAAGAACATCATGAAAGCATTCCATTATCTTCACTAGACTTTTGCACTGATTCTATCCATGAAGTCATTTAAGAAGAGAATAAGCAATGTACACTTGATAAATTCTTCAAATATTAATTATCATGAAGGATTACAGTAATTTAGTATATTATTATTTATAATTTATTAAAAAATGATTAAATGTTTTTAAGATTTTTGTCTAAAATTTGATTTGTTTTTGTTTAAAAGTAAAAGTTTTGATTTTTAATTGATTAAATAGGGTAAATGATTTGTTTCCTACTATACATATGTAAAGCACTTTATCATGGTGTAATGATTGTGACACATTGAGACCAGCCATGAAACCCACGAAATTAAGCAGACCCCACTAAATGATTTTATCTAGGCCGGGTTTCATGACTGCCCAGACAGTAAAGTAGAAGTAAGATCTTCAAAGCAGTCACCTGCTCACCCAAAGAAAATAAAGAAATGAATAAATTGATTAAAACTTTTAGGATCAAGTGCCACTTAGCCAGAAGTTAAGAAGTTCCAATCTCAGGCTTATAAAAACAGAATCACAGATAGAATTAGCAGTAGTTTTGAACCACTTGTTAGTGAATTGTGAGCTGTGTGTCATGACGTAGAGATGGCAAGAGGGGTGGTAAGAGAATGTCAAAATTCTTGCAGATCAAAGGGAAAATCTGGTCCATAAGTCTGTTGTAGTAGAAGTAGCAACAATGGTGTCCCAAATGTCACCTTTCTACTCCCAGACGATGTCATGTGAATAAATAACTGGAATTGAAACACAACATGAAACAATTTGTTCAGTTGGTGAAAGACCTGGTGTATGTTTAAAAGTCACCAAAGTGGATTTGAAAATCATTATTAATACATTTGATCCTCACAAGTTGCCTTATATTTAAGATCTTAGTAATTATCTATTATACATACTTTATACTTAAACTGAAAATGCACATATTTAAATTGTTTATATATTATATAGTCAGGACAGTCACCTAAATTGGTCTTTTTATCTCTTCCAATTGGGATCCAATTATCCAATGTCTATTGTAATTGTTTTAATCGCATTCACCCCAAGCAAAGAAGTAAAGACACAAAGGGTTACTGGGTGCGGAAGTATTAGAAAGCAGAACCATTACTAAGGGGCATGAACAAATTAAGAGCAATCAGGAGGACAGGACATTGAAATTCTTGAAGATTAAAGTTGACTGGAAAGCATGGAGCTGGAAAGTTCCACAAGCAAGAAGTGCAAGAAAATAAACTGTTAGCATAGAACTTATGGTTACATCTAGCCAGCTCAAATCTAAATTGATGAGACTTTGTCACCAGTACTTCACTTAAATTCATAAAGTCTAGGTACCATAGAGAAGAACTCATCTGAATAATTACTATGAAAGTATTTATAGAAAAAGCACAGGGTGGCAACTTTATGGTGGTGGGAAAGTGACTGAAGATGAGTTGCCAGGTCAGGAACAATAATATTGCTGATTTTTCTTTGAATTTTATCAAAGATCTCTAGATATATAAAGGAGCACCAGACCATATGTGGCAGCAATATTCTAAGCATGGTAAACTTATAGATATATAAGATAGATTCTGGAAAGAAAAACTGTCTAGCATGACACAGTGAACCAACTTTATTAGCAGCTGAACTACAAATAGATTCAGTATAGCTTTTCCACTTCATGTCAGCCAAGAACGTTAGCCTGAGAGTTGCAACAAGTCACTCTCCAGGAGGTTAGCATCAGCCATGCTGATAGAAGACAGAAAGGACTCTTTCAGATGATTAATAGAGAGCAGTTTAGTTTTGGAGGTGGTAAAATTGACAAGCTATCCTTTGCCCCAGTTAACAAGAGACTGTAATCATTTTTGACATCAGTTGCCAATTTGATTTTAACTGATATTAATATAAAAGGTTCTGGATAATTGGGACACAACTGAAGGAGATAATGAAAGAAGATATATACACCAAGAAATTAGCAACGAGCCCATTTTTACTTCCTCTTGACATGTAGTCTTATAAGCTGTTAGGGAATGTATATCAACTACTCAACTTAGAAAACAGATGATTTCAAAATTGTAACATAGTTTATAGCTCTATTGATAACAAGTATGGCAAAAACTACATAAAAGTTCCAAATCATAACTGAGATGAGAGCGGAACTTGATTGTAATGAGCACAAGAATGGAATAGTGATTAATGAAAATGTTGACTAAATACATTTCTCCATGTTTCACAACAGCCATATTCACTGAAACAAATGAAAACTTCAGTTAGGAGCCTTTTGTCAGGTTTATGAGAGTTATTTCCTATTTAATGAATTTTCCTGAATGGGTTCAAGGGTTTGTTTTTGGAAGATTGTCTTGCACTAGTCTGCTAGAATAAAGAATATGCTTGCAATAGTGAGTAGCTGAAAGTTTTGTCAGCATATTATTTTATTAACAAAGATATATAAATAACATGTTCACCAAGACTGGGTGGAAATTTTTTTTTATTAAGTTGTTCTTTTTTCCAGATGATGGCCAATTTTCAATAACAAAAATTCTTTAATTAATCAACAGGCAATACCAGCCATAATTTCTTATCATCTAGAAAATAAATAAATAAAAATTGATAAAAACACAATGAAATTAAATTGAAAAAATTAAATTTTGAATGCAAATGTAAGTTGAAATATGAAAGAATAATATTGCAGTAAATTTCAGCTCAGTGCATATAATAAAGTATGCAACAGTTTAAGCCGGATTTGAAATCTGAGAGTTAGCACTGAAAATACATTAATATCATAATTCTGTTTGTTCCTTAGTTAGTTAGCATATCCATTATGCCCTGCTAATATTTCATAAATAGGGGACTATTCTGTTTTGAAAAGGAAAAACGGAAATGACATATCAGAGATGCTGTTTGGTTTCAGAAAGAAAGAAAAGGAATGATAAAAAGGCAATAATGCTGTCATGGGTTCAACATCTGCTTCAGTGAAATGGAAAAACTTAGTTTTAAATCTTTTCATTTGTACCCTCTTACTTCTTTAAATAATGACCTGTGTTCACATTTATGATTATTATTGCAATATTTTCTTAAAGTTAAGCTCAAAAAAGTGTGAAATCTTCACAGGTGTTTCTAGTTAATAATTTATATTATATTAAGATTACCATGGTGCTCTTTCTAACACAATTATGAGAATCAATCTGAAGGTGTGTGTGGGGGGAATACTGGCATAAAAGAAAAAAATTAAGTTTAAATACTGACTTAGACTATATTCATTTCATAATAATACTCTTGAGAGAGGCATGAATCCATTTTTCTCTGCAATCTGTCTCAAGACCTGGTACTTTGATAAATGTCCTATTACTGATATACCATGATATTTAGTGGATAAGAAAGTGGGTCAGTAAGCATGTGCACTCACCCATAATTAATTTATCTTTCCGGGCAATAGCAATACAAATATTGTTAATGCAATAGTCAATTATGTACAGTATTATAAAAGAAAATGTGAGTGTATGCTTTGAGGTGCTGAAAAGTTCTCAGCCTAACACACTTCTAAAAATCTAAACAAATGACCAAACATTGGTTGGGGGTGGATTTCTTAGGCTGAAAACTTTGCAGCTCCTCTTCATATTTATTAAGATTAATCTAGCACAAGGTCACATTCAATGAAAACTGATCCCTCAGACTAGCTTGCTATGCTTCACATTTATATGTATATATATATATATATATATATATATATATATATATATATATATATATATATATATATATATACACACACACATACACACATGACTTTGTTAACTTTGTAATTGCTTCTGTCATATATATGAGAGAGAGAAAGACAGAATATACATTAGAAAAGAATTTCATTTTCCTACCAAATGATTGAATTGTCAAAATTTATCAATGTGGAAATTGCAAGCTGATGTATCAATCACAAGGTTTGAGAAAATGTTGCTTGCTCAAGGCAAAGACCAATTTCCTGTTAAAATTAGTGAGATAAAATGATTTGGTAAGTTGTGTGCAAAAGCACCAAAGAATGTGATGCTCCAAACTGTTCAGACTGATAAATTAAATCAGCAAGACAGTAACTAGATTAACAAACAACAGTGGGACACACAAATGTATCAAATTGGGAAAATAGATATGTGTATATCCACATGCAAACTTAAACATCATTTTCTGACATTATCACTTCTGTTTAGATTTGCAACAAAAATAAAATTCCAAGAAAATAGAATTGTATAGAAACAGAGAAAATGGACACCTTTTTGCTTATATCAGATCATTCAAAAGTTTGTGCCCGATTTTCATTAATAATATAAAATGACTGCAACTTGACACTGGCATTTGTTTTGGTACCAATTTCTGGTATGTTCAAGATTTAAACCTGTCATCATTCAGTTACGAGTCAGACTTTGTTGAAAGTTGATATTTTTTCCACAATAATTTATATGCCCTAAAGATGGAGGATAAAAAGTTACTCTTTCACCATATTTTGCTCTATGAATTTTGGAAAGGAGTAAACATTGAAACTGTGACAAAAAGCATTCAGAATGTTTGTTTGGATTGTGCTCCATCTCTTTGGATAGTCAAAAAGTAGTTTGGCAAATTCTGACAGAGTGATTTTAACCTAAACAATCATCCATGTTCTGGGTAAACTTCTGAAGTCAATGAAGATGCTCTTCTTGCCATCATAGAGAATTTCAATGGAAGAGATTGCTAAGAGTTTGAAAATAAATACTTCAACTGCCTTTTGCCATTTGAAGAGACTTAGATCCAAGAAAAATGGCTGATTTTGACAAATTGAAGAGGTGTCATTTTCCACTATGATAAAATAGACATTACAGAGTTTAAAGAGTTGAAATCAGGAACTCCTCCAGCACCCACCATATTCACCTGACTTTTGGATTTTCATTTGTTCCAGTCTCTACAGAACAATTTAGATGACAAAATATTTGACTCTGTACAGTCAGTTAAAAACTACCTAACAACCTTCTCCCAACAAAATACACAAAGTTTCTATGAAAATGGCATTAACAAGCTTGGAGAATAATAAGAGACAGTTGTTAAAAATAATTGAGATTATGTACTTGACTAATAAATGTTTTATTTGAGTATAAAAACTTTGTTTTTAATATTCTAACTGGGTACAAACTTTTGCAACAATCTAATATATGTAGAGAAAAATAGAAAAAAAGATATATCTCTATATATTTGCATATATCTATATACACACACACACACACACACACACACACACACACACACATATATATATATATATATATAAAAGTGAACATTGAAGTTAACACTTAGAGGCGATAAGCTGTTTCATGTTAGACACAATCGTCAGGCCACAAGTGTTGTTTTTTTTCTTGGCTATTTACATATACAGGTAGGTGGTGCATTGTGGGTATTCTATTTTGGCGGTTATTTTGCCGGAAGTCATTTATTTGTTTATTTATTTATGTTTAGATTATTTTGCTTGTTTTATTTATTATTATTTTTTTATTCTTATTTTATTTCTTATCTTATATATTTATTTTTTTATTTTTATTTTAATCGTTTTTTTATTAATGTAGTAAAAATTTGTTTGTATTGCTTATTTAATAGTTTTGTTTTGGTTTGGGAAGATAATTAACGCTATTTATTCAATTTTGGGGTTGTTTGCTGTAGTTTATTCTAACTATTATTTTGGCAGGAGTAGTTCTTAATTTGTTTATTACTTCATTTATTTAATTGGATTGATTATCTTTACTAGGTAAAATAAGTAAAACAATACTAGAAAGAATTAATTCTGAACTTTGGAAGAAGTTAGGAGTAAACCAGTGGAAAAGCACAAAATCAACAACTATTGACGGGTTTCACAGCACAAACAACAAACAAAATTGCCAATTCCTACAATTAGGCATAAAAGAATTTTACCCATCCATAACAGAACCCATGCTAGATAAGGCCATCAACTTAGCTTAGGAACATATAATAATAAAACCAAATGAAATCGACATCATTAAACACTCCCATAAATCATTACTATTTCCCAATGAAGAAGCATGGATAAAGAAAAATGGGATCTTTGACACTACAAAGGGAAGCTTTGACAGTGCAGAGACCTGCGAAATCATAGGTATATACTTACTACACGAACTAAGCAAAATAATAGATAGAAATGACACAGGACTCTACAGGGACGATGGTTTCATAATCTTAAGAAACTGCAACAAACAAAACACAGGCAAAACTAGAAAAGCAATAATAAAGATTTTCAAAAATAACGGATTCAACATAGATATAAAAACTAACCTAAACAAAGTAGATTTTCTAGATGTTACCTTCAACCTAAGAAAAGTCACATATAAACCATACAGAAAACCCAATGATAAACCACTCTATATACACACATCTTACAATCAGCTGCCTTCTATAATCAAACAGATACCAAAATCGATTAACCGCAGGCTTTCTGACAATTCCTTAAATGAATCTATATTTAACAAAGCTAAGAAAGACTAAAAGATAGTGGATTCCCAGCAACACTCACATACTCACCACAGAACACAAAAAAGCCAACAGGAAAAGAAATATCATATGGTTCAACCCACTGTACAGCAAAAACGTAAAAACAAACGTAGGAAAAATATTCTTCAAACTCTTACACAAATACTTCCCGGCATCAAGCACCCTACACAAAATATTCAACAAAAACACAGTAAACATCAGCTACAGTTGCACCAAGAACATAGCACAAATAATAAAAAAGCACAACAGGAAAACTATCAACAAACCACATGAACAAATTAAACCCAGTGTAACTGCAGCATAAAGAATGAATGTCCCTTAAATGGACATTGCATTTAAATTTTTGCAGATTAAAGTTGGCTGGATAGTAAGGAGCTGAAAGAGAGTTCCACAAGCAAGAATTGCAAGAAAAGATACTGTTAGCAGAGAACCTATGCTTACATATAGCCAGCTCAAATCTAAATTGATGAGATCTTGACTCCAGTCTAGTATTATGCTTAAACTCAAAAGGTCTAGGTACCATAGTGAAGAGCTCATCTGAACAATTATCATGAAAGTATTTATAGAAAAGGCACAAAGAGACAACCTTATGGTGGTGGGAAAGTGACTGAAGCCGAGTTGTCAGATCAGTACCAATAATATTGTTGATTTTTCTTTGGATCTTATCAAGGAACTTAAGGTAAATAGTAGGGGCACCAGACCATATATGGCAGCAATATTCTAAGCATGAGCAGATATGCAAGATAGATTCTGGAAAGAAAAATTGTCTAGCATAACACAGTGAACCAACTTTCTTAGCAGCAGACCTAGCAATTGATTCAATATAGTTTTTCCACTTTATGTCAGCTAAGAATGTTAGCCCAAGAAGGCACTACAAGTCACTGTCCTGGAGGTTAGCATCAGCCATGTTGGTGGAAGGTAGAGAGAGGTCTCTCAGATGATTAATGGAGAGAAGCTTAGTTTTGTAGGTATTAAAATTGAAAAACCATCTTTTGCCCCAGTTAATTATGGACTTGAGGTCATTTTGGACATTGGCTGCCATTTTGACTTTGTCAGACTGATCAGCCTTACCATTGAGGTGGGAGTAAAATGTTGTGTCATCAGTGTAGATGCCAAACTGAGACCTGATGTCATAAGGAAAGTCATTAATGAAAATTAAAAACAGAGTAGGACCAAGGATAGAGCCCTGTTATGCTGGTATAGCTGAAAATAGTGGTTCTCATGTGGTATAGTGGCCGAGCATGCTGGTGTGAACCATGGAGAGGATTGAGGTTTCATCTGGTATTTCCGAGAAGGGATGAAAGCGTGCATGCCAGCTTTGACCCAAGAAGAAACCTCAGGGGAGTAATTTTAAAGGTGTCAGCACGAATGGCATCACAAAGAAAATCATGGAGTGAGTCCCAATCAGAATGCTGGTAATGGAAAGTGATCTTATGAATAGGGGGTTCCTATTTAATAGATGATTGGAATGAAATATCAATAGCTACCACAGAGTAGTCTGAGTTATCAAGAGGGCTGTGTTGCAAGGAGATGAGGTAAGAAATAAATCAAGTAAAGAGTCCTGTTGATCAGTTTTGCTAGGGAAATGACTTAGGGAAGTCCATGATTTGAATGAGGGATTGGGCAAAGGGAAAATTTAATGTCTGAATAGCGGTAACATCAAAACCTTTAGAATGTTTAAGCCACATGTCATGGTGAGCATTAAAGTCACTGAAGACAAAGATGTTTTGCAGATGGATGGAGAAACATAAATTTGGGAGAATCTGACATATGAACTTCTATATATCAAGTAATAGTAGCTAATTGATTAACAAAATGTCAAAATATCTTATTTTATGCATTTCAGCTTTCAAAAGGACTTCTTCAGACTAAATGATGTTTTTATTAGTGTAGGGGAGGGAACAAAATGCAACAAAACCAGTAATTAATGCACCGTCTATACATTTTTTTCGTAATAAATTAATTTCACTTAATTAAAACTGCATCCTGTGAGTTCAAATTAAGCCCAGACTTATTTTAACAAATGACTAAAGCCTGGAGCATGATCTTTTGTAAAAAATGCCTTTTGTGTTCTTGTCATCTTTTATATAAATTCCCAAACATTTCACCTCTGTATTTCTTGTGACACTTTTACAATCTCTTTTATAAATTCCTGCTTCAGGTTATAAGTTGTTATTTTTTTGCATTAATTAAATCTCAGTTTTTGAAGTAGTTGTAACAAATTTTATATTAAGTCAAGATAAATTCTTTGGATTTGTAGTCATTATTGAGTGTGTAAGTAGCTTCATGTGTCTAGTTTTATCAAGATTAGTTATATTATTTATGTTTTTAATTCTGTGAAGATGATGAGCTTTCCTTTTTGCATTATATATGAAATAATTATGATATTGGGTAAGTTTTAAAATGTTTTCAATATATTTCGCTTCATCATGTAAATGTGTGTAAATGGTATGTACATATCTATATTTATACATACATAGATATATACTTGTGTGTGCATAAACAGATACATATGCATTTGTTTGTGTATGCTAAATATATTTAAAGAAATACTGCTTGACACTTTCAACTTATATACATTTTAATTTGTCTTATGCAAAAACATATGCATCATTCTAGCTTGAACTAAAAATGATAGGTAATTTTCAGATAATAATTGTTTTTATTAAGTTATCTCTTTTTGACTATATGCAAAATAGTTATTTCCTTATTCTGTTTCTCCTTCTCTTACTTTCCTCTCTATATGATTGATCTATATCTCTCATCCAACAATTCAATCTCATTTTGAATTATATATATGAATGATATAAAAATCTATATATCAGAATAATAGTGAATTACAAAATGGAAAAAACATAATTTTATGATATATTAATCATTTCACTCCTAAGCAAGGTAATAAAGCCACTAAGATGCAAGGGGTTACTGATAATATGAGAAAACAAACACTATTATAGAGAGAGAACAATAAAAGAACAGGAATTAAGAAGATAGGCGGTAACGATTGACATTTCATTTAAATTTTTGAAGTTGACTGGGAAGCCAGAAGCCAGAGGAGACTTCCACAAGCAAGAAATGTGATAGAAGAAAGCATTAGCATAGAACTTCTAGTTACTTCTAGCAGCCATTTCAAATGTAAAATGAGGAGACCTTGCTGCCAACTTAGTACTAAGCTTAAATTCATAAAGTCTAGGTACCATAGAAGAAAGTTCAACAGAACAAATACCATGAAAGTATTTATAGAAAAGTACTATTACTATATAATATGAATAAAAACATTAAACTGAAGAAGCCCTTTGAGAGACGAAATGTGTAACATATGACTTCTTTTCGATTTTGTCATTGAATAGCTCATATATCCTGAAATTTAAAAAAAACAAGTTTACCCATAAATAGTTGCCCAAAATCATTTTTGTCATGGATTTTTTATGCTGAATCCTCGGAAATTTTCTTACATATTGTGGAACTCATTATCTCATCTTATATATATATGCCAAAAATCTCAGGTGTTTCTTCACTACTTCAGTTGCTTTCAAATTGACCAACATAAATCTTCTTTTCAAATTCTGACTTAAGGAGTACTTTCAAAAACTCATAATCGAGCCTGACAAAAAATTTTGATTGGTTAAGATTTAAAATAACAACTGCTTATTCATTAACAAGTGCCGGTTATCTTGGATTGATCTATGTATTATTGCTCAAGGCCAGTTAAAAGCTCTCATACCATCTACCAGCAGATCAAAACCATTTTAACCAACAGTTTAAAACATTTTATTTAGTAGAGTTATTTGTATGAATTTATTTAAAAGTATATACCAGTCTTGATCAATTTCAGTATTGTCACAACAATCCTGGCAATAAGCAATACATCCTTGAATAAGCATATTGCTGTACTGAATATAAATCTATATTCACATTAATTGTATATAATACACAAGTTAAAATGAATAAAGTATATCTAACAAACACAAGTATCATGTACAATACAAACTATTTAGATTTATTAAGGTTCGTCCTTGTCAGAACATTCTTGACTTTAAAATTGTTTATTACATTCCCGCAACTAAAACGGGGACAGCCAGTTAAATAATTGCCAAACTGATTAAATAGCAGTTTTTTACTTATACATTTATAAGCACTTCCTTGTGTCTTTCAGTGAAATGTAAAGCAATTTCTGGTGCCACAATGCACTTCTTTAATTTTTTAAAATCTCCTGTGCATTCAGGATTTAGAATGCCTCTTTTGACAAGTCCTCCAATATCAATGAAGAAAGTTTTACAGCTTATATTTTATATCTTAACTTGCCTTACATTTTCTTTTTATGAAAACATATAAAACAAACCTTCCCATCTCTTCTAATGGTTTTTGATTACTTTTTAATATAACTCTCCAAATTCATTTTCTATAGCCCTTTATTATGACCTATACCATGGTTCTCTTCTTTTGATTGTTTTATTACAGTTCAACTCTGGCAGTTTTAGAATATTTGAAAGAATTGGACTTTTTATTATCCCCTTAATAAAAGAGATCTTTTAATTTTTTCTGTTCTCCTCTGCCTAAAAAACACTTTTGCAGCTTTGTTTTATAAGTTTTATTTTTTTACTGGAGAGAAAAGGTAGAACAAAGCATTTTTCTTTTGTGAGTACCAATGAATTCCTTGGCAATTTCTGATTTGGATTTATATCCAATTGAATCATTTTATTGATTGAGGTCTATTGCTGTTATAGGAGAGGGGATGGCCATTTTTTTTCTTTATATTGGAGAGGGGTGAAAGTTGTTAGACTGTGAATATATGTGGGTGGAGAATATGACAAAAATACATTTTAGCACTGTTTTCTTTGTCAATAGAAAGTTATACTTTGAATTATCTGCTGTTCTTGGATATAATGTTGTAGACTGCTTTGTTCTTAGCAGGTAATTTTCACAACAGGCTGCTATAGTTGCTACCTTCAGTCCATCTCTGCTATTTTAACCACTGCCAACCAAGACTCTTCAATGATGATCTCTTGCAACATTGGTTGAGATTTTAATGGATTTTTATTCTCTGTTCAAGGGTTTGACAACACCTTTGGATTAGTTTAATTTCTGTCCAAAGTTCTGAAATGAGTAATCATTATTTACATTTGAACTAATATCCTCATCTATATTGTTACTGGCACAAGGTTTCAGCTATTGTGTCCTCCAGTCTTCTTTAAATGTTGATCAATTCAGATAACCTTTGTTATACTCCATTACAATGAGATTGCTTTCTGATTCATTCTGCATTCTGGCTGGATGTGAACACCACAAAGGCAGAGAACAAAAGAAAAAAGTTGTTTTTTGCACATTAGGCTACATGCATCACATCATGTCTATGAAGCAAGCTCTGGCGGTGGCCAATTGTGAATGTTCCCACTGGAAAAAGAGATGTCCCTGAGAACTATCAGAACTGCTTAAAAGCAAGTCTCTGAGAATGACCAAACCAGCTGCAGCTCAGTGAGCTGCCAACCATTACACAGGGTGTTGCTGCTGCTACTGCTGCTGCTGCTGATGATGATGATGATGAGATATATCCCTAGACATAAACAGTAGAATGATGGAATAAGAACAATATACTTCTGTACATTGAATAAAAAGATACAATTTGAAATTCATTGAAGGTCATACAGATAGACATGTGAAGAAAGCCAGATCGTTTGGTTTATTTTGTTTTACAACATATCAATCTCAATGAGTTATTTAATGCTGACAAGATTTTTAGGATAGGTTCATATGAATAGAAATTTGTAAGAAATCAGTTTGTAGATCAGGTTTCATTGATGTATTTTTGTAAAGTGGGTTTTTGTTGAGAGTCTGGTTTCATTGATGTATACTTTTCAGATATACATTTAGTAGAGAAATTGGTTTTATTGGCATTCTCATTTGGTTTATATTTTTTGGTATAGGCCCACTGTTTTAAAAAGTAATATTATGTCATCCATTTTTGTTTACTCAAACAGCTCATACATGTTGTTTACATTATAGCATTTTTGTCTTGATGGTTTGGTTTATTTTGTTTATGTCATATCAACCTCAATGAGTTTTTAATGTTGACAAGATTTTTAAGATAGGTTCATATGAATAGAATATGTATTCTTTGTAAGAAATCATTGATATATTTTTGTAAAGAGAGTTTTTGTCAAGAGTCAAAATTATTCTCTGGTAATATTTTTTTTTTCAAAAATATATTGCAGGTTTCTACTATAAAAATCTATTTTTATACTTTCATGGTGTTTTGACCCTAGCTTGGGGGTTAACTATTTGCCCATAGCTGGGACCCTACCAAGTGCTACCACTCCAGATCAGGGTGGACCTGGGACCAACAGCAAGTAAGAGGTGGTTCATCAAATGTTACTGACCTGAGGACCCTTGGAAGAAAACCAGAGATCACAACTGCTGAAATGTTAAGATAGTAACAACACCAACTGCAAATAATGATTTTGTCTGAGATGGTAAACTGCATAGCAAAACACTGAGTCATTTTCTCATAACAGTGATGTATATCATCTTATTCATCACAAACTTTCACATTAAGAAAGGCATGAAATGTAACACAATTCTGAAAATGTTTATTAGAACCAATCTACCATTAGGAATCTTATTCAATTTAGTGTTGCAAGGATTTTCTTCACTTCCACAACAAGAATATATGGTATTCTAAAAGACACACTGTTGTTTCATGAAGCCCTACTTTTATTATTCTTTTACTTAAGTAATCTGATTGTAGTAGGAATCTTTTTATATAATTGTAAATCTCTTCAGCAATACAAAACCAGAGTTGTGCAGATAACAGGTGACACCAGGTATAAAGGATAGAGATTTTTACCCAGTTTGCTGGTTTGTCTTTTGTTTCCAACATTGAGTCAAACAGTTTTGTATGACTCATTTTTTATTTTATTTTTATGAAATCTTTTGCAATTGTTTTGATAGTTTTTCTCATTTTGTTCTATAAAATTGTTAAAATCTTTAACAATTTCTTTTAAGTTTTCCAAGATGGCAACATATATCTGTTTATATATATTTTCAGGTGGCAGTATTTATTTTTCATTCCTTTTTTGTATGTTATTGAGGTCATTGATTTGTGCCTAAATTCCATCTTTTTTGCAGGTGATTAGGATAGCGAACATGTTTTTTCACTTGTTCAGTGATTTATTTATCTTTAAAATATTTTTATTAGTTCTTTTGTAAGTTTCCATTATTTATACATTTTCCTGAAGAATATTTATTTTAAATGATGAAATTGTCAATGATGGTGACTTTGTCTTTTGTTTGCTGCAGAGTAGTGAGATATTTGTTTCCAAACAGTGACCAAGTACCATATTAGATGTATACATCCATGCCCAATGAAAAATGCAAAAATCTTGGTTGCTACAAAAGTTACAAACAACCAAATCTATGAATATAAAATACAATTCAACTGTTCTTTCTTGTTTTAGCAATATAGTGAATCAGTCTTACAGTACATGGATTTCCAGTCATGCACACACACAGACAACTATGGTTGCAAGAAGCTCAGTGTTTTGGATATTTTATATCTTAACTTGCCTTACATTTTCTTTTTATGAAAATTGTATTGAGCACTCTTTTAATATAGCCATTCTTTTGATGAATATCATTTTTTGCCAAATACCAGAATTTATAATCATATACATATATATAGTGATTGTTACTTCTTGACAGAAGAAGACCATCTTCACAACAATTTTTTGGGGTTTTGTTTTGTTTTTGTTTTTTGTTTTTTATTGTTCTTTTTGTTATATAACTTTCAGACTCGCCGAAAGATGCTGCTGTTCAGCCAGAAAAAACAGCAACATTAGATAAACACATGTGCAGATAAACAGATGTGCAGATTTGTGACTATGCACTTCCAGCCTGTCAAGCCTGCACACGTTGCTGCTCCTCTATCACCATAGGACTTTGTAGAGATATCTGCACATTAAGATGGCTATACAACATGCTTGTGCAACACATATGGTACCCTCTCTACCCCTTCAAGCATTTGCCCAGTGACAAGCATACGCGCAACATGACTGGGGACACCGAATGCGGCTGCATGTTTTTTATCACAGAGTTTAACCTCTCTGTTGGCTGAAACAGGCTGTACTGGTTTACAGTTTACTAGTAGCAGTCACACCAGGTATCTGGACTGACCTGAGATAAGAGATAGCTAGATGGCCGTTGACCTCTCAAAAGGTTTATCCACCCTTTGACAGGTCCTGTTTTTTGTCCTGCAGGGTTTACAATATATATATATATATATATATATATATTGGAAGACAAAATGGAAAAAGTTTACATGTGATGCCTTTCATCTGTTAGAACTTCATCAAACTCTCATCATTGGATGGATGAAACCCATCACAAGTAAACTTTTTCCATTTTGTCTTACAAGACTGTTCTTGATATATAAAAACATATATTGTTATCTCATATATATATATATATATATATATACACACACATATACACACACATATATATATATACAGTAGAATCCCTGACAACCAGACTAAGAAGGCCTTCTGGATATGAGGAATTGGTTACAAAGTCCAGATATGAGGGGTGATATTTAGATTAAAATAAAAGAACTGAAATTAGGTTTAACATTTATTTTCAATTTTTTATAGTAAACAAAATAAGCTAATGGTGAGTGAAATATAACAAAATTATTTTAAGAAAAAGAAATAAATTATGTAATGTTAATGAAAATTCATTAAATTAAGTATGCCACATATGCAAAACAAATAATGTAACAAGGATTTTTTAATCACTGCTGCATAATGATTCTTTCTCTTCTAATGTCATTCCCAACTTTTTCCGCATTTCATTTTGCTTTTCTTCTTTAAATTTTTTAAACAAAAGAAACTCTGTGTGTGTTATTGCAATTGTCATAGCCAAATACTGGCTTTATTTCCATAAAACTGACAACCTTTTCAATAGGTTTTTAAAATTTCAGTCCAGATTTCATCATAATCATGCATCTCATACTATCTTGTTGCAGATGCATCTCATTGCCATCCTTTTCTCTTATTCGCATCATCTTTTGCACCAATAAAGGCATTAGGGTGAAATAAGCACAAGTAATTATCCAAAGTAAATTTCCTGAAAAACAGAGCATTTACTTAAATATTTGCATCTATAAAAAGAACGTATAAACATAAAAAATATCTTAAAAAATTGTCAGACTTTGTTCATTTCATAATGTGTGACGTCATTTGTTTACGTGTAAACGTGCATTGAGCAGATATGAATGTACGAGAAAAACTCATGGAGAATTGTAGTTTATATGTATATGTATATATATATATATATATATATATATATATATATATATATATATATATATATATATATATAATACAACAGTTTCTCTAGAAGTAATGTTTCCTATTATATTGGCATACAATGTCAGAGGTGAATGTTGGTGATATTTCAGGAAAGGTTAAATCTTCCCACTAACAATCCGTAGTTTTTTGCATTATTACAGATAGCAACTAAGACACAATCTTGTAGAATGGTGTCAAACATGTGAAGTAGAGGTTTATTACTGAATTTTTCTCAAGAATTTGTGCACATTGATATTAACACTTGAATATTTATGAAGACCAAAGATTGAATATGAGCACAGTTATATGATGGGTAATATGTTTAAGCAATTGATAGAGCAATATGTGCAGATTTTTATGAGTATACCACACAGGCTCTTGTTCATTGCTAGCAAAAACTTACAACCAATGGTGATGACTATACAGAAAAACAGCTTATTGTAGCTGAAAGCTAAGCTCTGTTTAATGGTATTATTGTACTACTTGTATCTGCTATCACTTCCATTAAAGCAAATAGGAGGCATTACTTTTAGAGCATCCCTTATATATAACTTTTTTAGTCCATACACCAATTTTTATTTGCAGTAAAAAATGTGAAAACATTTTTGCAAGTAAATATAGTTAAAAAGACACAAATTATACAAAAAGAAATAAAAAAACTAATCAAGGCCTGTACATATAAAGTACAGAAATATCTCAGCATTAGTATATATATGTGTATATTTAACAGTAAGAATGTATATATGTGCAAGGTCTCTAATCAGGAGGTTTTGATGAGCATAGAACCACCTCTTAATTGCTGTTTCTCCCAGATCCACCCTGATCCAGGGTGGTAGCACCTGTTAGGGTCCCAGCTATGGGTAAATAGTGAACACCCAAACTAGGGTTAAAACATAAAAATATAAAAATGCATTAGAAAAATTTACCAGTAATACATTTTCATAGTAAAATAAAAAATCAAAATATTACCAGCAATACATTTAAAAAGAAAATACCAAAGCTCACACAAGAAAAGAATTTGGCATTAAATGACCCATAAAGAGTTTATATGCCATTAAACAAACAAACCAAACTAATAATGCAATGTCACTTTTTATCTGTTTATCAGATATTTTGACGGTAAAATGATCCTCATGGGGCCACACAGAATTCTTTTGTTTTCTTTAGGATTTTTGTTTGTTTGGCGACCCAGCTAGATCTGTTTTATAATCTATTCAATATTTACTCATCCACCTTGAGCAGTCTATCTTTCAAACTCCTGTCTTTGATTATGACTGATATGATTCCATTTGACAAGTTTCTCCAAATGCTTTGACTATAGAAGTTGGAAGATTTCTTGGACACTTCATCAAAAGAGGTACAGTTTGACAGCCAAGTCTCTCAATATGAACTCAACTCCAGTCTGGTCAGGTGTTGCATATATTGTGCCTGTATACTAGAAGCCCACGGCCATTATAACATGCACGTTTATGAATATGTTTGACTTTGTCAGTCATCAGCAGACATTCTGAATATAAATAAGTGAGTTAGTACAGTGGAAAGTAGTGTTAGGTTCAACAAAACTATTTCCTAATCAATAATGGGTGTTATATAACTTTATTTCAGGTTAATTATAAAAGAACATTAGGCTTAAGATTCAGAAATCATTACAGGTAAAGTTATATGCATTGGTTCAGGTGAAGAGGCAAAGAGGCAAAGAAGTGACATTAGGTTTAAGGAGTCATGTTTCCACCATTGGATTATCCTATGGTATACATGGTCGAGCAAGTAAAATCGTTAGTTAAGTGTATTAAGTTAAATGGTGGTTTTAAGTTTAATAAAAGTTTACATAAAGTGGTGGAAAAAAGACATCACAAGAAAAAATTAACTAAAAAGATATCCTTTAGCATGGCCAGTAGAATGAGAACTATCTTCCCTCATGGAAGGTTTATCTGAGGATATTATGGATGAAATGTGAATATAAAAATCAAGATGAAGATACTAGTCCAAGTAACTCAGTGTATAATAATGATAATTCCTCATCTTAAAAATTTACACAAAAATTATTTCAGATTATTATTAATAGGAACTATTTGTAGGTTAAAAAGTGAAAATGAAAAGAAAGAAAAGTCTGCCTTTACTAATGCAAAATAAACCTTTTCATGTTCAACAGTCAACATTTTATAGCTTACTTTTTGACAGTCTACTTTCAATAATATTGTGAAAAAATGTAGCTTCACTTTTTAGATTTTTATTTCTGTGATCTATGATGGTATTATATAAATTATGATAATGGTTTTAAAGAGTGTGACATTGAAGACATTTGCTCACAATTAGAAAAAGTTCAACTGTTTCATTTGCTTGGCTATAAAAAGAAGATTTTACTGCTATATGATTACTACATAAGTTTATTGATTGATTGATTTGTTTGTTTTCTGCAGCTTATCAACCCTTTGCAGGTTATTTGAAGCCAGAAAATATTTTAAGAGTGTAAGAATTTTTTTAAGATAATAATGATTTAGTGATACAAGCCTTACTAATTACCCCATAGATGGAGGGAGAAGAGGTGGATTCATACCTTTCCCAGTGGTATTTGCACATAAGTGAATATAAGGAACCCAACTGGAATTGGAATTTGGCTTTCTGATTAACAATTCTGAGCCATTATCCATTACATCAGGTACACATCCAAGCTTACAGCACCTGGTATTCCCAAGAGGTCACCCATCTAGTTACTGACCAGACTTGACATTGCTTAACTTCTTTCTGTTTGAATTTCTGGGATGAAGCATTTTCATTACTTAGATTCAGACTAATTTTCTCATCTTTGTTATTTTTATCACGTTTCAGCTGTTGTGTCTCCCAGCCTGATTCAAGCATCTGTCAATCCAGGTAGCTTCTAGGGAATTTAAATATGAACCCTTTATTTACTCTATGGGAGTAAATTGTTTTTGTCCCATTTTCCATATCTAGGGATATCAAGTCTTGTTATCTTTTCCTTATGGTTCAGTTATTGTTAACTCTGTTTCCACCAAGTTTGAGTCTGTACAACCCAGCCCAGGGATTGAACTCATGATTATTATGCCACTAAATTCCTTAACCAATGATTTAATACTTTAGGCTATTGCCTTATGGGAAAATACGCAAGAAGATTAAAGCCTATATACATTGTAAATTTTTGTTTAGAAATAATAATGCTATAAAAAATTCCTTTTCAAACAAACAGGCAAAATAACTTATATTCATCTAAAATTCTCTTGTGTAACACTTGTAATTTTTGTGATATTGTTAATTAGGATAAAATTATATAAATATTACAAAATACATATATAAAGTGTTTAAGCTCTGAAATCACCCAATATAGATTCTAGAAGAAAATGAATCTTTTTTTCCTTCTGTACCAATTGTTAGAAGTTTTTATGGGAAAGGGATGGGCTCATTTTTAATTAGCAAGTGGGACAGGGTAATTCAACAATATTTGTTAGCAAAGAAGGAAGAGTTTAATCTTTGGGAGGATTCTCCTTTTTTTTTTCTTTTTATGTGCCCTGTCCTTTCTGGATGTAGGCGATCATGGCTCTCCACCTTCCTCTATCCCTTGCAGCTCTCAACAAGTTCCTCCCTCAGACCACATTCTGTCATCCACTTGCTTAAGTCCACCAGCTATGTCATGCATTGTTTTCCTTTGGATTAGCATTAACAATCTTCATAATAGTCATCTGAAAGGTAAAAGAGCATAGTTAACAGCTCTCTCCCTTTTCTCTTTTCATGTAGTGGTTTATTTATTACAGTTTCCATATCAATATATTTTTTCTTACAGAAGATAGATTCTGGACTCACATATATGATCCAGAATCTTGTCAAAGGAGACTCCACTTTTAGTTAAATTGGCTTCAGTTTTATGTATTACCATTTGTTCCAACATTTTGTGAATAATTGCAGTTTCAAATACGACTTAACCAATATTTGAGAAGATGAGTCAGCAGAATCATGCAGAGCTGCATTGTTGTTTTTATATATTACTTGCTGCAATATATCAATTAGTGGGTACATAAAATAACAAAATGGAAAAAATCTCCTACATTATGTGTTTTGTCCTCTGAAATGTTTTCTTCAGATTAATAATGGTTTTATCAATCTTTGCCAAATTCTCATTATTTATCAGTTAGAAAGCTAGAAGGAGGTTCAAAATAAGCAATCCAAAACAAAAATATGTCAATTATTTCCAAACTTTCTTTTGACTTTATTTTAAATGTTACACTGTATCTGGTAAAATGATCCATTAAATGAAGAATTTAAATTCCTTTAATCTCTTTAATACACATAGACATCATTTCATTGAAACATTTTGCCTGAGAGAAACCAACAATGGACTTTGGTTGTGCTCTCTTGTATTTTAAGCAGATGTCACAACTGTAGGTTATTTCCTGAAGCCATTTCATAAGTTCAACATAAAAAAACTCCAGCATCTTTCAGGAGCTTACCGATTTTCTCATAACTGAGATGACTAAATTGCTTGTGAAGTTTTTCTGCTACTTTTCTTTTTTCTCCAACAGACTTATTTTCACTATCCCTAGGGCTCATCAGTACAATGCTTTCATTTTTTTTTTTGAGTGGCAAGAGGGATATAATAATTTCCAGAAGTAGTGCAGTGAAGTTGAAACTTTTGGCCAAACATGAAAAACACTATCACTTTTAAAATCCATGATGGTATTAGATTTCTTCAGAGTATCTTTGCTCAGTAAAAGAGGTATTTCAGACTCTATTACAGTAGTAGGAATTTCAACATTTTTCCCTGTTAGTATACACGGTAGATTCACTTTGAACATGGACTTCAAGTTTTGACCATTTTTCAAATCTAAATGTAACCTACTTTCATGTTTCTTTTGACTTTCTCTGGCAAAGTATCTAGGTAACAATTATACCAAGCTAAACCATACGCCAACCTAAAGGAACATGAATCCAAAACAGTGGCATCAATAGCTTGTCCTAGGAGCATACAATTGCTGAGGTTATTGTAACCCATAATTACAATATTGGCTTCAAATATGACTTTCTCATTTCCTTTGAACCATGTTGGCAATCTTTGGCCCAGTGTATCTAAAGGGCTTACCATTAGGTCCAAGGGGATTTGGGCTTTTGGTTTTATCCTTTTGATAGTTGGTATGACCTCTGCTTTCTCTGTTTGATGTATTACTTCTGTAGGTATCCTATCCTCTACCACGACAATACTTCTGTTGATTTTGGGAAGCTTGAGCTATACATTACATTCTCTGTCTGTACACTGCTATCCCCATCTATTGGTTCAGACTTTATTTGATTGATTGCTGAAAAGAAAATACTCACTAAAGTCTCTGGTCTAACACCTATCATCTTGAATAGAGTGTTCAACTTTTCATACAATAATTTCATTCCTTCTTCTGTATTTATCAGGATCCATTTCTAGCACAGCTTCTCTAGCTTTACCACTTAAACTCAGAAACTCAGCTGGAAGTCTTTTCTTGGCACATCAACATTTGTTGGCATTTTTCTTTCACAAAACTGCATTGTACTACCAGAAATGTCTAAGATTTGAAATTGCTCAACACAGAGGTAAATGAATTTATTTTTTCCTTCTGAATCAATTTTTATAAATTTCATGGAAAAGAGTGAGGTCATTTTTAATTAGCAGGTTGGACAGGGTAATGCAACAATATTTGTTAAGGTAGTTAAGGGAAGTGGTTTGCTCAAGCACTCATTTACTTTCTCCATAAAGTATACTAGTGACAAGATCATTGTCAAGATATCTATTAATGGAACAGAATGGAGGGAGAGGTGGATTCATGCCTTTCCAAAAACATTAGTACAACATAAACATTTTTTAATCATTCCACCCCAAGCTAGGTAATAATGTCACTAGAATGCATGGTGTTACAGAGAGTGAAAGTGAAAGAGAATGAGAAGACTGAAAATGGGGAAGATTGAAGAAAGAACAAAAAAGGAATAGAGTTTAAGAGGCTAGAGGGTGGTGATTGACATTGCATTTAAATTTTTGAAGATTATAGTTATCAGGGAAGAAAGAAATCAGAAGGGAGTTCCACAGGTGGGAAGTGTGAGAAAAGAAACTGTTAGAGTAGAAGCGGTAGTTGCACACAAGCAACAACAGGAAATTAAATACAATTTGCCACTTTTATTTTCCATGTTGATAGCTATTACATCACTTCATATCACCATTCATATAATATCAGAATGTAATAATGTTTTTTTAAGCAATTCACCCCAAGCAAGGTGGGTATAGCACTATTATGCAAGGGGTTACAGACGGATGAGAACAAGAGTAAAGAGGCGTGTTTGAGGAAAGGATACAGAGAAGGACAAGGAACAAGATCAAGATATCAGAAAATGTCAATTGACATTACATTTGAATATTTGAAGATTATTGTTATCAGGGAAGCAAGCAAGAGGAAGGGAGTTCCAGAAACAGGAAGTGTGAGAGAAGAAGCTGTTTGAGTAGAAGAGATGGTTACATTTAACCATTTTGACAGTGAAAAGGTTGGACCGAGATGCCAGCCTAGTAGCTCGCTTAAATTCATGCAGTCTGCGAACCAGTCTCATCAGAACAGCTACTTCAGAGAAGGATAAACTTTTGTAACCCACTTTCTTTATATGTATTGCAATATAATATTTATAAGATGAACATAATATATCAGTAACAAGTTTTTGTCTGTAAACCCTTTTTCTTCACCATTTTAATAATTTACAATTTATTTTTATTTTTGCAGGTCAGTTCTCACTAGGTGTCCCTTTATAATTTCTAGATTCTATGAAGAATGAAAAAGTTGTTGTTACCCTGAGTTAGCAGTAATGATATTTGAGACCTGAAATGGTTCATGGACTCCCAAAGATCATCATCTGATGAAATCTTTGTTAGAGGCAATATTGATGTTTTGCAGCAGCTTTTTCCTGAACTTACATGACTTAATTCTTTGATCATTGTCATCATATGGAATGGGCTCAATTTTATAGTTTATATCTCTGCTACTTAAGCTGTGGTTGTGCCAAATTCTATATTTGACATATATGAAAGGTAAAACCAGGTGCTCAGGCTTAGTTTCAATTCATTCCATTAAACATTGGCTTTTTCAGTAACATCAAATGTTTAATGGTATTCATATAACAATACACAATATGACACACAATATACACCAATGTTAAATCTAGTACAGTTGTTTTAATTTTATATTACTTCATTTAAACTTCTATAAAAGGTGAAAAATAATAAATCAACCTTTTTTGAATTATAACTAAAATTTTTAATTAAGAAGTTTTATAATAAAATTTGAACTAAAAATTATATATATATATATATATATATATATATATATATATATATATATATCGGGGATGAAGTGTCAATGCATGCACTGCATGCCTTACATTTTTTCCAGGATAAATATTTTTGTGTAATATAAAATTACTTATTGATAATTTTCACTATCTTTGTACTTGTATTTTTTATATTTCCCATTTCTTTGGATAATTGTCTTTGTTTAGCAAGAAAAGACACAGCCTTCCCTGTTTTATTATTCCCTTCAAGCTGGGTGCATGAAAAGGTGATTGGCTTGCATAATTGACTGCATGCCTTGGTTCCCAAGTCACCCTTTGCCACTGATATATATATATATATATATATATATATATATATATATATATATATATATATATGGGGGGATATGTTACTGAATGGAAAATAAAAGTGACATCTTTTTGGTGAATAACTAAAATTCTAATGAGTTGATTTGTATGAATCCACAGTAGCAAACATTTTGAAGGGCAGGAAATGAATCTCTCACTTTTCTTTCTTTCTTTTGGCGTGTATCTTTTATATATTTTTCATGCAGATGTAGTTGTAAGCACATGACTTGACACATAATTGTTTGTAAAAAACCTAATTTTAATTTCTAAGTGTGTTAGTTTTTTTATTTAATCATTTTTTAAAAATCATTTCACCACATGTAAGGTGAGGATGAAAGAAATAGAGAGAATAATAAAAGAACAAGATTCAAAGTGACAGATGATGATGATTAATCTTGCATTTAAATTTTTGATGATTGAAGCTGATAGGAAAACAAGAAGCTGAAAGAGAATCCACAAGCAAGAAGTATGAGAGTAGAAATTATTAGCATAGAACTTATAGTTAAAACTAGCAATTTCAACAATGAAATAATGAGACCTACTTGCCAATCTAGTACCACACTTAAATTAAGTTAAGGTACCAAAGAGAAAATCTCATCAGAATAGATACCATGAAAATATTTATAGAAAAGGCATAGGAAAGCTACATTATAGTGGTGGGACTAAAGTAAAGTTGCCAGGTCAGAACCAATATCATTACAGATTCTTCTTTAGATTTTGTCAAGAATTTCTAGATATATAGCAGAAGCACTGGAAGATATTGAAATATAAATAATTATTATAGATGTTGAAAGATAAAAATTTGATATAAGTTTTAAATGATGTGTAAATTTTATCTTTGTATATAAATTATAAGTTAACTAAATTTTACTTTAAGTTGGTTTCTTCTTAGTTGGAATATTAAGTTTCATTAATAACATTTAATAAAAATAAGTTTTACTTTGAAGTTGGTCACCTTTTGTTTTAATGTGTGTTATAATTTAAGAGTGAAATATATTTGATTTATCACATTTTAATTTGTATGGATTTTCATAATTATTCATTATGTACAAATAATAATCATTACACTGCAAAGTATCAGTTATTTCTCCCTCTGCATTTCTCTTACCTGCTGGCCACTCTACATTTATGCATTAACATCATTTTACTTATTCCTTTCAGTTGAGAAAACCATCTAATCCTTTGATCAGCAGATGTGGCAAGCAAGGAGTAACTTAAAAAGGTCACCCTACATTATACTCATTACAATATAAGTCAATATATACTTTTTCTGATATACAGAATGAATCATGAACCCTTACCATAGTGCAGTCGGTAGCATGTCCAGTTTTGCACATTTTGACAGTACATTTACTACTTTATGTGTGCTTCTTATACATTATAACGCCGTCCAACAAATGACTATATATAGTCGACCAGTTGTATAAAATGCTTTCATCCATAATCAATGTTACCAACAATATTTGAAATATAAACTCAGAAAGAAATAATTCAAACACCTTCTTGAAATAGCATTGTCACCGAGGCAACCATACCAAAGCAAAATATTGAAAACTGATAAATCATTCAACAGAGAAATTTCAGGTTAAAACATCCAAGATTTATCTGAAAAAATATTTATTATGGACTTGTTATTCGTTAGGATCAAAAAATTTCAACTTGCTTAATACCAAATGTGTTTTTATTGATAAAGCATAACCACTTCTCTGAAAATCATCTTTAACCAAAAGTTCAGGGAATCTGAACAGACTGATCTTTCACTTACTCAGCAGTTTTTGTGTTACATTGAATATTTTACATAAAAAGTAAGTTATTAAGACTTTTGAATATCTACTTCTGTATCCAAGATTTTAAATGAGAGAGTAAAGATGAGAAAGATATTACAATAGGTTGGCCATCATCAATCCACCAATCAGTAATCCAGTTCAATCTGTATTCCTGAACAAATCTCCACAAAAACAATTTCAGATTTCCTGAGTCACTCCATGTATCTGCCATTATTGTTGGTTGGTGCTAGCTGTTTTTGAGCACTTTCAAACACTGGTAAGAAATTTCTACCTGTCTTTTGTGCATATTTATTATAATATAATAAATGCTGACATTTAACTCTAGTCATGGTTCAAATAAATACAGGAATTGCCTCTTGTTGTGTGGAGTGCAAATGCCATACATGCACATAACTGATAAGGTAGAACTTGAAGAAACTTGACAGTGCTGTGTCAGTGATTTATACAGCATCAGTTCATCTACAGTTTATGATAAAAAGAAACAGAGAGGAAATTTGGTAATAGGGCAAAATCACTTATCCAGCTGCATTAGTGAGGCTAAGCTGTACATATAAAATGATTTCTACCTGACCTTTCATAAGTTCATAAGGAAAAAATACTGACTTGATTATTTTTTTAACCTTATAAAAAATAAACATTTTTAAAATATCTGATCATGCTGAGAATAGAAATGTGCAGCATAATGAATTCATATTGAATCCTTTAAGAAACACTGATGATGAAAAATAATTTGGTGTGAATGAAATTACAGAAAATAGATTATAATGACTAAGATATGAGCACTAAAAGATGTCTTTTGCTTTTTTATATTCTTAGTAGGTGCTCTGAATAAAATATTTTAAGATTTCATCACTTCTTGCAAATCCTTATATCAAGAATATTATGTTCTGGTTTTGTTAATCCTACCAAACTAAAATTAGCCATGTATCTTTATGCACCATGTGCAACATAAATATTTATCCATTATTTAAACATAAATTGAAACATACCTATTTCTAAAAATAGTTTCAAATTTGCATAAGGCTTCCTAACATTGTTTTATTGATTACAGTTTAATTAAATATGGTGGCTCAAACAAAATATGATCAATTTGTTGCATTGAAAATGGCTGGCATGAAGAATTGTGAAGTGATAAAACAGTTGATTATGCAAAAACTTTTTTAATGTGTGGAAAAAGTCTCAAGAGGAGCAAAGAACCTCACAAAATCCAGTTCCACGAAGAAACTGTTCTGTTCCTGCAAGGAGAGTCATTAAAGCCGTCAAGAAAAAAGGGTGAAGAGAAATCCACAAAGAAGCATAAGGAAGATAGCAAAAGATCTAGATATTTTGGAAAGATTATGAAAGAGGATTTAGGGCTAAAACTATACAAGACAGCTGCTCTCAGCTGCCTCCACTCAAAATGACTTGGCAGAAGGAAGAAACTTTTGGGGGAGATGCAGAATACTGCAGACAAAGTCATTGTTTATTCACTGAGAGGTTTTTCACTGTAGAAGCTGTGGTGGTCAACAACCAAAATAATAGAGTCTATGTTACTTCACCAGGAAACATTCCCAAAGGTGTCAGAACGCATTTCAAGTGATAGAAGCCAACTGGTATCATGGTTTGGGCTGCCACTTCTGCTACTGCTGATGGTTTGAAATTGCCCTTGGTGTTCATAGAAGAAGCAGTGAAGAGAGACGGAGAGAAATGTGTTGCCTTGGTTGTCAGACACATTTGGAAGTCGCTATGTCTTCACTCAAAATGGTGTTCATGCATGGCCAATTTGCTGCAAGAGACATTTCCATGGACTTTTTAACCAATCAGTTTGACTTTCATCAGGCTCTGACATCAATCCCATTGATTCACGTATCTCATACTCAAGTGTATCAGAACTTATGAAGTTGTGGTTCAATTTGAAGATGTGGTGAAGAAGTCATGCATTTAAGTTGTGAAGAAATTAAGGGCTATGGTGAAAACAAATGGTAGCCATTTTGAATTGTAAATATATGTAAGATATTGTCAATAAATATAACAATCAACCTGTAAACTTTCATTAAGCAAAACCTAAAACTTTATTTTATGATAAAATGAATAATGAGTAAATATATATGCCATACTCAGTATTAATTGTTAAGTGAAACTTTCAGCTCCACAAACAAACTACAACAGTATACTGACTTCTGATTGGAATTAGAGATACACAAAGCATCAAATCCATCAATTACTCTTTTGATATACACCCTAATTTTTAATTAAATAACAATTATTTAATATACTTTTCATAAAAACATCATAACTAACTCTGACAGACCTTTTTGTGTAAATTTACCATTTTAAATAAATGATTGTTCTTGTTTCAAATCTATTTTCTAAACATTTCCTGTGTTGGTTCTAAACATTAGTTGGAAATAGTGACCTAACAAAATATATATATATATATATATATATATATATATATATATATATATATATATATATATATATATATCTATTCTATGACATGATATTATATGATATATGATTTTAGATATTAATTGCTCATAAAACATGATCTTCCCTTCTTAGTAATTAAATATTCTGATGTAATAATATGGAGCATTACAAAAAACCAGTAAGTGAATATCTCATTAGTAAGTAGAGGAGATTAGGCTGATAATACAGTGCTTATTACTGCTTTCATTTCATATCAGTTTTCTTTGGATATTTTTACTTTTAATGACTTAAAAATTAGAATTCTTTTTTTATATATCTAACTATATAGATAAATATTCTTTCTTATATATCTAACCATATAGATAAATATTAATATCCTATATTGTATATAGGATGCACATGTAGTATAGTCATTATTAACATGAGAAGTGGAACTGGCATGCTCAGTTCAAATTCCAACTGAGACTGTTGTGTTTGCTTTCACACAAATATCCTTGGAAAGGTACAAATCCATCTCTGCTCCCAGTTAGGACAGACTTGGCTCTCTAGATTTGGATGAAGGAAAGTGAATCTGCAGTAGAATGACCTCTGTTAAGCTAACTTACTATAAACACACACACTGTTGCTACAGCTTTAGGTGGTACCCTAATTACCATCATTTTTTGATGGTATGTATAATCTTGTATAATAAACCATAAAAAATATAACCTATAGAACCAACTTAAAATTCAACAAATTAATCCATTGATAACTTTTATGCTAAGTGAAATTTTAAATATTTTATCCAAATATTCTTCTTTGGTAATCACCTGATGAATTCACTGGGGAACACATATTTTACTGAATAATATTTGATGCTTGGTTTTAGGTAACTTGGGTGTGCAGAATATGAATTTCAACTCAGTTTGACTCTATCAGGTCCTGATTCTTGTCAACAGCCATGATTTTTCAAATTAGAACTAAAAAATTAAATTGTGTGTTAAAATATTTTTCAAGTTTCATGAATATGAGCAGTTCAAATTACAGTAAAATGACATTATAACAATAGAAATGACATAAAATTAAAAAAAAAAAACAGTTATGAAGCTTTCATTGTGGCAAAAGTTTCTTTTACAAGACTTTCTAGGATATTTGCTTGTTGATGATATATATCTCTTCAAGCACCAGCAGTAACCAGCCATCATGTGGAAATCCCAGCAGCCTTGGTATTGTTCCTCCATAATTTTGATATCTTGGTGGAATCACTCCCTGTGTTTGTCACTTACATCACCTAAATTACTTGAAAATTGGTCTAGATGGCTATTCAAAACACTCATATTGCAACCTAACTCTTTGTAGTCCCTTACAAATCTTTTATGATTATCAGCTCTATAATTGGTTAAAAAGTTTCCGATCAAGTCCACAAATGAAAACCAGGCATTTTTTCATATTCTTTCATGACATTAGGATAATTGCTGTCTTTAATTAATGTGCTTATTTGTGGACTGTTGAAAATTCCCACCTTGATTTTTTTCATAACTTAAACTTGGAAACTTTGAAGTTATGCATTTGAAAAACTCGCTGTTTGTATCTAAAGGTTTTACATATTGTTTAACAAGGCCTAGTTTTATATGCAAAGGAGCAAATATGATTTTATCTTTGCACTGGATTAATTACATTTTTTCTCCGACAATATGTGATGTTCGTGTTGGCCAGATTTGTTTGTAATAATCATCTTCCTTGTCTCTGCTGTCCCATAAGCAAAGAAAGCAGGGGGAGGGTTTAGTATATCCTTCTCATTGTCCTAGCAGAAATTTAACCATTTTTAAGTCAATATATATGATCCACTCATGCTCCCTATATTTGATAACATTTAAAACTTTTTCTATATGTTCAAACTTTCTTTTAATTTTGTTGAGTACCCAATCAGAATTGAGCTGTATAGATTTCCATTAGGCAACAACACACACTTAAGACTTCTTTTCAAACTATCTAAAAACAAGCACCAATCATTTGCATTATAAGACTCAACCCTGATCTTCTTTAACAAACTAGGTATATTGTAGCAATATACTAAACTATCTTCTGTTCTGAAATATTTAAGAAGTTCTTCTCTTTTTCTGTAAAATGAAATGCATGTGCTTGAAGTAAGCAAGTTTTTCTCTTTAAGTCTTGAAGCTAAGAGTTCTGCAGCCTTTTTGGGAAATTTTACATCCTTTACAAGCTCATTCAACTCAGCCTGGTTAAACTTTTGTGAATCATTTTGACTTTCAAATATGCTGGGGTCAAAATTGATGTATGACTCCTCAGTGTGCATAACAAAATTTTCAGGGACATCTTCAACTAATTCTTGAGTTGGCAGGCCTTTAAAGTTTAAAATGGTGATCTCATTTGAATGTAGCACTGGTCATATAACGGTAGCAAAATTTGAGTACTCAATACAATGTTTATTTTTCTGAAGTCTTAACAAAGCAAAAGTAGCAATTGGGCTCATGGTTAGCAGGCTCTCACCACATCTGATATGGAATGAAATTGTGAAGCATTAACAGAAACAAGAGACTTTGTTTTTAAACAGTTTTTGTAAATTTTTGTTTATGTACCTAAGTTACAATTACATTTAGGTAAGTTGCAGTATACTAGTGATTAAATTACATAGTTTTATGAAATTATAAAATTACCATGGGAACTTCAAAAGTTATTTTTGTATCCAAACCCTTCATCCAATGTCCCAGTCTTTCAATGCATATTGTGCAGACTTTATATGGAGCCCAGTTTTATACCAAAATAAGCTAAATAAGCTCTTTTTACAAAGTCACTTATATTTGCTTGTTGAGATAGAAGAGTAAAATTTCCACATATAAAACAAAAGGAATCAGGGTTGTTTTTGCATTTGAATTTTCTATTGCTTGATGACTTATTGCTTGATTGTTTTGCCAATTTGTAAAGGTATTTAAAGCCCTTAATTCATAAATCACAAAATCTGAAATATAAACACAAAAACATAGAAACATGAATGAGTAGGTACAATATAAATTACATCTAATTAAATCAACTATTAAATCACAATGACAAAATTACTCACTAAATCCCCTGCCAATTCAAAATTATGTTAATGCCCAAACTTAATAAACTGACTGACTGACTGAATTGGGTTATTAACTCTGGAAACAAGTCACTTTTATATATTTAAGTTGAACTTCTAGAATATTCTACAGAAAACAGGAACACTCAAGAAAATTCTAGAATTTTGATATTTTTTAGCTTTTAGCTTAGAATTTTGATATTTTTAGCTAATAGTAAAATGAGTTAAAAATGACAAAATTAAAAATATTTTTAGTGTGTTACATATAAAAGGATACATAATACAACAATACCATAACAATAGGTAAAAATACCTAAATAAAAACCTAGTTGCATAATGTGTAACTGCAAAAAGATATAACAAGTACTGAGAAAAACCTTTTTATGAATACAACAAAAGAGCGGGGGTTGCACAAAATCAGGACCTGACAGAGCAAAACTGAATAAAAACTTATACTCAGTGCACCCAAATTACATAGAACTAACTGTTAAATCTAATTCAATAGACAAAAAATTAAAATTTATTCCTCAGAGATTGGTTTGGATAAAGTCTGATATAAAGAATGCAATGAAAGCAAAAAACAAATCATTTTAAGAAAGACTATTGTAGTTTGTTTACATTTCAATATTCATTTAATTTTTTTGTATAAATAAAAATATCTTCAGAGTAATGATCTTCAGCGTAACAGTTTTAGATCAGTGTACCTGGATGCATTCCTTGTTGATATATATACATATATATTTATATATATGCACACACACACACACACACACACACACATTTTTGTTTTATTTACCCAATTAAAGTGCTATTTCATGCTTAGTGATTTTTTAAAATGGCTGACATTTTATTATTTAAAAAGCTCTTTAAAAAGAATTTAAAATAAAGCTCTCATATATGTAAGGAAAAGAATATACAAATTATGTACATATTTGAGACATTAAAAAAATTATGGAAATGTTTTTATGATTATTAATGTAGGAAGGTTAACATTAAAACTATTTATTCATAATGATTTTTATGAAATAAATCTTTTACATCTGATCCTTGGTCAAGGGAAATGCATAAAGTAAAATAAAAATAAAATAAAAACAGTAAGAACAAAAGAAGGACAGACTACAACATTGAATGACTCAGCAAGGATTGAAGTTTTATTAAATCTACTAAAACCTAATTTAATGAACACAATATTCCTCTTGGTCATCCTATTTAATTTTTAAAGAATGAATCATTTTTTTACTTTTGTTAAAATTTATCAACATTTTTCTGTAGCTTTAAAAAAAATTAATAATTATGTGTTCATTTTATTTAACTTTCAGTGAATTAAAGTAGGCTATAAAACTCTAAGGAAATTTGAAAATTTACAAATATTTACTTTTTTAAGAATTTACTTAGAAAAATGAAAACTCTTATCTACATAAATGTCTTTTTATAAGTTTTTATTGCATAATGTATATGATGTTTACTTACACTTTTCTAATTTTTTTCATTTTTCATAAGAACAAATTAACAGTATAGATGCAATTTCAAGGACATAAAATAGCAATCGTCAATATTTATTTCTTATTTTATGTTTATTCCAAACAGAGAAAAAACAAAAATGTTAGAAATGTTGCAAAATGGAAAATTTGCTGTAATTTCAGATTCAATTTATTTGAAAATTTCATAAAATTTTGAATATATCACTCAATTGTTTAAACAAAAATAAATGAAATTTAAAAAATTGTTTAAAAACTTTCAATAATATATTTGTTTGTATTTTATATAATTAGATTTTAGCCAATTCTTGAAAATTATATATTCAATATTCTCTGATGGTTTTATTTTATGATTAATTTCTAATTTTATACACAGCCAGAATTTTCCAAAGATTGTTATCGTTGAATGGCAAAAAGTGATTTTGCAAAACTTTAATTGTTATAAGACATATCAAGAAATCTTGTTACCATATTTACTTAAAATTTGGAAAATATGATCCAATCATTTAGTTCAGAGAAATCAGTTAATGACAGCATGCAATAAAGGTAAAAGTCCATATAAAGCTTATTTTTCCCCATTGGCTCTCTTGGAAAGATAAAAGTACAAAAAAATGCAGTAATCAAATAAGGAAAAAATTGGCATTAAAAAAAATTGGGATTAAAATTACTTTTTAGCATTGCTTAATCAAAATTCTTAATGCTAAAAATATTTCCTACCTTTTGCAATATTCATACATGACTGAGATTGAAGCAAGAAAATAACTTTTGATAACATTCTAAAGCATCTAAAGAATATTTAACCGTGTTAGTAAAACTGGTAAAGACAATGCATTCAAGGTAGGAGTTTTTCTAATGAAGAAAATTCAATATAACAAAAAAAAAACCAACAACCTTTCCTGTACATCCCAATTCTCTTTTCCTTATATCTTTGTTGTCTTTCATTTAAACTCTTGCTCACTTCTCAAGATAAAAATCTAAGTGCAGTTCCACAATGTTTTTGAGATAAGGGAAAGCATATTGCTATTTTTTTGCATTTTTATTTATCCAGACTAAGCTAAAAGTTAAACAAAATCACATTTGTGGTGTATCTAAATAAGCTGTCATAAATGTGTGAGATGATAGTATGGTATTGCTTGTTGCTATATCATTATATCAAAAAGGAAAAAAAATCTTTGTCTATTTTTTTTCCAGAAAGAGATCTCTCAAGAAAGAATTTCATCTATTTTTTTGTTGTTTTATTTTTTATCTTACCCAGTGGCCACTTTCCACCTAATACTTCTGAACTCCATTCCTATCTTTGAATACCACTTACTATTTTCTTGATCCTCACTTACATTTTTTTCTCTAGTATTTGATATCATTTGACTATGAATTGACTAACTTGTGTGTTAACTAATCACTTCTCTATGCTACTTAGAAACCCAGTAGAAAATGTTGAAAGCATTATATATAGCTTAGGTGATTTATGCCGTAATGAATGGTTCAAGTTGGTTTTGCAAATCATTAGATGTAATTTTAATCCTCATTGGGCATCCCATGCTCATGGTAAAATTAAGCTAAATTTAGTAAATCCCAATTTATATACAACTTCCCAAAAATGAAATATTTAATTTATAAGCATAGGCAATCAGCAGATAACTTTATTGAATTCTATTTACAATCAGCTTTGACATGTTAGCAACACCAGATACCAAAGAATTTGGCTGCATATTTTAATTCTTAATAAGTTGCAGTATAAGAATGAAGAAATCATGTGAAATAAGAAGAATAGAAGTTCTGAATGAGTGAATGAGAAATAAAATACTACTAGGAATATCTCAGAAAGCAAATTCTAAAACAATATCAAGAAGTAATTGTTCCATTCTCTTTTGTTCATCTTTTGATGCATGTTTTTGTTTCCTTTCTACTTATACATTATAGGAATTTGTAAAACATATTAACTAAATTTGAGTTTCATTATTAACTTTGTCATGTAAAGAAAACTATATCTATTGAAACACTGATGGTGATTTGTTATGTAAAATGCTGTATGAAATTGTATGCAACACATAGTGGGTAAAAGTTGTTTTGTGTTATTCAAGGCTCCCATACCTTTTTTTTTTCTTTAAATTCACTTCATGATGATACCAATCAAAGTTAAATGGTAGCAGCAAAACTTGTTATTAAATTCTCAGATTATATCCAAACAGAAAATAAGACTTTTTGCTGAAATTTAACATTACCTCCAGGTATTAATATAAAATGAACATTGTAAATATTGAGAGAAACATTAAAACAATAGCTTCTGTCTACAATCATGTATAAAATGATGAATCACATTTATATTGATAATAATAATAATAATAATGAGTTTGTAAATTAATTTTCAATAAACCAGTAAATCAACAGTAATGCAGTTTCTTATGAAAAAAGAATTCCTGAATGAACAACTGTTTTAAAAAATGTAATTTCATTTTTAAATAGCGACCATTCCAAATACTAAAAGTTTGTTTTTTAAATAAAATGAATAAAGAAAATCAAATTCTTTAATGAAAAATTCTAACAAAAAATATTTTTTATAGCAGAAATGTTTTTTTCTGTGTTTTTGTTCATCATTTTCTCAGTCTCTAAGTGAAGCATATAATATCTGCATGCTTAAAATATCCATTTACTATATTCAAAGATCAGAGATTAGAGAATTTAACTTGGGAGCTAGTGTTCACCCCTGAATTTTAAAAATTCAATTATAACATTTTTGAAGTAAAAGAAAAGTTTATATTCATTTCCATATTTTTTGTTGGTGGCGAGGATGTTTTTTATAAAAAAAAAACTTTACTTGATAAATTTATTCTCTATAATGATAATGGCCTCAATTTGCTTACCCCACAAAGGTAAATATGACATAAGGTTGGGCTTAATGCGAAGCACACATGCATATGAATGGATAGAAGAAAAAATTGCCCTGTCCATACAACATATGCCACTGGGGCATCCGGGTGACCCTACCCTTTAGTGAAATGGGGAGGTGCTGCTTCTAAGTTAGGACCAAGAACCATACTCATCTGCTTCAATTTTATACCATCTTACCCAAAGAAAAGAACAAGCATGATCTCAAACCCCAAAAGCAAATAATAATAATAATAATAATAATAATAGTAATAATAATAATAATAATAATAATAATAGTAATAAAGAAGAATATTTTTGTATTTTTATCTTTTTAATATGTATTCTATTTGCAGAACTCTAGTAAATTTATTTTTAAATTCTTCTTTTCTGAATTATCAACCTATGTATGTAATAGATTTTTTTTAATCATGAAATGTTGCTTCATAAGCATTTGAAAATACAATTGTCATGATTCTACTAGTCTTCTAGTGGGAAATTCGGTTGTGTCAGGTTATGGACTTATTGATCCTTCTTCATATAAATCAATGTTGTCTACTTACATAGTTAAGCAGACAATGCTGGTTTATATGCAAGAAGATCAATAAGTCCATATTGTAATACATAACTGATCTGAAATTTTCACTATATAATGTTTAGTCTATTTGATAAAAATTCACCACTGAACGAAGTGCATTGACAATGAGGGGGATAATGTTGAAAAATATGTGTAATATAAATGCATTTTTTATTAGTAGACTTGATATACTTATGGGAATATATGCCATAAAAATTTGGCCAAATGACCAGCATTTTTTGAGAGAAGAGCTTCTTGGTTGAACTGAGAACTTTTCAGCATTCCCTTATATATTCGTATCTGTATGGTGATACTGTTGTATGGTTTTTATCTATTCTTTATTCTGAATTCATTTATAAAGGAAAATTGCAATTCCTAACAGAATTTATTCAAATCTTTGAAATAATTTATTATATTATTTCAGCCTTGTGCTAAAGATCAATACAGTAATCGGATAAAGTTATTTTTATGCATATTCTTCAAATAAGCTAAATAAATTTCAACTTAAAGCCCAGTAATTTTTTTACTTAAAATCTTGCATACATAAAGACAGTATCTCAAATTATCTTTTTATGATAATTTTGTTTATTATTTGTTATGTACTCTTCCATATTATAATGATATTTCTGGTTATTAAATGGGAGATAATTAGCCTTATGGTTAACAAATCTATATATATACTTTACTACTTTCTTGGGTGAAGTTGGTCAACTATTATTTCTTGTTGATAGATATGACTGTCTTGTGTATTCCCATGTTCTTTATTGAAGTTGTGTTCTACTACAATTTATTCACCAAAGAAAGAAATAAGTTCTTGGTTTGAAATTGACCCTAATTCAAGTTCTGCTGCTAAGAATTGGAAGCATTGGTATGCTATATTCAACAATTTTTTTCAAGCTGTTGAACAACTTTCCCCAATTAAAGTCAATATGTTTATTACCTTCATTGCTTCTTCCATGACATGTATATTTCTGATTGTAAAAATTATGATGTAGGACTATGTACTTTGCAGAACTTGAACATGAAGCCTAAAAATGAGACAAATGCAAAATTATCAGCACCAGTTAGAGGAGGCATTGAATGAATATCTGCAGATACTAAAACAACCAAGTGGAGGCTGTAATTACAATGCTGTCAGTGTTGAAAAGTGCAAAGAGGCAATATGCAATGCTTTTATAAGTACTCGAATATACTCTCCATTAACAGTTTTGTGAGAACAAAACACTTGATCTCGTAACTGCCTTTGATTAAGAAATAGCTCTGGAACAGACTGCATAGTTCAGAATCTTACTCTGCATTACTAACACATTTTAGTGCAGTAAAAGCTCATTCTAGTGATAATGTGAATACATATAGTCACAGATTATCTGAAAACCAAATTCTAAGAGGTCAGAAATGTTTCTTCTCTAGGGAATAATAGACACATTCTTCAGCATGGGATGCTATATAGATGTGACAAAATGGGCCTGGAATATCAACTGCACTCCAGTTCCCAACTTTTACTGTGATGGCAGCTACATCCAGAAATTTTAACTATTGCTATTACCTGAAAGAATGGGAAAAGAATCAGAGCACTTATGGATAAAGTTAGTACTGAGAGTTTTTATGATAATTCCTACTTTGAAGGTTATATTTGTTTACACATCCAGGTTCTACTACTGTAGGGTATAATGCTTCATTGAGCTTTGGCTGTTAGTTGGTGAATATAGAGCTGAGGAGAGATCAATACCAGAATGTGAGGCTGTCTATGCTATCTGTTTTATGCATAGATGTCATATCTGGACAAGATTTTAGGAAGCAAAATTTGTGTAAATTTTGGTGAGAAAAAAACCTCCATCAAATGTGTGGAGAGGCTTCCTTTTCTATTCACTGTCCTCAATGTTTTGCTAATCTTACCAATGATTATAGAACAGTAACAAAGTCAAAAAATTTAGATCTCTAGATGAATAAAATGAAGTAAAGAGTCAACTTACAGAAAGGATAATTGAGCCAAGCACTTCCATTTGGCAAGAATAGTATCAATTACTTTCATTTCACATTATTAGTTGCTTAAGGAAGGTTTACAAACTGGCAAACACTGTGGCACAATCTCATTTTTTTTTAGTACAAATGACTTTAAATTTGCATACTATCAACTCTTCATAGTTGAAGACAAATCTTATAGTATCTTTAGGTTTGTAGTCACCTCTACTAATTATGTGTTCACCACATGGTGAAGAATGACAGGCAATTGACTATATATCAAACAGTCAATGCTATTAGCATATCTCATGAGAGAGTTGAGAATATTCTGCACAATGAAGGCATGATAAAGGTTTCTGCTTAGTGGGTGCATCAGTATAATCACATCACAGGAAAATGTGACATTGTTTGAAGCAGATCCAGTTGGTTTCCTTGAATCTTTCCTAACCCAATGTTATACTGTACCTATGGACTATAATGGGTATGTCCCAATCCTCATAAATATAGTGGAATATACTGTTGTGGGGGGGGGGGGTTACCACTAGTTCACAAGTCTTGGTTTTTGGCCTGAATTGACCTACTTTTCACCAGGGGGGGGTGCTAGACGTAACCTGTTGGATTTTTTTTAATTACAAACTTTCTTCATTCTACATGACATTTGTTAAATTTATTTAATTTATTTTTCCTTCTTTCATTTATTCATTTTTTGTTTGATTTATTTTTTGCTTTCTTTTCTTGTCAGTCTTGTTTTGTTGGCTTTGGCTGACATCTTTATTTTTATTTTTAGCCTGGTTTGACAAAGTCATACTGGACGACTGTTTTCTGTTTTTGTTTTATTTCATTTGCTTTTCATTTATAGTTAACATTCCTTTTTATTATTTCAGTTTTTTGAAAAAATAAGAAAAGAAAAGAAAGAAAAAAGTTTTTAATTTTCCTTTTCAGCTTTTTATCTTACCTCATTTTTATTTTCAATTTTACATCTATTTCTACTAAGTATTAGGTTTTTTTATAAATTAATTTATTTATTCTTCATTCTTTTTATTCCTGTTTGATTTATTTTTTGAGTTTTCCTTTCAGTTTTATTTTGTGTTGTTTGCTGTCAGCTTTGACTGCAAACCTTTATTTTTTTATTTAACTGGTTTGACTAAAGTCAAATCAGACTTCTGTATTTTTCTTTTTCTTTTGCATCTTAATTTTTAGTTTATTTTAATTTTGATTTGACATGTGAAAAAAGTACATTTTTTTATTTTTAAACATTTATTTTTTCTTTCTTGTCAAACTTGGTTTTACAGTTTTCTCGGCAGTTTTTTGATGCCATCATGAATTTTATTTCCTTTAGTAAAGTTTTATTTTATTTTATTTTTTTTATTAACTACTTATTTGAACTAGTGTATTTAATCTAAATCCTATTTTGTTCTTTCTTTATACTTTATCAGTTTATTTTTTTAGTCTTTGATTTCTTTGCTTACCCTCCTCAGTTTCGGCTGACTTATTTTTTCTTTTTGGGTTAACGTTTAGTTTTCCCAGTCTTCTCTTATTTTCTAGGCTTTATTTTTTTAGATTTATTACTCTCAGTTTTTTATAATTTAAAACATTTTCGGTCTAATTCTTTTTTTTTCAATTAGTTCACATACGTAGTTAATCTATATTTTGTTTTCACTGGTTTAACCAGCTTTGCTTTCTGTTCTATTCCTTCTTTATTTTCTCTCCTTCTCCTGTTTGTATTGTTTGCTTTTATTTAGCTTCTTCTATTTTGATAGAAGAAATAAATTTTTATTTTGTAGTTTTTAATAATTTATCTATTGGTGCATTTATTTTCCCCTACTCCATTTTGACTTCACAAGAATTAAAAAAGAAAAAATTTCCACCTATCTGTCTAAAAATGACCAACTCTGTCCAAAGAGAGCTGTTTAAGACAGCTTTCAAAAATCTACCACCAGAAAAAAATGACTGTTCGAAGTATCCGGAATGGAAGTGTCCCAATAAAAGTAATCCTGATGTTGGGAAGGCCAATAATGGCTAAAAGACAACCCAGAAATATAAGGAGGCCAATAATGGTGAAAATAGCCAAAATATGGCCAACAAAATTTGGGAGGCCAATATTACCCAAAAAGTGCCCCCAAAAAGTGCAAAGACTAGAAATAACCAGACGGAAAATTCAATGGAGGCAAATATTAGTCAAAATAGTGATGACATTACTGACAAGAATACAAATGCTGTGGCCAGGGAATCACCCTGTTGTTGGAAGGCCTCCTTCCCCACCTCCCGAAATGCATAATCAATATTGCAAAGTTTTTGGAGTAAACCAAGAGTTATGCTCACCTTGTTGTAGAAGGTGGACTCTTGGAAGATCCCCAAATAATGAAGAAAATTGTAAGACAAATAGTGTAAGTCTTCAATGTCAACAAGCATATGCACAAAATTTGTTGTACATCAAAAGACATGGTGGTGAAATCACTGGAGTTCCTGGGGGTATAGGTACTAAGAATATAGTGAAGGGTGCTGGCTTCTTCATGTAGGACATATTGCTACTCACGTCGGGAGATTGTGTAAAAGCATAATGCAGCGACTTAATCACAAAAGATCTAATCTTGCATACAGAGTACAAAGACAGGTGTTGGATCATTGTGGCAATATTCGAGACCCCTCTTCAGATTATCGGGGAACATTTAGCTGTGTTCATTACCCAGTATCACAAGATACTTGGTGCTTCCTGCGATAACCTGACTGGGGGATGGAGTTTTGACATCTTGTTGAACCAAAAAGCCTTACACTACATCTCCAATTGTCTGGAAGTAGGGGGCCTGAAGCTGCCGATCATTGTGACAGTTTGCAAATCAGTGTGCTGGAGGTGTGGAGAGACTGGTCACCTCTTTGCTTCCTGCTCAGAGAAGAAGGCCTCTGGAAGTCAGGACCCGGTTGACCAAGATCTCCCTCTGACCGAGTCTTTAATTTTTGCCATACCTGTGATGGGCATGCCAGCCTCTAGGACTGGTGTGGCCAAGCCCCCAGTTGGGTCAAGCTCTCAGCCCCCATTCCCTGAAAGGCTTTCACCCACTGCTAGTGCAGTTGTGGAGATGGAAGAGGCGGAATGGCTGGTGGTTGCTAGGGTCAGTGGGAAGTGCCAGACAATGGGGCCTCAGTCCCCTGAATCCCTTGGGACTAAAGGCATAGACTCATTCTCTCTATCAACATTAAGGGTGACAACACCCCAGTCTCAAAATTGACTTCACAGAAGGATCTACAAAAAAGTATGACATCAGATACGAAAAGACAGATATCCAAACTCAAAGAAAAATTAGACAAAAAAAGACTTTCACCTTCTAAAAAGACATCTCCCTCCATGACCACTACCCTGTCCTCCCCTTCACCATAGAAACATTCTTCCTGCCCCATCAAAACACTCCCCCCTTATTAGAGATCCCAGCCTATTCTGACTAAGCCCCTCCTACACTCCTTGTCATACTCCTAGTCCTAAAAATCTTGAAATTCCCCTCCATCCAAAAGACACATTTCCTCAGCCCAGATGGAGAAAGCTCATGATTATGGGAACAGGATAAAAGTTAAATAGTACAGCGATAAAGATGTAGAAAACCCGCAAAACTTTCCAAACGCACAGAGAGTATTGACAGTCATCAGAACTGAGATGGGGGCACGACAGGCATCGGCAATGTTAGACAAGACCGTCATCTCTTTCAAAATGTCACCCCCAATTACCATCATAGAAAATGAACAGTTGAAAAAATTAAAACAGTTTTGTGCAGGGAGGGTCCCAATTTTAGTTCACGAATCCCTCTATAGAGCATTAAAACTGACCTATCCCTGAGATGTTGTCATTTTCTCCCATGACAGTATCATCAAGACTGAGATGGGCCAAGGGTCAATGGGGAGGCTGTTGGTATCCTTACCCAAACCATGTTCAAGCCAGTGTCCCAACTCTAATCAGTTTGATGCTGGTTAGGCTTTAAGGACATTGGGATTGCTGGTTTGAATAATGTCAACTGCACCTGTAATAGGTTAGAATAGGTTGTTTTTTCTTTAGTTTCTTTCTCTGTAGGCAAGTTAACTTAGCTAGGGAATGTATGCGCATTGGCCCCACCTTTTTTGCTCCAAATTTCATTTGTTTGCCCCCCCCCCCCCCCCCCCCCCCCGTTAGGTGATCTGAAATGTCAGTTATCTTTTAGATGTGAGACACCTTTCATTTTTTTCAGGTGTGCTTTTTCATATTTGTTATTGTGTATGGGTGAGGGTATGTTTCTGTGAGTGTAAGGGCGTATGAATCTTTTTTTGATTATTTAAGTTCCACCTTCATTTTCATCCAGTTAACTGATGTCTCTGCCACATTTAGTGATTGTGGGGGGGTATTATTTATATGGTTTTATTTGGTTTCTTGTAAATAAATTTTGATTATCATTGTAACTATTCACTGGGGTTTTTATAAATTTTTAAATATTGTTTTTCTATTCCCCACTGCCCACAGACATAAATTGTACATATGGGGTCTAGTTAGGACTTCATAGAGTCTCTGTGGTATTGTGGTGATTGTAGTAAGAATGTATGTAAGAATGTAGCATTTTGGTGCAAGGGTTATTGTAGTATGTCTGGGTCAGTGCTTGTGACTAGCTAATTTTAATTTTAAGACAAGCAAAGACCAGCCTTCCCCTTCCCTATTTTAGGCCTTATGCCACATTTGTACATTTGTGCAATAAATACATTCACCACTAGCAGCCGATTACTTACTACACACCACTGGAGAACCAGTAACTTTTTCTAGGTTACAACATTCAGGATGAGTGTTTGGTTCATCACTTTGAGCCAGAAAAAAGAGATAATCTATGCAATAGAAACACCACTCCTTACCTGCTCCAAAGAAAGCCAAGGTCATTTTATCTGCAGGGAAGATAATGGCCTCAGTTTTTGGGGGCTGCAAAAGCATTATGTTTATCGAATATTTTCAAAAGGACCACATCATGAATGGAGATTACTATGCCAACTTGCTGAGGCAGTTGTGAAAGGTTATCAAGACTAAACGCCCAGGAAAATTCACAAAAGGGGGTCTTGTTTTATCAGGACAATGCTCCACCACACAAGTCTTGGTTTCAATGGCTGCTGTGCGCAACTGCGGCTTTAAACTGGTTGATCACCCTCCTTATTCTCCTGATTTAGTCCCATCTGACTATCATCTGTCCCCCAACATGAAAAAAGATTTGACTGGAAACCAGTATCGCAGTGATGATGACACCATATTTGCTGTTGATGACTTTTTTGACCAACAGAATGAAAGCTGCTTCATCCAAGTACTACAACATCAGTGGAAGAAGTGCGGGGACCACAAGGTGGACTATGTTGAAAAATAAACCTCATTTGGTCACATTCCATGAGAGTATCTTGGTTAGCCTATGAACTTTTCAGCCAACCCTCATATATAAACATGGAGAATCCCAGGAGGAGAAAAAAAGAATCAAGTCAACTGAATAACAGTCAATAAGAAATTATTGAAGAGAGCCAACACAGCACCCAAATTGCAATCTGACAGACTCCTAAATGATCTGAATTTAAGGAGTATACAGATAACATTAAAAGCAGATACAATTAACTAAATGAGATATTCAGTGGGTCACCATAAAAGAAGCTTTAGTAATATAAGCAAACCAGAAAGATCATGCCAAAGAAAACTAAACAAGCAAAACAAGGAATGGATAACAGCTGAAATTCTCAACATGATGAAAATGAGACAGCAAACAATACCAACATATGGCACAGGATAAAGGATATTACTCAAAGAAATTAGAAACAAATGCATGCAGGCAAAATGGGAATGACTCAATGAAAGGTGTGCAGAATAGAAAGAATGAACAGCAGAATCAAACTATAGAACAAGAAGAGTGTGTGTTCCTTAAAGACATTACAACATGGGATATGTTATTTATGCTCAAAATGACATCAGAAAGAGTAATACAAATGCAAAAGGATATATACATGTGTTTTATGGATTATGCAAAAAGTATTTGATAAATTATATCACAAAGAACTATTAGAACTACTAAGTCAGCATGATTTATTTGGGAAGAATATTAAATTAATCCAGACTGGGATAGAAAATGAATTCTGTAAATATCCAAAAATAGAAAGGGGCATAAGACAAAGATGTATCTTCTTACAAGATTTATTCAACCTTTACAGTAAAGCAGTCCAAAGAGAATTACAAGTCCTACCAGGATTTAATATTGGCAATCACAATATTAACAACATTAGATATGCAGTTGACACAGTATTTATAGCAGATATAGAATGGAAAATGCAGGAACTCCTACAAACAGTAGTAAAGGAAAGTGAGAAACAAGGACTAACCATCAATTGTAAGAAGACTGGATGAATGGTTGTCAGCAAAAAAACAGCCTAACATGTGAATTACAAATTAAAGACACCAAAATTAAACAAGTACAAAAATCTAAATATCTATGATGCATTTTAACAGAGGACAGAAAATGCGACATCAAAATCCAAAGGTGCATTGGGATAGAGAAAGATGTCTTCCAAAAGCTAAGCAAAGTTATAAGAAACAAGAGAATTTAATTAGAAACAAAGAAAAGACTACTGAACTGTTATGCGATATTGGTCCTCTTATATGGCTGTGAATACCAGACAATCATTTTAAAGATACAGAAGAGATTTGAGGCAAGAGATTAATTGATTGATTTGTTTCTTACAGGTTAAAATCACAAAATATTTTTAGATTGTAAAATTTCAAGGAGAGATAATATTTACTGATACAAGTCCTACTAATTAACCCACAGCTGGAGAGAGAAGAGATGGATTCATACCTTACCCAAGGGTATTTGCATGTAAGTGAATATAACAAACCCAACTAGAATTGGAATGCAGCTCTCCAATTTCAAATTTTGAGTAGTTATCCAGTTCTTCAGGTAGGAATATATGTTCTTCATGCAGGAATATATTTGCCATGCAAAGTTATTTGACACTTCCCCCTTTGAATATTTTGGGACACTTTGATTGTCATAACTAAGTTGATAGAAGGTTTCTGGAACACGGTTCAAAGTTGGAGGTCTTCTTCACCAGTAGGAAATCACAGGAGTCTGGTGAAGTGGTTATCTGGCGGATTCTCTTTTTTCAGTATTTCAATTCTGTTATATGGACCTCCATCCAAAACCAACATGGGTCTGATGTGGATTGAGATTTCGGACATTCCCTCCACAGAGAGTTCTTTGTTTATTTGGCTCTGGGAAACTAATTGCATGCCCAATTTTGGAGAGGCCCCTCCTCCAAGTAGTAGTAGTATCAGAATATCCATCCCCCTAACTCCTTCCTTCTCATATTTGTACCTCATACCAATATTGTCCAAGGGATGTAGGCAACTCCCTTTGAGATTCCACTTAGGCTCTTCTCTTCTATGGTCACCTGACCAATCTAATCTCTAGACTGCATGGCCAAGCAAGTGTGGCTTAACTCCAATTATTAATTTTAATTAATGTCCAAAATTTTCATCAACAGAACCCCCCCCCCGCTTCTGCTTTTTCAATCGGGCATTCATCAGCTGTTCCCCTGGCAGCTTCTTCTTGTGGCACTTCCTTCAGCTCTTATCCAAAGAAATCTCATCTTTTTAGCAATTCACACCTTCCCTTCATTTTTTGACAAGTGGTAAAAAAAAAACAATTCTTTAACTCTACCTTTGTTTTCAGAATACCTTAAATTTTATCTCTTGACCAACTTTGCCGTTTTGTGGGGCAAAAGGAGTCCCAACACGTATACAATCCCGCAAAAGTTGGTTTCCTGTAGATAGAAGTAAGAAAACTTGTTGGTGTTTTTTGTGTGAAGTTGAAATTTTCTTTCTTACTGAAAGGCTATAAAAGATAGCTGTTATCTATACTGGCATGTAGAATAAAACCCATGTAATAAATTGAATTCTACTACTTTTAGGAATTGAACGCAAACACAGTACTTTGTTAAATCAAAGACATTTTGTTTTTAAAAAATGTTCATGCATCACTTTTTGTTCTACTTTATTTCAAAACTTAACAGATTAATAGAACTATATCTGCTTAAAAATTTAAGTTTGAGTCAGAATTATTAGATAAGTATATAAACTGAGTTAACTGGATTTCAGTTTGAGATGTTCAAGTCCAATACAAAAGAGTTGATAAAAAACATATCTGTTCTCATGATTTATAAACATTTTGGTTTGTAAATAAATTATTCTTTTCATTTTTTTATATTCTGTATAACAATTCCAAGTTATATGAAACTGGTATTTCAAACTATTCACTACTTTGACCTACAAACCAATTATTAGATTTCTTCTAAGCAGTATCTATTTTCTTGTAGCACTAGAAAGGATCTAATTCCTTATACTTATTGGAATATGTACTCAGTGATGAAATTCATTTTTATTATTAATACTACTAATAATAATAATATAATTCTAGTCAATAAAATTCTTACAGCTTTGCTAAATTATTGATATCATAAAAAGTCATCATACTATAGTAATTATGTAATTCTATCTTTTTTATGTAGTGTGTGTCTTCACAGATAGACTTTTCTGTATGCATATCTTTTTGGATACAAATATTTCTAATCGGATACATTTGCATATATTAAATTTCTCAAATAAATGTTTCTAAATTTCAAATAGTTGATAAAATACTGACACTTAAAGTTGTTTCTTGCTTTTATATATTAGCAGCAAAATATCTAAATATTTGATTCTTCTATAAAACCATTAGCCAGTAAATGTTTAACAATCCATTAGCTTTTGCTGGGGTTTTATTTTCATTTTCTTTAATTTCAGAAAAGTTACCAAGTATTTTCCTGAATGATACTTTTATTAAATATGGTTTTTCTGAAAAGTTTCCATACAATCTGAGAATGTCTGGAAGTACAGACTGAAACTCTTCAATATTTTTCTTTGCTTTTTATGAGTAATAGAAAATATTTGTGAAAATAAAGCTAAACAGCAGAAGAAACTTTAATATAATGAATATATATACAGAGATGCAACAAAAGTAAATAGAAGCCTTATTTTGAAACAAAAGCCATTTATTAAATCTAAACCATTCAAGAATATTACCAGATTAAAATGTCAATGATTTGTTGACAGTAGATTCAAAATTATTTACCCTTTCAAGCAATGAATATCCCTTTATGCAAGCCACCAATCTGCCACTGGATGGCATGCCACTAGCGTTTGCCGCTGATAACCAGCTGTAGGGATGTCAGCGTATTTGTCTCGGAAATGTTACCGTTGGCGGACCACTAGAGGATTGTTGGCACTGCCATTGACAGCCCACCAGGATGCCGCTAGCAGCTTGCATGTAGGGATGCCAAAACTGCTATCTTTTCTTGTAGAATATCCAGGCAGACCTGCACTGAAAAAATATAGAAAATGATACTTATTTTATGAAATATTTATTTCTAAAATAGTTTAGATTCACTTTATCATGAGAATTACTTAACCCTTTTTTTAAAGCTAACATTCCTGAGCATTTTGATTGCATGACCACAGTGGCTATTAGTATTAGTCTCACCTAGAGAATTGATATGTATTTTTCTAAAATTATATTCCCCAGGTCACTTCAGAAATTTTGAACAGCTGCTGCTCTAAATTGTTTCCAATTGTTATAATCCACCTCAAATTAGATCTCTTTCTGATTCACTCTACATGTCAGTTGGATATGAATGCTAAGAAAGCAAAAGCAAAATTTTAAAAAAATCTTCCTCTGTGCAGGGGCTCCAAGTATCACATTTGACCCTCAAAAAATATAATATGCAACATAAAAGAAGCCAATCATTATTGTTGCCACCACTGAAATAACATGAAGATAAGACTTGGCATTGAAATGGGGAACTCCTTCTCCTTCTTTGCTGACTGTTACAATGCACAGATGCTTTATATTTCTCTCTATGCCAAATTTTACATCATGAAGCCATGATTGCTGCTTCTCATTTTTTATTCATTCAGGGACTAGGTGACAAAATCCAAAGAAAAACCTGCAATTGTCATTGGTCTTGATATGGCATCTTGGCTTCAGTCCCTTTCCCACCTCTATAATGGAGCTTCCCTGTGCCTTTTTTTTTATAAATACTTTCATGGTAATTGTTCTGATGAACTTTCTGCTATGGTATCTAGACATTATGAATTTAAGTGCAGTACTAGTTTGGTGGCTAGGTCTCATCAATTTACATTTGAATTGGCTAGATGCGACTGTAAGTTCTATGATAACAATTTCTTCTCCCACACTTCTCACTTGTGGAACTCTCTTCCAGTTCAATGATTTCCAGCCAACTTTGCAATGTCAATCGTTATCTACTGTCTTCTTCATTCCTCTTCTTTTATTGTTCTTGTACCTAAATAATGTTTCTTTTCCTTTTTAATCTTTCACACTCAGTAACCTCTTGTGTCTTAGTGGCTTTACCCCATTGCTTGGGGTGAAATGATTAAAAAAATATGCAAAAATAAAGTTACCTCTATCAGAAGAAACCTATGTCACCAAGTGCTAAAAATATTCATTCAATATGGTTGATTATCAATCTTTTGGGGATTTCATATTGTCATGCTAATGCTCATCATGTGATATGTTCAACTCCAACCAAATCAATTTTTTCATTTGCTATGATTGCTAATAAAGTGAAACTCATGCTCCCCATCATGTCCCCACTACTGTAAAAAATAGTAATTATTAATTGTACTGAATATTTTTCTTTAATAATGCTAAAAGATGATGGCCCTATCAATATTATGAAACACTCTGTTATTGCCTTTATGGAGTTTAATAAAATGAGTTCAGAAGTTGTATCACATGCATTAGAATTAAAGCAAACTTCTACTTCTACTTCTCCTTGAATAGTCACCAGATATCTTTGTACTTTGCAAAACCAATATAAATTTTTCCATTGCTACCAATGAATTCTTCGTCCCATGCTATCTTCCTCTATGCCAAAAAAGATTCCAGTATTCACATGCAGGGCCTTGACTTTTACATCCAGGATAAATTTCTGATGGGAAGAGAATAGTTACTCAAGTCCCTAAACAACTTTGCTTTCAACTTTTACTATTACACCCTGTTAGCTATCTCTTTTTCCTTTATCACACCCCTTCTCAGGTCTGTGGTATATTAGATTTAATCTCTGATAGTATAAAAATGGCACTCTCTCTTCATCCATCTGCGAACTCTTTGTGTTTAGTAATTTTAATCTTCCATTGCTCAATCCCTTAATCAAATCATGGATTTTCCTACTCATTTCCCCAAGAAACCTGAACTACAAGCTTCCTTATTTGATTTATTTCTTACCTCTTCTCCTAGCTCTTGTCTAGCTTCACAACATTGTCCTCTTGGCAACTCAGATCACTCTGTAGTATCTATTGATATCTCATTCCAATCCTCTATTAGACAGGAACCTCTTATTCATAAGACCTCTTTCCATTACCAGCATGCTTACTGGGACTCACTCGGTGACTTTCTTTGAGATGCTCCATGGACTGACATTTTTAACCTCCATATTGAAAATTACACCACAGAGGTTTCTTCTTTGGTCAAAGCTGGTATAGATGCTTTCATTCCTTCTCAGGAATACCAGGTGAAATCTCAATCTTCCCCATGGTTTACTCCAGCATGTTCTGCCACTATAGCCCAAAGGAACTGTAGTGAACAAAACAAGATCTAGATTTAAAATTCAAATGCTAAGCACTGACTCATTGATTTTGTTAGAAATTAAAAAGACTCAAATTTACAAACTTTGCTTAACACACACGCAAAAGCGAATCCAAAACAAAACTCGTGAAATTTCACACCTTGATGCAAAATGTTTTTTGGCCAATAGAAACAAAATTCAAATAATCTTCAATTCTCAGAAACAAATTTTTTTACAGACCTTTTCGCAAGCTGACGCAAAGTTTGTTCGTCGTCCAATGGAAAGGCCCAAATCATATCCAGGAGTGAATTCCCAAATGACATTTTCAAGCCCCACAAACAAAATAAAAGATGGGCAAGTGTCACCAGAGAGAAGGAGACGAGCATATTAACACATCCCTTGACAAACATCAAGTGATCGTTATTATTATCTCTACCATTCTCCCTCACCTCTTTTATACTTGACAAACAAACAGAACATTTTAAGACTGAACGATTACTTCAAAGACATTTCTACCCTACAATAATACTCATACATACATACATAAATCCACACATATGTTCCTGTCTACGTACACATAAACTCATGCTTGCAAGGACTATTATGAACATTTTGACGACCTTGTATCAAACAAAATGCATTAATTTTATTTGTAGAGACCTTAATTGATTTATATGTATATAAATTTATTGTTTCACTTTACAATTTGATTTTCTTGTTTTATACCCCTCTTATGTTGGGCTATGTAACTAACAAGGCCAAATCAAACTAATCTGTTTCCACACTCATACACTTCACTATAACTGATAACCCATTACAGAATCACTATTTCTTGCCTATATCAGTAAGACAGTTCCCATCCTAACAGATGCCTTTTGGTGGCAGCATGTAATAAATGTAAACATGTCCTTGAAGGAGCTAAGTCTCTTTTTGGTGAGAGAATGAGGCACCATATTGCATCTAACATCTTTGGCTCTTGTAATTACTGGCAGCTCTGTAATAGTGCTCTTTGCTATTCCACCTCTCTTCAATCACTTCCACTGATAAAGCTGAATGTTTTGCCCATAAATTCCCCTTTAACTCTACACTCAACTCACCTGGAGTATCCTTGCTTAACTTTCCACTTAGAACTGAGTTTCTATTGAGTGATATGCATATAACCCCTTCTGTGGTTTCTGCTATCATATCCAATCTAGATCCTTACAAAGCATGTAAACCTGATGGTATCCCTGTAATAGTCCTTAAGAAGTGGCTCCCATTCTCTCTAAACTGTATAATAAATGCCTCACTAACTCTTGCTTTCCTGCCTGTTGGAAATCTCTGTCTGTTGTTCCAGTTTTTTAAGAATACTGATGAACCCACTATCAGCCTTATACATCGCCTTTGGAAACTACTTGTGTCCCTAATCAATGCTGAAATGGTTAACCATCTTACATCGCAGGGCCTTCTTTCGCACAAGCAATATGGCTTTCATTTCTCTAGGTCAACTGCCAATATATTAATTGTGGAAAGAGTCTATCAAGATCTAGATAAGAATGTTAAGGCTCAGGCTGTTACTTTGGACATCTTGAAAACATTCAACGGGTCTTCTTCACAAATGGTTTCTCCAGCCAAATTTTCAAACTGATTCAGTCTTTCTTATCAAATCATGAAAGGAATGTTATCCTGAACAGCCACTCTTCAAGATCCTTTTGCATTAATGCAGGTGTTTTTCAAGGCTCTATCCTTGGTCCTATTTTGTTCTTAATTTTCATTAACAACCTTCCCAATGACATTGGCTCTCAACTTGGGACCTATGCTGGTGACACAATTATTTATTCCTGTTTCAATACTAAGTTTGATTGGTCCAATAAGGTCAAATTGGGGACTGATGTCAAAAACGACCTTCAGTCTTTTGTTAACTGGAGCAAAGGATGGTTTGTTAATTTTAACACCTCCAAAACTAAACTGCTCTCAGATGAGTAATAATCTAGAGATCCTTGATAAAATCCAAACAAGAATCACCAATATTATTGGTTTCAGCTTTAGTTACTTTCCCACTACCATAAAGTTGTCTCCCTGTGCCTTTTCTATAAATACTTGACAACTATTCAGATCAGCTCTTCACCAGGGTAGTTAGACTTTATGAATTTAAGCACAGTACTAGATTGGCAGCTAGGTCTCACCAATATGCAGTTGAGTTGGCTAGATATAACCATAAGTTCTATACTAACAGTTTCTCTTCTCGCACTTCTCACTTGTGGAACTCTCTTCTAGTTCTATGCTCTCCAGCCAACTTTAAACTTCAAAAATTTAAATGCTGCATCAATTGCTTTCTACTGTCCTCCTGATTCTTCTTCTTTTGTTCATGCTCCTTAGTAAAGTTTCTGCTTTTTAATCCTTCCACAGCCAGTAACTTTTTGTGTCTTTGTGGCTTTATTGCCTTGCTTGCGGTGAAATCGATAAAGAAAAAAAGCATAAAAAAGGCCCATTTGATACTAAAAATGAGCATTTCAAATTAATGTTTCCATCTTCATAAAACAGAATACTTCTTATATACTTTTTTACATTTATGACATTCTATATTAAATTTGCTTTCACAATAGAGTATGGACTCTCTAAGTCAAAAAAATTGAAATGCTGTCATGTTTTCAAAGAATAAACTCACCAAATGCATGACGGACCAAGATTTGGTGACACTGCTTGAAATGAAGGTAATTTTGAAGCATCAAGCAACCTCTCTCCAGGCATGTGTTACTTGATTCAATGGCAGACACACATGTGGTGCTGTTAAACCAATCAGGGTCAGTGGAGCAAAGATTTTTAGAAAATCTATGAAAAAAATTTCTTTCACTTTTCCACTTGAGTTTTGTGGGACACTGACATTTCAAATTTTAGTAGCATGTGACCCCCAGCATACAGGGAAACTTTAGCAGACATATCACATATGACCCTCTTAGACATTATTCGCTTTTTTTTCCAAAGACAATATTTGTTTCTATTTCTTCAGAGATATTATTTCACTTCACCCCTTCTTACTTTTAAAGCTTTGTTTTTCTCTCTCTCCCTCTCTTTAATTTTTCAGTTGATGACAGCCTAATTTTTGCTGATACTTATTGGTGTCTCTTTCCATAAAAATAGCTAAATCTGTAAATACCCACGAAAATAGCAACTGGTACTGCAAGTCATTAGCTGTTTGGGAAGAAACTGGGTGCTGAATTCATTCAAGTGATATTGATGAAGGGCTGCAAAGGCAAATTCAGCAAGAAAAAAATAAATCCATAAAAAGAGAAATGCACTGCAATGTTTGCACAATATGTAGCATCTCAGAATTTTGCTTTTTCATGGTCATACTGATGATATGTAGTGAACTACTGCAGAGGACAAAGAAGTGTCGGCTTGCATGCATTTTTTGCAACAGTTAATGTAACACTATAGAAAATGGCTTACCTTTAGGACAAAAACAGATTCAAATGTGTTTTGCATTTCCAAAAGGAAAAATGGCGGCTTTGCAGGTCACACATTTAAAACAAATAGATCCTGGAGTCGGACAGACTACACAAGAGTCTCTTTTTACATATTTCTATAAAAATGTGTATCAGGTGACAGACAGAAAGGTGACTGCTGTAGCAAACAGGAGACACATGTTGCAGTTAGTGGAGCATTTGACTTAAGGAAATGGATTGCAAGAATTGATTACAAGCCAAAAGAAACTACAATTTTACAAACTTTTCACTACATGATATAACTCCAAACAGAAATCCTGGAAATGTTCTGTCTCTTTTGTAGTTACGCAAAGTATGATCCAATTATGAAAGATCATTAGGGTGTATAAAACAAGTAGACATCGGCATCATATCACTTGAAATTCAAAATGCATATGGCTTCACATGTATAAAATTATTGTCAGCAATTTGTAGAAACACTATGATATTCTGTTTGATTCTATGTCAGATTTAACCTGTCATGAGGAATTGGTTTAAGTGATTAAGTTTGTTAACATTAACTTTGAGACAATAAAATTATAAATCAAAGAAACATTTATTGACTTTATACAGATAAAGGAAAAAGACATTGCCAATATTGAGAAAACTGTAGACACAAAATTAGAAACAAATGGATTTTATTGAATGTTTCTTGTTCACAATATTATGATAATGTTAATGTTATGCTGTTACTACTTCACGTCATTTGTCACGTGCTCATCAAAGAATTCTAGAATAAGGAAGCAATGTTTATAAACTGGGACAACCATAGTTTGAACTTAGTATGTCTTTATGCTACAAGTCAGAAAACAACAGCTATTTTCTTTTTTAGTATAATTGAACTCATTTATAACTACTTTGTTTATTCAACAAACTAAATGGGATAAACTACAGCAAGGGCTTAAAATTGTCTGTCAAGTGTGAATCAAAAACATGGAGAAATTCAAGTAAAGAGGCAAGAAAAATTATACATGAAAAACTGGATGAATTTCTTTGATTGTAGGATCAGCTAAGTGAGGAGGGTAGTACTAATGAAACAAGGTGTAGTGCTCATAATATCAAATTGTCTTTTGTAGATTCAACAATCTTGATTGTTTTTCTGTCAATCACAAAGATAGGCACAATTTGTTCTCATTGGCCTTTAATTCAACTGGCAACCCACCCTATTTTAGCACAAATTCTATGATACTGATAATACATGTGGGTAGGATATTTTAGATTTTAAGAGTAAACTTTCTTTCGTTCATCTATATTTTTCTTTTTCTTCTAAATCACTTTTTTATGTGTTCCAAATGAAGCCTCTGCACCTCTTGCAGACTCTCTTCTTTGAAAGCTATAAAAAAGAAAACAGTTTTCACAGCATGTACCGCAGCAAAGCCGCATGAGTTTTAGACCAGAGTGTAATTTACAGTTTTGCAGAGTCTCAAACAAATGTCTAATTTTAATCACAAGTTAAAAGAAAGTTTATCCTCATGAAGGTGAAAAGAATGCATCTGTTATAAAGATATAACAATCAGCAACTAATACAATATGGCTTCAAAAATGATCACAGAAAGCGGAGGTGTTCAATAGAGCTTCATTACAACAGGGTCAATTTGTCAGGAAGGAGACTTCTTGATGTTATTGGTCTGGAGGAGGTGATCCCAGCATGTGGCACTTTTGGAAAGTGCCTCAAAAAACCACACCACAAGTTGACCCAAGCCTTGTGAATGAAACTGCATAGACCGCACCCTTGGGGCTGTCAATGGTTGTGCTAGCATGAAGCCATGAGTCATCATGACCGACAGTTTGAGCATGCTGACCTTGTTCAGACTGTTGATCATGCTAGATAATGTGCACTCTATCCCAGAAACTGTAACTAAGGTCTGGTCAGCATAGATGCAGTATAAACCATAGCTAGGCTCTGTGGGTGTTGAACAAACACAAAATGTGCCTGAGCGGGCATCTGCAATGGGGATTAGCTAGCCACGCTAGTAAATTGACATCCTCAAATGCGAGTGGCTAGCCATCATACACACACACATATGTGTATATATATATATATATATATATATATATATATATATATATATATATATATATATATTAATCAGTTCAGCCCAAGAAAGGTGATAATGCCACTAAGACACAAGTGGGCTACTGGCAATGAAAGAGAATGAAAACAGTTTAGAAGGACCCAGAAATCCAATATGATAAAATTTTGTTTTTAAGGTATGCAATATTTATTTATAGGAGAAAAGTGATCAATATTAGAGACAGAGCATATATAAATATAAGCAGTGTGGACATGGATATCAACACTGAATGGCAAGAGTGTTTCAGTTATCAAGCCTAACAATTTCATTTAAATATGAAATAGACTAACCTGTGTTGCTACCTATGTCCACACTCCTTATATATTATAGAGAGCAACACCTCACACAAAATTCTGTATACAATTTAATTTGATCTTTAACAGAAATATAAAATCACATATGGTTATATTCTGACATATGTCACACATTTCATACATGAACACATTTGTGTACATACATGCATTTTTATTTACTGAGAGATTTTTTAAGAATATCTTTAATGCAGAAATATTCAAAAGAGAACATCTATCTGTGCATTGCTTACTCTTTAGGATAAACTAATAATAAATGAAAAAATGCCAGTCAGTTTTACTGTTTTGAATAGTATTTGCTGAAAGCAGACATCCCATTTTCCAATTTGACTTATTAAACTATTTTTCCAAATCATGAATTGGTTGCATTGGTTATTGACTGCAAATAAATGGGAGAACTATTCTTGATGGAAAGTATTTTACCTGATTTAATTTCATTTACATTTTTCTTTATGTATAAGATTTAAGTTCTGAAATGTATTGAGTTAAAATTTTCTTTTTACCCACTGTACACTTCTCCACATGCACACCCACACACAGAACACACACACTTAAAAATAAAAGTAACTAATAAAAAAACACACTTTTAGGCAATCAAAATTTGATTTCTAAACAAGAAGTATGGCTGATTTTGTTATTACATCAATGTTTATTCACATCATGTTATATAATAATGTGTATGAATGCACACACACGTTTTTAATTATATACACATAAATAATGACAAGCTATTCATTTTATGAGTACACCTGCTAGGGTAGCAAGTTACTCCCTGTTGCAGATGCCTGCTAAAACTCATCTGTTTTTGTTCAATGCCTACAGAGCCAATTTTTATATCATAGCTATGCTGTGAAAACCTCAATTACAGTTTCTGAGTGAGCATAAACTGGCATGATTAAGAGTTTGAACAAGGCCAGTATGCTCAAATCCTTGGTTGTAATGACTTCATGCTAGCACTACCATTGATGGTTTCAAAACAGTTCTGTCAACCTAATTTCACTCACAAGGCTTGGGTCAATCCATGATGTATTCAGGCACATTACAATGGTGCTACATGCAGAGATCACCTCTCTAGAAGTTAAGAAATCACTTCTCTGACAATATATATATATATATATATATATATATATATATATATATATATATATATATATATATATTCTCATTTGTTAGAGTGTAAACATTCTAAGCACTCAGCCACACACACTTACATAGAAATAAGTGAATGAGTCTCAAATCTGATAAACTTTTATAAATGTATTTCATAGCAATGCACTTTGGATATGTATGCACAGTGAGTCTTTCATTACTATATATATATATATATATATATATATATATATATATATATATATATATATATATATATATATATATAAATATATATATGCATACATTCACACACTCATACTAGTGGGTAGGGGTGGATTTAGAGATGATGACCTATAGGAGACTATAGAGGCCCTATTACTCCCTTACATCACCATTAGAGAACCATAGTTTGATTTATTGATACCTTAATTTAGTCTTTCTATAAAAGAAAATTCAATTTAAATTTGGTCTGAAGATAGAATTAAGAAAATACTTAGTTTTTCAATAGGGGTGGGAAATAAACATCAGGCTTGAAAATTGTTTGCTAAAAATTAAAAACAAAAACTTGCAGCCACATTTGTGAATATGCCACAAGTTATAAAGTATAAAAATATACACACATGTACATACATATAAAGTCATTCCAGAACACAGCCCTTTTGCATATTTTGAGAATTCACTGGGCAGTTTTGATGTAACTTGACAATCATAGTCAACCTTATTAGTGCCTCTGGACACTCTCTCCAAAGTTACTCAATCAACAAAAATTAACAAAATTAACAAGAAATATTATAGTTGATGTTAATATTTCAGTGTTTATCCACATACACTTAAGACCATAATGATATTGTAATAAAAATATTAAAGCATCAACCAAACTTTTACATGTTTTTTTTTAGTTACTTTAATCTGAAGAATTTTTCAAATATTTGAATCAACCAGTTTTGCCATAAGTCTGATTCATGAATTAATCTGTGAGAAACAAATTTGCTTACAATGGTTTGCTCTAGTCTTCTACAGCAAGTGCTAGTTGATAGCTTTTAAAAATCACTCATTTTCTTTCTCTTTTTTAGTCTTGAGCAATTCCATCTTGGTAAAATAATATAAGATTTAATTATTTTAAACATACACAAATGCATACATATATATATATATATATATATATATATATATATATATATATATATATATATATATATATATATATATATCCGAATGTAATGAGAGCGAAAATAATATATAAATTCTAACGTCCACAGCAATAATTCAAAAGAGGGATCAATACCAAGAGTAGAACAATAATTATTTATTATAATTTTTTCATATAGACAAAAACAATTTACTCACTACAAAGATGCAAACTTGTTTTGATGCATTTAGTTGCACCTTGACTGTTGAGGACCAAAAATGGTTATGAACAATTCTGTTAGTAAGCAGACCGCTCACGGAATGTCACTTCATTTTTTCTATTTGTTTGAAAGCAAAAAGGAAGCATTTTAAGAGGGGACATATAAGGGTAAATGAAAAGATAGGAAAGGCAAATGGGTGACAGAGTAAGACAATAGTGCTTGTTGATAGTAATTTGGTGAAGGATTGTTGAGGTATTAAGGTGATGGCTCAACCCGAAAAATTTAAATTGACAGCAATGGTCAAAGGTTTAGGCACAGCACTTCCAAGCCTTCCAAGAGTGAGGGGTGGGGGAAGAAAGGTGGAAATAGGAGAAAGTAAGACAATGAAGGAGGAATGAGGGATAAGTTTAGATGATGGCTGTAGTAGTAATTGGAAACACTTTTGGTAACTTTAAAACAAAGCCAGAGCTGAATTACGCATATTTAGGCTGGAGTTATTGCTACTTGTTTTGTAATCAATGAATGTATTTTGTAAATTAATAAATTAAGAGGTGGAAATTTTTTCTTCGTATGTTGAATACATATGTTATTTGGATTTTTCTTACAATAAGTTTTAGTTCAGCATTTAAGATATAAGTAGAAAGCTATATAAAAGTATAGGATGTTAATATAACTTTTATAAGCAAATTTTGACCTATTGTCGGACTGTATAACTTATAAGTATGGATGTAAATCAATTTATCTGATACTGTTTCTAGTATTATATGTGTGCAAAAACATTTTAAGAATCACAATCTAAGATAGATTAGTAGAAATATATATGCTGGTGTTGAGCTAACTTTCCTTCCAATTAATAAGCACCATGGATGTCCAGTCAGTGAAGCCCACTTTATACAGTTTTTCTGTGAAGAGAAGAGGCTTTCCTGATGCATGAGAAAAACACATCCTCTTGCCAAATGACAGGCCAGACTTGTGAGTAAAGACACCATTTAAACAGCCCCTATATTTCCTTTTTAGGGTTGGAGAAAAAAGCATGTAACACATCTCTACATCTTGTTAGCATGTTCTTCTTGAAAATAAAATCTTCATTTACATTCTTTCAATTTCTCCCTAACCATCATAATTATTTTATCTAAAATGTTTGGGAAAATATCTGTACCAACAGTAAATAGTACCAAGGGAGTCCACATTATCTGGTAAATCAAACACAGACATACACAATAACTAACATCTGTTAAAAGATTTATATATTAAAATCTTTTAAATTGATTTTTATCATACTAAAATGATCTGTGGCTAGTAAGTTAATCAGAGACAACAAATTCAATATTCTTTTTAAAACATGTAGAAAATATCATATACATCCATAATGAAAACTTTGAAAAACTCACTGGTTGCTTTATTACACAGGAATCCATTTTGAAATTGTGAAAAAAAATCTATCCATGCCATTTAATGAAAATAAATAAGTCCTCATGCCAAACTTAAGAAGGTTGGAATATCCTTGACATAACTATCGTTTATCCATAGGAAATTTAGCTGTTTTCTTTTTCTACAGAGCATTCTAAAATATAAGTGTTAATGTAAAAGATGAATATTTTCACAAGGAATATTGATTTTTGTTAGATTCTTGGAATTCAAGCATATTGTCTTTTTTTTTTAAGATTATAAATTCCTGTGTGAATAAGCAATAATTTTAAACTGTAAATATCCTTCCTTATTAAGAAATATGAATTACTTTATGTTTTATTCCTAAATTGCAAAACTGCATTTTGAAATTGCCATGGTTTTTACCAGCATTCATAAAAGTAAGACTAGAAATACATGAGATGGATTCTTAAATCATTTAATCCATTCAGTTCTTACAAGGTGTCCAAGAAATGTAGTTTAATAGCTAATGTTGGTCTATACCAACTGTTATATGACAGGTTGTTGGGATGAACAAAAATAAATGAAAATAAAAGATAAGTGTATTTTAACACATAATAAAATAACTTTTATTCATTTACTGCCTGAGAACAGCAAGGATTTATCTGAATTTAAACCATAAGTTCCACATGCATGTCAGCTTATCACCATGCTGAATTCAGAAATGCCATGGTCCAACTAGGGATATAACTCAATTGTATTTTGAGTTATCATCCTTTATAGTGGGGAAGTAAGTTAACACCCACTGACACCTCCTCTTTTTAGCCTTGTACTCATATGATTTTTATCAGAGATTTAATAGCAGTGGGTATGGCTTACTTCATAGTCGATGGGATTTCCTTGGATCACTTTTTGCTGGAGTCCTATCTTTGTTCCTTGGCATTACTTGGGAAATTGTTTGAGGCAGTTCAAAGGTGTCCAATAGAATGTCCAGCAGTAAAGTGGAGTTTAATTTTGTCTCTGGAAGGTTTGATGGTCATAATTGGTTTGCATGTTGAACCAAGACTGAAGACTGTATATCAACATCATACATAACATTTACAGAGTGACATATAATGCATCCTTGGATCCATTTTTCTTTATCATTGCAGTAATCTTTTACAAGTACAGTTACATGTTTACATTTCACTGATCCATGACAATAGTTAAATTGTTCTTCCATCACCGTGTTCCTTTTTAGGGAATGATTTGTAGTTGGATGGATGACATCTATGTGTAAACAAACTTTACAGTTCATTAGTGCTTCTGCTCGTGAATTTCCATTAGTGTGTTTGGATTGGGTGTAGCTCTGTAACTTCCAAGAAATATTTCTAATATTTCTTGTGTAGTTCCTTCCCCTTTGAGTTTGAGGTGTACTCTCTTAAAGGTATCTACAAAACACTCCATTTGTCCATTTGATTGTGGATGAAAAGGCAGTATCCTGAAGTGAATACAGTGCCATTATCAAAAACTAGTATTTGTGGGACACCAAATCAACTGAAGATTTGTTTTAATCTAAGAATTGTTTCATCTGAGGTGATGGGATTCATCTGAAATATGTCTGACCATTTTCTGTAAGCATCAATGTTGATAAAATAACACTGCCCCTTGATGGGTCCAGCAAACTTAATGTGAAAGCATGGCCAGTATGATTCCAGGATAGGCCCAAAACTGAGAGATTTTGCTGCCAGTTGGCAATTGGAACATGTGCATACCAATTCCTCGAACTACTTGTCCATGTTTGGCCAATAAACATAGCTGTATGCTAGGGATTTCATACAGCTAATACTTTGATGACCATAATGGAATTGCTTTATCACTCTTTCATGTAACAAAGATGGGACAATCATGTGTTCCAAAAAACAAAGACAGCTGTCAACTTCTGACAATGAAAATTGACACTGAAAGAATGACTGAATTCTTTTGTCAGTGCATACTTCTGGCCATTTTGTACAATAGAAGCATATCACTTTTTGTAACACTGGATCAGAAGCTGTGGATTCATGAATCAATGAAGAATTGATTGGTAATTCTCTTACAGTGTATTCAAGCACTGAAGTGACTTCTGGCTCTAGAGATAAGGCTGCAATGACTGAGTCTTCTGGTACTTTACTTTGTATAGCCTATGGTATTTGTTGAATTATATTTTATAGACAAAATATAATCTAATAGCATAGTAGCCCATCTTTGCAGATGGTTTGCTGTATACACCGGAATTCCTTTTTTAGATCAGAGTGAAATGCCATCCATACAGCATTTTGTGGAACTTTTTAATATCAAAGACCATTGCTAATGCTTTTTTGTCAATTAGGCTATAATTATGCTCCGCAGGTGCCAGTGATCCGGATGCATAAGCTTATTGCCTTTTGACTGCCATCAGGGAAAATGTGAGAAATGACAGGTACAATACCGTAATTGGAAGCATAAGAGACCACAATAATATCCATGGATGGGTTATAATGTGTCAGTAAAAGACTGGAAGAAAGTAAGGACTTTACATTTTTTAAGGTTATCTGATATGCACCAGACCACTCCCATGCAACATCTTTTTTAAAAGATTGTTGAGGGTTGCACAAACTTGAAGTTCAGGCAAGAAAGCACTGTAGTGGCTAACCAAGCTAAGGAACGAATGTAATGTTGTTACATTTGTTGGTGCTAGCATGTTTTTTATTGCTGAGATATTTTCTGGGTCTGGTTGTTGAAAATAAATCCAAGATATTTGATTATTTCTTTGAAAAATTCACACATTTCAGCTTTAATATGGAATTTGTATTGTTGAATAAGCTGAAAACAGAGAATAAACATTGCAAAATTTCATCTTGAATGATGATGTCATCAATGAATGCTGTAACTCCTGTCAATTTGGTCAGCATGGCATCCATTGTCTGTTGGAAAATGGCTGGTGCTGGTTTGACACCAAAGCTAAGACAGGTAAATCTGAATAATCCCTTGTGGGTGTTGATAGTAAGGAGCTCTTTGGACTCCTCATAAAATTTGAGTTGAAGGAAAGTATCAGAAAGAACATCCTTTGCAAAACAAATTCTGCCATTGAGTTTTGAGAAAAGATCATCCGGTACTGGAAATGGATACTGATGTGCATCCAAAGAATCATTCAAACTGGTTCAGTAATCAGCAAATATCCAGACCTTTCCATTTGCCTTTTTAACAACTACAATAGGAGCTTCCCACATGGAGTAATTAACAGGCTCTCTAACATCTTGCAAAAGAGGTTTAAGTTCCTTTTCAATTATATTCAGAGCAGCATAGGGTTCTGGACTTTTTTGTCTAAAAATTGGCTTAGAATCTGGGTTTAATGTCAGAGTAGCTTTAATTTTTGTACAGCACCCAAATGCATCTTCAAAAACATCATGAAACTTATTTTTAAGTTCATCCATGAAATGATTTTCAATATCAGAAATGCATACAGATGTTGGATCCAGATGCAAAATGTGCAGCCTGAAACTGGCAGCTGAAAGAACAGCCTTCAGAAATCAATGGTCAACCTTAATGAATGCCTGGGACTGATCTAAATTGATCAGTGTTGCTTCATTGTTGACTTGGCTAAAATCTTCAACTCTGTGTTTAACATTGTCAAAGGAGTGCACAAGTGTGCCTTAACTCAATTGTATTTTTAGTTATCATCCTTCATATGGGGAAGTAAGTTAACACCCCCACCCAACACCAACAAATATCTTAAAAAACAGATTTTAATAAAGAGATTGATAGTGAAGTGAACCAAAAGAAAAACATTATAAACAATAAAAAGCCAAATTAATATTTTTATTCTAAAATAATGCATGTACATATATGACTTTTTAAAATGCTGCATATAATGAGGGCTGATAAAAGCAATCATATTATCTGGAAAGTGACTTTGTAAGGCATCTTTGACTTATTCAAAATCGTACATACACTTAGAAACTGAAAGAAAGTGTCAGTCATATTTAATTATATGCCATTATAATCAACAATTTTTTTCTGACAAATAGAAAATTACTTTTTAATTTTGGTTAAAACTTGTTGCAAATATTTTATCTGTTCTCATGAGAACAGTTTTTAATCTGAAGTTAAATTTATAAGTTTACACTAGAAACAGTTTCATGCAGATACATTTTTTGATTTTAATGGAAAACATCAAGAACTATTTTCCCTAGTCAATCCCAAATGGGCAACCAGAGCAGAAATTCTGAACTGCAACCAAAAATGTGTTAATCAGAAACCTGCCAAAAGACATTACCTGACAATTTCTGTTAAAGACAGTTATGGAATAGATCAGTTTAAAATAATTTATATAGTATTTATGAAGTAAAGTCATTGGAAAACGCCAAAGTACACCTCTCCTAAATCTAAAGATGAGACAACTTCATTTATTTTAAAAGAATTCCTTATCATTCTTTTGCTATTATAAAGTGAAATCAAAAGGGATGCTTTATATATATATATTTATGTGTGTGCCTATTTTCTGTTAAAATGCAGGCACTGATCTCAAATTATGAGTAAATTTTACTTATATCTTTTCTAAATTTATATATATATATATATATATTATATATATATATATATATATATATAGTCAAACCTAGAGAGCCAGACTACCAAGGTTTCACCTAAGCGGATCGTCAGGAAAAATGCTAAGTTGACATATATATATATATATATATATATATATATATATATACATATATATATGTCAATTTAGAAGTTTCCCCTCCTGATTGTTGGGCTAAGCAAGATAATTGTAAAATGCCATTATATATTATGATTGCATTAATCAACTGCAAGTGGTAAATTTGTATACTATTATCTTTTCATGTATAAATATATTTATGTCTGGATTTGCTTTTTAGCCAGGTTCAAAGTGTGTAAGAAGATGCTTCCATGCATGTCATCCCTTGACCATTTTTTTTAATTTAATAGAACACCCTGATTCTCAAATGTTGCAATTGCCAATTTTTCTTTCTGGCCTAACCTGCTAAATTGTATTTTATTCTTTAATTCATTTTTACACTGTGCCATAATCTTATTATATAGATCACTTTTTGGAATTTTTTTCTTCAGAGCAGTGTTGCAGGTCTGTGCCAATTCTGGAAATTGCATTAATTTAGAATTGTGTTTATATATATATTAGGAGAGGTGGTAAAAAGTTCTGTCTGAGACCAACAAGAGATTCCAAAATAAATTTAGATGTTTGGTCATATTTTAGGAAATTAGGTTAAGCCTAATACTTTTCAGCACCCCCTTGCATGTGAGCACATATACATACATATATGAAAATCTTTATGCACAGCCAATGGCATGACAGTTCTTGAAATGTGGGAAGATAAACTTAAGCAAAACCTAAATTCTATTGACATCCTGATGTGGCACTATTTTGGTTGCTGGTAAATATGCAAGAATGATATATTGATAAACTACCATGAATAAGTTTTTTGAATAGCAAGAATGATATACTGATAAACTACCATGTAGTCAGAAAATCAAAAATTCTTAATTTTTAAGATGGCCGATATGCTGACAATTGATTAATAATGCTCACCAAGAGCATTATCTGTGAAACCAAGGTGAAGAGAATTAAATAAAATTTGAAATAACAATTTGGAGATAAGGTTTACTTAGGAAATGTCTCTGATGCAAGCCAAAGGACACAAAGGGCCTTGTTGCCTGTGTCTGATTTCAAACAACAAAGAAATATAAAACTGACTTGGAGAATTTCTCTACAGAAGCGACAGGTTTGAAAATAATAATTTCTTGATTTAATTCTTATAATAGAAACACATAGCAGTATTTTGAGATTTTGATGAATGACCGTCGCCATGATGCTATCTGCAAAGCCAGAGGTGGATGGGATTGGATAAGAATTAAAAACAAAACATATTGTAAAGAAAAAGGTTTTCCCTTGGAAAAGGCCATCTGTTTTTTGTTCAACTCTGAGACAAGGAAAAACAACAATGGTGGCAGGTAATAATTCTTTTTAATTAACGAACTTGGAATTATTCTTTGTTGGGGGCCAAGGGGACAGGCACAGAAGAGACACCAAGGAGGAGCTACCCATGCCCATGTAGGGGTAATAGTGGGAGATGCTAAGAAGAGAAAGAAGTTTTGGGGGGAAGATTAAGACCTATGACCATCACCAACAAAAGGGGGAGACTTCCAAATCTGGAAATAATTAATTCCCAGAAACCAGGCAATGGAGAAGGGGTTCTTTGTGACAGATACAGAAAATGCTACCTACCTCACACCCCCACACCAGTTTTGGGCAAGTATCAATAGATATGAGTGCCTCAAGTGAGTTTGGGAGAGATCATCCCGAGAGTTCATTCCAGCTACCACATGCAAGACAATGCACATGACTATCTGCCGACATGAACCCCTGACATCAGCCTTGAGCCAAACTTACCAAGTCAGCTAAACAAACTTTACCACATCCACAAAACAAACCTTGCCAACTTAATGTGTCATGTATAATTTAGGAAATGGGCTGGGTCGAAAAACACTTGCATGCTAACACCTAGACCCTAACAACAATTAACCAACTATTGTAAATAGTACTTGATATAAAAATAGTATATATATTTTTATATTATTCAAGTGTCATTTTTCTCCTGCTTTCCTGTGTGTCTTTGCCCTGCTTGAACCAGCCCAATATGAAGATACCGACAATGAGTCAATCTTGGCCTCCTTATGATCAAACCAAATCACAATGTGGGATAAGGAAGGTCCAAGATCTAAAAGATCACTCCATCGATCAGCTGTGGTACTGGGTGTCTTGGATGACCAGGGATGGTACAGGGTGACAATTGGTGCTGTTGAAGATTGGATTGACTCCAGGTTGACCACAACCAAACCAAGAATCCATTCCACAGGAAGAAAAGAAACAAGTTGTTAGCACCAGTGGACTTTGGTCATTTTAACCATACAGTTCTAATAATATACTCCATGATTTTTTTTTCATTTCTCAATAAACTGACAACAACCCAGGAACAAGTGACAGGTAGGGACACTTTTCAGTTTTCCCCTGAAATTTCTCGATTTTTTTTTATTGCGCCTCACAAAGATGACTTGCTATTTTATTTTGATTTTCCAATTTCTTTCAATTTGAATCATTTTGTTTAACATGAGTGACCATGGGTCAGAGAGGTCTGATATGATAGAGATCAAGGATGAGGTGGTGGGCAACAACCATCAAACGGCATGGAGGAAGATAGTCAAGGACCCACTGCAATAAAGATAATAAGGGGTTACTGTTGCCAGCACCCATGTCCGGGTGGGTAGAGAAACATTACCCCAGGCAAAGAACGGCTAAGGTGTTCTCTTTATTGACTCAGGAGAGAGAACTCATCTGTGAAATGCTAATAGGAAGAACAGTAATGAGGGCTCTAATAGACATGGGGGTGCCGGTATCCTTAGTGAGAGAAACATAATATAGGTGTTTGAGAAATTGGGGGTGGATGAGAAGATCAGATATACTCATTTACTCAGGCAGATGGGGGTCCCATGGGAATAAGGAAATGCTGAGACTGCCAGTGAGGGTAGGAGGGATGTAGAGCATCCAGAAGTTTTATGTGACCACCAATTTGTGTGCAGAGGTAATTTTGGGAGAGGATTGGCTGCATTGTCATAGGGCCAGAATAGAATTTAACTCTACTGTGTTAGTGGTGAATGGCACCAGGTTACCATTGGGAAGCCCACACAACAGGTATATGACAGTGGTGGCAGAGGAAGATATAAAGCTATACCCTAGGAATACAGTGTTGGGTAGGGATAGGTTGGTGACAGGGAAAAGGATGAAGAAGGGGGTTCTTCAGTTGGTCCCTGTGAAGGAAGATAGTGCTGAGGAAAATGAAGTTGCCCTGTGTGAGATGGTAGTAGAGGTGGCAGAAATAGTACCCATAATGCTGGTGAACCAGGCCAACAAGACAGCTAGGGGAAGAGGTAGGAAAGGCCTTAACTTTGAGGAGCATACAGCAAGTAAAACTGAACAAAAATAAAAAAGGGGTTCAAAGCCAGTAGAAGGAATAAAAGACAAAGAGATAGTGGCTGCTGATAGGTTTAGGGCTAGAGTGGGAGGCTTGCTAAGGACCAACTCTGATGTGGTGGCCAGTTCAGACAAGGAGTTGGGCCAGACCCATATGGTGAAAATGAAGATTGATACAGGTGATCACCCATCAATCAAGCTAAGGCCCTATCAAACACCCATTCATAAGAGGCCCCTAGTGGAAGAAGCAGTCAAGCAGTCCAGGATATACTGGAGGCAGAGATGATTGAGAGATTTGAGTCCCCTTGGAGCTTCCTCATAGTGATGGTGGACAAAAAAGATGGCGGGAACAGGTTTTGTGTGGATTTTAGGAAATTGAATGCCATCTCCAAACATTTGGTAGTGCCTCTACCACTCAGACATACTCGCCCTGTTGAGGGAAGCCTAAATACTTCTCCACCATAAATTTAAGGTCTGGGTACTGGCAGGTAGCCCTTGATTAGACTGACAGAGAAAAGCCATATTTGCATGTCACCTGGGACTGTTTCAGTTTATGGTCATGCCATTTGGGTTGGCTAATGTCCCAGGGATTTTCCAAAAGTTAATGTCAGTAGTACTGGGGGGAAGTGGGAATTTTGTGATGACCTACCTGAACAACATTCTGGTGTTCTCAGAGACATCAGAACAATATGTTGACCACCTGAAGCAAGTACTGGGATGATTGAAAGGGCACAGGTTGAAGTTGAAATAATCAAAGTGCCAGTTTCCAAGGTGGGAGGCCAAGTATCTGGGATTTATAATAAATGGGAAAGGGATTAAGCCCAACTTAGATAAAGTGAATGTGATAAGGGAAATGCCTGAACTGAAGATGGTGAGACAAGTAAGGGGATTTATAGGGGCTATAGGTTACTATAGACACTTCATCCCAGCATTTTCTAGGCTAGTAATCCCTATGATAGCCTTGACAAAAAAGTACGAAAGGTTTAAGTGGACAGAGGAATGCCAGAGGGCATTTGACACTTTGAAGGAGCAGCTGGCTGTTGTACCTTTGCTGACATATCTGGATCTCAACAAGCCCATGGTCCTCTATACAGATGCCAGTGAGCAATGTATAGGTGTAGTCCTTATCCAACCAAGCCCTGATAAGGATGGTCCAGTGCCTGGTATACCAGAACAGGTACAGGTATATTTTCTGTCACAGAAGCTCTTGGAGACACAGCATAGATGACCAGTAATAGAGAGAGAGAGAGGCATTATGCATGCCCTCCAGAAATTAGATTATTACTTAAATGGGGCAATATTTACCATCAAGATTGACCATAGGCCTCTCCAGTATTTACTGGAAGCAGAGTGGACAAACAAGAAAATACAGCAGTAGGCGCTGAAATTAAGTGGGCATAATTGTAAGATAGAGTACCTGGCTGGAAAAGATGACACCTGTGCAAATTTACTCTCCAGGATACCCAAGAAGTTGGAGGAGGAATTTGTGAGAGTGGAGCTGGGAGTGGATGATAGGGCTTACTGAACAGAAGGGATTAACTCAAATAAGTTGAAGGACCACCCTATATTATAGACAGATGAGGAGAAAGACACACAGGTAGTTGTAACTGACCCCCACTGGACAGAAGAAATTGAAAAGGGACAGCTGGACATTGAGATAGTTACTCTTAGAAAGAAAGTAAAGGCAGGAGAGACCTCCAAGTATGCAATTCATGAAGGATAGGCTATACTATCTCTCAGGGAGAGATGAAGAGGTTAGACCTAGACTATATGTGCCTAGATTGTACAGTGAGGTGACTATGTTCAAAGTTTTGTGGTGTGCCAGACGCAAAGTAGGAAACAGAAAATGGTGCCATTATAAAGGACAGATGTCCCAAGTTTTCCCTTTGAGAAAATAAATATGACAGTATGGGGACAGTATGGGGAGACCTTTAGGAGTAACACTTATATAGTGAAATTTGTGGATTGGCTGACAGATTGGCTAGAGGAATTTGCTGTGCCAGATAAGAACTAGAACAGTGGCCAATTTAGTGGTAGGTGAAATTTTCCCCAGGTACGGTGCCCCTGTGCAGTTGGTTATAGACAATGGCTCAGAGAATATGAATAACATAATGAAGGAGGTCCTGACAAGTCTAAATATGATACACATAATGATGTCTCCCTATCACTCCCAAAGTAACACTAAGGTGGAAAGGTTCCATAAAATCTTAGAAGACATATGGCCAAATTGGTGAGAGACAAGACTGAGAACTGGGACTTGTACCTGGCACAAGCTCTGGTGGCCATGAGATTTACAATTAATGAAACCTCCAGATTTTCACCATATCCTGTTTGGCAGAGATGTGGTCCTGTTGATGGATAATTTATTGAAGCCCTACAGAAAGTATATGGTAGAAGACCATCACTAGTTAATAATAGAATAGCAGAATAGATTAAACGTCCAGGCCAAGAGGAGAATACAGACGGTGCAAAAGAAGAGAAATGAGAAGTTGAATAAAGGCAGGAAGGAAGTAGAATTAAGGGTTGAAACAAAATTCACCTAAGAGAAGGAAAACTGAACCAGAGGTGGGAACCATACTACAGAATAGTAGAACAGATGGGACTAGTGCCATTTATAATCTGGGATCAGATATCAGGGTGAACAAAGAGGGCTCATGCTAATGACTTGAAGTTAGCTGAAATAGCTGACTGGAAATAAAAAAACCTAAGACCAAGGGGACAAGGACCAGAAAGGCAACCCTTGTGGAGCCAGAAGAAATGGAAACATGAAGATTTGGGGGAAGAGGAAGATAGAGGGACAAGCCAGCAGCCAGTAGAAGTTGACCATGGTGACCTGGACAAGGTGGCCCGAGTGCCAGAGCAGGGCCAGTCAGTGATGATCAATGGTGTTCATTTGTTGTCTGTGTCATTGTAGAGAGGGCCTCAGGATATCACCACTCACCCCCTACGTTCCCATAGAAAAATAAGAAAAGCAAGGAGGCCTAGTGATGAAGTCCATGGTTCTAACTTGAAACCTCCTGAACAGAAGGAGGACCGAGTGAATGAGAGTAGGAAGACAAGATACCTCTTTTCCAACTCTGAGTAACGTTAAGGAATAAAAAGGGACTGGAGATTGAGCCAGAGTTACCCCTCAAAAAAGACTGAGGAGCAGGAAACCCTGGATCATAGTAAGGAAGTATGATGGTAAATGTGGGGTTGGATGGGTTTGGGTTGGTGCACAACAACACTGAGCTCATCCAAAACTCTCTCCAGTAATTAACAAGTGGACTTTGGCTGGAGGGGGATAGAGGTGTGAATAGCGTGTCACAGAGGGCAAAAGGAAATTACTTGTTGATGCTGTCGTTGATCTGCACACAGGCCTGTGTGGGTGTGGTGGCAGTATAGATGAGACTTGACCTCTAGGGCAAAAGTGCCACACACCTGTCTGAATCCAATCAACTCACTATAGTCTAGTTAGGAGAAGAAAAACAAATTGAGAGGCTAAGAGATGGGAGTAGCAGAAGTACACCATGATAATTAAATATGCATGAATGGTGAGAAGAGTAAGAACGAGGAAATCTTATACCTTTGCAGGAATGGTTGGTACAAGGGGACTGATACTACTGTTGTTGATGATGATGATGATGACGATGACAGAAGCTTGGAAACATGGTCAAAATACAATTTTTAAGAAAACAAGTGAAGTGATAATAACAAATTGGAGAGTGTGATACAAGGTGTGGGTGTAGCCAGATTGAAGGTGGCAAAAAACTATCCCAAGGAAGGAAAGTCTCTTAAACTGTTATACTCTATAGAATTGAAAACAGCTATAATGGAAGCCCAGTCGAAAGATATGAAGAATTACCTGAAAGAAATTGAGCTGCTACAAATGAGAGAAAAGAGAGCAGTGATCCCCATTGTTGGAAAAGTACTAAATGTTCTGTTTGGAACAGTAACTGAAGATTATTATAAGGAGAAAATTGGGGGAAATAGAAAAAGATCAAAGAATCCTAGACCAAATGGCAAGAGAAGGTGTATCGATATTGAATGTGACAAGGTTAGAACTGGCCAAGAATAGAGCCAGTATTAATTGGTTAATAAGTAACCTGAGAGAGTGAAGACAAGTAGCTAATAGTTCAGAGGAATTGAGTGGGTTTATACAAGAGTATTTTCAGTTAATAACCATTACTAATAAAGTGCAACAGACTAGTCAGTCCCTAACAATTTTATTGGAACATGTGAGGGCTCAATTGGATATGTTATCTTTGGGACACCTGTCTCCAAGCATAGTGACCGCTAGGCCCTTGAAGGAATTATTACTAAAGATACAGACTGAATTACCCCATCATTTGAGGTTACTGATGGACTTCACCAAAAAATTATGGAAATATTATAATGCACTGGGTTTTGTTACCTTCCTAGAAGATAATAAGCTATTGGTCATGGTGTCCATTCCATTGTTAGGCAGAGACAGCCATTTTGAAATATATCAGATAAATAAAAATAAATTTACTTATTCCATACCCCCAAGCAGAGCATGACCTAGGGGTGGTGGTGAGATACCAGATAGAGACAGAGTATGTAGCTTTGAATTCAGCCAGGACAAAATTTATGATGCTGACAGGAAAGGAAGCCAGGAAGTGTAAAGATGATATAATGGGAACGTGTACCTCGTTAAGTCCTATATATGTGACAGGTAATCACAGGTTGTGTATACTCAAACTGTTTAAAGACAATAGGGAAGGGATTAAGAAAAATTGCCAAGTAGAGATATTGGCAAACACTGTGTTGCCACAAGCTATCAGTATATCTGATGGAGTTTGGGTAGTAGCTGCACAGAAACTGATTGATCTGTCTAGGGTATAAAGAGAATCCACTAGGATGCTGAGAGTGAAACTACTTTTGTTCCTAATAAATCTACCCCTGGGGTGTTCAGCATTTGGGATGTCCCTCTCCTGACCCCCATATTACCAGGCCAAAGAGAAATATGAAGAAAAAGACTCAAGTATAGGGATAATTGACCAAAGCTTAAGTAATTGCAAAGAATTATGGGTGGCGGTATTGAATGAATTCTCTAGAGTTACACTGGAAAAGATGCCAGAGTTATTAAAGCCAATAGAAAGGATTAATATGAATCAATTAAAAGTGTTAGGAAAAGAAGGTATGAATTGGGAGGATAGTAAAAGGATCATGATAAACTGGTCAGCAGTGATAGGTACTTTGTTAATCATTGCTGCAATATGGCAGCAATATGTAAAATTAAAAAGTATAGAGAGAAATCAATTAAGGGTGTTATGGCGAGCATGCAACTTCAGAAAGGAATAGCGTTCAGCAATCTTTACCCAAGCGGATCAAATAAAGATGAAGAAGAGACTGGACTGAATTCAACAGCAGAAGTAGAAGTGAAGCCAACACCTGTTAAGGAGAAACCAAAACCTCCTAGTATGGAAAGAAGAATGGTAACCAAGAAGAACAAACCATAAGACACACACACACACCCACACACACACAACACAAAGAAAATTGCATGAAAACAAATGAAAAAAAGAGACTTTTCATTGCATGAGAACAGATGAAGAAAAAAAGATTTTTCATTGCATGAAAACAGATGAAGAAAAAGACTTTACATGGCATGAAAGCAGATCAAAAAAACTTTTCATTGCATAAAAAAAGAAGAGAGAAATTTATGAAAAAAAATTTGTCAAAGAAATTGCATGGGAATAGTGCATGAAAAATATTGCATGTTAAATAATGTATTAGAAGTTGAGATGTCATTTACAGGCAAATGACAGGAAGGGTAATGTACTGACTTTGAGAATTTCTCTACAGAAGCGACAGGTTTGAACATAATAATTTCTTGATTTAATTCTTGTAATAGAAACACATAGCAGTATTTTGAGATTTTGATGAATGACCGTCGCCATGATGCTATCTGCAAAGCCAGAGGTGGATGGGATTGGATAAGAATTAAAAACAAAACATATTGTAAAGAAAAAGGTTTTCCCTTGGAAAAGGCCATCTGTTTTTTGTTCAACTCTGAGACAAGGAAAAACAACAATGGTGGCAGGTAATAATTCTTTTTAATTAACAAACTTGGAATTATTCTTTGTTGGGGGCCAAGGGGACAGGCACAGAAGAGACACCAAGGAGGAGCTACCCATGCCCATGTAGGGGTAATAGTGGGAGATGCTAAGAAGAGAAAGAAGTTTTGGGGGGAAGATTAAGACCTATGACCATCACCAACAAAAGGGGGAGACTTCCAAATCTGGAAATAATTAATTCCCAGAAACCAGGCAATGGAGAAGGGGTTCTTTGTGACAGATACAGAAAATGCTACCTACCTCACACCCCCACACCAGTTTTGGGCAAGTATCAATAGATATGAATGCCTCAAGTGAGTTTGGGAGAGATCATCCCGAGAGTTCATTCCAGCTACCACATGCAAGACAATGCACATGACTATCTGCCGACATGAACCCCTGACATCAGCCTTGAGCCAAACTTACCAAGTCAGCTAAACAAACTTTACCACATCCACAAAACAAACCTTGCCAACTTAATGTGTCATGTATAATTTAGGAAATGGGCTGGGTCGAAAAACACTTGCATGCTAACACCTAGACCCTAACAACAATTAACCAACTATTGTAAATAGTACTTGATATAAAAATAGTATATATATTTTTATATTATTCAAGTGTCATTTTTCTCCTGCTGTCCTGTGTGTCTTTGCCCTGCTTGAACCAGCCCAATATGAAGATACCTACAATGAGTCAATCTTGGCCTCCTTATGATCAAACCAAATCACAATGTGGGATAAGGGAGGTCCAAGATCTAAAAGATCACTCCATCGATCAGCTGTGGTATTGGGCATCTTGGATGACCAGGGTTGGTATAGGGTGACACCTCTACTGTCTTTTGAGAATGTGGCTTCTGATTGTGCCAAGTAGAAAAGTATATGCATAAAAACATTACAACTTTTGAGAAGTCACACATTGAACAACTACATACTACAAAGCAGGTCACTAAACACCACTCTAACATTACTTCCACCTTCATCAGGGGTGCTGTTCCTTGTCTTTTATGTGGAACTAGCAGCATGACCCGGCGTTGCTCGTGCTTGATTCAAAAATTGTACGTTTAGGCAGTTTCTTCTTACTTTTCAACGAATATGTGTAAACTGATTTGCAGTACAAACGGTAGTTACGCTCACCAAGTGTTTCATGTGACAAAACATACTGCTTCCGTTGAGATTGACTGGAAAGCCTTAAAGAGGCCTCTACCTCGGTTTCCTCCTCCCGCTTTCTCTTTGCCGCAGAGGCTCTTTTAGAACGCCTGCTAAGGTTGCCTTGGCATGGTATTTTGGCACGCTTAGCAAAGCTGCCGGGTCGGTCATCGCCACGGCACTCAGAAGAGTGCAAAGCAGAGGTTGAAGTAGACGCCAACCACTCCTCCCCCAAGGAGGCGCACTCAATGGAATCCTGCTCCCGTTTCCCCTTAGCCGGTGAAGCTTTTTTAGAACGCCTGCTAATTTTGCCTCGCCTGGGTGTTTTTGCAGCCTTTGCAGAGCTGCCGGGTTGGTCATCACTATGGCATGCAGAAGAGTGCAAAGCAGAGGTTGAAGTAGATGCTATATGATCATCTGTAACCGGAGTTATTATGTGCTCCTCCGCAGTCGCCTGTTCTGCATGTGTAACGTTAACGGTGTTAGGGGTCTTCAGTTGCTGACGTGCGGATGTTCGTCGTGTAGGAGCCATTTGAAGGGTTGTAGAAATGCTGTGTAAGAATGCGAATAGAAGTTGATGCCGAAGCTGAAGCGGTGCAACCTCATTGTATACGAAAACTAAAAATGCAGTGGAGCGGTATGGAAAAAGCTTCTCCTAGCTATGGGCCGTGCTTTCTGGCAGCACGAAAACGTCGCTGTAGGAAGAGGTTACGCAACCAAAACGTTGAAGCGCTGAAGGTGTACTGGGCCGCGTAGTAAAGGCAGAAGAGAAGTAACTTGCGACAGCAGTTAACTGTCGAATAGCAAAACTGAACTACGAAAAGGTAGAAATAGGTATGGAGCGCTAAGATGGACTGGTCTGCGCAGTAAAGGCAGCATGTGGAGATAAAATGGGTAATGCAAACGTTTAAGCAAATAGGCAGTGAAGTACTGAGGTGTACTGGGCCGCGTAGTAAAAGCAGTACACTTCAACTTACAGTGAAAACTGTAACGTAGAAGTAAAATAGGTTGGGCAAACGATTGAGTAAATAAGTAACTTGCGACAGTAGTTAACTGTCTAATAGCAAAACTGAACTACCAAAAGGTAGAAATAGGTATGGAACGCTAAGATGGACTGGACTGGGCTGCGCAGTAGAGGCAGCACGTAGAGATAAAATGGGCAATGCAAACGTTCAAGCAAATAGGTAACTTGCGGTAGCAGGAAGCTGTCAATTAATCCAAGGACAGATGTGTTAATGACGATGAAATCAAGATGTGAGTGTGGATGCAGCCGCGCTGAAGGTATTTAAAGGGAGCATGACTTGTCGTTGATTTGTGTAGCCTGGTCAATGGCCATGACTTAGACAAGTGAATGAGCTCACGCAAAATGGAAGATGCTAGCGCGCATTCACGCACGCGCGCATGATTTGGCAAGCGCAAGGCTTGGCCGTAAACAGGGTCAAGCTGCCTGCTGCATATGCAGCTTGGCTCTAACACACGTGATGCCGGCAATGAGAATGCAAGGAGCTGCAATGAAGCGTTTGCTCGTTTGGTTTGTGCGACAACGAAAAGTCGCTAACCGTTTGCCGGCATTATCTTTGAAATAGATTGGGAGGAAGCCCTGCTGTTTTAGCGCAAAAACTCCTCGTCAGGTCTGGGATGCGGCCTGGGTTAGGGGAAAAGGTTTAAAGAATTGGAAAATGCACTGCTGAGGGCGGAACCATTTTCACTCAGCACGTATGCGGGTTTTTTTTCAGTAAAGACGCGAATAAAGGAAGTGCTTATTTTGGTAAGATGCGACGATTAAAGCAAAAGTGTTGACAAAGTCGAATATGTCATTTGTGGCTCAAAGTCAGACCTTGTATCAGGGATAAAAAAGCCGAATTTCAATGGCCCTGCACCCATTCCAGAATTTGAGGTCAAATGTTTTCTCCCATTCCACTGCACGCACTGACCTGTTTCTTCCCGCGCATAGCGTGACCGTAAATTAATCTGCATTTAGGAAATACCCAACCGGAAAAACATTTTTAAGGGTTGACCGATTGTCGATTTGCACTCTGTTTGGGGGGCGCTCAGAGTTGAAACTTCACATGATGACTCCCAATGGCCTCCTCATAAATCCGACATGCGGTTCAGGCGCAATCTGGGCATATCGGTTTTTGGGTTTTATTGATTTTCCGCGCTGTTTAGGGGTCCGTGGTCATGAAACTTCTGGACAACACTTCTAATGGTAGACTCTAAGAGGATGTCAAATTTGGTTGAAATGCAATCATTCCTTCTGTAAGCAGATTTTTTCGATTATCAATTTTTTCGGAACCTGAGTCCGAACTCAAAAATCGGGCTCTGTCATGTCCTTACGGCAGCCATTTGCAAACTTGTGGGGAAAACCGCATCGAAATGCGGCCTGGGCGAGGTAATAACGCCTACGACAGACACACAGACAGACAACAGGAGAAATATAGATAGATATTTTGTGGGTCTCAAGCTGGCATTAAAAGTCATTGAAGGCACAAGTAGAGCATCAAGGGCAGAACATGCTGTTGAACCCACATAATATTGTGAGTATATATATATATACAAATCAAAACCTACCCACATTCCATACCCATAGAAAAAAGACAGGCTTACGGAGGTGTTGAGGCCTCACACCTATACACACACCCACACACAACATACTCACTCACTTTCCTAATGAGCCAAATGATAACACACACCCACAGCAATATACAAGCTAACACATATACTCACTCACTCCCTTAAAAACCAAATAACACACACACACACACACACACACACACACACACTTACCAGAGACTAAACAACTAAATAACACACACACTAAACTAAATAACACAAACACACACACACAAACACACACACACAAACACACTTACCGCCCCCTTCCCAAAACACAAGTAAACTGCTGAACTGACCGGAGAAAAAAAATGAATATAGCTCTTATCTCAAATGACAACTTAAAAGAGACTGTTTGACCAACACAAGGAATGTTAAAAAGATAAATAAATAAATAAACAATAAAAAAACAAATGAAAACTACAGACAAACGTTCGTTTTCTTCAACAAGACATTCATTTCTGTAGTTTACTGCTATAGCAAGCAGAGACATTTTTTTCTCTCCCGATGATGGCCATGTTGGTCGAAACTAGTCGAGGAATATAAATGAAATAATAATAATAAAAGCATAAGAATATTAATCTACAACCCAGTGTGTCTGAAGATTTTAATTGATTTTTCTAATCATTTTTATCGTTCAAAATATATATATATATATATATATATATATATATTCACAAGTTAAAAAGTTATCAGCTCAATCAAAGAAAACTTTTTTAAAAAATGTTTTTTAATTTTACAATTAGTCATTTGACCATATTTTAGGAAATGTGTTAACCAAGAGTTATACAAAAATGTTAGTTATACCCAATAAAGAGAGAAGAGGAAGAAGAAATCAACATGAGACAGCTGAAATGTTCTCAATCACATTCACTTCCCAAAATCAGTTTTCTGATGTTTGGTTATTGAAATACAAACTTTGAGAAGTGGGTTGGAAGAAAATTTTTCAACAACTTATCCCCAGTATTCTAGGAAATTGACCAAGCTTAGTTTAGAAGAAAACCATAAGTATGAGTCACCCAAGCTTGACTAAATGGATGGTGGAACAGGTCTTACAATTTCTCATAAGCCTTGTTCCACAGAAAGACATTAACAGCTACAAGAGACAGGAAGTTGTGGAGAGTCATGATCACCCATGTCCTGATGGAACATGCCACATAAAGAAGAAGAATAAAGAATTAACTCAATTTTCTTCTTTTGTGTGTTGTGCCCTTTCAGGAGGTAGTTGATCATGCCTCTCTATAACTTTCTAAATTTTGTTGCTTATAGCAATATTTGACTTCTTACTGTCACTCCGACTTCCTCTTCCATCAACCATTTTAACAAACACATTAGGCATTTGTATTTCTTGCCTTCAATGTCCTGTGAGTGTCACATTTTCCAAGCCTTCTTTCTACTTTAGGTGTCCTAGAAATTTCAAACATCTCTTTCTGATTCTAAGTATAATTGTTGTTGTTGTTTCTATTTTCCTTAAAATTTTCTCATTGCTTACATTCTCTGGCCCTGGTATTCTCAGTAGCCTTCTGTAGAACCACATTTCTGTTGCCTCTATTCTTCTCTTCATCTGCAAAGAAAATGTCCAGCATTCACTACTCTTTTCTTTGGTTCTAAGGAAATTTTCTTGTTTCTTAATACTTTGCTTGGCTTTTGGAAGGCAATTTTTGCTATTCAGATTTCAGTATCACATTTTCCATCATCTGTTAAAATGCTTTCCAGATATTTAAACTTCCATACTTGTTTTATTTGTGTTCAATTTGTTGTTTGCATTTTGGACATTTTCTCTTGGTGACAACCATAAATTGTCTTCTTCCAATTGATGGTTAGTCCTTTCTTTTCACTTCCTTTTATTACCTTGTCTAGGAGGTCCTGGCATCCTTATGAACTCATTACACAGTATTGTCTGATGCTGAACTCACTTACTATATATATTATTATAAACTGTGTCTAGAGATTATATGCAAGTTATGAATTGGTATAAAGAGTTCCTATTATGATATTGTTTAGATTCTACTCAATATTATTAACTTAGATATATAGTGATAGAGAAAACTATTGTTTTTGGTTTGAAAAAATTTTACTAAGTTAACAAAACAGACTAATTTGACTGTCAGTAGTTTATTTGCAACTATTTATTTTGATACTTTTACATTATTATACCTTGCAAAACTAATGTAAAAAATAATATGAAAAGATTTTAGAACAAATTCCTCAATTTCTTAAAGGAAAAACATAAAAAAAACATTTTATTTTAAAAATAAAAGATATATTAACAAAAAATAATAAGAACCTCCTAAAATTTATTGCACAAATGCTCCTTTCTTTTCAATAACTCTTAGCAGCCTATTGTCAACAATATGTTAGATTATATGATGTTAGATTTGCAATTTTAGCGGCTAGTAAGTTGTTTACAGCAACTTTAACTGCCTCCAAGAGGTCACACTTGCTGTTGAATTGCCTCATTACCAATAATCCCAGCCCATATCATGATCCCACTGCCGCCTTGATGGCGTTTAAAAATTTTCTTGAGTCATGTTGCTTGCAAACCCATCCTTGAGCCCATCGATCGGGCCCATCGAGGGTGATCCTTGATTCGTCTGTAAAAAGCACTTTACTGAAATCAGTTTTCATGTATTTTTTTGCCCACTACAATCTTCTTTCCTTATGTTTTTTGTTAAAATGGGTTTCTTTATTTCATTTTTTCATCAGCAAACTTCCTTAATGCTTTACACCTTGTTTCCCTTGACACCATAGGAGCTCCAGCGGCCTCAAATATGAACGCACTTGACGCATTTGGGTTTCTTATTAATTCTCTTCGGATATGCGATAGATCTCGCTTTGTTAAATTCCTGAATCCAGCCTGAGACTTTTTTTTTCCTTGGTTGAATTCCCATTTGACATATTTTCTTGCTTGTTCGATGATCCCTTTTCAAATCCTTAGAAATTTGAAGTGAATTTCCTTTGTTAATTTCTTTGATTATATAGTTCTTTTCATTCATTGTTAGTTCTTTTTTACGAGCCATAATACTAAATTCTAGTTCTTGCAAATAATCTCTTGACACTGCAAATTACTATAATTACTGGAAAAATACTAAATATCAATCTGAAATTGAAAATTGGGACTTAATTGCTTTCATGCTTACTCGCTATACATAACAGTACAAATTATTTCATTGGATAACACATATCTATGAATTTTACATAAAATATTTGACAATACCTCTTTTGCATATAATCTCTAGATGCAGTTTATATTTAAAACTGCTACTATTATTGTTACTATTAATATCCACGGACATGTCAGTGTGTAAGTGTAGTTGACATGCAAAAATTCACATGGGTAGTAATGAAAACTGAACATCAGTGAACTGATATAGAAGAGCAAAAAGAGAAGAAATCTAAAAAATATTGGTCAGCAGCAAACCATTACTGTTGAAAAGGAAGAAGAAATTTTAATGCCCAGAGGAAATACTGATTCAGGATCAAACCTGAAATCAGCTAAAGAAATTTCTGATGAATCACAAGAGGTTAAGGAAATATTAATGCAATGAACAGGAAATCACATGGAATTAAGCAGCTTTTATCACTTATTATGTTGAAGTAGGGAGATTTTTTGTCATTATTTTATTTTTATAATTTTAAAACTGAATATCTTTTTGAATTGAAGTTAATTGCATTTTCATACCAGTAACTAGAGCAATTTAAATGCATGTGTGTACATGTGCAAATATATATATTTATATATATACATACATCCATATATATATATATATATATATATATATATATATATATATATATATATATATATATATATATATATATATAAAATACAAATTTAAATATAAGTGAGTAATTTTGTCTTTCCCCTGCCTGTTGCTTATTTGACTGGATGGCAAGATATATTAAATTTCAAATCTAAGTTGTCCATTTAAAATACAACATTTATTACAAAATATATTCAGTTAAAATACAGAACAATTCATAAAAATGACTTCAGAGATTGACACATTTCAGCTTATACCATTTTCCTATTAACCAGGGGTTGTTGCCAGACAGAGAGGTAAATTAGGCCTTGTGACATAGATGCCCATTTTAATTTCATTTAAATTTTGGGTGTATTTTAATTAAATGACAGACTTAAAAATCTATCTACTACTTAATTATATTAATTCTATTCATTACTGAACAATTTTTCCAAAAAGTTCAATAAAATCTTAACAGTATCTTACTTTGACTCCAATTTGTATTTTATTGTTCATCCCATGGTTGTCTAGACTAAGTGTGAGGAGAATATATTTTTTCAATGTCTCATTTCAAACTCAGTCAAATCTTGTATGTATATATGTATGTATATGTGTGTGTGTGTATATATATATATATATATATATATATATATATATATATATATATATATATATATATATAAAAGGCAGGATGTGTGTGTGTGTGTGTGTGTGTAACAAATGCACAGCCGCAATTTTCGACAGATTTGCACCAAAATTTACATGCACATGCTCCGAGTTAGTAGAAAGGCCAAGACTGACTTTGCATTTCCCAACTCCCATTGATAGTGGAAATAATCAATTTTTTCATGCTTCTACGGCAGTTTTCATGTAGTTTGAAGCCATTTTCTACTGGCCAGAGTGAGAGCCTATAGCTGGCTGCCACAAATAGGCAGGAAGATTCTATTGGCCAGCGTGAGAGCCAACAGCTGACTGACACGAATGTTAACTAGCATGCTAGCATGCAAAAAAATCGATAGCTGCATTCGTCACAAGTGAGAAAAATTTAAATCTGCATGGTACTTTACTCCAATTGGCTCATTCGCTTGCTTAAACTCAACGTTGATTCTGATTCCGCAGAACTGGGTTGGGTGTGAAAAAGTATTTGTTGTTAACATTCTTTTTTCATTTGGTTTTTCCAGTTACAAGTCCTTTTTTAAAGCTGATCGTTTTGTGTTCATTTTGTTTAGTTCTTTTTTCATAACAGATTTAATGTTTAGTTTAGAGCTTAGAAAAAATTTGCATTGTAAGATAGGCAAGAACGCCAGGCCATGCTGCTAGTATATATATATATATATATATATATATATATTTATATTTATATATTTATATATATATGTATATCAAGTATGTGGTGCAGTTCAATTTACATTACATGAATCATTCATACAAAAAACAGATATTGAAGTTAACGATATAAATGGCGAGAATACATCTTCACAAGCAAATTTAATAAATGACATTAACCCCGAACCTGTAGATGAATGTTATGATCCCTGTTTATAAATTCCAGTTGCATAAGGTCTTTTTTTATTTTTTTACAAGCTTTCATCTGTGCATACAGACATCATCCGGTATGAAAATATATTTGTTTTTTACATCCAGGTAATAACAGGACAATGAAAGAATAGGCGTAATCCGAAATTATGTTTTTAGAAATGTGTTATTGTTAATTGTAAGAAATTTTGGAGTGTGCGGTTGCAACGATGAGGTTGAATTTTTAAATTTTAAAATTGTGAGTTTTTGTACTAATATGATAATAGGAGAATTCTATTGTACTGGTAGGTTTTTCAGTCAATGTGGCATGAACTAAATTGTTCAATAAATAGAGGAATGTCACAGTTATTCTTTCGTTGTCCTGAAAGCTTGTAAAAAAATAAAAAAAGACCTTATGCAACTGGAATTTATAAACAGGGATCATAACAATCATCTACAGGTTCAGGGTTAATGTCATTTATTAAATTTGCTTGTGAAGATGTATTCTCACCATTTATATGATTAACTTCAATATCTGTTTTTTGTATGAATGATTTATGTAATATATATATAGAGAGAGATATTATCCCTATTGGCATTAATAAAATAGTGCTCGATGTAATATAACAGACCTATTAAGTATATAATAATAAATATATATATTATCTGGTGAGGGATATATATATATATATATATATATATATATATATATATATATATATATATATATATATGTATGTATGTATTTTCATGATAATTGTTCAGATGAGCTCTTTGCTATGGTACCTAGACTTTTTGAATTTAAGTGCACTACTAGACTGGAGTTGAGATCTCATCAATTTAGAGTTGAGCTAACTAGATGTAACCGTATATTCTATGCTAATAGTTTCTTTCCTTTCACTTCTTGCATGTGGATCTCTCTTCCGGCTCTATGCTTTCCAGCCAACTTTAATCTGCAAAAAAATTTTAATGCAATGTCAATTGTTATCTACTGTCCTCCTGATTACTCTTTCCTTTTCCTATTCTTTAGTAATTTTTCTGTTTTCTAATTCTTCCACACCCTGTAACTCCTTGTGTCTTAGTGGCTTTGCTGACTTGCATGTGTTGATACCTATTAAAAAAATAAAATGTGTGTGTGTGTGTGTGTGTGTGTGCATAAAGTAAATGTAGGTAACTCTACAAAAACCCTAAAAATTCAGCATACCATGATGAAAACATACTCCAAACGTAATGAAAACAGTTTTATCATCAAAATCATTATGTTATCAGTTAGAGGAAAGATCAAAGTATTTCTTGATTATTTAATTATTCCTTTTTAGAACATTTGAAATTTTTACTAAAAAACTTGTTTTTCTTGCATCAGTGGTTGTACTAACTTTTAGCAAATTTTAGAATATTTTTTACAGTGATAGACACATTAATTTGGAAAGCTTGCAAAAATCAAATAATTGTCAGATTGTAATGAAATTTTCAGGATTTATTCACAAATTAATTAAATTATTTGGGAAATCTTTTTTTTTTAAATCTCGGTAAAACTATTTTTTTACATGTGTCTCACCCCCTTACTTAATTTTATGAAAACTTGAGAAATTCAACATGATGATTTTTAGTTAAAAGCAGAATTCTTTGAAGAATTTAAATCACTAAATTTTTTTTGCGAAATCAGACCCCATCTTACCAAAAATCTGTTCTGAATCGAAAGATAAAAAACACAATAAAACTAAAAAATTATTTAATTAGGGAAACTTTTAATTGCTTTTATGAGTATTATATATTAAAGACAATATTGTCTGAAGAAAAAAATTATTTTTGACAAAAAATGAATTTTTACAAGGTTTTTTCATTTTTTTATAATTTTAAATTGAATAATTTATAAAGTTTTAAATCTTTTAAAATTCATTTTCAATGAGATAATTCTTAGGAAATATTATTATTAAGTAAAACTATATTTTCTAATCATATATTGTAAAGCTTATTGCAATCTTGAACCTGAATATTTTTAAAAGAATTTCAATTTGTTTTTGTATGTGTGATTACGTGCAGAATTTCTGAAGTATGGATGTACAAACCAATAAATCTAACATTTAAAGTTCATGTGTTTTAAGTGTTGTCCTTCCTTATGGTGAAAAAAAAGGCTCAAACTTTAGTGTTTGCTCCACCATATATATATTATATTATGCCTCTTGATTCCTTGGGGAACATAGTGTCTCAACAAAAACTCTCCAACAGATGGTTTCCAGGCGACCCTCTTCAGCTCAACCCATGTCATGCTGGCTGACTTCACTTCCATGTCAACACTTCTGCACCCAGTCTGTTTTGGTTGACACATTTTTCGCTTCCCTTGCTCCACCATACTTAATTATAAACACATTCATCTGTCAATCAGATGTAAATAAATTGATTAACACGTCAGAAAAACAAGACTGTAGTTAAGAAATGTTTGTATACAACATTTTATGCTATAAGTAAGTAATGTTTGTTTCAAATCAGATTAATTTAAATTTGCTGATTTTCCTCAAATAATGTTTCAGAAATATATATTTTATTTTTGCAAGATTTTTAAAACTGAGAATTAATTTTTGTTTACAAATGTTTCAAAAATGTCTGTTTTGATTGAATTAATGAAAGAAAAAAATCAATTCTGATCAATATAATTTCTGTTTGAAATACACCACAGAGTATTTTGCTTAATGGAAATAGTAAATTTTAAGTTAACTTTCAATTAAAGTGAAAATGAGTCCTTCAAGAAAGCTTTTTCATTTTTAAAAATTCATTTTAAACCTAACATATACCTTTTTCATTTTTAAAAATTCATTTTAAACCTTACATATACCGAATTAGTGGAGGTACCTAATTAAATGGCACAAGTATATGTAAGTCACTCACAACAATGCAGACATGCAAATATACATTACATATGCACATACAAAATCTCATGCATTGTAACAGGCAAAGAATCAGCTCTTCTTTCATAATATAGATCATCAAAGAGTTTGTTTTTGTACTGTCGATTTCAATATTTTCCAAATCTTGCATATCTACATCATGTCAGTCTAAAATAAAATCAGAAAACAAACTTTGAAAATAACTCTGTTTTTAATTTCACATATGAATTAAACCAAACAGAATTTCCTTTTTAAATATACTAATTGATTTGAATAAGAAAAAATTTAAAAGCTCCACCTTTAAAAACAACCAGCTTAAAGCCAGGCCTACTTAACTACAACACTGAATGCTCGTAATGATTCAAAGTAGCGATCATAAATAATTTAATATTATCTACTGAACTCATAAACAAAAACATTAAATAGAAAAAACTTCCAATAGCAAATAATTGATAAACAAATTACACTAATCTTAGAAATAATAAAAACACTTATATAAATAGTGATAATGTAAAAAAAGTATTATTAAACTATTCAGCAGAAACCAATTACACAGGGACATAAAATTAATAAGAAGAATTTTTGAAAGGATATTTTTATCCAACATTATTTCTTATTACTATAAATGTTTATTTTAGTGGTTACACGTGTTTGAGTTACTATCACTGTTTTTTATTTCATTAAGCAGTGAAATTAATAACAACAGGCCTAAATTGAGAAAGTCCCAATGAATAAAAAATGTGCCTCTAACAGGAATCAAACCTGCATTCCTTTTTTTCCATAAGGGACACCATTTTCTGAGTCAAAGTGTGATTCTACCAGTTCAGCCACAGAGCAAGATTAGAATTACCTATTTAAAGAAAGTATGTTTCTCACTGGGACTTTTGCAAATTTATATCTGCTAGCTTCTTTTTTGTACCTGAAACATAAACAGCAGTAATTTTTGAAAGGATTTTTCGGATAAAAAACTGAAACTATTTAATAAAATAAAAACAGGTACAGCACCTCAAATACAGTACCCACTAAAAATAATGTTTATAGTAATAAGATAGAAACTTAATACATAGATACATATCAATTAATGACAAAAAATAAATTAAACTTAACATAGAAAAAAATAAATAAAAATCATTAACAATGGATTTTCCTTTGTCTTTAACCAATATATATATATATATATATATATATATATATATATATGTATATATATATGTGTGTGTGTGTGTGTGTGTGTGTGTGTGTGTGTGTGTGTGTGTGTGTGTGTGTGTGTGCAGGTATGCAGAAAATAGTAACAAACACGTTAGGTAAATAATCCAGAGTTCTTTAGTATTTTTGTTTTTATTTTTAAAAAGACAGTGCTCCATACAGAAGTAAAGCTTATATTATAATATTTTTAAAAAATATGATTCCTTCGCTACATAAGAGTTCTCATGTTTCAAAAGCAAGAGCCAGAAACCCTCAATATAATTATTAAAATTAAGTTGAATTAAGGTATCGAGTCCCGCTTCATCCTCAAGCAAAAATTTAGGAATAAGCTATCTTGTGGTTTGCGCGTGTTTATAAGTATGGTCCTTTTCAACATTAATTACTATGGAAACAGCCATTTTGGTTAGGTGGTCGGCTAGTTATTTCTTGATCAGTCACCTTCGGAAAGGCTATGCCAGGGTGTGGTGGTGTATCTATTCCAAAGCTAATGGCAGCGGTCACCGTCTCGTTAGTTTAAAGCGAAAATAGTTTGTGGCACGACGACAGGTCATTAAGTGTCGAGAGGATTTTGTTTTATTTTGTATTATATTATCTATCTATTAATCTCCTTATTTATTTGTTTATTCAAATAGCTGTTTCATATAAACGCATTGCACTGAACTACAATTTGTTTTTTGACGACTTCACAAAGGGTTTTTCTATTTAATGATTGGGTTAAGCTGTTAAGACTTTTATTAAACTATGGAATCTATTTATTTATCTATTTTTTATGCTAATTATTTAATGTGAAAATTTGTTGATGTCGGCAAAAGACGGTTAAATCCTGTCTATGGTTTAATAACTTTTCATTATTTAGAATCTTAATGATGTGTAGTTTTTCATGTAGGCATAAAGGGCAAGGTTCGTCCCAGGTTTTACAAGTTCTTGTTCTATTTATTATTTTCAATTTTACTTTTGGTGTTCTATTCGTTTCTTTTAAATGCCAAAAATATTGGGATAGAGATGTCTGATTTCTATTTTGAATATTGTTGAAGGAGCTCTTGTGTTGTCGCCATCTAATTTTAAATTCATTCTTCGTTGAACCAATGTATATCCTATCAGTGTTAGGACTCTCAAAGGATAAGATAGTGCGTTGGTATACCACAGATTTTGTGAGGCATTTATTTTCCAACAGGCAGTCTTTAGGGTTCCTACTATCACATAATTTTTCATTATTTTTGTCTAATTTCAATTTAGGATTTTTATTAATACTGTTTTGGCATGCATGTTTTTCCAGGATTTTATTATTATGTTTTTTCTGATTTTTTCTAGGTTTTCAGTGCAGCAATAACTTAATTTTAAGGTGTTTTTATTAAAGATCTCGCTAAGTTTGCTATTTGTAGGAAAGTGTTTTTCAATTAAAGCTAGGAACTTATGTCATAGTTTAGTACTAACCATTTGGTTGAACGGAGGGGTATACCAGATGATCTTTCTTTTCCTGTTTTTCTTACTATTGGTACTATTGTTTCTATAGCTTATGTCAGCATTTTTGTACCCGCTATTTTTCAGGGCTGTGTTATAAAAATTACTGTGTTGTCGGAAAATTTCCTTATTAGCAGAGTTCATGCTAATTCTTTTCTATATTGATGTGGGTATATGCTTAATTATAGATGGAGGGTTGTTTGACTTAGGGTGTACATACAAGGGATTAGTGTTAGGTTTTCTGTAAGGCAGGTAAATGTTCTAGACTTGTTCATTAAGTCTAGCGTTACGTCGAGGAAGTTTACCCTGTTTAATTTAGTGTTGACTATAGTTTTTAAATTTAGTTTTCCGAATTCACTATAAATTATTTTTCTAATTTTATCTGTTTTAAAATTTGTGGAGCTCCTCACTACCATGAGCACATCATCCCTGTATAGCCTGATGTCCTTAATGTCTAATTCACGGTGTGCAGTTAGATTGTACAGTATAAATAGACCGACAAGGTCGGAAGATTCTGAAGAGTCTAGAGATCCCATGGTGATGTCAAAATTGTCATTTGTATTTTTGATCCACTGATCCCCATTATGGATGAGGACAGATTTTTTTGCATTAAGAATTATGTTTGTTTCTTCCTTAGTTAAGTCAGAATATACTGTAGCAAACTTCAAAGTGGTCGTGAAGAGGTCTTTTGATATTGACTGGTACTAATCCACAATATCGAACTGAATTAGGGTGCAATCAGGCTTATTGTCGATGTTGGTAAACCAATTGATGACTTCTTTGGTGTTAATCCAGAGTGTTAATCCAAGGCATCTTTTAATTTGGCTAGTGATCCTTTCTAGGATTTTTTTGCTTATCTTTCCTATGTCGGGTTTAGTTGGGTTTATCATTCTGGTAGTGGGGTCTTCCTCAAAATCTTGTTTGTGGTCCTTAACAGTGATGTAGCATTCCTTTTCAGCCAGTTTGCCAACTCTATCACTTATTTTTAATTTTTCAGTAATCATTTTACTAGTTCTGTTGATACTGTCAACCATATTTATATTGCTATTATGGGCTTTTTTATAAGTCTTAGTTAAATTTTTTTTTAATTAATTTGTTGTAGTCGTCAACCGTCAATTTGTAGAAGTTTCTGGTTTTGTCAGACTTAACTAGTATTTTATCACTGCTATTTATGCTTTTGACTATTTGGTCTAGATGCTTTTGGAAGTTGCTTTTCTTTTTTTGAAAGGAGATGTTATTGATTATATTGAGTAGGTCCTTTTTAAATTCCTGTAGGTTTTTGTTGAATGGCGCTACTTTTTTACTTTTAAAGTCGTAAACCACATGTTCTTTCTTTGTTAAGTTATTCCCTCATAGGAAGAAGAATGCTTTCCATCTCATTCTTCTTATTAATTCCTCTGTTGGGTGACTGATCTGTAGATAAGAAATAACTGGCCAACCATCTAACCAAAATGGCTGTTTCCATAGTAATTAATGTTGAAAAGGACCATACCTATAAACATGTGCAAACCACAAGATAGCTTATTCCTAAATTTTTGCTTGAGGATGAAAAGGGACTCAATACCTTAATTCAACTTAATTTTAATAATTATATTGAGGGTTTCTGGCTCTCGCTTTTGAAACATGAGAACACTTATGTAGCGAAGGAATCATATTTTAAAAAAATATCATAATGTATTATATATATATATATATATATATATATATATATATATATATATATATTAGTCCAATATTAGTAATGATATATAACAGAAGGAAAACTATATTTTTTTTATTTTTTCAGTAAAGGTTGCTATCATCCTGACTACAGTTCATCTTTAAGGGATGCCCTTCTCCTGATGATATTCAGCAACCCAGTATTTGCTTTGATCATTGTATATGAAGAGCAACCTTTATGACAGACATTTTACATGCATTCACAGATTTCCTGTGGTACAAAACATTCCAGAGTCAAAAATTCAATCACTTGTGATTTTCATCGGTCATTGTTAACTGCTTGATTTTTTTTATTGATTTTCAAATGTAAATCATGAAAATATATTGAGAGGAATGAAAAATTTTCAAATTTTGTGCATACAATATATTATAAAGGAAATCAAACAAAAAATAATTTACTATAAAAGGTATCATATTCAGGTAAAAAGCTTTGGAAGACTTCTTCCATATCTTTTATACACATATGCTAAAATATAACCAGAAATCAAATGTGATGTGTTAACTGGACATAGTTGTACATTGCATTGCTAGGTGTCATAGTTTGACACTATCCTGAGCCAGTCTGTCACAAAGTGTGGCTTTTTTCTGGTGTTTGCAAGCATAGTTAGCTATTTTCAAAATGGCTGATAAAAAAAGAATGGAGAGTGTACACAAACATTTGTTTTCTTTTGGGAGAAAACTGCTGCTGAAACTTATGCTTCAAGAAGCTTTTAAAGAAAAAGGATTTTATAAAACACAATGTGTTATCTCAAATATGAGGAGATATCATTTGAAGAACAACCACTATCTGACTGACATTCAACAAGACAAAATGACAAAAATAGGGAAAAAGTTTACCACACAATCAATAATTGTTGCAGTACATAAAGGTTTCTTTTTAATTCTTTCACCCCAAGCAAAACAATAAAACCATTAAAAAAAAAAGACGTGGTTATTGAGTGTGAGAGAATATAACTGAGAAAACATTATTAACGAGAGAAAACAAGAAAAGAACAGGAATTAAGAAGACAGAATATAACAATTGACAATGCATTTAAATTTTTGAAGATCAAAACTGACTGGAAAGCATGAAAGCAGAAAAGAGTTTCACAAGCAAGAGAAGAAACTGTTTGCACAGTTTGGTTACAGTTACCCATTTCAACTGTAAAATGATGAGACTTTGCTGCATTCTTAAATCCATAAAGGCCAAGTACCAAAGAGGAAAGCTCATCATAACAATTATCATGAAAATATTTATAGAAAAGGTACAGGGAAGCTATGTTATGGTGGTGGGAGAGAATAGTTTGTTTTAAAGTTAATGCTAGTAAATGCTAACAGAAAATTTAAAAATTAAACCAGACATTGGATCAAGTCTACATTGAAAATTTCCAGAAATGTTTCACACTGTGGGAAAAAGAAACAAAAAACGTTGGAATAGAACTTTGAAGGAGACAAAATTTCAAATTGTAAAAACTAAAGTATTTTTTCAATAATAATTCTTGTTCTTTTTTCTTGTTCATACCTCTTCATAGACAGTTTAAAGCTATATAAGATATTGATTAAATTTACCTTTCAGATGAAACTTATTGATGAAAGAAAGTTCTATTTGAAATTACATGAAAATTTCAGTCCTTTCCCCCTACACATGAACTGCTGAAATTATATATGTAAAATTAGGAAATCAGCCAACTACACTACCTTGGTTTCAACCTTTCGGTATCTTCAGGCAATTTCGGTCAATTGATTTCCTAATGCTTTATTTTTTAAAAATAAAAATTTATGAATATTTTTTTTAAAATAAATAAATGAATAAGCACACAACGTGAGCTGTGGTAGAAGGGGAGGAGGAGGAGTGTGAGGAGAAAAATCAAATTTCCAATACACTTGCTTTTTCCCCTCCTCCTCACCTTCTATCACACCTTACATTGTGCAATTATTCATTTATTTATTTAAAAAAAAATAGCTTTTTTAAAAAATAAAGTGTTAGGAAATCAATTGACTAAAAACACCTGAAGATACCGAAAAGCTGAAATCAAGGTAGTGGAATTGACTGATTTGCTAATTTTCTATACTTAAAAGCTCTCCATGTTTATCTTGTTATATGTGTTTGAGCAGTTTTTTAATACTACTCTTTCTTGGTCTAATTCAGCTCTGACCATTAACTTCTTTATTATATATATATATATATATATATATATATATATATATATATATATATATACACACACACACACACACACACACACACACACACAGGGATAACAAGTCAGCAGCCTAATGATGAAAAAAAGCAAAAAAAAATTTCTCAACGACTACCTTTTTGTCAATGCACTTAATTGCAGATTTTCATACATAATTTTATGCTGAAATTTCCATTATATAATATTAACCCTTGTTATAACATTGTTGCCTGGCTGTGCTGGCTCATTTTGGAAAAAAATTCATGTTTGCTGAGCATTTAGATGATAATTTCTCAATGTTAACATATTGTAGGTTTTATCCAATAATTGAAGTACACAGACTTAGCTAAATGACACAATATAATAAAAATATGTAAAAAAAATAGGTTGTATTGTATGCTACTATATGTCTATGCTGGTTTGGAAATAGCATTAAGTACTATTTTCTTTATAGCACCAATGCTAGGGACAGACATTTAACAGTCTGTCTGTCTGTCTGTCTGTCTGTCTGTCTCTCTCTCTCTCTCTCACACACACACACACACACACACATACACACATACACACACACACACACACACACACACAAGAGTCAATTTGGTAAAGAAATTGATAAATTTGATAACAGGCAGTTTGGTGAAGATATATCAGCACATCCACAGCAGTGGAAGTGTTAATCACATTTCAGCTCAAAATTCTGCTAATAACTCTGTGTTGGGCTTATTGATGTTTTCATGTGTGTGTATATGTATACATATAAATTATTTATTCCCTATTTTATGTATATGTATACCTATAAATTATTTATTTTCTATTTTAATAATTCTGTCAAAATTGATCCTTTTATGTATTATAATTATCATTATTCAGTGCTCTGTATTGATCTTTGACTTGGGTTCAAGACAATATTTGACAAGTATGTTTCAGACTTTGGAGATTTCCTGAAGTTTCTAATAAAGCTATGGATATGTTTATCATATTTTCAAACTTGTAATGTTAAGTAACAGGTAAATTAATTGAAGTGATAATTACAATTACAGCATAATTCTATAATTATCTATATATATAAGATTCAATGGTATTATATTTAGTCTTTGATTAACAAAAAATTGTGATGAAAATGTAGTGAAAGAGATAATCAGTTACTCCCCCAAAAAGTTTGTTTTGTGTGCGATCTGCCGAAGAAAAATTACCAAAAAGTAGTTAGCAAAAATCTACTTCAATGACTAGAATCTATGCTAATGTTCTTCCCTCCCCTGAATGGTGTGACCAATCAGAAAATTCTCTCGGTGAACAGAAGCCGTTGTTTTTTGTTTATAAAAGAAGATTTTTTTAGCTTGGGAGGAACACGCGTTTTTGCTGGTGAGTTATGGCTTCACTACTCAAGAGACAGACATTTTGACCGTAGACTGACTGCTCTTTATCACTCGACTATTTTTGTTGGAATTTACCCTTTTGCTTTTGAATTTCATTTTGGTTAAGTTTGTTTAGTTTATGATTACCTTCTTACGACTGTTTTGAAAAAGTTTTTTGATTTTTTTCTTCTCTCCATTTTCATTCCCCCCACTTTAATTTTTGCTCTTTTTCTTTTTATTCTAGTTTTCCTTTTTGATTTTCTTTTTTTTAACTTCTCTTTTAAATCTATCTTCGTTTTCTTTCTTTTGTAACCCCTGTCTGTGTTTCGTTTTATTTTTGACTAATTTTAATTTCTTTATCTATTTAATTGTTTCTTTCTTTCCTTTAAGTTTTACGTATTTTTGTTTTTAATTGTTTTCTGTACTAATTTTGTTTCTAATCGTTATATTGTCTAATTTATCTGTTTATTTTCTTTTGTTTATTGGTTCTACTCACTTTTCTTAGTGTCAGCCATTTTGAATTTTTTGTAACTAGCTTTGGCTATTATCGAAGTTTTGTATTTTCTTTGTTTTCCTATTTCATTGTCTAGCTTTTTCGTTTCATTGTTAATTTTTCCTTTTCGTGTTTTTCTTTTTTATTGTTTCACCTTTTGGTGATATTTGTCCTTTTTTTTGTAACTAGCTTTGGCTATTGTCGAAGTTTCGTATTTTCTTTGTTTTCCTTTTTCGTTTTATTGTCTTATTTTCCTTTTCGTGTTTTTCTTTTTATTGTTTCGCCTTTAGGCGATATTTGTCCTTTATTTTTTTAACTATCCCCCCCTTTTTCACCCCTCCCATTCTCTTTGAAAAATGGATAAGAAGGAAAAAAAAGTACCTTCCTTTTTAATTTTGAAAAAAACCCAAAATGTCTTCTTTCAGGAGATCAGTAAGGAAGCACTTGTTTAATCCAAAGAAAGACCCTCCTGACAAGGATAATAATGAAGAATATCCCACCCTACCCACAGTTACTACAAACAAACAAATTGTTGAAGTCCTTAAGAAAGCCTCCAAAACTACGGAGGCCGAAAATTACAAGAAATTAGATGAGACTAATGACAACTCAACTGCTAATGCAGAGGCCGGGGAATCACCCTCTTGTTGGAAGTCCCCTCCTAAATGCATCATCGATATTGCAGAGTCCTTGGAGTGTGCCAAGAGTTACGCACACCTTGTGGTGAAAGGTGGGCTCTTGGAGGATCCAATTGAACTGAAGAAGATTGAGAAAAGAATAGTGTCAGTTTTTGTCATCGACAAGCGTTCGCGCAAAATTTGTCGCTCGACTAAAGACACAGTGTTAAAATCACTGGAGTCCCTGGGGTTTAAGCCACTCTGAATTGTTAAGGGCAAGGGCTTTTTCATGTGGGACATGCTGCTGTCCACTACCGAAGACTGTATAAGAGCCACAAATAGTGATCTAATAACAAAAGATTTTATCCTTCGTACAGAGTACAACGGCCGGCGAATGACCCGTAGCAGTATACGAGGTCCCTCCTCAGGTTATCGGGGAAAACCTGGCGGCTTTGTTGGCCCAGTATGGCGAGATTCTGGGTGCTTCTTGTGATAGCCTGCCTGGGGGATGGAGCTTCGATATTATGCTCGATCATAAAGCCTTCGGCTCCATCCCCAACTGTCTTGACGTTGGTGACCTGAAGCTGCCGGTCATTGTGACCAGCTGTAAACCAGTTTGTTGTAAGTGCGAAAAGCCTGGTCAACTTTCCTCTTCTGTCCAGAGAAGAAGGCCTCTGGAAGTCAGGTCCCAATCAGCCAAACACTCTCTCTGACCGAGTCTTTAAAAACCGTCACGCCTGTAATGGGCATGCCGGCTACCGGGACTGGAGTGGTTGTACCCCCGGTTAGGTCATCATCTAAGACCCCATTCCCCGAAGAGCCTTCTTCCACTGTAAGTGTGGCTGAAAAGAGGGAAGTGGGGGAATGGCAGGTAGTTGGCAGGGTCAGAGGGAAGCGTCAGACAGCGGGTCCTCAGTCACCGGAAGCCCCTAGGACTAAAGGCACGTACAGCCCCACTCCCTCTGACAACAGTAAGGGCGACGCCCCGGCCTCCATTCCGACCATACGGGAGTTACAAAAGAAATATGATCCCGGTTTCGAGAAAACTGAAAAAATAAAGGAACTAAAAAACAATTTGGACCAACAACGAAAAGGAAAACCCTCTCCATCCAAGAACTCCTTTCCTCCAAAAAGCACTACACAGTCTCCTCGGCCCTCTACATCCCGTCAACCAAAGTCCCCCTCTACAAAGAAATCCACTCCCTCCACATCCTCCGACCCACCACCTTCTCCCCGTCCCTCAACATCTCTTTGTAGAGAGAAGTCATCACCTGCCTCTCCTTCCACTTCTTCTGCCCAGTCCCAAATCCCTCTCAGTAGAGAACCAAATACACCCCGCAATACCCCCAGCCCTTCTCCTATTAAACTTCCTGAAATGTCCCCTCCAGTTAATAAAAGGCTCAGAAGCCCCACTCAAGATTCCACAGATAAAAAGAAAAAACCCAAGCACATTTATAATCCAGGTACTGATGTGTGTAAAATTCCCCCTTTACAAGTGGAGAAAGCCAGAGACTATGGCAACATAATCAAAAACCTAAAATACCTACTATCTATCAAACAGTTTGGGGATAAAGACATCGATGATCCAAATAACTTTCCAAACGCCCAAAGAGTTTTAACAGTCATAAGATCTGAAACTGGGGTGAAACAGATTTGGTCCATGTTGGACGAAGCAATTTCTTCGTTCAAAATGAACCCGCCCATTGCTATCGTACAAAACGATAAATTGAGAAAAATGAAACAATTTTGTGCAGGGAGGGTCCCGGTTTTTGTTCACCCTCGCTTTATAGAGCACTAAAACTGACTTTCCCCTGGGATATCGGCGGGATCTCCCAAGACGGTACCATCAAGACTGAGATGGGCCATGGGTCTATGGGGGATGCTGTCGGTATCCTTACCCCGGCTATGTCCAATTCAGGAAAGCAACCCTAATCGGTCTTCACTATGGCTCTCTGGTTAGCAAGTTTAAATATGCGGGGCCTGAGGTCCGAGTGTCGCAGGGCGAGGCTCTCTCGTAACCTTCAGCACCTCGGGGTGAATGTTTGTTGCGTGCAAGAGACACGGTTTTCTTCTCATGACCGTGGGGACATACTGTCTAGGGGGTTCTCCCTTTATTGAGCATGTTTTGATGGTCGTTCGAGGGGTGTCTCTTGGCTAGTGAGCAGGTCTTTGAAATCTGCATGTACTCTTGTCTTCGCAGATCCGGCGGGCAGGCTTTGCGTGATGGATGTTACCATAAAGGATAAGGCTTTACGGCTCATTGGGGTTTATGCGCCCAATAACCATTCCGAGCGGCCTGCTTTGTTTCGGCAGATCGGGCCTTTTTTGACAACATCTCGTCTGGTAGGTTTAAAGGGGGATTGCAACGCCGTCCTTGACCCCGATATAGATCGTATAGGGCAAAATTCGGGTACTAACAATCCTGATGTGAAACCATTTCGGGACTTTATCAGCGAGTTTGATCTTGTCGATAAGTACCGGAATGAGCACCCTCGGGAGGTAGCATGGACTTGGACAAATAGTGGCAACTCGTCTCCTGGGACGCTTGCGAGCTACCTCGACCGAGTTTTAGGTAGGAGAGTCGATATAGGGCTCTTAGGGTGTCCAAGCTTCCATAATAGGCTTGTCCGGGTCCGTGTAAACTTAGATAAGCCTAAGGTTAGGTTGGCTGGGTACTGGAAATTAAACTGCTCACTTTTTGGTGAGCAGGTTTTCCGGGACCAGCTGCTACTAATGATAGAGGGAATTGACGGGGCGGTTTTAGGGAACGCCTGGTGGGATAAATTAAAATCCAAAATTAGAACCTTTGGTGCCGATTTTAGTCGTCGACTCAATCTAGATAGATTAGCGGCGCAACGGGTTTAGAAGAAAAAGTTGATCGGGCAGTGAAATCCTGTAATAGTGGGGAAATAGCCTTAGCTAAGGTAGTGTTGGCCTCTTTGCTTATCAAGAAAAATCAAGCTCTGGTAGTTAGGGCTAGGTTAGAAAGAATGTCCTCTGAGGCGACGAATATGGCTGCTGAATTGCGTGCAGAGGAAAATCGGAGCGCTGCTCGGCAACATCGCCTGCGTCACATTGCCGGATAACAAACGCGGGCATATGTGAGGCCTTTCGAGATTACTTTCAGGATCTTTTCACCAGGGATCCCGGTCTGAGCCCTGCTCGGTTCGACGCCTATTTGGCCGACTTTCCTTGTCTCGGGGCAGCTGAAGCGGCTGGGTGCGAGGGTCCCATCACAGAGTCGGAAATCTGGGAAGCGCTGAAACAGGTTGGCCTGGATAAATCTCCGGGACTAGATGGTCTTCCCTACGAAGTTTACTTGAGGCAGTCGCCCGTTTTTGTTCCTTTGCTGGAACTGATCTTCAATAACTGGATGAAGCAGGGGTCATACCCCAACGCTTCACCAGGGGTGTGATCAAGTTGCTGCGTAAGGACAAGAACGGTGAGGATGGGTTAAATAACTGTCGCCCTTTGACTATGTTAAACACAGAGTTAAATATTTTGGCGAAGATCTTAGCCAACCGTTTGCAGCTTGTCTTGTCTAATCTGATTGGCTCCGAACAGACTTGTGCTGTGGAGGGCAGGACTATTCAGGATAACCTGCATATGGTACGCTTGATCTTAGAACAAGTCGACAGTGAAGCCGCGCTGATCAATTTAGATCAGTCCAAGGCCTTCGATAGGGTTGACCATCAGTTTCTGGAGGCTGTCCTTTCGTCGGCCGGTTTCGGAGTCGACTTTCGCTCCTGGGTCCGACTTTTGTATGCGACCCCCGGTGCGCTGGTGGAAGTGAATGGGGCAAGATCGAAGCCTTTCGTATTGTCTTGCTCCATTCGTCAAGGTTGTCCGCTTTCGCCTTTGCTTTTGGTTCTTGCGTTGGAACTGTTTCTTCGCAAGTTAAAGGCGAATCCGGTCCTGTGCGGAATTTCCTTGCCTGGGGCTACCACCTCAGCCAGGTATTCTGCCTATGCTGACGACGTTTCGGTTCTTGTGTCAGGCAGAGCCGAAATTGACGAAGTCAGCAAAGAGATCAGTGGGTATGAGATGGTGACAGGGGCCAAGATCAACCGCGATAAGTCTGTTGGCTTGCGGTTGAGTGCGTGGAAGGGAGTTTCTCTTCCCGGACCTTTCCTCTGGACGGATGGGCCGATCAAGATACTCGGCATCTGGTTCGGTCCTGATCTTCAGTTGGAAATGAATTGGTCGGAGGTACAAGGGAAGGCTGTGATCGCGGTTAATCTGTGGTCTCGGAGGAGGCTTTCCTTGAAGGGGGTGCGGAAGTATGTGTTTCACACATCTAGCTGATTCTCCTTTACCGACTCTCTGTACTTCCACTCCCGTCTACCAGACTAATATTATTAGTAAGGCTCTTGTTCTCTTTCTTGTGGAGAGACAAAGCCGCTATGGTATCTCGCGAGATCTGTTGCCTTCATCCCTCGGAGGGTGGTCTGTGTATGCCTAGCATTGAGATTCGTCAATATATGCTTCGCATCAACTTTCTAGACCGAATGTGTCGCGGATCGGATGAGGATGGAGCCTTCTGGAAGGAAGACGTCCGTAAACATTTCCCATCCCTGAGAAGTGTGCACTCGTGCCGGGAGGAGGCCGGCCGTACACCCCGAGTCTAATGCTCCTTCTACCGCGAATGTCGTCATGCTCTGAAACGCCTCTCACGGGCGTCGGATAGCCTCTCCAACGTCCAGGCGTTGTCTCGTAGGGCATTGTATCAAGTGTTAGTCAGGGGGGTCGTTCAGGATGATCTGATTAACGAGCTCGGTCTTACGAAGCAGGAGGCTCGCTCGATATGGGCTTGGGCGCCTGGGTTGAAATGCCTCAATAATGATGAGGCATCACTCACCTGGCTGGTGATTCGTGGGGCCCTCTGGGTCGCCAAGAGACTTTGTTCAGCAGGCTTGGAGAAATATCCAAACTGCCGTCGCTGTACTGGAGAGGTCGAGACCATTGGTCACGCCTTCTTTCATTGCAGGGCGGTATAGCCGTTGTGCAAGTTTGTTGAAGGCCTCATGGTTCGCATGCTGCAGGGAAAGTTCTTTGTCCTTGAGGCCAGTTCTGTTTGTAGCATTGTGGTGCCACAGATGACGAAGGCTGAACATTATGTGTTCTGTTGCTTACTAGGTGTTATGAGAGTCGTGATTTGGACGACGCGTCAGAAGGAATTCTATGAGGGCGTGAAGTTCACTTCTTCCCAACTGATCTTGTTCTTTAAGCATCAGCTTAAAGTCAAGATTAGGACGGAAAGGCGGCGGCTCACCTCATCAGAATTTGGCAAAAGGTGGGTGAATCTTGCGTGTATGTGTCGAGTAAAAGGGGCTGACCTGGAGTGGCATTTTGATGCCGTTTAGACATCAGGATATTGTTTTCCTGGGTTGAACTTGGGCAACCCATCTCTGGATTTAGGCTAGATTAGGTTTTTGGTTTTTAATTCTTTAGTTTTTCTTTTCTATTTCTGTAAATTTAGCTAGGGTGTGTTTGCTCATTGCCCCCCCCCCCCTTTTTTCTGTCCCCTTTTCTTTTCCTTTAGTTTAATTCCCCACCCTCTCCCTCATTAGGTGGTCAGTGATTTCAGTTCTCTGGTGGGTGCGGGGCGCCTTTCTTTTCGCGGGTGTGTTTTTTCGTATTTGTTGTTGTGTCTGAATCAGTGCGTGTGTGTGTGTGAGTGCTTGGGATGGATGAATGTTTTCTATATTTTTGAAGTCCCGTATGGATTTCGTCCAGTTAACTGATTTTACTGTCACATTTAGGATTTGTGGGTTTTTTTATTACTAACTTGATTTTGTTTATAATGAATGGACGGAGGTCAGGAGGGGCAAGGCATCAAAAAACACGTCCTCTCCGAAAACCCAGGGACCACCACCACAGGAAAAACGAAACGAGGGGGTGAAACGGCAGCAGCAGCAGCAACCAAAACCCCAGCTGCAACAACAAAAACAACCATAGCAGCAATCACCACCACCACAACAACAACAGAAATCACTACCAAAATCCCCAATGAAGGACAAGAATGAAAACAAGAAGAAAAAAAGCGACGAGCAGAGAAGCAACAGCAGCAACACTCCGACTCTGAAATGGAGGTGGAGGATATGCCTCCACCACGTACTGCCTCTTTGAAGAGGACTAGGGAGGAGGAAGAGGACATAGATCCAGTGGAAAAACGTGCCGGTCAGAGTAGGGCGGAGAGGCACTGTCAAAATCAGGTTCCTTTCCGTCCCTACTTGGCCAACCCAGGAATTAACAGCCCAAACAAGGCGTCACTCTGCTTCCCCTGTCCGTGCTTCTTCCCACTCTCCCTCAAATTCCTCACTCAGCTCCATCTCCACCCCAGCCCCTCATACATCTACTTCTTCCCCTCCCCACCCAGCAAGGGAGAAGAAGAAAAAGAAAAGGTTCCCGGGACGCGAAGCCATTTGCAGGGTTGACCGGGAAGAGGTCAAGAAGAACATGTCCAAACACAAACGGCAAGTCTGTGGAGGACCCCCGGAATTTTCCTCACGCCCCTGGAGTGATTACCTTAGTGAGGGATACCGGGGGCTAACTCAAAGTTTCGACCCACCTTTTTGAGGCCAAGGAGGCCTATGAACATTTAAGAATCTTTGAACAGCAGAATCCTAATCTTAAAAAGTTAAGACATTTTTGCTCTGGGAGGGTCCCTGTATTGCCCCATCCCTCTCTATATAGGGCTATCAAACTAACATACCCCACGGACGTCGGCGGTATTGTCTTGAACGGTCGAGTTGGGCACAGGGAGTCTGGGACAATCAGTCGGGGTCCTGACATCTGCAGATTTCCGCCCGGTATGTGAGTAGGTTTTTAGCTCTTATTCTTTTTATTTTTTTCAGATGTCTATCAAGATAGCTACTCTGAATGTGAAGGGCCTGAGGGATCGGGGTAAGGTGGCCCGCCTGCTCCGGGATCTCTTGTCCTTTGGTGTGGATGTCGCTGTCTAACGACTTTGTCGTCTATTCAGCATATGGGGACCGGGTTGCCAGATGAGTTTATTTGCTGGTGAAGCGGACTCTAGATGCGAAGGTGGACCTTGTGCATACCGATGCCGAGGGCCGGTTGATCGTGACCTATATTGCCGTGAAAAGTGGTTCGTTTCGGGTCGTTGCGGTTTATGGGCACAACGACCGGGAGGAGTGAGTTTTGTTTTTTCGGTGATTGGGGCCGTTCCTAGTGGACCCAACGCGCTTAGTTCTAATCGGGGACTGGAATGCCATCCTGGACCCCAAGTTATATCGGGGCGGGGTGCTAGCGGGAGAAGGGGCGATCGTAGCTTGGTTGATCTGATCGACGATTTTGGTCTCGTCGATAGATACCGGGTCGATCACCCCGGGGGGGGAATGTGGACGTGAGCTCTTAGCTGGCCTTGTGACAAGGTAGTTAGCTACCTTGACAGAACGTTAGTTAGAGGAGCCGATGTAGACTTGATAGATTGTCCCACGTTCCACTGGGTAGGCTATACGGACCACAAAATCGTTTGTGCCCGGTTGGCGTTAGACCATAGGCCTAGAATGACTGGTTACTGGAAGTTCAATCTGTCTCTACTGGACAGGCGGGACTTCCAGGTGCAGAGAACTAGCTTAGTGCAGCGGGAGCTAGGGGGTATCAGGAATAAGTGGTGGGATCGTCTTAAGTGTAGGATTAGGTCTTTCGCCACAGATTTCAGCAAACGGATCGCCCTAGATAGAGCTGAAAAGGGGAAGACGCTTAGAGCTAGTCTTTCCCGGGCGGTGGCTGGGGGGAATCTCCTAGAGATAGCTAGGGAGGCCGTGGAGCGTTCGAATAGCGAGCGCCACATGGGCCAGGTAAATAGACATAGGTTAAGCAAGATGTCTTCCGAAGCTGTGAACATGGGCGCAGATCTGCGCAAGGAGGAGTTTCGTCGAGGTTCCGATCGTTGCATTCGTCAAGTCGATACCGAGGCGTTTCGGCGGCATTTCGAGAGCCGGTTTACCAAGGAGCCTGGTCTTCGTGAGGACGAGTTTCGCAGCTATTTGGCTGACTTTCCTCGGCTTTCGCCGACTTAAGCGGCTAGCTGCGAGGGAGAGATCACGGAAGGCGAGGTCTACGCGGCATTGAAGAGGGTCGGCAGAGGCAAGTCGCCCGGTCTGGATGGTTTGCGCTATGAATTGTACTTGAGGCTGTTGCACATCTTTGTCCCGATTTTGACTGTGGTATTCAACAACTGGTTCCGGCAGGGGTCCTTCCCTGACCGGTTTTCCAGAGGTGTGATCACGCTGTTGAAAAAGGGCAAGGATGTTGTGGGAAAACTAGATGACTACAGGCCTATAACTCTGCTAAACAGAGTTAAAGATTTTGGCCAAGATCCTGCAGGAGTGTTTGCAGTCAGTTGCCGAGTCTCTGTTGGGTCTGGAGCAGACTTGTTTTGTGAGGGGCCGAACAATTCAGAGCAACCTGCATCTGATCCGCACAATCATAGAGGGTGTAAAAGACGACGATGGGGCCGCGCTGATCAATTTGGATCAGTCCAAGACATTTGATAGGGTTGGCCATCGCTACCTTGCTACTGTCCTGCAACTGCCGGATTCACACCCAACTTCTGCCGCTGGATTAGCCTCCTGTATCGCTCCCCCAGTGCTGTGGTATAGGTGAACGGGAAGCTGTCGAGCGCTTTTGCTCTGTCTAGGTCGGTTCGTCAGGGTTGTTCACTGTCACCTCTACTTTATGATTTGGTGTTGGAGCCTCTCTTTCGCCGGCTGAGGGACAAGGCGTGCAGTCGGGCCCTACGCGGCATCGCCGTTCCTGGAGGGGCTCGAGCCAGAGTTTCTGCGTACGCCGATGACATATCTGCTTTAGTGTCGCCCCGGGCGACATCGAAGCGGTACAGAAGGCGCCTGACCAGTACGAGAAAGTGACATGAGCCAAGATTAACTGCGACTGTCCGCATTCTTGGAGTGTGGTTTGGACCCGACCTCCAGCTGGAGAAAAATTGGTCTGAAGTACGTGCAAATGTCGACGCTGCCGGTCGGACTTGGCGTCGACGGAGGTTGTCCATGAAGGTCAGGGCGGAGGTGTGTGCTACATGCATTTTCCCCCTTGTTCTTTATCGATTGTTCGTATTTCCTCTCTGTGATGACCATCGGAAGGCGCTCGCTATCCTCCATTTTATGGAGGGGAGGCGGAAATCAGGTCGACAGACGAGTCTGTGTACAACGTCCGTGTCATGGGGGGCTGGGAATGACACACTTAGAGAGCCACATACGTGCCTCGAGGTTGGCTTTCCTACGACGCGAGTTGACAGGAGGAGATCCGATTATGGCGAGGACTGTTACGGACGCGTTCCCTTTCCTTACTATCAGTCCTCCCATCTCGTGGGTTGAGCGCCGTCGTAAGCCCCGGGATCAATTGGATTTCCTTCGGAAGTGTCAGTCGGCCTTGTTGGCTGTTCCTCGGTCCAGTGACCTTTCACAGCCTAGGAAGGTCTTCTATCGTCTTTTAGTTGAGGGGGCCGCGAAGGATTCCCTACGTGATACGCTCAGCTTGTCGGAGGATGAGTTTCGCTCTTACTGGTATTGGGCGCCAGCGGCGGATTACCTCAGTAACCCTGAGTTTTCGTTTACCTGGCAATTGGCTCGGAATCGGCTGCCTCTCAATGACAAGGTTTTCATATGGGGCTTGGCGGATTTAGAGAAAACGGCTTCGCATGCCTTCTACCATTGCCCCCGGGCCCGCCCTTTATGGTACTTTGTCGGCGAGCTGACGGCTCGTCTCGCTCCTGAAAAGCTCGTGCTCATTGATCGCAGATACGCGTGTGACAATGTGTCGCCCCCGTTTTCCGGGGTGAAACGAATGGTGTTTCTGACCCTGCTAGCTACGGCCCGAATGGTGATTTGGACGACACGACAGGAGGAAGTCTTGCAAGGCATCTGTCTTTCCCATCAGGATCTGATCCGATTCTTTGAGCATCAGTTCAAGATGAGGATTAGAACTCATAGAAAACGCCTTCATTCGACAGTCTTCAGCGAAAGGTGGGTGACTGAGGCGAGCTTGGTTCGTTTGAACGTGGCTAGCCTTGATTTTCTCTTCTAGGTCAACCTATGCCACATCGGGGTGGTTTCCTGTGGAGCCCTCCCCTTGGTTAGGTTAGACAAGCTTTTGTGTACCTAGTTAATGTGAGTAAGTGTTGTTCCTGGCCTGTGCCCGGCTACCTCTTTTGTTAAGATCCAAGTCGAGATTCCCAACCTCCCCAGTTTGTTGGCCCCACTTTTCATCTCGACTGGGTCAGCTTTCAAATTTCCCATGTCCGTTTATATTTCCTCCTTTCCCACTCCCTTAGCGAGAGAGCTGCTTGATTTTGTCCCATGGGCAGAATACAGTGGCTCTCTGTTTTGAGGGGTGGACGGGCCCTACTAACATCTGTTATGTTTAATTTGAATTATGTTAATATTTTAGTTGATTATTAGGTTCATCTCCCTTACCTCTCATTTTTTCACCATAGAATTTTCAGTATTTATATTATCATCAATTTTTTATGGCATGGGGCGCGATTTGTAGGTCCCACTTGTGAGAATGCGATATTTTGGTGGATGGAGGATTGAATGTTGACGGACGAGTTCTTTTGGTGAATGTGGAAATTGTAATGTATGAAAGGGTCGTGAATCTGATTAGCTAGGTATAAGATAGTTAGTGATGACCATCCTCTACCCCCCCCCCTTTTCCGGCCTTGTGCCACAATTTTGTATTTTTACAAAATAAATTTCAACACGCGTTTTTGCTGGTGAGAAGTGAAGGTTGGACATGTGACCCCATTTTGTCGTTTCTACGTTGTTTGTTGGACTGTTACGTCGGACTATCGTTTAACTGATTTGGCTACAAGTGTTGCGGTCGAGAGACGAAAGAAATCTATTGCAGACGTTTTTTGCTACTTTAAGTTTAATCATCTTTAATACTACTACAGAAAACCAATTTATTGTAGAAATTGTTTTACTCTCAAGAAATTAGTTGTTTTTGTTTCTTGGTAATATTTCTTGTCATATACAGAGACATTGTATGCATAAATGGAATGCACAATTGCATACATTCAAAATAAATATAGCCTTTTTGGAAATAATTAAAGAATTAACTTTACTATATGTATTCTTTATGGTCTCTATTCATGTTCAGTAATAAAAAGTTGGTATTAAAAATATACATTTGGAAAACTATATTCACTTCAAACTGAAATTCATTGAACACCTTTAATAACACTTAAGAATACTCCTGGATATTGTTATCATTTCAATTATTTCATTAAAGAAAGACATAAGTCAAAAAAGTTTGGAATCAAGAAATTTGCAATTTTTTGAGATAAACAAGAAAAGGAATTGAACTGCCCAACCTGGAAATTATTGGAACACTAATGGAGGATGGGAATTATTCTTGGCATTCTGAAAGTAGATACAAAATTATGCAAAAAGTTAGCAAAGAAATAGTGAAGAATTAGACAAATATTAAAACCCCAATTCACAGCTAAAATATGCATATGCTTGATATTGGAATATTAATCACTGGAAATTATTTGAATGATTAAAAAGTGTTTTGGGGGTGAACCAAAATGAGATAAAATTTTGATACTAGTATTTCAAACTTTCCATTGAAAGTAATAAATCTTAAATGTATGCAGACTGCAACAAAAGGAAAATGATGATCGACAGTGTGAGAATGAAAAAAATTGCCTCTTCCATGGACTGTCTGGAAAAATTAGCCAGTCATTATGACTATCTGAACTACCATTATTCTCATCATTTTTTTGAGAAAAACATCACATCATCCAGATCTGTCATCCTCCTCTATAATCCAAACTTCTGGATTTCTGAAAGCTAAAAACACCATTAAAAGGGAGACAATTCAGAAGAACACAATGCAACTGCTGGTGGTGATAGTTCCTAAGAGGACATTGTGAACTGTTTTTAAATGTGGATAGAATGCTGATATAAGTGTATCAGATCTCAAGAGGAGTATATTTTTGTCATTAATATTTGGATAGCTACATACTTTCAGCACATTATCCTCTATATGCTAGTATCAAGTACTTTTATGGTTTGAAGCTTAAGAATTTTGTTTTGGCAAATTGAACAAACAAGTTCATCTTTATGTCATATTCAACAAGAATATATCCATAAACTGAAGAAATACACAACTGCTACAGAAATGTTTTACATATGAAAATTAAAATCATATTATTACTTGAATTATTCTTCATATTTCTATATTTTGATTTTGAAATTATTTAAGTAATTACAATTGCCTTAATCAAGCAAAAATGTTGTTCTAAATTACAATCAAAATAATTAAAATTCCTATTCAGCTTGAATCTGATGCGGTGAGAAGATTAATAGATGATGACACAGCAATTTTACACAATGAATCATAACAATAATATAATTGTTTTGGGTTTTGTACTGTCCTAGATTAAGTGCAGAGATTTAATATTTTGCAATAAGCAGTTAAAACATTATAAAAATCATCACCTCAATCTATAGTTATAAAATTATCATATAATTTCCATAATTATATAAAGCCTGTCTGAAGTTATTATGCAAATCATATAAATTTCAATAACTCCAAAAGGCCTGAACCAATCTTTGTCTAATTTAAACTTGTCTATTTCCATCCTTGGTAAAATGTTTAATTTTTAGCCATATGGCTATTTTTTGAGATATTTACAAAAATGGACTGTTTGAAGTTATTATGTAAATTAAAACAATTAGTTTAAAGCCTTTGAAACCTAATAAATACTATTTTTTACCTTTTCCCCAGTATATATGTGTATATATATATATATATATATATATATATATACTGGGGAAAAGGTAATATATATATATATATATATATATATATATATATATATATATATATATATATATATATATATATATATATATATATATAATTTTTAAAAATTTGTCTCCTTGAAAAGAATGTAAATGAAAACAGTTAATAGAGAAACAACCACTATTAACCAGCACTCAGATCTTTGAACAGTGAATCAAGAAAGACAAAAGGTGCAGAATACTTTGGAAATTGGGATTTGTCAAAATATTTCTGATATAACTTCTGCTCAGTAAAGCAAATGTTTAAAAGCATCAAAATTGGGCCAAGAAATCCATGAAAACTGACTTGTCTAAAGTAATTTTCACAGATGTTTCACAAGTGATGCTGGATGGGCCAAAGGTTGGATTATATTTGATACAGAGGTGCCTGTGGCTAACAGAATGCAGCATGGACATGGTGATGTGATTGATATGGGCTGGAATTGTCAGCCAAACCATTTCTGGGGCACTCAAATTTGATAAAGAAATGAAAATGAACAATGCTAACAACTGCAATGGAAAAGATTTTCTTTGAACTTCAGTTTCAAAGTGAAGTGCATATTTATGAATAACAATGCTCCTTCTCATGTATATATGGTTTCCCATGATTTTTCTTGAGTATAAAAGTTTTACAGGAGAAAAGATATTGGAATGGCCACCATCAAGTTCCAGTCTGAATCCAATAGAAAAGCTATGGTCAATTGTGAAGATGAAATTATATGAAGATGACAAACAATAAGATAACAATGCTGACCTCTGGGAAACAATTAAAACCACAATGTTAGGAACTGACCCTGTCAAGAACTTAAAAAAGTGATTATGAAGAAGGGTTACTACATTAACATGTAAACGTTCTAATGACTTATCATATATGTTTGTTATTTGTTTTATTATAGGTGTTCATCAATTGTAAATGATTTTATTAGCCTGTTATTGGAGAAAAAAGTGATTCTCTGGTTATATAATAACTTCAGTAAAACATGAAATGACTTTAAAATTCTCAGGTTTTGTTTTGATATCTGAAATGATCATTTAAAACTTCAGCCAAATTATTTCAAAGTAAATTCGAGTTTTTTAAGTTTATGTGATTTTGCATAATAGCTTCACACAGGCTGTAGGAATGTCTTTTTTGCGTGTAACAATCTTGTTACTGGATATACTTTGTGCATTTTTGATTCTATATTCACTCAGATCATGATTGAAAATGAAAAACAAAATGTGGACATATAAGTAGATATCTCCACAAATAAGAAGGTACACATTTATCACAGAATAAAAACTAATAATAATTATTACTTTGTGTACAAAATGCACACAGCTAAACTTTTGACCATATTTGCATATGATTAAGCCCACCCACTCCCTGAGAAAACTGATCATAATTCACTCAGAATGAAATATTTCAAAACATTGACTGTATATGTTGTACAAGAAGAAATGTTTTTACCATTAACAGAGAACATTACACTTATTACAACAAAATTTTCTCAAATCCTTAAAATGTTTTTGTGTATAACTATATATTGTCAAAAGTTATCACATGTAGAGCAAAAACATCCAAAGGTGTGCAATCACTAAATTGCAGATGTGTGGGTGATGTTACCAGGGAAGGAAATAGAATGAGGCTATTACACTTACTTTGTACTGATACACTTAAAAGGCATGAATCCATCTATTTTTCCAACTAAGAATACATAAGGCAGATTGAGTATTCTAGAATTGGTAGTGTAACTATGCTTGGAGAAGGACAACAGGAAAACATTCAATCATACTCAAGAACTAATATAGCAATGCACAAACATTAAAAAAAGGAAACTGTGGAGAGCTATGACTGTATTTACTACATTGCTACTTCTACCCTATAATAGTTGTGACATATAGAGCATGAAATACACATGCAAATGTAAGAAATGTTATGGGACAGTGGTAGTATGTATTTTTGTTAAAATATCTTGAACATCAACCTGTTCTTGATGTGAAGATATTTTTTGAGTAGTACAGGTCTTTAAAATAAAGCGTACACCTACACAAGATAATGCTTCTTCAAAGTTATTGTCCACCTTGTCAAAAAAGGTTTCAAAGACATCAGATTAATACAACAATGCCAACCTCTCCAGATATTAAAGGCAGCATTAATATTATTTGTTTCCTAATAAGGAAACATTCAGCATTCATTGACCAAGCAAATTTATAAAATCTTTCTATTAAAATAATTTTTCTGGAAAATAGGTTTCTCAAGTCCAATAACTGTTATGACCCTTTCCATTACTGATGGGGGTTTCCTTCCTTGTCTTTTGCTTGAAGTTGTGTGGAATGTCAGCATCTTGATTATGTCATTATTCACTCTTCTATATAATAAATGCGAATGTCAGAATGTCACTGTGTTACTGTGTTATACTTTTCAATTAATAATTTCAGTAGCTCATCTTCTTCGATATAATAAATGTGAATGAAAGTGTGTCACTGTGTCACATTTTTTCAACTTTATTCCTAGAGGCAGTAGCCCAACATATCATACCATTTTGGAATCAGGTTAACTCCATAAGCAAATTAAAAACATCCCAGGCCAGATCTGGTCCTGCAATCCTGAAATTTTGGATTCCCAAGTTTTCAGCAATTTTTTTACGTGATTTTTTGTATGATAACAATTTTTATAACTTGGAAATAAATTTAGGAATAATCAAAATGAATTGCGAGATCCAGGAAAAGTCACCCATGAAATAAAAATAATTGTTTGTATGGAAAGTAAGGACCTATGCACATCAAATTGTCTTTAAATTAAGTAAGTGGCAGCAGAATAATTAGCATTGAACTTCTAAAAGGTAAGTTTAGATATTAATGCAATACTTAAATGCAGCGATCAATTTTGAGTTCTTCTGTAGTTTATTGTTGCCTATCACATTTACTCTACCTATTGTCATGAAGGCCCAATCAAGAGCACTCTATAGGAGCCAACTTAAATGTCACTTGATAGGGTGGCTTTTAAGTTAACCCAGTTATATGTGCTATCCATTTTAGTTGTTACTGTTGTTGAAAGTTCACAAGTGATATGATTTCTATTATCTCGTATGGAGCTTTGTTAGTGATTTTGTATTGCCAAGCCATGTGGTCTGAAAAATGAAGGTCCTCATGGACACCTACATGCTGCACTCACTTAAATACTGAAGTTGCATAATAAAATATTTATTTGTCTATATTTCTGGGATGAGGTATTATGTACACTATTTACATTGTTCGGACTACTGTCCTCATCTTTGTTGCTATATTTATCACAACATTTGGAAAATTTGTAAACTTAAGGAATTAGCACATATGCTAGGCCACAAAAATCTCCTGCATAGAAATGAATACAATATGAGAACCAGTAATAAGGAGTGCCAGAGAAAAACCATAATAACAACGAAAATTGCAATATGAGCTCTGGTAAAAAAAAAATGCAATGATAACAGTAAAAATTGCAATATGAGTACTGGTAAAAATGGTTGCTGAAGACATTAGGGTTATAAGTCCCAGAAATTCATACACAGATGTCCTGAAGGACACATGGGACAGTGGATAAAGGTATTAGTTAGATCCAGTGACAGGACCCTAAGAGTGTGAGTTCAATACCTGGTTAAGGTGGTGAACTTGGAGAGGGGAATTAACAGGAGATAACTGATAACTGACATCCATTAAACATGACACGTGGAACTAGAACAGTCTACCAGCGAGTGAAATAAAGGGTTCAGTTTGACATTCCAACATGAAGAAGGACGGAGTGTACAATGGCCGAAACATTGTGATAAATATGGCAACAAAGATAGTCCAAACAATGTAAATAGTGTAAAATATTTATGTTGTATTGCTCAAAGTCATTTTTAACCATCAAACTGAGAAAGCAGTTGTAGATATTTTTGAATGAGGTTGGTGTCGTGCATGGCATCCATATGAAAGCCTTGATCTGACAAAATTATTTAAGAAGTAACAGTAATTCGTGGTCCACTATTAAATGAGATTATAACAATATTCCAGCAAAAAAGAAAGATCTCTGATAAGCAATAAGCACATAATGTTAATGTAGAAACAGTAGAAATGTTTTTTAAAAAAATCAATAAGTGAAAGATTGATGAAGATTATAGAATGTCAAAGAATGCATAACATGTAAAATGATAAAATAATTTATTCAGATTTATGGAATATTGTGTCAATCAAATATATTTTTCCATAGTTTCTCTATTAGACATTTATTCATAAATAAAACTTTATGTTACACTTACTTTGCATAATAAAGTATGACACTGCCAAGATAAATTATCAATATTTTTAATATGAATATTATAAGCTGAAATTCACATAATATATTGTTTATATAAATATCTATATCTTGAAAATGGTACCAGCTTTGAGCTTTTGTGGAATATATTTAAATGATGGCCATCCAGCAAAACAGAATTGAAAGACTGCTTAGTCAGAGTGGAAAAACATTCACATGATTGTTTATAAATCTAGTGAGTTCAGTGTCATCAAGAGTATAAGTAGTAGTAAAAAAATGAGGGCAGCCATATATAACATCCTGTCTTTGGTGTTTTCCATTTCATTTGTTGTGTACATTTTTTCATTCCCTTTCTCCAATATAACTCAGACAAGTTAGGAATGAAAACAAGTTAAGTTTTTTATCCTTTTTTTGTTTTTCAATTTACATTTTTATGGTAACTAATTTTTCTTGTTATTCTTTCCTGTCAATGGATTTTAATGTTTGTTTTTTTTTGTTATTACAATTATTAAATTTTGCACACCCCTTTTAAAATATTTAAAGGCAGTCACACCAAATATTAATATTAATTAATTTCTTATAGAGAAATGTATTTATTTCAAACTGCTGCATATTCATATTTTTGGTTAGAGTTTCAATGTCATAGACTTTGGTAATAAATAATAATATCTGTTTCACTGTATAATGTTTCACTAAAAATAATAAAATCCTAGTATGTTTAGTTTAGAAAAAATTAACATTGTATAAATATTTGGTAGGAATTTACCTATTTGTGAGTGATACTATACAAATCTACAATGTGTATAACATTTACTGTATTTCCAAGATGATGGAGTTTCAATTGTTACCTAACTACCTGATGTAATGGAATAACCCATCACCCCCATGAGTGACCACACTATAGGTAGTAAGTACCTATAAAGTCAATGGACTACGTGAGACTTGTGATCTGTTGAGTATGACTCCGACTTACTCAAGAACTATTCAACCTTCCAAACAGCAGCACTCACTACTGGTTTTACAATAACCTTTATTTAGTTATCCACTGTGTTGTTCCAGTGATATTCCTATTAGCATGGAATATAACACTACCCATGAGTCTATTAATAGTTTTTATCTACTTATGCACTTACCTGGTCTGTGTAATATCATTGTTTTTGCAAATCTCCAAAATTAAAATTATTGTAAACCCTATTGTCTGGTAAAAATAAGCAGAAAAATATCTTTTATTTCTTTTTTCCTATTTTTACGTAAGTATAACCTGGAAAATGTGCGAAACATCAGTTTCTTTATTATCTGGGGATTGCCATACTTTTTGGGAGAAAGATAGTAGAGTAGTTTCCTTTTGCCTACTATGGTTTTGAACACAGAGTAGTCCTTTTAGACTGGTTACTACCAAATGCAAGAGAGTGTAATCTACCTTGCTATTTAACTCATAGCTGGGGGAGAAGAGATGGATTCATGCCTTTCTCATAGAAAAGGAACATAACAGACTCAGTTGGAATTTTAACTCGTCTTGTTGATTAATGTTTGTTATCCCTGTCCTGCAATCCATTGACACAAGTTCAATGTTTCTCTCTTCTCCTCTTGCCCTCAAGATGTCTTGGGAGAGTCAACTTCTCCAAATCCTCTTTTTGATTCGATGACCATTTTTCTTCCCATTTTCCTTAAAACTTCTTTACTGCCTTAACATGTCTGAATCAATTTCTTATGATGTTTAAGTGAATTTCCTGTAATTCTAGTTTTTAGAATTATTTACATACAGTTTACACTATTTTGCAAGTACCTAAATATGCTGGTCATTGTAAGACTTAAAAAGGTTTGACTCTCACAGACTTAAACAAATATCATTCATCTTCTAGGAATATGACTTGATAAAGAATAAACTTTTTGATAATAAATACTTCTTACAGATAACTGGTTTGACTAGAGGCTCATAAAGCATCATTTTTTTAACTGCTGAGTATCATATTTTTTAAATTTCCCCTGTCAAAGATCGCTGTGGCAAAATCTAGGTTATTATATCCAATTGTATAGTAAAATTTTATGAAGTGAGAAGAAAAAGGTTTTTTTTTTTGCTTGCACAAAATCTTGAAGGTGGAGACATATATAATAAGAATGTAGGGGGCTCTGCTCATGCCAAAAATTTATTATATATATATATGAGTGTGTGTTAGTGTACCTATACTGTGTTGTTCTTGTCTGTATATGTGTGTTTGTATTTATGTATATGTATGTGTGTTTGTACTGCTAGATGTGTATATATGTATATATATGTAAGTAAGGTTTTTTTTGTTTTTATATATATATATATATATATATATATATACACATATATATAAAGTAAGAAGGTAAAAAGGAGGAGGAGAGGAGGGTAAATATATATATATATATGTCCAGATGTATTGTGTATGTATATTTCTATTTACGTGTACTTATGTATGTATGGATATGTTTATGTATGTATGGAAGGATACATGTATATGTATGTGTGTATGTATATGTATGTATGTATAGGTATGTATATGGTTGAATGTGGGTGTATTTATGTGTATATGCATATATATATGTACTTGTAATTATAGGTATATATGTATGTATATATATATATATATATGTGTGTGTGTGTGTGTGTGTGTGTGTGTGTTTGTGTGTGTGTGGGTGTATGAGTGTGTGTTGACACCTATCATATGTAAGCTTGTTTAGGCATATGTGTTGGTATGTAAACTTTGGTTTGTGTCTACAGGTGCGTGTGTATGTGTATGTATGTATATGTATATATGTGTGTATTTGTATGTGTGTGTATGTATATGTATGTGTATATGTATATGTGTGTATATATATATATATATATATATATATATATATATATGTATATATATATATGCTTGGATGTGAGTGTACTTATATATGTGTATATGTGGATGTGTTGATATGGGTATTTATGCATGATTATATATTTGTATATGTGGATGTATGTTCGTATGTCTTCGTATATATATATATGTATGTATATCTTAGTGTCTTGGAATGTATCATCAATACTAATTAAAATCTACTTTTGGTTGATAAGGGTTTTTTAATTGTATAGATTTAATCAACAATTGTGTCTTGTTACTTTTTAAAAATTATTATTGACTTTACTGTACTTTATCGTCAATAAGATAATATTGTTAAAATATGTGTAGGTTTATGTATGTATATACCTATTTTTATGTGTGTCTATGTATATATATATATATATATATATATATATATATATATATATATATATACATGCATGTGTTTGTATAGGTGTTTGTATATATGTATATTTGTATGTTTATATTTGTATATGTATACATATGTAACAGAGAGAGGTTGACGCACACACCCACATGAATGCACACACGCAAATATAACGTTTATTGATTGAAAATGGAAAACATGATCTTCTGTGAAGTAACAAACTTAGTCAGCGCTATTAATAGGAAAGAATCTAGAACAATGATATATGAAACCTAAGACAGCTGATGAATAAAGAGTGAATTTCAAATCGGGTTGGCAAAGACTTGTTTATAAACAAGTGCAAAGGGCAGGAGGCAATGTTTAATTTGGGTCATTAAAAAAAATAGACAAAAATAATATTTTTGATAAAAACATATTGAAGTAAATTGGACTGGGGAGGTAAGATCAGTGTATGTTTACCGCTAGTGAAATCAAATCTAAACATAAGTTGTATCCGCTGAATTTGGTCATGGAAAAGACAATTGCAATGAACGATTTAATTTTATCCACTAAGAGATTTGTAATAGATCTGAGTAAGCAACAGAAACTTTGCAAATACACGTGATTATGGCGACACTTGTGTTAAGCGCATGAACAACCTGGCTTCGGTTGCTATATTAACTCAAGATTTTGCTAATAAGGCAGTCGGGAGAGAATTCTCGAAGAGACGAAAGAGACTGTCATCGAGAGAGTAGAGAGACTGTCGTCACAGTGAGTCTGTTCCGTGATGAGTCAGAGATAAGGACTTCAAGAAATATCATCGTCGGTGTAGCAGTCGCATTGAAAAGCCGCTGAAACCTAACGTTTGTCATTTACGACAACAAACTGAAAAGCTACACTTCCATGTAGGCCTGGAATTACGAGCCACATATCCTCCCAAGTCGATTTGGAACGAGTTAATCACACACGCACCTCTCTCTGTCGGAAAATTGGTAGAGGAGTAGTCTTCTTTTCTTATGTTAATTGCTTTTCTATCCTTTCTGTAATCTTTTCTACTGTTGTTGTTTCCTTATATAAAAGACATCAATATTTTACCCATTGTTGTTCAGCTTCTGCAGATATTATTTCCTTTTTTTGCCACATTCTAATTTTCCTACCGCCCACCCTCACAGCCGTGCCTACATCCCCAATCGACCGTGAGTGTATGGACAATTCCCCCCGCCTACTGGATCTAAAATTTAACACAACGTGGCAGCAGGCGGAACTTGGCCAGTGACCGGTCGAACAATCTACGGGTACTCAGGGAGCGTGCGGCCAGCTACCCCTGAGTTCGGTTCAAACCGAGTGGGCGCCTCAACCCAAAGAGGAAGACGCCGGAGGTTGAGGGGCTGAAAGCACGGAGTGGTAGATTTGGTTGCCATTGACCAGGATTGACCTTGAGTTACCACGGAAAATAAAGCCAGGAACAGCTTTGAAGAAAAGCAAGCATTAAGGTATACCCAGAAAGAAAATAAAATAAAAATAAGAGAAAAGGATACACCAGCAAAACAGACTTTGTTTGTTGCATCTAGTCGGGACCGACTAAGACCAGAAAGAACTCTAGTCTGCGGACGATATAAGTAAAAAAAAAAAACGACATAAACAGGAAACAAAACACGGAGCAGTGAACCTCAGGTAAGTCACTTTTTGGTTTCCTCTACTCACTCATTGCACTTAGATCTGCCAGTAATATTGTTGATTTTTGTCGACTCTGTACGCAGTTGAAGCGCACCGCCGTGTTAAGTAGTTTCCTTGTTTGTCGTTAATCTCTTTTCTCGTGGGAAAGTGGTAGGATGAGTGTAGCAGGATCAGACACCACAACCGACCTTGGGGACGAGGAGGTCCCCAAAATAACGATAGGTTTCAGAAGGCTGATAGGTAGTATGAAGCTACCCACTTATAAAGGTAACCATGCAGACTTGCATGAATGGATTCTCTCCATCCAAAAGAAGCAGGTGATTTATGGCTTATCAGATCAGGAGATGGTGCTCTTGGCTTACGACGCCGCAGCGGGGCAGGTGTCTAAGTTTATAGGGGCATGGTACAAAGAAAACCCAGCCTCGACATGGACAGAGCTTAAATCCGCTCTGGTACGGCAGTGAGCGTACAGCCATTGAGGCAGTCAGGAAACTATTCCGGCTGCAGCAACAAGAAGGAGAGATAAATGAAGAATTGGGAGAAAGGATCGCAGGGCTAGCAGCATTAGCCTTTCCGGAGTTGGCGACTCGGAACAGCGGCCCTATTCAGGCTTTGTTGGCTGATGTATATGTAGATGCACTAAGTGGCTGGGACTTGAGGGGCGATGTTCTGAAGGGAGGATCGACCACCTTGACCGCAGCCATAGAAGCGACTCGGGTCAGCGAGCGGCTCTGGGATAGGCTAAGAAGCGGTATAGGAAGGAGCCACCGGGGGGGGGGGGGGGCAAGGTAATACTAAAAAAGAAGGATAGGGAGCGGATCCGGATAAGGGAACCGAAGGAGGAGGTAGAAAAGGACTGGGAGGCGGAGGCTGACCCCAATAGGAAGGCCTGGGATTTGCGTTATGAGTTTTTCAAGCCCACACCGGGCCGATATGGGCTGGTGTGTTGGACTTGCAAATACAGTGGGCATCGGGCCCGCGACTGTCCGACAAACTATGGAGGCGACCCGAGATCTCTGGGGCCGAACTGTACGACTTGTGGCGAGTTCAGGCATAAGGCTCAAGTAAGACCTCTGATATGCTGGACATGTGGCATGGTCGGACACTTTTCGGCCAGTTGTAAGGAGCGGCAGTGTTGGTACTGTGGAGGAGTGGGTCACCTGAGACCTACCTGTCCTCGCAGGAAGATGGACTACGCAGAACGGAATAACCCTACCTCGAATGGAGGGGAGAAACAGGCTGCTAGTTCGAGAAAAGAGAGTCATCTGAGCTCTACCCCACCCAGGAGGGCCCCTAGACAGAAATCAAACCCCCCAGAAAAAAGCGAACTCCTGTTGCCGGCTCCCATATCACGGTTGACGAGAAGACAAGGAAAAAGTGGAGAACATACGGGAAGGAGAAATGCACAGGTATACCGTTTGCTGAAGGAAGGGCCAGACTTCACCTGTGATGTGTTGTTGGGAAACAAAAAGGTGAAGGCCCTTGTCGATATGGGAGCTTCAGTGTCGCTGGTTAGCTCCAGGGTTTTTTAGGCAGTTGGGACTGAAGACAAAGCTTAGTCCTGTCGATAAGTCAGGCTGATAGTAGCAGGATGAGAATAGAGGGGGTGACGTGGCTACCTTTCCAGTTGGCAAGAATCAGAGGTAAGCTTAAGGCTTATGTGGCACCAGATTTGTGTGGTGAACTAATTGGGGGGGGGGGCGACTGGCTTAAGCAGAATAAGGCACAGATCAGTTTTGACCCCGCCACCCTAACAGTAGATGGAGTAGAGATACCGTTGGGAGAAGATAATTATGAACAATTGTCAGTGCTGGCCCAAACAGATATGAAGCTCCCCCCTAGGACCACTGTATCTGGGAAAGGCCAAATTGTAACAGAGGGAGTTCTGAACAACAACCTGTATCAAGCGGTCCCTACTGGTAGCAAAGGAGAGATAACCGTATGCGATTCGTTAGTGAAGGGGTCAAGGACCGTTCCCTTACTGTTAACCAATACTGCCAATAAAACTATTAAAATAAAGCAGGGAGAGGAACTGGCACAGGCGTGCCCAGTGAGAGAAGTCGAGCAGGTGAGAATATGGAATAAGAATAGGCCTGGAGAGAAGATAGGTAGCGAGGAAATAAAGGAGGAGGATATAATAGCCCCCGAACATTATAGGAGAAAACTGAGCGGGTGGCTGAACAGTAATCGAGAAGTAATAGCAATTACTGACAAAGAATTGGGACAGACAGAGACAGTAGAGATGAAGATAGACACGGGTGACCACCCACCTATTAAGTTGAAGCCGTATAGAACCCCAATCCACAAAAGAAAATTAGTAGAGGACGCAGTAACGTGGACTTTTGTCAATTAAACGCCATTACGAGGCCGCTGGCAGTGCCCCTTCCCTTGATTGATGATATTCTAGCTCTTTTGGGGAAGTCGAAATGTTTTTCCACCTTAGATTTGAGATCGGGGTATTGGCAGGTGGCTTTTGGCCGAAAGGATCAGGAAAAGACTGCCTTTACCTGTCACATGGGTCTCTTCAATTTCAGAGTTATGCCGTTTGGGTTGGCGAACGCCCCGGGCGTATTTAGTCAGTTGATGTCCATCGTGCTAAATGGCACGGAGGCCTTTGCCATGGCATATCTGGATGATTTTATGGTGGAGGAACATTTTGAACACCTGCAGGAGGTGTTCAACAGGTTAAAAGAACATAGACTAAAGCTGAAATTATCAAAGTGCCAGTTTATGAAAGAAGAGACGAAATACTTAGGGTTCATCATAAATAAAGAAGGGATAAAGACGGATCTAGACAAAGTAGAGGTTATAAGGGCCATGCCTGCACCTAAAACCGTAAGAGAGATCAGGGGATTTATTGGAGCCATCGGATATTATCGAAGGTTAATACCAGCCTTTAGTCGACTGGCAGGCCCTCTAATAGCGTTAACTAAGAAGCATGCTAGGTTTAAGTGGACCGAGGATTATCGGCGTGCGTTCGAGGATCTAAAGGACCAGCTGACAGCTATACCCCTGTTGGCCTACCCAGACCTGAGTAAACCTATGGTGCTATACACGGATGCTAGTGATAAGTGCATCGGGGCGGTTCTTACACAACCATGTCCCGACAAGGATGGCCCAGTACCAGGTGTGCCTGAGGAAGTGCCGATTTATTTTCTGTCTCATCGACTCTCCGATACTCAGCAAAGATGGCCAGTAATAGAGAAAGAGGCGTTTGCTATCCTGTATGCTGTGCAAAAGTTGAACTATTATTTGAGTGGGGCAGTGTTTACCATTAAAACAGACCACAAACCCCTCAAATATTTATTAGAGGCGGAGTGGACGAATAAGAAGATACAGCAATGGGCGTTGAAACTAAGTGGATATAACTCCAAGATAGAATACTTGGCAGGGAAGGATAATACCTGTGCTGACCTGTTATCGAGGATTCCGAAGCAACTAGAGACGGAATCTGTCAAGTTAGAGCCGGGTGTGGATGATAAGGCATTCCAAATTAATGTGCTCAACTCACAGGCACCAAGGGAAGGACTTGGTTGGGAGGATCAGGAAACGAGGGAGACGGAGATTATTTCCGACCCCCACTGGAGAGACATTAAGCAAAACCAAGAGGATAGAGAGATAGCAGCTATCAGATCCAAAGTAGAGGCAGGACGTACCTCCAAATATATGGTGCACGATGGAGTGTTGCATTACCTTGCAGGTAGAGATGAAGAAGTAAGTCCAAAAATAGTGATACCTGAGAAGTTGAGAGCCGAAGTTCTGGACCAGTGTCATAGGAAGTTGGGACACATGGGAATTGATAAGACATATGGATTAATAATGAGGAATTATTATTGGCCTGGGTTGGTTAAAGATGTTGTGAACCATTTAGAAAAATGCGTAACATGCCAAGTGCAGAGTCGAAGGAGTAGGGGGGCCCCCGTATTAGAAACGGATGTCCCGAATTACCCATTTCAGAAAGTAAGCATGGACATTTCCGGGCCCTATGGAGAAACTCCTAGAGGTAATCTTTACATAGTGAGTTTTGTGGACTGGCTAACGAATTGGCCTGAGGCATTTGCCATACCGGATAAGACGGCACAGACGGTGTCAGAGATAGTGCTGAATAAAATATTCCCCAGATATAGGGCCCCTGAACAATTGGTTACCGATAATGGACCGGAGAACGTAAATCAAATTATGAGGGAGACGTTGAGGGAATTGAACATACATCACATAACCACCTCCCCATATCATCCCCAAAGTAATGCGAAAGTGGAAAGATTTCATAAAACCCTCGCTGATGTGTTAGCTAAACTAGCTGAGGATAATAGGGAGAATTGGGACTTATTCGTAACCCAAGCATTGGCGGACCTGAGGTTCTCCATAAACGAGACGACAAAATTTTCCCCCTATTATTTAGTATATGGCCGGGATGTAGTCTTACCTATAGACAATCTATTGCGACCTAGGAGGAAGTATTTAGGGGAGGATCATCATCGAATAGTTCTAGAACAACAACACAAAATGTTTACGCAGGTGAGGAGAAGGATTCGGAGAGCCCAGAAGAGGCGAAACGATAGGATAAACAAGGGCAGAGGAGAAGTCTCCTTCCAGATCGGGGATCCAGTATATTATAGAATGCATGTGAGTGAAGGTAAATTGGGCCAGAGATGGATCCCATATTATAGAATAGTAGAGCAGAAGGGTCCGGTTCCCTTTATGATATGGGACCAAGTGACCGGGAAAGTAAAGAGAGTGCATGCGAATGATATCAAACTAGCGGAAATAGGAGAATGGGAAGGAGCCGAAACAAGAACTAAACAGAAAAGTCTGAGGAGAACTACGTTAGTAGAACCCGAAGACCTGGAGACGGAGAGTGAAAGCGAAGGGAGTGAAGAGATTGAAGTTAGCCCAACTACCCTTCGAAGGCTGAGGGACCTTCTTAGGAGACAGTAATTGACCCTAACCTTAGGGAAGAAGAGGAACTGAGTGAATGGGAAGAAGAGGATGAAATTCCGTTAGCACAATTGCAGAGTAAACTGCGGGCTGGAGAAGCGCCTAGTGTTAATGGGGAATTACCACTGAAATTGCGATTAAGGGGGCGGTGCAGCCCTAGCTCCAAGGTTAAGTGAAACCAGTACAATGGTTGTGCCGAATGAGCGACAGTCTGGGGTTGACCGGGTATTGTCCTCGGTGTTGTGGATTGTGTGGAAGGGCCCCCATGCATGCGCGGCACTGGTGGTGGTGCGGGTCGGCACTTGATGAGTTGCTCTAAGATATAACCACCCAATCGAAACCAAAAACAGGATGATTGAGTAAGACGAATTCGTCTCTCCATATGTTGCAGACATGGACGAGAGGAGGCTCACGGTACTGATGATGCCGGTTCTGGTAGCTTATACCTGGGTATACAGTGAGAATATTATATTTAAGAAGACGAACGAAGTGGTTATAACTAGATCAAAGTGGTTGATAACGTTGGTAATAGGCCTACGACCGTATGAGCAGTTGCTGGGACAGTTGAGGGTCGAGGTGGACAAACTAGATACAGCCAGGACACAAGTTGCGAGAGAATACTTGCAGACGCCGGTATACCATCGTATATTATACCCCGTAGCTCAAGAGTCATTAATACTTGAGAGATAATGGAAGGACATGAATTACTATTTGAAAGGAATAAAGTTGTTACGGACCAGGCAGAAGAGGGCAGTACTACCTATAATGGGAAAGGCATTGAGCGTGTTGTTTGGTACAGTCTCCGAAGGCGAAGTGAAAGTAATTAAGAGGAAATTAAAAGTGGTAGAGCAGGAGCAACAAGCCATGGCTCAGTTGGTTAGAGAAAGTGTATCCATACTAAACGTCACTAGGCTGGAATTAGTTAAAACTAGAGGAAGTATTAATTGGTTAATTTCGCACCTACAAGCGCTTAGAGAAGAAGTGTTAAATGTAACTATGTCTATAACGATAGGGTTACAGAAGTTAGAAGGGTTCTTGCAAAGATATTTTCAATTGGCTATAATGAGTAAGGTACGCCAGACAAGTCATTCCTTAACGGTATTGTTGCAGCATGTGAGAGCACAATTAGACATGCTGTCGCTGGGACACCTGTCTCCGAGTATAATAACTCCGGAACGATTGAGGGAATTACTGCTAAAGATACAAGCCAAACTACCCCATCACCTTCGGTTACCGGTAGACCCCACCCGGCAGCTATGGAAATATTATAGCGCCTTGGGATGTACTACCTTGCTGGAGGATGATAAATTACTAGTACTTGTGTCAGTTCCATTGCTGGACAGAGGTAGTACCTTTGAAATTTACCAGGTGATGAATCTCCCCCTTCCCTATCCAAAGCTAGAGCTGAAAATAAGAGCAGTAGCTAGGTACAAAGTGGAGACGGAATTTGTCGCCCTTAATCTGGCCAGGACGAAGTTTATGCTCTTAACAAAGGGAGAAGCAGAAAGATGCAAGAATGACGCCTTAAATAGCTGTGGGTCTGTGAGTCCAATCTATGTGACAGGTAGCCACGATCTGTGCGTACTAGATTTGTTTAAGAAAAATAAGAAGGGAATTAGAGATCATTGTCAGGTAGAGGTATTAGCCAGGGTGATGTTGCCGAAGGCCATCAGTGTCTCCGACGGGGTTTGGGCGGTGGCCACACAAGAAGGGATTGAATTATCTAAGGTGTGTGCGGGGGGAGCCCACTACTACAATAAAGGTTACCCACCTTATTTTTTGTAGAGTCCATCTATCTCCTTACCCCCCTACTACCGGGCAGAAGAGACATTTGAAGAGAATGAGGCCTTATTAGGGCTAGTAGGAACGAATGCCAGTGAATGGGCGGAATTGTGGGAGCCCATTATTGGGGGGTTCCTAAGATGTCCCTAGAAAAGATGCCAGCATTGTTAAAGCCAATCGATAAGATTGATCTTGGATGATTGAAGTCACAGTTAAATAAGATAGATATACCGAGTCCTATCTGGAGAGAGAACTTGGTTAATATAATAACATGGCCGACCGTTGGGGCAGTTATATTACTAATGACCGTAGCCTTGCTAGTTTGGCGGTGGATAAAGAGATGTACGATATCGTTGACCGGGCAGAAAAAACTGGCAGGGCAGTGCAGAGGTGAGGAATGGATTCCAGTTAGTGCACTTTACCAAGGTAGGTCCGACCAGAGTGCATCAGAACCCCTAACAGATATTGGAACAGAATCCGCGATTGTTGTGGAAGAACTTGAGCCGTCAAGAGATCCGGCAAAACCTGTTGTAATGGTGAGATGAGACCGAGTGGACAGATCCACAAAATAAACTTCTATATTTTAAAAGAAAAAAAAGGACGATTATGATTATCTTTGTGACTATCTTTGAACTGAACAACAACAAAAAAGCGAATGAACTAGAGGAAAAGGTTCCATGACACGAGGTTGCCAGACCCGTGAACTTTTACTTAAAAGGGGCCTGATGAACCCTATGGAGAACTGAAAACTGTACCTTTGCATGCTGGAAATAAATCTAATTTTTTTATTTTTTTACTTTTTTTTTGTTGTTGTTTGGAGTTCGGGTTGGGATGAGCGACTTGGAGTATGTCCCAGGTGGCTCGTCGTAAGAGCATGTTGGGATAGGGTTTCTCGCACCCGACGATATGAAACTCGTGTGTCATTTACTAGTAAATGACAGATGGGTAGGGGAGGGATGTAATAGAGAGAGGTTGACGCACACACCCACATGAATGCACACACGCAAATATAACGTTTATTGATTGAAAATAGAAAACACGATCTTCCGTGAAGTTACAAACTGTGCCAGCGCTATTAATAGGAAATAATCTAGAACAATGATATATGAAACCTAAGACGGCTGATGGATAAAGAGTGAATTTCAAATCGGGTTGGCGAAGACTTGTTTATAAACAAGTGCAAAGGGCAGGAGGCAATGTTTAATTTGGGTCATTAAAAAAAAAAATAGACGAAAATAATATTTTTGATAAAAACATATTGAAGTAAATTGGACTGGGGAGGTAAGATCAGTGTATGTTTACCGCTAGTGAAATCAAATCTAAACATAAGTTGTATCCGCTGAATTTGGTCATGGAAAAGACAATTGCAATGAACGATTTAATTTTATCCACTAAGAGATTTGTAATAGATCTGAGTAAGCAACAGAAACTTTGCAAATACACGTGATTATGGCGACACTCGTGTTAAGCGCGTGAAAAACCTGGCTTATAACCTTCGGTTGCTATATTAACTCAAGATTTTGCTAATAAGGCAGTCGGGAGAGAATTCTCGAAGAGACGGAAGAGACTGTCGTCAAGAGAGTAGAGAGACTGTCGTCACAGTGAGTCTGTTCAGTGACGAGTCAGAGATAAGGACTTCAAGAAATATCATCGTCGTTGTAGCAGTCGCATTGAAAAGCTGCTGAAACCTAACATTTGTCATTTAAGACAACAAACTGAAAAGCTACACTTCCACGTAGTGCTGGAATTACGAACCGCTGAAACTTAACGTTTGTCATTTACGACAACAAACTGAAAAGCTACACTTCCACGTAGGCCTGGAATTACGAGCCACATATCCTCCCAAGTCGATTTTGAACGAGTTAATCACACACGCACCTCTCTCTGTTAGAAAATTGGTAGAGGAGTAGTCCTCTTTTCTCATGTTAATTTCTTTTCTATCCTTTTTGTAATCTTTTCTACTGTTGTTGTTTCCTTATATAAAAGACATCAATATTTTACCCATTGTTGTTCAGCTTCTGCAGATATTATTTCCTTTTTTTGCCACATTCTAATTTTCCTGCCGCCCACCCTCACAGCCGTGCCTACATCCCCAATCGACCGTGAGCGTATGGACAATACCCCCCGCCTACTGGATCTAAAATTTAACACAACGTGGCAGCAGGCGTGGCAGCAGTGACCGTTCGAACAATCTACGGGTACTCAGGGAACGTGCGGCCAGCTGCCCCTGAGTTTGATTCAGACCGAGTGGGCGCCTCAACCCAAAGAGGAAGACGCCAGAGGTTGAGGGGCTGAAGGGACGGAGTGGTAGACATACATATATATATATATATATATATATATATATATATATATATATATATATATATATATATATACATATATATATATGTGTGTATTTGTATGTATGTGTATGTATGTATATATATTTATATTTGGTTTGTTTATTTTTTTACGTTACTGTGTGGGTTGATGTATTTATGCTTGCTTCTGTATATGTATACATGCATATGTGTATGTGTATATGTATGTGTGTATATGTGTAGATATATATATGTGTATGTGTGTATGTGTATATGTATATATGAGTGTATATATTTATCTATAGGTAGGCTTTTCTGTGCTTCTGTCTGTAGTAATGAATGTGTGTACACTGTACACATATATCTGTAAGTAGTTCTTATTTTCTTTCACCTATTGTAAAATAAGGTGTATATAGACATATTTAAAAAAAAAATATATTTTTATATATATTTGTGTGTTTGGAATATTCGTTTTTTTTATATATTAGATTATGTTATTTTTATACGTATATATCTGTTTTAATGTCCTTTCTTTCCCTATTGTTTGTTTCTCTGTTCTATTAGACCATTTTTATCTATGTATATTTTCCCGTATAATTTATATTTTAATAAGTAGTCAGAATTCGTTTAATAACACTTTCAATCTTAGATATTTCTTGGTTGTTGTATCGGAGTGTCTATGCCAATGTATGTGGGTGTATGTACATGTCTTTATCAATGTCTATGTGTATAATAACTTGCATGCACATTTAATTGTGTATGTATGTGAGTGTTTTGGGTTTTCATTTTTGTAAAGGGTCGTGGAGATGTTTCTTGTCTCGTAAATTTTTTTTTGTGTGTGTGTACATATCTAAATATGTCTGGGTGCTTATGTATTATAATCTGTGTATGTATTGTCTTTCACAAGATGTCACAACCCCATCCCTACACGTGGCATTCAAATGTATCCATGTTATTCGTGAAGTTAAGAGCAGTTGATTTTAACGTCTATTCCAACGTAATTTCAATAAAAACAAGATAAATAGAAAAACATATGTATTTTTTCTTTTTTCCTCAGTAATTTTATAATTTTAAACTTAATAGAGATTAAATTTAGATTTTAAAATGGGTAATTTTTTATTTTTTATTTTAATTTCAAATTTTATCATGTAATTTAATACTTATTAGTTAGAATAAATTCTATTTTAGTATAACCCCAACTTTAAAGCATTTAATAGCTATTTAATACCTTACTTCGTTGTCAAGTTTTTTGAATTCTCGTATACTTGTATTTTGATTGGTCATTCCAGCTTATGTAAGAGCATATTCCCTGGCGATGGGTGGTTAATTAATTTGAACCTTTCAAAACCATTTATTCTACATTCAACATCATCACTTGATAAGATACCAGAGGTGTTGAAACAAAATGGCTATTTTTGTAGTGATTTTATAACATATTCATGTTATAATTTTTAAATAAATAATTATATATATATATATATATATATATATATATATATATATAAATATATATATAACTTAAGAAACAAAGAGGAAAATATTTTAACTATAAAACAAAGTATTATTAGAAACAGACACAAAATAAAGCACAATGTCATTATCATTATGCATAATTTGAGATACAGGATTTAGAAATTGAGACATTTTGTAATAGTAACATTTAAATAAGCTCATTTTCACAAATATAATACAGGAAAATAGATGAAAATGCCTTTCACTTTTATCTGTTTGGCAAACACATTTTAAATACCTTTTTCAGACATTAGGCTACAATAAAAAAAAAAATGTCACATAAATAAAAAGTATTCAAATTTACTCCAGCAGCAAATTTTCAATTTTCATAACACAGTGAAAAAAAATTAGGTTTTAGGTTTTTAAGGAAGTGTGAACTAATTCTAGAGTTTTTAGTTTTACTATCAGACAGCACTGAGAAAATTATGAAATGACATTTCAGTGAAACAGTGAATGATAAAATTTTGGGATAGATATTAGACTGATTTTTTTTGTGAAGAATTCTCATATTTTCTAAGAAAAAAGAAATCTTGTCAGAGATAATGGCTGCATATAAAGTCACACACACAGAGTCTTCACTATGAATTCAATTCTGGTGGAAAAGAAAGATTATTTTTCTGTTGTGTGAGAAAAGTTGTTACTGTATATTTGATAGGATGACTATTCATTTATCATAAAGTAAATATGAAATAATACACATTAAATATCATTCAAGTGTATCAATACATCATCCAACTTTTTTCAGATAGCTTGGTGGCACCCATCTCTCCAAGCTCTGGACCGACAGCCAAAAACCACAGAATATAGTGTGGGTCGTACACTAGGCCCTCAGGTTTTGAAGTTGTCCTTCTCTTAGACCAGTTGCTGCCCAAGGCTATAGAATCCAATCTGTCCTGCTATTTAGCCATAGCTGGAAGGAGAATAGATGGAATCATACCTTTTCCTATTAGCACATAAGTGAATGTAATGGATATGACTAGAATTCAAATTCAGCTCTTCGATTCATCAATCTGAGTCACAATCCACTACTCCACTATGCCTCCAATACAGTTAACTTATAAGAATTAGATACATGCAAGCTGCTAGTGGCCTGCCGGCAGGCCACTGATAACAATGTCAGTGATTCTCTGGTGGCAGCCACCAGTGGCCTTCTATTGGTCCACAAGTGGTAACATTGCCAAGACAAACACTCTGGCAGCCCAACAGTGGGCCACCAGCAGTAAATTCTAGTGGCATGCCACCCAGTAGGCAGATTGGTGACTTGCGTGTAGGGATTATATTTAAAAATTTGAATGCAAAAGATATCTTTCAGTTTAGATGAAAAATTAAAAAAAACAATGATAAAGATCAGTATGGTTGAGTAGAGAGAGTGCAGTGACTAAAGAAAGTGGGTGAGTGAGTGAGTCTTGTAGTTATTCCAAAATGAAAGGGTAAAGTTCATTGTTATTATTGTGGGAAATATTTTTTAAGTGAATGGAATGAATTTCTAAATAAAATATCAAAAAAATGTCCACAACAATTTTATCAAAAACAAGAAGCAAATACTTACTGAATGATTTTGAGAATGCTCATTCAACAAAACAAGAAAAATATTATTTGTCTTTTAAAGATATAAGTCTAGTTAAAATCTGATAATATTCAAAGTCGGTTGTAAACAAAGTTTATAAAGCTAAATTTAGTGAGGACAAGTGTAAAGGCACCTACTGAAAATTGAACTCACAACAGCAGTTATGGTTTGAGATTAGCTTATTTACTACTCCACAATGATGCACTTCAGTAATTTATACATACATATATATATATATATATATATATATATATATATATATATATATATATATATATATATATATATATATATATATATGCTCTGATATAATAGTTGCTGACAACCTGATGATTGCATGAAGATTGCATGAAACTTTTAGTTGTGGTTAGTTACTGTTCACAGGAATATATATATATATATATATATATATATATATATATATATATATATATATATATATATATATATATATATATATATATATGTGGGATAATGATATATAATTCTTTATATATCAAGAACAATTTTGGAAGAAAGATGTATGACAAAATGGAAAAAGGTTTTTGTTACATGTTTTGTCCTTTAGGGCTTTGGATTAGTTTTATTTACATTGATGCACTACATATGCACATAAATGAGAGATGCTGGGAATTTGTCATACAGCTTTCCTCCATATATATATATATATATATATATATATATATATATATATATATATATACACACACAAACACAATAATTTTAAAAATACCTTTCTGGTTTTAGAAATTAATTCCCTTGAAGAAAATGTTCTAAAATCTAAAATATGATGGAATGATACAAAAAGATAAAATAACTGGTGACATTTAAAAAAATATAGGCATGATTTTAATTATATCTGTGATATAACAGCAAACAAGTTTGTAATTACTGATTTTTAATTAGATCGACTTGTCAGAATAAAACTGTTTATATAAAATTTGTTAAATGTAGCCAGTTGAATGGTGTGCTTAGCAAATAAAATAACGAAAACATAGACTCAAGAATAATGAATGTAAAAATGTCAAATTAAATTACAAGAGATTGTATTACAATCAAAGCCTGTTACATATCACAGCAATTGAGTATGTGTAGCAGGCAACAATACACTGCCTATAGTTTCAGTGCAAATTCTGTACAAAAATAGGATCACAATTAAATGACTAAATCATAGTTTATATCACTCAGATCAACTACTTTTCAGTAATGGCCAGTTTCAACATTTACACACACACTCAAGCATGGATGTTATTCTCATGTGTAAACATTTGCTTTATGCTTTTATATTTACTTCTTTGTGCATATATTTGCAACTTTTATAATTCATCATCATCATTTATGCATTTAGTGCATTTTGCACCACTGTGGTCACCATTACCCACCATCTCCTTCTGTCTAATGCTACCCTCACAGCCTCAGTCACTGTCATTCCAGTCCACTTCATAATATCCTTAAAACCAAGACATGGGTGGTTATCCCTGGAGCCACTTACCATCCACTGGGCCCAGCAGAATGTCCTTATCAAAGCCACCTCATTGCATAATATGCTCAAAGTAACTGAGCTTCTTTAGTAACATCTGCTCTCACAATAAATACCTTGTTCTGATGGTGCCTAGCTCCCACTTATTAGTGCATTTCACTGTCCGTGCCACTCTAAGGACTTTGCGATATTCCCATATCTCAATAGGATCAATCCTGTGTCTTTCCCTCTTGATCAGGGCCTATCACTAATATATGTATCTGGTGGTGGCAAAAGCAGTGGCTCATACCAATTTCAACTTTTGGCTGATGTGTATATTCCGACTATTCCAGATGTTTCCCATTTTTGTTGTAGCACTCCTTGCTATTGCTAGCCTTCTCATGGTCTCTCATGTAGAGTTGCGCTGAATATTGATGGTGGCACCCAGGTACACAAATTCCTCCACCTCCTTTATCCCCTCACCATCCAGCAGAAAGTCTGGAGATGCTGTCAATCACCATTACATCAGTCTTCTTGGTGTTTAGCAGAAGACTTTGCTGGGCACTGGAATCACTTAAAGTTTGTAAAAATATCATCAGACTATTCTTAAGGGTTGTATCATCAGCAAACCAGATGTCATTTAGTATTCTTCCCAACAATCTTGACTCCAAACTTCTTCCCTTCCAATGCATCCTCACTATATGTGTTGAAAAATATCAGTGGTAGGATGCAGCCTTACCTAAAACCTCTTCCTATAGGAAATCTCTTTGTTAAACCCAAGGATGTTCATACAGCGGATTCATGTTCTCTACAGAAACTACTGATAACGTAGACAATGTGATGCAGGAACTCCATCTTCTGATTGCTTGCCACAGATGGGTGTAGTTAACACAATCGAATGCTTTGATGTAGTCATCTTCAATTTAACTAGCCATACATTACTCCTTTAAATTGTTCTTCAAATAATTTCTAATTTCAACCTTCTGACAAAGAAACTTTTAACTAAATGCTTTGTGTGAAGGAGAGAAACATAATACAAGCCATGTCAGTTGTATATAAGCAAAAAATTATGTCACTGTACTTCTTTCATCTAGACATTCTCTTTTCTAACATATTGTTGCAAAGAAATAAGAATAACTTGCTAGAGAATATTAAATGGAGCATAAGAATATGAGCCAAAACAAAGTATTTGGCAGACAAGCCAAGGAACAAAATGAAGAACATTACATTATACATTGACATGAACAGAAAAAATGCTACAAAACCAATAAGAACTATTCATCATTTTGCAATGATATGTGGTGATAGAAAGTAGATCAACCATGTGATTTTCAGAATTAGAGAATCAATAAGGAAAACAAAAATAATAAAAAAAAACAATGATTGTGCTATTAATGTCAAATGAATATAGAAAAGGATTGAAGGTGAAACTTTAATTAAAGTGACTGTCAGAAAAGAAAGAAGTCCAAGAAACAAAAGAATATTAATTAGATATTGTAACTGGACAAAATTTAATGAAAAGTGTCTGTTAACTAGACAGTGAAAAGAAAAAGAGGAAAGAAATGACAGGAATACACTTTGCTTTATAAATGAAGGAGAAATGGAGACAAATTTAAATGTGGATATTTTATAGATATTTATATAATTAAGGTATCATAAATTTTATAAAAACTTGGAAGAAAAGTATTCCTAAAATTGTTTTATTAGACTAAAATGTGTGATGCTTGAAATAGAACATTAAGCCTTTAAATTAACTGTTATCTCAATATCACTTGGGTGTAAAAATGAATCTTTAGTCATATAACTGATCAAATTTGAAAGTTAACCAAAATTTATCATTTCCTATGGATAAAATAATGTAAAAAGGCTGTTTTTAATTCTATCTTTCATATTTTATACTGTCATTATCACACTACTTCATCCTAGGTTTTCCATTCATCAGAGTTAATGTTTTTTTTTATATGTGCCTTTATCAATGTTGAGTGTTGTAGTTATAAAATTATCAGCATCTTTTAATGATTTGCAGTTATAAATCTATCATAGCAAAGAAAATGTTTTTCTTCTGCTGAGAGGTTAATTGGCGTACAAGTTCACAAAATTTGACTGTAGAAAAAATTACTTACTCTAAGACATCATTTCCATCATCATCTTCAAAGTAGTATTCTGAAGGAGATGGTGGTAAGTGAGTGCCAAGATCATGCTCGCTAAGTTGTATGCCACTTGAAACACACTATGCTAATTCCACAAACCTTTTGCTATCACTACATGCACAAATTGCTTAACTTGGCTGAATATATACTTTTGTACTTTTGAACCAAAAACAACAAAGGGCATTTTTAGAATAGAATTAATGACATATTTAAATGGCATTTTCTTTTCAAAATATATTAGTTTCTATTTATCATGAACAATCTATATTTGGCACAAATGTCTAAATACATAATTGTTTATAATAGATTCATACTTCTCTTTATTGTTCAATATCAGTTGTCATAAATAGACTGATATTTAGATATGATGCTGCCATATTTGCATTCATACCTAAATGAAAGGCATCAGCAAGAAAATGACATTTTCTTCTTCTTCTATGTACCATGTCCCTTCGAGAATTTTGACATGGTGTAATGGTTAGCAAGCTTTCATTCGCTAGATCAATTGCAACTGAGTAGTGAGTTCAATCCTCACTAGGTGCTCCATACTTTCGACCTTGCTCCACATCTAAGCTATGCTTAGTAAACCCCTATGTGCCATTTCCTGAAGGGACATGGGTGATCATGGCTCTCCAAAACTTCCTATCCTTTGTAGCTCTTAGCAGTTTTCTACTTTTGTTAAATCTCTTGTTCCTTGTTCTCTCATTCATTCACACAAGCTCATCAGGTACATGTCTTGCTACCTTCCCTATCTCTTTCTGTCAATATGCCCTGTGAGGGTTAAGTTTTTCAATCTCTCCCATTATGTGACCAAGGAATTTCAGTTGTTTTTTCCTGATTCTGAACATAAGCATTCTTTTTGATGGCATTTCCTTTAAGACTTCTTTGTTGCTTGCTGACTCCATCCATGGAATTTTTGGCATCCTTCTGTAGAACCACATTTCTGTTACTTCATCCATGGGAAGATTGTTCAGCATTCACTGCTATATAAAAGGATGGATATCACATAGCAATCCAGCTCTCTTCTTTGTTTCCAATGAAATTCTTTTGTTTTTTAGCACTTAGCTTTTGGAAGGCTACTTTCAATCACAGATTCCTCTTCTGAGTCAACACTAAATAAATAAAAAAAAGAATTTTCTACATTTTTTACTTTTCAGTTGTTAAATCCAACAAAAACATTCATGTAAAAAAACACGAAGGAAAACTATTGAGGATGAGAAGCTCAAACCAGTCAATATAGGGTTTGCTTTGCAATTACAATTGATTTTCTCCACTTAAATAGCTCACTGTTAACAATGCTTCTGAATAACAAACAGAATATAATATAGGATTCCAACATCTGTTCAGCCTAGTGAACTCATTATTCATACTGCTTCTGTTGTTAACTCCATTAAAGGAAATGATATGGTTATTATTTAACACAGAAAGGAAGAAAAAGTGATTTGACAAAATAATGTCAAAATAAAGCAATGAATACAAAAAGCATGATAAATTAACCACAATAATCAAAGTAATCCCAAACAGTTCAGCAAAAAGACAATTTTAAATAGTCACAAATGAATACAATCTTCAAACCTTGAAGATTGCATTCAAACACGAAACAGACTGTCGCCACTCAGTGTCTGCTTTTATTATATATATATATATATATATATATATATATATATATATATATATATATATATATATATATTGTTTGTACTGTTGTGTTCATCTTTATTGCCATATTCACAAATTTTTGGCCAGTATGCTCCAGCCTTCTTCAGGTGATTGGAATTTTGAACTGAACCCTTTATTTTATCTGCCGAAATAGATTGTTCTAGTTCCACGTGTCATGCCTCTTTCAGGTGTCTCAGTATCGTTATTGCCATTTTACTCAAATCTCCAAGTTTTTTTGTTCACTTCAGCTGTAGCCAGGTATTGAATGAAGTCACTGGATTCAACCAATGCTTATACCCACTGGACCATGTGTTCTTGAGGACAACAGTCCAAACAATGTAAATAATTACAATACCTCATCTCAGAAATATATATATATATATATATATATATATATATATATATATATATATATATATATATATATATATATATAATAAATCCTAAAGAACCAGGAACTAACTACCTAGGTTTCACCTGAACAGATCTTCAGAGTAATCTGGCTAAAGAGGAAAGTGCTCTTTTGTAAATATCTCATAATTACTTAGTTAAGCTTCATCTGGGACAGGGCTACAATACAACAGTGTAGAATCTAAAAATAAACTTACTTGCAATGGCTTAAGGTACAAATCATTGCTCTATGGTGGACATTCTGAACAGGACGCATTTTAAATATGCTGTAGAGAAATAAAGTTAATAACTCACTTCAGAAGCTGAACATTATCATGAAGGAATACTTTAAGTCACAATTAGCTGCCTTTAAAAACATTAACTAAGTGATGCCAATATTAATATATATAGTAAAATAAAAAATTTATAGAGTCTGTTTACCATGACAAATATCATATCCTGCTTATTACAAGTTGGACTATCAAAATTATCCTGTTATGGAATATATGATTTCTAAAGCACTTAAAGCTCCAATTCAAACAAAATATGGATTAAGATTTTTTCTACTATAATTTTGATAAATAAAAAAGAAGTTTATCCTTTCATGTACTTATAACATCTTCTAAATCTATCATCAATAAAGTAGAAAATACTACTTATTAAAAGAAGATTTGATTTTACATTAGTTTTCTTCACCATGTCTAAAGAAGACTGGGTTTTTACTGAGACCCATCTCATTTCTTAACTGAAGGCTAGACACTGTAAAAATAAAAAATAAAAAAAAACATTTGTAAATGAAAAAATAAATACAAATATAAAGCAATTTTTTCTGTTTATTGGTATCATGATTTACAGTAAATGATTTGATTTCTTCTAAACTTTGACAGCAATTGACTTAAGTTGATTGAATTTTTCAAATTAAATATTCTTATTAATTTTTTACTAGTTTTTCCTTGATTGATGTTTTTTTAATCACAATATTCTGTGACCATTTTTAAAAGTTAGCAATATTGATGATAAAAAAATAAATGCTCTCTAATAAAATTTGTACAAAACATACCGAGACTAAGTGCATTTATTTCAGAAGTCCCTGTTACAATCTTCCTACAATTATTCTCTCCTAACACATTTAGTTTTACATGGGAAAAAATAAATTGTACTGTTGGTGAGCCTAAACTGGTGAAATTTCTCAGCTTGCTTTAGTGAAATTTATTTTATTGTAATTATGTAAAGGTAAAATAGAATTAAATAAAATCCATTTTTATTAAAATAAAACTTTGCATCTGAAAGTGATACTAATTTCTTTTTTCTCAAACCACATGTTTAATTTATTTTTTGATTTTAAAATGTAGAGAAAATATTCACAATGTAAATGTGGTTAGGAGTAGTCAAAAGTTACAAATCAGTTGCTAACAAAAACGTTTGTTTTAAACATTAATGCTGTCAATTCTTTTTAAGACAATCTAAATAACAAGGAATAAATTTATGCTTAGAAACATTTCAATTTCACTAATGAGAAAATATTGTTAGAAATGCAAAACAAAAATAGCCTTTAATGTAAATGAATACAAAAATTTTTCAATAAAAACATATTAGCATAATTTTTTAACTAATTACATATTACAGATTTTAGTTTAAATATATATAAATTAAATATTACCTGAATATATTTATGAAATATTACCTGAATTTCCAAAGATATACTTTCTCCCCAGTTGATTTAAAACTGGAGTTAATGTAAAATTTATAGCATCACTGTGTTGAACTCATTCAGCAATGGTGCTGGATGCAACTATAGTTTGGTAATGATGGCTTTGGTTGAAAGTCATCCCCAATAACAAGCAAGATCATTGTGTACCTTGCTAAATTGTTTGCTATGCCTTTTTCCTCGCCTTTCCTTTAGAATTTCATAATAAGCTGCTAAGGCTTCATTTAAATTCTTCTTTACTTCCAGTCATGATCCATTTTACAACACTTTTCAATCACACAATTAGTATTAGTACAAAAATCATTTAAATGCATCAGTTTTTCTTCAATACAAATGGCTGTTGTTCTTTTCCTCTTTGTGCATCCAGTTCTGCTAAATTTGTTAATTCTTAAATAGAAAGGCCTTTCCCTTTTCATCCAGTCTATTTTAACTGCAACACTTTCCTCTGCCAATCTAAATCTTTCAGAGTCATTCCTTGAGTTGGGTAGAAGTCCCTCCTAAACTGCACTTAAACAGTTTGTAATGACTTTTCTCATACAATATCAACAAAATAGACAGCATTTAAAATGTCAAATGACCACCAATAATCTTTTACAGTCATATCAGGTTTTGTGTCTAACACACTGATCAATTTCTAAAAGGGTTCCTCATGTAATAAAAATTAAAATTGCTAAAACACCCTGATGCATCAGCTACAGATCAGATGTTGTGTTTGGGGGACATGTAAACCACATTTACTTTCATCTTCAATTGAGCATCATCAGTATTTGTGAGGTGGCCAAAATAACTGTCTAGCAGAATAATAGCTTTGGGTAGCAAATCATTCTCAATACACAAGTGCAAAAATAGTTTGTGGAACAATTCAAGAACAATTCCTGTGCAAGCAATATCTTATTAGAACAAGAAAGGCAATAGTAACTTATTTAATCATTTCAATGTATGGCATGTTTCCAAATGGTATATTTATTCTGGCTTTAGTTATAGAGGTCCTGAAACATTTCCATCAAGTACAAGTGTTAGTCTGTGTGAAGGAGCTTAAATTTTTGTCTGGCAAGAAACATTCTTCTATAGCTTAATGTAAGCATGAATACCAGTTTTGTAAAATAATAAAATTGTCTTGAATGTAATTTTATGAAATAAAATAAGACATATCTCGGCTGATTTGCCGGCAAATAAACTAACATACTCAAGAGCGAGAGTCGGATGTGAACGGGACAAGGCCCCGTCACAAAATGACCATTATCGTCGTTTACGCATAGGCCCGACGCACGAGTTCCGGTCGAAAAATAAAATAATATTTCAAAGTGCTTCTATTTTTCAACCAATAAAAATGCTTCCCTCCTAATTATACACGCGTCTTTTTTTCGAGCCCGTTAAGCCATAAAAAGGGTCACACGGGGAAGTACAAAGCAATCAACGGGAGGCCGGGAAAGAGATCTGTCACGGTCAGTCTGGGCAGTCAACAGCAGTCAGCAGGAGGAACGCCACGCCAACCAGTGGGAACTACTATGAGATCAACCCGGATCGGCAGCCGGCTTATGAACTATACCACAAGGTAGCTGTCCCAAAACCACACGTTCCTATTGAAATAAATCACGTAAATCTATTTCTGCCGTTGTCGTATTTCTGTCTTGCAACCATACGCTTGTCTATAACAGTAATCTTGAGTAAATCTATAAGAAGTATTTTTCTATCTGTCTCACAAACCATGAACATTACCACAACTGAATGGCTTTCCATGTGAAGTTCAGAACTCTGACTGAGAGATATAGAATTGATTTACTCTTGTAGTTACATTTTTAAAAAATAATATTACTGAATGATATGAATTTTTTTTTAAAAATTCAAATTATACAAGTATGCTTTTACAGTCAAAATCAAAAAATTAGTTCTCTAGTTGTATTTAAAAGTATGATACTGAGACTTTATGTTTACCTAAGTGACAATTGGTTCTTTTAATCTTTATTATTGTCATCCAGAGGGTAATAAGTCACAAAAAACATAAAACATTTTTAAGGGCAAAATCAAGTAAGGGAGCGGAGAACACTTACACTCAAGGAGCCGTTTTAAAATTTTCAAGTCAATAATAATTCTCCATTTGTTCCATTAATTTATCCTGAAATTAATTTACTTCCGTCGCACCTACACTGGTATTTTGGCTTGATGTAAGGAATTTTCTTTTGTCTCTCTGTATTTTTCATAAACAGTTATTTATTGAGTGAGGCAAATGCATAGCTAGAAACACTCCTCTAGCCCTTTCCGCCTCCCGTTTGGTGAATGACTCCCATTTTATCCTTATACGTTTAAAACTTTAGTAACTAAAGTTTTAAACGTATTTCCCTTTTAGTTCAAGAATTTGGATGTTTTCATGTCATAACTATTTATACCCGAACAATTCATACAATAGTTCTACGCTGATTGGCCGGAATTGAACCGGTGGTGTCTCTCGCGGTAAAAACATAAAATTTTTATTTTTTTTATTTTTCTAAACTTAGCGAAATTTCAAAACGGCGTTATTATCAATCGGCATAAAACCAGACATCGCTACAAAGCTAAACTCCAAAGATTCGCAAAAAATAATGAAAAATTGCACAAAATTTAACAAAGATTCAGAGAGAATCTTGATTGGGGGCCCCAAGTAGTGCAGTTAGTGACCTTCGCTATCTTATCAACATTTGCCCTTTTCTACCAACATTTATTTTAACATTACAAATTAAACTCAGCACAACTGACTATTATTAAAGTATTTAAAATTTTCATGGATTTTGATATCATTCTGGGTTCTTATATTTTTTTGTCCAAATCACAAAAAAGACATTATATAAAAAAAAAATCACTATTTTTTTTATCCATAATGTTGAATGTGTTTTAAAATTATTCAACTTTTTAACAAAAAAAAAATCTCCACTTGATATTAAAAACTGCCACAAAACATTGCTGATTTATTTATGGGATGATCTACAGAGGGTGGTCCAAAAGTTTTATCACATCTACTACTTACTTTATAATTTTCTATTTCAGCGCTCGATGTGTGAGAATTAAACTGAATAACAGTTCCAGTACATATGCTTTCTTTACTGTTTTTAATGGAGTAGGTAATGTTGGGTGTTGATGTATTATCCCCCCACCCGTTGTTATTATTTGTTGACTGTAATGATGGGGTTTATAATAATGACAGAAATAAAAATGCATAACAACTATAAAACGCTGAGACACATGTTGACATAAATAACAAGAATTTGTATTTTCTTTGTGTTATGTGAATTACAGAATATTGGTATGGTGTGTGTTTAAATGTTCTCAGTGTCTCTTTCTTTTGTTTAAAAGTCAGTGCTGACTTGGTTTGGTTCCGAAAATTTTGTTTGTGAGGATGCGTTCGAAATCGTCTGTTTTCAGTTTTCCCGTGGTGCTCTAGCAGACGTGTGTTACAGTGTTTCTGTAACTAGCGGTTTTATAATCACGAGGGTTAGCATGATGACATATCCTTCTTTTCTATCATCACTGTTGACAAAGTTATTTTTAGAATGATGAAATATCCTTATTTCTTTATCATCACTGATAGCAATGTTATTTTTATAATGATGAAATTGAAATATCAACATCATTCTGGATCATAACAACTGTGTTACTTGTTCTTCTATTGTTCTCATTACTTTTTGGTAGGGGTGCTGGACTAGACTTTTTTCAATTTTACTAGTTGAAGTATCCACCTATATTGCATATGATGCACTAATTAGGTTAAATTAAATTTATATTGTATATGAATACTATCTTATGAAAACTGAGATGTAGTAAAGTAGGTGGGGCCGTATCATAGATTTGGTGGAGGCCTATAATATCCTTGCACCGGCCCTGCCTCCAACCATCAGATTTTTTTTTAATTTTTCCCCCAAAACAGGGGAATATCCGATTTTAATGAAAATTTAAGCACTTATTCATTAATGAATTAATTTTTTCTTTCCGTTTTTTAAGAGAAATGGTTATTATTTGAAAATATTCTGGAAATATTTTTTATGTCAGTTACAAACCTCTAACTTATTTCATAGCATTCAAGTGATTTCTTTATCTTTATTCATAACATAATTAATGATAATAAAAACTTAAGTAGACAAAAATACTATCACCTTGAGCAAAAAATTAGTCAAATCAAAAATTTTCAATAATTTTTGCTGACCTGGAATAAGGCCGTTATTTTTTTTTCACGGAAAATGATTCTGAATTTTATTTTTGATTTTTCATATTTGATCTACTGTACATTAAAATATAGAACAAATGTAAAATTATTTTAAAAAAATGTTCACACTCGAAAACAGCATTGAAATGTACATTTTTCGATTCAAACACTTTGTTTTATATGAAGGTTTTCAGCATTGACCAAGAAAATTGTACTGTAAAAATACATGTCATTTTTTTCACAAACATGATCAGAGATTTTTTTCCCGTGGAAAAATATACAACATATTATAATTAGACATTGCCGATACTCTCCAAAAATATTTTAAGTTTTCTAGAATTCCTTTCTTAAGGTTTCAGACTATATTTTCGTTGTGTTCACAGTTGATCGAGAATTTAGTTTTATAAAAATATAAAAATTAGAAACAGCTAAAATTCACTAGTACGGATTAGTCCCAAGTAAATGGGGGTATAACTGACCTAAAAATGCTTCCACAGAATGTAGAAAAAATTAAATATAATGTTCATTTATTAAAATGAACTTTATATTGAATTTTTTCTACATTCAATAAATGCTAAATGTGACACCATTTAGGGCCGCGAGAAGAAAGAAAGGAAAGAAAAGGAGAGGCGAGGGTTAAACTTAGATGATAAGGGAAAACCACCCACAAAGGGATATTTAGCGATGTTATTTTGATAATGGGAATGGCGAAAATTCTGATGGCTATTGTCAGAAGAAATTAGTTGATGAATCCCAGAGTTTTCTTTTAATAGATAAACATTAACTGTGTCATGGTGGCAATAATATTACCAGAGAATGATGAAAATTCTCTGCGAGGAAAAAGGAAGGAAAAAGAGAAAGAAAAGAAAGAAAGAGACGGACGAGACTTAACAACTTAGATGATAAGGGAAAGCCACTCACAAAGGGATATTTAGCGATGTTATTTTGATAATGGGAATGGTGAAAATTCTGATGGCCATTGTCTTAAAAATTAGTTGATGAATCCCAGAGTTTTTAAACGGATAAACATTAACTGTGTCATGATGGCGAACTTATATTATCGGGAAAGGATTTAATAGGTCATCTGTCGACCACACACAAAGCCCAACCCTGAGTTATAAATAATTTCCGTCATTTTTCTTTTCAAATCAGACACAAAATGACTAGAAGGGGCAGAATCTGTAACGTTATGAAAGATTTGCCCTGGAAGAGTCGATGGTTTCCCGAACACTAATTCACGTCTAGTGCATTTCAAATCTAGCTTGACTGTGTTTCTCAGCGCAAGCATCACAAATGGTAGCTTGTCTACCCAGGTACGACCACAGGTAGACGCTGTTAATGCGTACTTGAGCTGTCGATGGAATCGTTCTACCCATCCGTTACTGCAGGGATGATATGCCGTGGTAGAAATGTGCTTTATACCAAGCAAGTTGACAAATTCGGTAAATAACGTAGATTGAAATTGTGGGCCACTGTCGGTCGTAATAACCGCAGGGCACCCGAAAATAGAGATCCAATTATTGAAGATGGCACTGGCTACAACTTCTGCTGTTGTCGTTGATAGTGGTACAGCCACAGGCCATCGCGTGAAGCGATCTACAATAGTCAAAATATATTCGCATCCATTAACATGGTCAATAGGACCCACCAGGTCGACGTGAATATGTGTGAAACAACCGTTAGGGGCCGTAAAGGTTGATGGTGGTGCTCTTGTGTGTCGACTTATTTTTGTTGCCTGGCAACGCTGGCACGTGCGGGCCACTGTTTCACGTCGGTAGCCATACCGGGCCAGACGAATCGGTCAGATATGGTCCACAGCGTAGCCTTCGCGTCTGGGTTAAAAATTGTTCTCCTCATCGACGGTGGGAGGAAAGGGCGAGGATTGCCTGTTGTGATGTCACAATAAACGAGCTTGTTGGTGAACGGAAGTGGACACTTTTCCAGTTTTAAAGAAGTATCTGATTGAACTGAAGTAAATGTCTCGTCACCTGACTGTTCTTCAGCTAACATGTCAAAATCGAGTGAAGGTGATTGTATCGCATCGAGTGTAGGTCTGGACAATGCGTCAGCAACAGTATTGTTCTGTCCTTTTAAGAATCGAATGTCCGACGTGAATTGACTGATGTAGTCACGGTAACGGATGTCTCGAGGATTGAGTTTGTCAGACTTCGCGTGTAGTGCGTAAGTCAGCGGCTTGTGATCGGTGAAAATAGTAAAGTCTCAATCTTCTAGGATGTGTCTATAATGCCGTATCGCCAGGTAAACGGCAAGTAATTCCCTAGAAAAGGTACTGTACTTCTGAGCAATGTTCAGTTTAAGAGAGAAAAACGACAAAGGTGTCTCGATGCCATTCGTAATTTGGTGTAACACTGCACCAATTGTATCGGCTGATGCATCCGTAGTCAAGGTGAGTTTAGTATCCTCTGATGAGGTGATATATGTCAATTTTTAGCACAGTTCTGAAGTGCATCTTTCGCTTTTTGAAAAGAATTAAGTTCGTCTCGGGATAGAGATATCTGCGAATTTTTCTTTTTATGCTGAGATAAAATATTTGTTAGTGGTAATAATATCGCCGCGCAATTTGGGATAAACTGTCGGTAATAGTTTATCATTCCCAAGAATCTTCGTAATTGTTTTAGCGTAGAAGGTGGGGGATAATTTGCTATCGCAGTAATTTTCTGGTCAAGGGGAGTCAATCCATGTTGGTCTAAAACATGTCCGAGGAAAGTTAAACTCGGGACTGCGAAAACACATTTATCAATGTTAATTTTTAATCCGTAATGCTGTAACCTTTGGAGAATCGCATGTAAATGCTCACGATGTTCTTCGTGTGCTTTACTTGCCATCAGCACGTCGTCAATATAAGCATACGCATAGGGCATTCCACGTAGAACTTCATCGATCAGTCTTTGAAAAGACTGCGCTGCGTTACGCAGACCAAAGGGCATTCTTGTGAATCCAAAGAGGCCAAAAGGTGTCGTAATGGCTGTTTTCGGAATGTCAGCTTCCTCAATGGGGATTTGGTAATATGCTTTTTTTAAATCAAGCTTAGTGAATACCTTAGCGCCTTCCAACGAAAGGGCGAAATCCTTAATATGCGGGATTGGGTACATGTCCGGGACGGTCTGTGCATTTAACAATCTATAATCGCCACACAGACGCCAACTGGCTGAGTCAGCTTTAGATACCATGTGTAGGGGACTGGCATAAGGACTAGCTGAAGGTCGAATTACGCCCAATTTGAGCATGTTGTCAAATTCATCACGTGCTATTCGTAGTTTGCTTGGATGGAGTCGGCGAGGTTGAGAATGGACTGGAGGTCCTGTTGTTTTAATATCATGAGTAGCATAGTGCTTCACAGGTTCGGTATGGGTTGACGGAGAAAGCAGTGATTGGTACTGACGATATTTATTTGTATATAAAAATATATACAAAATGTGGCACAAGGCCAAAAAGGGGGTTGGGGAAGGACGGTCATCAACTGTCTTAAATAAAACTTAGCTAGTCACAAACACTGACCCAAACATACCAACAATAGTCCTAGCACCAAAACAACACATTCTTCCATACCTTTCTTACTACATCCACCATAATTCCTCAAATTCTCTGTGAAATTCTAACTAGACCCCATATGTACAATTCAAAGTCTGTGGGGGGGGATAACAATTTAAAAACCCCAATGATTATTTACAATATGCAATAATAATATATACAAGAAAACAAAACAAAATAAGATTAGTAATAAAAACCCCCACAGTACCTAAGTGTGGCAGTAACATCAGTTAACTGGACGAAAAAATTGCGAGATTATAAAAAGTAAAATACAGTCATCCTTCCAAAATCACTCACACAGGCACACACTCATTTAGACACACTAACAACTACGAAAAACACACACACGAAACGAAAGTCATCCCGCAACCACCAGAGAACTGACGTCACTGACCACCTAACGAGGGAGGGGATGGGGAATTAAACTAAAGAAAAATAGGGACAGAAAAAAAAGAGGGGGCTAATGAGCATACATACCCTAGCTAAGTTAACCAGAAACGCGAAACTAAAAATTCAAACTAAACCTAACTAGTCTAATACCGGGACGGGTTGCTTCTGTTCAACCCATGAGGGACGAAATCCTGCACCTAACCGAGGTCCAAGTGCCACTCTAGGTCAGCTCCTCTCACTCTACACATTCGCGCAAGATTTACCCACCTTTTGCCGAATTCTGATGAAGAGAGTCGCCACCTTTCCGTCCTAATCTTGACTTTAAGCTGATGCTTAAAGTACAAGATTAGTAGGGAAGAAGTGAACTTCTCACCTCCATAGAATCCCTTCTGACGTGTCACCCAAATCACGACTCTCATAACTCCTAGCAAGCAGTGGAACACATAAAGTTCAGACTTTGTTAACGGCGGGGCCACATTGCTACAAACAGAAGCGGCCTCGAGGACGAAAAACTTTCCCTGCAACATGCGAACCATGAGACCTTCAACAAACTTACACAATGGTGCTACCGACTTGCAATGAAAGAAGACGTGACCAAGGGTCTCGACTTCCCCCTCACAACGTCGGCAGTTTGGATATTTCTCCAAACCCGCTGCGCAAAGTCTTTTGCCGACCCAGAGGGCCCCACGTATCACCAGCCAGGTGAGGGATGCCTCATCGTTGTTGAGACATTTCAACCCGGAAGCCCAAGGCCAGATTGAGCGAGCCTCCTGCTTCGTAAGACCGAGCTCGTCAATCAAATCATCATGAACGGTGTGATTGGTACTGACGTATTATCTCTTCGTAGCCATTGGCTATAGGTATAACAATAGTCAGACCGACTGTTGAATATTTAGAAATAAAACCGCAACGTTGTAAATTAGTGTTAGTGTCGGTTAAGGTACGTGACGCTAACTCGACAGACAGTTTAGTGAGTTAGAAAATCAGCTCCTATGATTGGCATTTCGACATCTGCGACAGTAAAAGTCCAGGTAAAGTCTCGTCTAAGGCCAATGTCCAGCGTTAATGTCCGCTCACCATACGTGGTGATTGGAGTGCCATTAGCCGCCTGTAGTTTAAAAAACGTATGTTTGACCAGAGCTTGTTTATTACAATGTTTCAGGGGTGTTGTAGTAGTTAAGTCCCTTGTATAACTCGGAAGTTGAGAAGAGTTATTGCCCTTAGTTAATTGGTGAATTTCCTGTAATGGCGTTTCAAAAATAAAGCATGTGATTACTCAGCTCTCGCCTTATCCGTTCATTATCGTAGCCATCCTATCCGATAACCCCCCACAACCTAACATGGTGTCAGAAGTGGGATTACAAGGACACACTTATACCAAAATGAAACGAATTGGAAATAATGAATAAGCCGTGATATTTGTTTTTTTTTTCCCCTCGAGGATTAAAAAAAAAAAACGAACACGTGCGTAGGCACCAAACACTAAGGTATCTTTATACCAAAGCATCTTTATACCAAAGCAATAAAATTTAGTATGGCAGCTTCATCTCAAGTACCTCCACCAACAATAGATTGGTCCAGCGCAAACTTTGCCAAATCAATGGACAGATTTATTCGGCAAGTCAGGCTCCATTTTGAAGGTCCCATGCGTAACATTGACGACGACGTCAAGCTTAGATATCTTTTGTTATGAGCCGGTGTCGAGGGACAAGAAGTAAGTGACACATTTGTTTTTCGGCATGAAGAAGAAAGGACCGTCGAAACATACATTAAATACTTTAGACAGTATGCAAACCCAAGGTCGAATTTTCGCGTGGCAAGACACGAACTGCTGCAGTGCAGACAAAATTCAGACGAATCGGCACACTCATTCTTGAAACGGCTTCGCCAAATAGCCAAACAATGTGAATGCGACCAACTGGTGGAAGACACCCTTATAGTCGATCTCTTCATATTCGGCATTTATCTAAAGTCAGCGCAGAAATCCTTAATTAAGGAAGGTAATGATCTGACTATAGCAAAAGCGCTACGCATAGTAGAGACAGAGGAAGTGACTTGCAAGCAAGTTGAAGCTATACGCATCCCAGTATAAGAAAGCAGTACGCATGCAATTCAGGCTAAGAATAATAAAAAGCCAACACAGTGTGGATATTGTGGCAAAGGACATCCTCGAGGAGAGTGCCCAGCAAAAGGAAAGTCATGCACGAGATGCAACAAAAAGGGACATTTTGCTAATGTTTGCCGCTCCAAGACGGGAGATAAAAAAGCATGCAAGTAAAAGAGTGACGCAGTCACGGTGACACAAAGACAGGAGAATCCACACAGCGACACAAAATGAAAGTAATGCTAGTGGTTCGAGTGAAGATATATATTTCCACTCCATTCAGCAGTCACCATCAACCACTATAGAGGCATATGCCAAATTAAAAATTGGCAACAGACAAGTGCAGATAGACGTCAATGCGAAGGTCGATACAGGTGCTATGAGCAACCTTTTGCCCAAGGAAGTATATAAAAAACTGCATGGAGTACCACTCAAAGCGACGGCAATACGGTTAATTGCTTTCGGCGGAACAACAATTGATCAAGAAGGAACCTGTCGGCTAGGGGTAAGATTCTGCAACAGATTTATTAGTGCAACATTCCATGTTGTAAATTCAAAAGGGCCAATATTGATAGGACTACAGACATCACGGGAGTTAGGGTTAGTGACCCTAAACTTAGCTGTAAAATCAGTCACTACTGCTACAGAAAATCATCAGGTACAGACAAACGATGACCAAGCATCCCAGCAGAATACAAAACCAGTTCCAATGCCAAGATCAAATTGGAAAGGAAATTTAAATGAAAGAAAGAAAATCATTCAGGAATTACCCGATGTATTTGATTCTATTGTTTGTCTACCTGGTGAATGTACCATTCATGTGGACCCAGAAGTACCGCCAGTTGTACACCCACCTCGACGAATCCCGATAGCTCTAAAAGAGAAGTTGAAAATGGAATTGGACTTCTTAGTAGCCCAAGGCATAATATCCCCTGTGACAGAACCAACACCATGGGTGAATTCATTTGTTTGTGTAACCAAAACCAATGGTTCGGTCAGACTATGCCTAGACCCTCGTGACTTAAACAAAGCCGTGCGCAGACCACATTACGTCACTCCGACATTTGAGGATATCACCGCTGAGCTAAATGGCGCAAGATGGTTCACAACCGTTGACATCAAATCTGGATACTGGCACCTAAATTTGGACGAGAATTCAAGAAGACTTACGACATTTATAACACCATATGGTTGATACATGTTCAACAGGTTTCCCATGGGAGTAAAATGCGCCCAAGATGAATTTCAGAGAGCCATGAAGAAGAATTTTGGTGACCTTAGAAACGTCCTTTCTATATGTGATGACATAATCGTATATGGATTCGAAGAAGATGGTAGTGATCATGACGAAGCACTGAAGCAAGTAATGCTTAGGGCAAGAGAAAAAACTGTAAGTTCAACTCAGAGAAATTTGTGGTAAAGACATCTGAAATACCCTTTTTCGGTCATATCATCTCGAAACATGGTATCAAACCAGATCCTAAGAAAGTAGGGGCGATTATGCAAATGCAACCACCCGAGGATGTAAAACAGCTCACCAGTTTTCTAGGATTGGTTAATTACCTAAACAAATTCTCACCACGACTTGCAACCTTGACTAAACCCCTTCATGACTTGATATCTAAAATAAATGATTTCCCGTGGTCATCCCAGCAACAGAAAATATTTGAGGAAATCAAAGAAGAAATCGGAAGAAATACAACACTCCGATATTTTGACCCGAAGGAATCTATTGTGTTACAGGTGGATGCATCGACCGCAGGTTTAGGCGCGGCTCCGCTACAAAAGGGAATGCTAGTGGCATTTGCAAGCAAGACACTGTCAGGCCCAGAAACTCGATACTCAAACATCGAGAGGGAAATGTTAGCCATCGTTTTTGGCTTGGAGAGATTTCACCATTATGTGTGGTGTCACAAAATAACCATCCACACAGATCATAAGCCATTAGAATCGATAGCGCTAAAGAACCTATCACGAGTACCTCTAAGACTTGCGAGAATGCTACTGAAAGTGGAAGGATATGACTTCATTGTGAAATATATCCCAGGAAAAACAGTACCAATTGCAGACTGCCTATCACGAGTATCACATAGACCTAGCAAGCACATTGAAGGAATTGACCTCAATGTCCACTGTATGATGACCTACTTTAATTTTTCACCAACCAGAATGGAGACCATCCGAGTTGAGATGTTGCAAGACCCATTACTAAAAGAACTTGTGAATATGGTCATGTCCGGCTGGCCTACCCAATCGAGCTGACTGCCCAACTGCTCTTACCGTTTTGGAACTTTAGAGATGAGATTGGAGTTCAAGATGGTATTTTGCTTAAGAGCAACAAAATCATAATACCAGCCAAAGAGGTATATTAGAAGAACTCCATGCATCACACCAAGGAGTTGAGAAAACCAGATTAAGAGCTCGGTCAGTTTTATACTGGGTAGGGATGAATAAAGACATTGAGGATATAGTGCTTAATTGTCACACCTGCCAAAAGTATCAGGCAAGTATCCCTGCCGAATCGATACACCAGCATGAGACCCCTACTTACCCTCGGCAATACGTCAGCACAGAATTATTCTCAATGGCTGGGAGGGAATATCTGCTTGTAGCGGACCAGTACAGCCGAAGTCCATTCATACGACGCCTCCACTCCACCTCATCAGCAGCCGTCATCAAAAATATAAAGGTAATATTTGAGGAACGAGGTGTACCGGAAATTCTATACTCGGACAATGGTCCACAGTTCACGAGCAAGGAATTTAAGGTCTTTTCCAGATCGTACAACTTTCTACACAAGACATCGTCTCCACATTACCCGAAATCTAACGGATTTGCCGAGAGGATGGTTGGAATATGCAAGAGAATACTACTGAAGGCACAAGAAACTGGACAAGACAGTTATCTAGCGATGATGGCATACAGAGCCACACCAATGTCTGCGAACATCAACTCCAGCAGAATTGCTCAATGGCCAACAAATACGGACACCACTAGTATCCAAGCAGCAACTCGGCGATGAGCAGACAAGAATAGCATTACAGCAGTACAAGGAGAGATCAAAGAACTGTTATGACAAGCAGCATAACAGACAACACCCACCTCTACATGCGGGGCAGAGAGTCTATGTCCAGCATGAGAAAACAAAGCTATGGGAGCCCGGAATCATTCAGCGTTCTGCTGCGGCACCGAGATCATACATAGTTGAGTCTAAAAGTGGTAACATCTGCCGAAGGAATAGGCAATTCATCAGACCAGCCAAAAGAAGCTTAATACTTGAAGATAGATCTGATCAACCACTCACATCTAAAGAAATTGCATCACAAAGGGAACTGCACATCAACAATGTCCCAACACCACACACACTTCAGAACAGGTCATCACCAGACCTTAGCCAGAGAAGGAGGTCTGTGGGTCAGGCATCACCTACACGGATAAAGCAGCCGACCACTGTATCACACACCAGTGAATCCTGTAGATCTACCCCCGAGCCAAGAAGATCCCGAAGATGTATAAAGGCCCCACAGAGACTAGATCTATAAAGCTCCCCACGCTCTTAGACAAACAGACACTATATTCTCCCATTAACAAGGAAACATTTTTTTTGTTTTTTTTTTTGTTAAGTAATTAGATGAGTTCACTCTCAGTTGAAGAAGGGAGATGTTGTAGTAGTTAAGTCCCTTGTATAACTCGGAAGTTGAGAAGAGTTATTGCCCTTAGTTAATTGGTGAATTTCCTGTAATGGCGTTTCAAAAATAAAGCATATGATTACTCAGCTCTCGCCTTATCCGTTCATTATCGTAGCCATCCTATCCGATAACCCCCCACAACATAACAAGGGACAGAACACTTATTTGTGCACCCGTGTCGATCAGGAAATCCAAACTGCTTTTTCTATCGTGGATATAGAAGAGACGATTTGTTTTAAAATATCTGGCATCCAGCGTCTCTACTGGGTGCCAGCGACTCCGTTTCCCGACTGCTTGTTCAAAGGTACCTTTCCGTATGAACATGGTGGTCAGCATTTATTCGCGCGCGCGCCAAACTTTTCATGATACCAGCAATTAGCGTGTTGGTAGTAATTACGGCAGTGTCGGTAATTATGGCGAGATGTCGATCGTGAACCACGGTGTCTGTGTCGAGCAAAATTATTGCTCCGACTTTCATGTGGTTTCTTTTGTAGATCTTGAAGTTGTAAAGACATTTTTTTGAGCTCCAGTGACAATTTTTGTTTTTGTTGATTGACATCTGGCACAAGGCCATCTATGGTATCCGTAGAGGAAATTTGTCGTACTGGGGCGGTATCAGCTACTTTGTCGGCTATGATCGCTAATTTTTGGATGTCGACTTCATCTGATAGTGCTGCTAAGATGCGTACCATCTCTGGCGGTAATTTATCTAGCCACATTTGGCGAAATACTGTAGCGGATATGTTATTATCACCTAATGGTGACTGCATGCGTCGTAGCAACTGGGATGGTTTCGAATCACCGATCGTTACATTAGTTAGGAGATCTCGTATTTTCCTCTCTTCTGAAAATCCAGTTCTATGAAGAATAGCTTGTTTAAGGGTTTCATACGGCTTATCGGTCGGTAGAGAAGTTAGTATGTCAGCTACTTCGGCTGCTACCTCTGCAGGTAGTTTCTCCGCTACGGACGCAAACTTTGACTGTTGGGAAGTTACATGCCTGGCTTGAAATATCGCATCTAATTGTAGAAACCAAGTTTGAACATTCGTGTTGAATGCAGGCATTTCAAGCCTAATTGCTGTTTCTGTAAGAGGAACTGGCCTGCCATTTAGGTAGTCGTGGTTTTGGAGGGAAAAATTATAATCGCAAGTTACGTGGATTAGATTAGCGCTTCTCTGTGTTCGCTGGACTGACTGATTTGGTCAGTTGGAAATCTTCCTTATATAAGGTTTTAGATGTCAGAATTGGCTCAAGTAAATATTGGCGCAATTTAACTTCCTCACGTGAAGTTTTTGAATTATCACGTTGCGAGCCAATAGAATTCGCTGCTTAGCACAATAAGGTTTTTGATTGGTTAAGTTGATTCGCGTAGGCGTGTAAAATGGAATGTTCCTGTTGCTAGGGGTGATAAGGTAAATGGGCGAGTCCACAGTGTCCTTAGCATCCTTCTGTAGAACCACACCACTCTTGCCTTGAGTCTCTTCTTCATATTTGCGGAAACCGTCCAACATTCGCTGCCATAAATGAAGACAGATATTACGTAACAGTTCATTACTCTTTTCTTTGTTACCAACGAAGCCAAGCTGTCTCGTCATACTCTGCCTAGCCTTTGGAATGCGTCTTTGGCCATCCCAATATGTCTTTGGGTCTCAGAGTCGCACTTACCGTTCTCTGTCAGAACACATCCCAGATATTTAAATTTCCAAATATGGTTTCTTACGGGAATATTTTATAGCACATGCAATAATGGTGGCGAAAAGAGTGCATGCACAAAATAACAGATCAAGTGATTTATTAAAAGAAAATTAACCAAAGGAAAGTTTAAAACAAGAGTTTCTTTTGTTAAATGTAAATAGTATACACAATAAAATGTTCATTAATATGTTATAGTGGTAACTTATTGTTATGGGACCTTACCTATAACGACAGAGTGAACTCTTTCTGACACTATGAATACTGCGCCTCTCAAGAGAGAGGGGCGAGACGGAATCGAGTCGAGCCAATAGTAGTTCACTCCAAACCAGACTGACAGTCATACTAACACCTTTCACATTTTGTATTATTATTCTGTGTAATATATCTTTGTTATTTCTACTCTTGTGTTCGTGTTGTTCTTCCTTGGTCCTAACCTTGGACCATAACAGTGGCGACGAGGATATTGAAGAAACGAATTCTACGCGGAGATTCTAAAAAAAACAAAAAAAAATGTTTTTGCTATCGGTCGTCCATAACAGAGGCGACGGAGGTATTGAGAAAAGAAAACAAGTTCTACGCGAGAAAAAAAAGAAAAATTTTTTTTGGACACCAACCTTAACAGTAGCAACGAAGACACGAATTTTACCTGTCAGCCAAAACAGAATCGAATTCTACGTAGGAAAAATTTTTTGTACTAAGGTTCCAGAACAACAGGCGACAAAGACCTGAAGTCTACACTGAGAAAAAAGGAAAAATAGTTACACAAAATTACAGTGTAAACATAAAAGGCTTTAAGGCAACTATATTGGAACTAATAAAAATGTAATTCGAGCAGCAACAAAAAAAATGAGGAAAGACAGACTAGGCTCGAAGAAAAACAATTAGAAATTCAACAAAAAAAAACGAAAAGAAAAACTATTGGAAATTTAACAGAAAAACGAAGAGAAGCAACTCGAACTACAAGAATTACTACTACGGGCAGTAACAAATAAAGGGCAAAATACTGGAAATTAAGCGGCATTCTCGCATAATGCTATATGGAGCTCTATCAAAGACTTCACATGCACCGGACGAAGACAAAACCTTCGCGGCTTACTTCAGAAGATATGAAGATTCATATGAGTTTGATTGCGGGAATTGGTCAGACGCGAAAAAAGTACGTCTACTATTGAGGAAACTAGGGTCAAGCGAATACACTAAATTCGTAGACTACATCCTACCGAGGAAAACGAATGAGTTGACTTTCAAGGAAGCCGTGAAACTTTTAACGGAATTATTTAATCCGAACACTTCACTGTTCCACAAAAGGTGGAAATGTTTAAATGTAACAAAAAAGGATAGCGAACACTATATAACATTTGCTTCCATAATAAACAAACACTGCGATGACTTTAAGTTATCTGAACTCAGCCCGGACAATTTAAAATGTTTTATATTCGTCCAGGGCCTGGTTTCGACTAAAGATGCGGAGATCAGACGGAGAATTCTAACAAAATTTGAGAGTGAACCAGAATTGACGCTACAAAAATTGGCTGAGGACTGTCAGAGATGTATAAGCGTAAAAAAAGGACTCGAAAGATATCGAAGAGTCTGGTGTCGCACACATACGAAAAGTACAACAACAAATACGTTTTTTCCCTCCTCAAAAACAAACCAAACAAATTATTCTACTACAAAAAGTCAAATGAAAACTCAGAAGAAACTACCACCCAGTCCATGCTATCGCTGTGGGACTTTGCATTGGTACAAAGATTGTTCATACCGCTATAAGACTTGTCTGTCGTGCAATAAAGTGGGGCATAAAAGTTCGCACTGTAGAACAAAGAAAGAAAACAAAAGCCGAGTAAGAGTCACAAGAACTGACCAAGCGGACGGGATAAATATACGAAAATACGTACAAGTAGAAATGTTAAACAAAAAAATCAGATTACAATTAGATTCCGGATCAGATTTAACCATTATTAGCTTACAGACGTGGAAGAAATGAAACAAACTGACCATGTTGAGAACCGATAATATAGCCAGGTCGGTAACAGGAGGAAAAATCAAATTTATGCGGGAAATTATCACGAATGTGACGTTCAACGGTATGACCAAGAAATTATAGATGTATGTTCTAAAAAATACGGAAAATTTATTTGGAACTGACTGGATGCAAAAATATGACCTCTGGGATTTACCGATAAATATGTTCTGCCAAAAAGTGGAAAGGTTATCGACCGGGGCAGAGAAATTGAAGGAGAAATTAAAGGAGAGTTTCCCCGATGTATTTTCAGCCGGCCTCGGAAGGTGTAAAAAAATCGAACTAAAAGAAAATGTACAACCCATTTTCAAGAAGAAAAGAAATGTACCTTTCGCATCATTAGAAAAAAATAGACGAAGAGTTGAATAGACTCGTAAAAATCGGTATATTGACAAAGGTGGAATATAGTCAATGGGCCGCACCTACGGTTTACGTGAAAAAAAATCGGGTGAGGTACGAATATGCGCTGATTTCTCGACGGGATTGAATGCAGCGATTAAAGATTATCACTATCCTCTCCCTAGTCCAGAGGAAGTTTTCACAAAATTGAACGGAGGAAAATTTTTCTCAAAGATAGACTTGAGCGAAGCATACCTACAAGTACCAGTAGATGAGGAAAACTCGAGGTTGTTGTGCATAAACACACATAAAGGGTTATATAAGTTCCATAAATTACCATTCGGGATCAAGGTCGCGCCGGCGATATTTCAGCAAATAATGGACACTATGCTAGGCGGACTGGATTTCACGATCGTATACCTTGATGACATCCTGATAAATAGCAAAAATATTGAACAACACTGGGAACACGTTCAAGAGGTTTTCAGGCAAATACAAAACTACGGTTTTATGGTAAAGGAAAATAAATGTGGCTTCTTTATGTAGGAAATAAAATATCTGGGCCATATTATTGACGAAGAAGGAAGAAAACCAGACTCAGAAAGGGCCACGGCAATAAAAAAAAAATACCGGCTCCAAAAAGTTTAGCCGAGTTACAAAGCTTCTTGGGCTTAGTAAATTATTATCAAGAATTTATTCCTAACATGCACAAATTACGAGCACCCCTAAACGAACTGTTGAAGAAGAAAAAAGTTTGGGAATGGTCATATGAATGTCAGAAAACTTTCGACAAAATCATTAAGACTCTAACAGCAGATTTATTTTTAGCGCATTATGACCCAAAATTGGAAATAATAGTCGCGAGTGACGCGAGTGCCTATGGTGTTGGGGCATGTATACTTCATAAAATGCCGGATGGGACACTAAAACCCATCGCGCATGCGCCATTAACGTTACTACCAGCCGAACAAAATTACTCGCAAATTGAAAAAGAAGTGCTGGGGATTATTTTTGTGGATACGAGATTCCACAGATATATTTACAGTAGATTGTTCACCTTACAGACGGACCACAAACCGCTATTGACAATATTTGGATCAAAGAAAGGTCTACATGTCTACACTGCTAATAGATTGCTAAGATGGGGGACGATTTTATTAAACTATAACTTTAAATTGGAGTATCTTCCATCAAACAAAATCGGGTATGCAGATGGTCTTTCGAGACTAATACCAAAGAAAACGGAGCCATTGGAAGATTCCGTAATTGCAGCTCTACGATATGAGGAATATATTAGAACATCATTATGTTGTACAATTCGAAACCTCACCTCACATTACAGGAAATAAGAAACGAAGCAGTGAATGACGAATTTATAAAGGAAACGAAAACAAAAATTGCAGGAAAAGATAAGCATATATCACACAGTTTTTCGTTGTGATAATGTTCTGCTATATAATGAAAGAGTAGTAACCCCGAAAACGCTACAAAGGCGAATCCTCGAGGATTTTCACATGGGCCACCCAAGAAAGTACAGGATTAAATCCTTAATGCGAAGTTACGTGTACTGGCCAAACATGGATCAAGATATTATACATATGGTAGACAAATGCAAGGGCTGTTCCTTAGCAGCCAAGGCACCTCCGATCATTCATAAGCCATGGCCTAAGACAAATCGACCGTGGTCGAGAATCCGTGTAGATTTCGCAGGTCCATTAAAGGGTTTCTACTACTTGATTGTAGTAGACAGTTACAGCAAATGGCCAGAAGTATTTCGTTGTAGAAAACCTACTTCTGAGACTACAATAAATTGCCTTCATTGGCTGTTTGCTCATTTCGGAGTGGTTGATTGTTTAGTCACCGATAATGGGACACAATTTATATCTGCGGATTTTCAAGAATTTTGTGAAACTTTTCAGGTGAAACACATCAAATCCCCTCCATATCACCCAAGATCAAACGGGAAAGCGGAGAGATTTGTAGATATATTAAAAAGAGCACTAAGGAAAGTTATGACGTACCAACAGAAAAGGCTTTACAACAATTCTTGCAATTGTATAGAATTACACCGAACAGTATTACGTCATCAGCATTATCACCGGCGGAAGTGATGTTCGCTCGAAAAATTAGATCGGTATTCGACAAATTACTGCCAAAACAGACAAAGCAATCACCAACGTCGTTTGTACCAAAAAGAAAATTTAACCCAAAGGAGAAAGCTTTTTTAAATGTCCGATAACAATACATCCTATTGGGAGCCAGGTACAATAGAGAAACGAATCGGGAACGTGATTTACATAATTCAGGGTCCGAAGTTCTCGCACAAAAGCACTTAAATCCGATCAGAAAGAGGCTGTTAGAGGATTCTAACGGTCTACCTCAGGAAGAGGAGGAAGTGATGGACACAATATTTGACACATTCAATATGCAAAGGCCTCAAGCAATGTCAGAACCGCGGAAATCAAGCAGAAAAAGAAAATTTTCAGAGCCCTTAATGATTAATCCGAAGAGGAAAAAAATATTAATGACACCTGCGAGGTTAAAGCTTTGGGAGGGGGGTGTTATGGGACCTTACCTATAACGACAGAGTGAACTCTTCCTGACACTATGAATACTGCGCCTCTCAAGAGAGAGGGACGAGACGGAATCGAGTCGAGCCAATAGTAGTTCACTCCAAACCAGACTGACAGTTATACTAACACCATTCACATCTTGTATTATTATTCTGTGTAATATATCTTTGTTATTTCTACTCTTGTTGTTCTTCCTTGGTCCTAACCTTGGACCATAACACTTACCTTGTTGGTGTGTTTTTAGTGAAGCAGTCACAGTCCTTGTAGCTTCAGCGTGGAAAGTTCATGTCAGTAGTTCGAAAGAAGGAACACCCGAAAAAAAGAGAGTTACTTTAGAGTTCACGTGCTTTTATATTCGAGAGCTACTGCTGATACAAGGTTTATTTAAACTGCTACTGTTAAGTTTTATTTCAGAGCTTCTACTGCTACTATCTTTAAAGTTGCTACACGTGCTTATAACACCAGCAGCACATGTAAGTCCGCTAGATTCGCTATCAATTTGCACTGGAAATGTCCCACACAGGAAATAAACAACAATTTAGATAAATGGTATATTATGATTGCTTTGGGGGGGGGGTGGCGATCACCTTTCATTTTTCTTGCTCAAATTCTTCTAAAAGTTTTGCTTTTAAAGATATATCAATTCAATATAAGAAATGAATCTAGTAGCATTTCACCGACAATTTTTTTAATGTAGAATTTTCGAAATGTAAGATTGCTATAGTTACTAACAAAAAGATAAAAAAACAACTGTTTTATATCAAGACAATGTATTTATTGAACACAATTTGAAAGAATTGTATTAGTATGTGAATACGATATTGTAGCACCTTTTGCATTTACAATTTATATCATTTGTTGTGGTCATGAACCGATTAACCTACGACAATTCTCCAGTGTAACCGATGCCCACACTTCAGTAATGACTCGCTTCCATTCGTTAAGATTTTAAAGGTAATATTTTCTTAACCCACTGTTGATGACTTCACATAATTTTTCTATCGGATTTGCATCTGATTTTCCTCTTCTCCCTAAACCATTCATTTGTAGATTTCACTGCCTGGGGTAAAGGAAAATCATGCTGGAGGATTAATTCATTATCTCCAAACATGTCCACAATATATGGGATAAAGAAATGATCTCGGATATCCTGATGCAGAGCAGCAATTACTGATTTTTCTAGAACCATATCTTTCTGACACTTATGACGAACCTACAACTCCGGACCATCACAAATTGAGGAAATCTTACACACTTTTTTCCTTTTTTCATCCATTTTTGCATCGCGTATCTAGCTTGTGACTTACTCCAGGTGCTGGAGTCCCGACCACTGAAGGAAAAAATATTGAACTTTGATTCATCACTGAAAATAATTAGGTTCCCTTGATGAATAAAACAACTTTGATAGTCTCTAGTTGAAATTAATCATTCCCGTTTCTGCATAATCTGTATCCTGTTGTCATATCCGAGCTGATGGTGTCTTTGGAGTGTTGTGGATCAAGAAACAGCTACACAAGCATCATTCTAGGCTTTGGAAATTTCAACGCCATTAGCAAATCAATTAGAAATAAGGATCCTGTTCAGCTGACATTCATCTCAGCTGTTGTCTTGACTTTGGAACTGCAGTTGGACCATTTTGAACGAGTTTGTCTTGTTCTCTTGGAGACAGCTGACTGAGAGCGCATCCCACCTCAACAGTTAATCTCCTTTTGAGTCTTGCCAGCTTCCCACAATACTTGAATTAACTTTTTGCGCCCTCAATATATCCTTAACTTTCGCCATTTATAATACTGGGCGACGCTATGCTTAACACTAAAGATTCCACTGTTTTTATATCAATGCTAATTGGTTATTAAAGGCTTTGCTTTCAGGTAAGAGTAAGGGGCAGGGAATTGTAATTTTTGCACATTAATTTTTATATATATTCGCTGCAAGCTTATTACATTTTTGCATGAACGTGCCAATGCATTTACTTTTAACATTGTAATTTTAATAATAATCATAAATAGTTAACATTAAAATAATACATAGTATCTCTTGTAACACTGGTGATATGTCAATCTGTGTCTGTAGTTCTATGCATTTTGTCAGCCATATTCTTGGGAGAGGTGGTATCGGTGGTGTCCGTCAACAGTTAAGCAGCCCCACACTCCACCCGCTATGTGGACCCATTATAGATAATATTTCAACAGGTGAAGTAGAAAGAAGTAGATTCGCATTTGGACAGCCGTTTTTCACAGAGAGCTTCTCTACAGGTAATCTGTAGAGACTGGTCTCTCTAGAACACCAGTATGCTGGTCTTCAAGAGATTAAAAACTAAAATTCCGACTTCTGACAGTGATTTTATAATGTAGTCTTTTGTGAAATTAACAATCTTTTTTGCTTTTCAAAAAAACAGGCATTTTTTTTCAATGTTCCCAGCTTGAGTAGATCGACCGCTAACCACGCCCTTTCTCTTAATTGGCCTTTTGAACGTTACATCGATTAGGCATGTAAGTGGGGGGGGGCGTAGTATGATCCAAATTTTAAGAGTGTCCCCGCTTGTTCTTTCCTTTAATTTAATCTAATGACTTACTTAGCTTTTATATTCGGTCTTGACTTGGAACAAGTTTTTCACTTTTTTTCCTACCTTGTACTTTTTTCAAAACCTGAAAAGCTGTGTTAGTCTTTTTTTAATAGAAGAAGAAAGTGAGCCAAAATAAATTACTCGCCTCCACAAAACACGTCTGAATAACAAAACATACGCAGAATAATGACAATTGGCGTCTAAGCCTGTCCACACCACGGGATCAAATGGTTAAAATCACGCGTTTAAATCTATACGCGTATCATGTGACCAATAGTGTAGGGGAAATCAAAAATGAAAAAAACGAAAGCTGCGTACGAAGTGTCGAGATTTTTAATTATCGAAGTGTCAATAATTAACAAGCTTTTGTATTAAAAAAATAAATTCCGCTAAAAAAAAGAAGAAAAAAGCTAATTATATCTCTTTTATCCACTGTACCGTATTATTTCGCTGGTTTAAAAACCTTTGAAATCGACATTTCATTACATTTGAACATGTGGTGAGCCTAGATAAAAATAAAATAAAATAAAATATGAATATAAAATAAACAAAAAGAAATTAAAACTAAAATAAGGCATTTGCTTTCATTAAAAGCCATATCTCTTTCTCTCTCTCTCTCTCTCTCTCTCACTCTCTCTCTCTCTCTCTCTTTCTCCCTTCTCTCTCTACATGTTCTCAACTAATGAGAAGGCAACCCACAAATAAAAAGAGGAAGAAGAAAAATGAACACGGCTTCAAAACAGCGGAGTTTTGCTGGGTCTATTTATTGTGACTAGAAATCTACCAAAATGAAAGAGGTTCCACGAATAAATTCCGCTATAAAAGTGAAAAAGAAAGGAACACCGGAAAATAAAAGAATTTGAGCCAATCAAAAAAAAAAAAAGAAAAGACTTTTGATGTTAGCCGAAAATACGCTTCGCGCCAATAGTCTGGATCCCTTTCTTAAGGGATATAAACAGACAGCAGAGAGGCAAACAGAGAAGAGACCGCCAGAGAAAACAACCAAGCGTGTCGCGTGAAGAAACTAAGCGGTCATCTGCTTGACATTTTCCCGCCCTTCTGAGGGCCGAGAAATACACTGAAGATTGATGCCGCACCTATTTCCAAAGTAATCGCACTTCCGACATCAATCAACAAGATGGCGGCTACTACCAAAGTCTGACTTATAAACAACTATTAAATACCTAGCCGAACGAACTTTCGCTAACCCGAATTACAAAGGACTTGCTCCAATCGAAGTCAAATAAATAAATAAACATATATTATTTATTTATACCTTTGATTCCGTTCGTTTATTTCCGAAATTTCCGATAAATATTGCCAAGAACCTCAGGCCCTTCTTCACAAACAATAGAGATGGACAGAACGTTGTCAGGATAAATTGCTGACATGTACGATACACGTTGAGAAAATTAATTTTTATTATTTTTCTTTCAAGCAAAAATACGAAATTTGTTTTCGTAGTTAATTTATTTGATCTATCATGAAAGTAAACTATTTTTAATTAAATCCTGTCTTATTGACAATTATTTTAATTCCGTGGATACTTTATTAATAACATAATGTATTATGTACGAAAGCGGTTTTCATAGATGTTGATTGCATTACAAAAATAAAATTGTAAAATTCTTTTAAAACCACAGTGGTTTACTATTTTGTATAATCGTTATATTTCTAGATTATTAAAGCACAATTACTATGCATTTCAAACACTTCGAAGGAACGTAAATAAGAAAAACTCCAAAATTTTAAAAATCGATTAAATTATTTTAAAATGTTAAAAAACTGACCTCAATATTTCACATGCAAGTATATAATATATTTTAGTATAAAATTAAAGTTGCTAAAAGATCAGCACTTTAGTTTTGTTGAACCTTTTAGTTTCATCACTTTAAAAATAGAACTAAAAATTACCTATGCATTTATAATTTTCATCAAATCAGATTTCTTCTAACAAATTCAAATCTAGCCCTAGTTTTCTTTGGGCTCTCGAAACGACGTAAATGTACTCATACCACATGACAAAAGCAGTTTTTTTTAACCAACGAGAACATACTCAACTTCCTAATTTTCAGAGGTTACTCGAGCCTATCAGATCACATAAACAACTTAAGCAAGGTACAATTTAATAAGGTTAGTAGAGAAAAAAATTCTCAAAGTGGTAGATACATAGAGTTACCACTCTCTTACTACTACCGTTCGACCAGCACATTCCTTTTTACTCCGGCAACAGTAAATTGTAAAATTCCATTATCACTCACGATTAACGGTAGTTAGTTGCTATATTCTATACACCCATTGTTTTCAATTAAAACTTTCAAACACAAATTTTCAGGGGGATAAAAACATGTTAATTTGGGTGGAACTTAAAACCCACGGAACATTCATTTTATCCCTACGTTCTTTTAACATTTGTTTCGTTGTTTCAAAATATCTAGCTTCCCTTGTCTATTGCGTTCGTGTTATTTATTTTCTGAAAGTATTTTTTCTTTTCTGTTCAAGGGCTTGGAATAAGCTGAATATTAATTGCCCCGCTACAATTCATATTACAATTTAAAATTTTCTGATTCAGATTATTAATAATTCATCGTCAGTAGGTTATTTACATGAAAAGAAAAAAAGAAAGAAGGGTTTATCTTTTTACAATACGCCTTTAGTTTTGGGTTGATATTATTGATATATCATAAAATTAAATAACATGGGAGACACGTAAAAATATTTTTACTATTTTTTTATTTTTTATTTTTTTACAAAATGATCTGTTCATGTATAATTTTAGTATTCATTGATCAAATATTAAAAGTCTCATTTAAATCCATATACATATGTCTCATCGGCATTTTTTTTTTATTCTATTCTTTTGGCAATGTATGGTCCAACTGATTTTCGTAAGTGTGATTTCACATATTTCAGGTACAACGAAACACACAAATTTCCGAATCAAATAACTTCGTTTCTACAAAATATAAGAAAGTAATTTTATGTAAAATGTTTCTCTAATTCGTCTTCTTTTTAACGTTTTTTATGGAAATTGATTAAACCTTTTTATTCCGTTTTTGACAATGAGTGTTAGTCTTGCAGCAAGTCCATGGTCATTATTCTAAATAATGAAATCAACCTGAAAGTTTAACAGCATTGCCATGTCATAAAAAGATGTTTTAAAAGCAATAATGAACTGAAAAAGATGTGGAAAGCGTTTCATATTTGTGTTTTAAAAATTAAGATTAAAATGACTCTTCTGTAGTGAAATTACGTAGTAACATCAAGAATTGTGCTATATCGGTACACTAAATAATCAAAATATGTTCCTTTTATAAATATGAATACAGTATAATATAAACTATCTACATTTTTAAAGCAAAAGAAACGAAAAGACTATGCTTTATGTGGGTTACTCACATTTGGCTTTGCCAGGTGTGCCAATACGCCATCAGGTGATGCTTTAAACAGCTATAAAACGGGGCACTTTCTGTTACTTTCTTTTTTCCTTCTTTCCTTTCAGTATGCTGTCGTGAAAACACCAACACTGGACTTGTTCCCAGCATGGGAATTTTTTTCAACTGAGTGACTGAACTTTTTCAAACATATACACGAGTGTATCACACACACATACAGACACGCAGAATTCCTAATTGTTAACTTTTAAGTTTTAATGTCTTCTTTCTTTTCAATTATTTGCATTCATGCCTAAAACAGACGAACGGCTCTCTGCAACAAGTAGTGACTCCGACATGATCATTAACGCAAGATGGCGAGAGACGAAACAAGTGAGGCATCAATCAATTTGGCAACTCCACTGGCTGGTTTGTCGCCCTTCAACGAAAATAACACCAAGAATTTGGCTGCTGCAACTCTAGGCGAAAATCACCTCTCAGAAGTCCAAATTTGCCAATTTGGTATCAGAGTTACCCCGCTTCCATCGTTGATGAAGTGACGGACATATTGGAAGCCGTCCCGAAACACGAACCATATTCATGCCTCAAAAAGACAATACTTAAACGTACCGGCCGCTCGGACGAGGACATGATACGCGAACCTTTTAATAATGTCACTAGGGACGATCAGACTCCATCCACGCTCCTATGCTTCATGAAGAATTGTCTTGGGAAACACACAGTCGCGTAACCAATTCTGCGGGGCCTGTGGTTGGACGGTTATCCTCGACGATGACACAGATCCTCGACCCGATGACTGGAAACACACCGCTGAACCAGTTTGCCGATTCCGCTGACCACATTTTCGCCAAGAAAGCCTTCGATGAAATGTTGAAATATGGCATTATCCGCTCTTCAGACTGCCCATACGCCCCACCTATACACCTGGTGCCTAAGCCAGCTCCATAGTTTGGGACACAGTATCGAGTCAATGGCCTCAACAAATTTTAAAATGCTTTGAGTAAGGTATACAGATTGTTTTATTTCGATCAAAGCAAGACAACAGAGACCTATACATATGGCAGTTCAGTATATATTTCTGTCGCGTTTACGCAAGAAGGACGTGCCACTCAGTTCACAAATTGAGCTTTAACAACAACAAGACTCAGCTATGAACCTGCGTCAAACGCTGGGTGCTAAGAACATATACGAAATGACTGTTCACTACGGCCCAGACAATGACAGTCTGCTGACTACTTGAGTCGTCATCCAGTGACAGAAAATAAAAATAAACCGAGCAATATTTAAACCTCATTGTCACCACATCACCGCCCAAGGCGATGACAACTGATGAGGTCGTTTCAGAAACAGCGAAAGATCCAACATTTACCGTTGCAGTCACAGACATCATTAATAATGAATGACGCACCAACGGTGATGATGCCAACAAATCAATACTCTACACTTTCTTCCAGTCTAGGTATGAACTGTGACTGGAACATAATGCAGGAATCATCCTAAAAAAACAGGTAATTCTTCAAGAAACGCTCCAAGTACAAGCCGTTAAAGTTGTACATACAAGACATAAGGGAATCGTGAGGACAATAGTTCGAAAATCTGGTTTCGGAGTACGCTGTCCCTTGTAGAACGGAGTTAGAACTGTTGTAACTACCAAATCTCCACACCAACCCCTACAAGAGAGTCCCTCAAAATGCCCCCACTTCTCTCATTACCTTAGACAGAAGTCAGTACTGACTTTGAGTACACCCCAAACGGAAAGTAAATCCTTTTTATCACAAACACGTCCTCTCGTTATATGATTGACAGCAACCTTGACAACTTCAATAAGAAGCATTATACCACATCTTGACAATATACTGAATTTGACATCATCGACCCGTTCAAAACTAACAATTCCCCCACTTTTAACAGACATTAGCTCATGCACTGGTTTTAAAACCAGGAATATCCCCACTATGCCCACCACCAAACCAATTTTGAAAGTGAACGCTTCATGCGAACGTTGACGAAATCCATCAAAGCTGCACACGCTGTAAAACTGCCGATACTAAATCTACAAGTTGTTCCTTTATTATATAAAAATCCTTATTCCACATCTGGTATTGACCCCAACCTTCAACACTCGTTGGATGAAACCTGAAGAACCGGCTCCCTCAGTTCCTCATCAAATGATTCGGACAAATGATGCATATGCCAAGTTCAGATACGCCAAAGCATACGGCAAACCCAGTAACTGTTAAGTCAGTGATGCCGTCATCATCAAGAATACCTCTGTCTCTAAGTTTGCAATCCCTTACCAACTGGTACCAATGGCAGTTACACAGCAGAAAGGATGTATATTCAACGCCAGACGGCGAAACAACTTCATCACAAAGGACAGCGGTTTTTTAAGAAACCGCCCAGCCCATCAAGCGATACTGAAATCGATCTACCCAGTCTTACTGACGATGTTGATGACAAACCTATTAGCCATCTGCCCTGGGATACTATGAAAACACAACATACTAATAATTTATGGGAGAGAGAGAAGGTAGAAAGTTACATGAAAATAAATACAAAATAAAATATTAAAAACAACATAATGTAATTTTAGCTATTTATTTTGTAAAGAAGAGTTTGGAATTTTTCAGACAAAAAATATTCATGAAACTTGGGTGGTGTACTGGAGTGTGAACAAGAGAATTATGGGTAGCAGTCAGTGACTATAAAAAAGGAGAAGAAAGCACGATCGGTGTTCATTATTCATTATTCTGAGTCGGCGCGCAATTGAGACAAAGTAAGGAAAGATAAGAAAAAAAAACGAAGTTTGACAAACTCAAAAGGAGTTTTTGATATAATCAGTCATTCCGTTTCAGTGGCAGGAGTAAAGACGGGAAGAAACCATATCAATACTGATGGTTCGTAAAATAAAACGGAAGAGTTTGAAACGGCTGCATGTCGAAGTCCATTTGTTAGCGAAGAAAACCCAACAAAATGAAAGGAGCAAACGAGAAAATTTAGCGCGTTGCGTTTCAAATGTATGAAACACTGCATGCGCAGGAACTTGCAAAGAAGGACAGATACCTAAACTGATTTGTTTTGGACGTAGCGATTCTGGGCATATTGTGAGATATTTCCACAGGGAAACTAACATGTAGGGCGGTGTCGGCGGCTACCCTTTTATTCAGACGTGGTATGTCACAAATCACGGCCAACAATAGAAATGTTGGTAGAGAGAAGGGAGCAAAAGACCCTGTCCACACGGGGAGTACTGCGCTGTGTTGATGTTATATTCCGCTTCAATTAGATCTCTTTCTGATTCACACTACAGATCGGCCTGATGTGAACGCTAAGAAATCAAAACACAAAATAAAAAAGTCGTTTTCTGTGCAGGAGATCCGAGCATCACACCCGGTCCACAAATCGAATCCCAGCAATAAAATACAATAGCCAATCACTAACGTCCCCACCGAAAAAAAATCTGACCTTGGAGACCACCAGATTTGCTTAAAAGAGAGTCCGTCGTAACGACCAACACAGTTGCAAACCGAAATGCCATCTACCGACACACAGGTGCGCTGTCGCTGTCACTGCCATGATTCGTTTGTCTCGTCACAAACGTGACCTCGTCCAAGCTTCACTAATCTGACCTGACTCTTTACACGCATAATACGACTGCCAGGTCAGCCTCGATACTGCAGGACTCCCGACGCCACCACCGTGATTTCTAACACGTCAACGTCTTCACTATTCAGCCTCAGGCCTCCCTCGTCGTCACTATTGTGACCTCGTTTCGTTGATATCACATCTGACTAGAATCCAACAGAAACATTTCGCTCAATCAACTTTCACTAACCTACTCCAGACCTCCTTCGTCGCCACTGCTGCAACCTCGGCAATCAACTCGCCAACAATTCTTACCACGAATCAAACCATTACCGTGACCTCGATCGATCAACCCGACAACCTACCTTACCAGACAGTTCGGCTTCAACATATCAGTATCACACGACCGCCAACCTGCCAAACACCTCAAAGTGTCGATTTCAACCAACCATAAAGAATAGCGTGCGTCAAACCCCACCAACGCATAATAAGCTCCAGACCTATCCTCTGACACAAACCATGACCTCAACCAATTAACCTAAGAATATGGTCAACTCCCGGCCCTGTCGACGACACCATTACACCTAATTGATTTCCTTGCTAACAGCAACTGAATAACCACACATGAACAATTGTGCCACCTTTCAAACAACTATGTATCATTTCCGAATTTCGAGAAATACACGCTGTTGAAATTTTAATCCTTGTTTGTTCCTTTCCTTTGCAACCAAACGCTCGTTATAACATTGATAACCACGAAGCTAGTAAATAACTAGACTGAAAGAAGCAGCATAAAGGCAGTTGATGAAAGAAAATTGAAATAAAGAGGAACTATCACTGTGAAGTTAGAGATACGAGGGTGCGTCTAGACGTAGAAGTAGTAATAATTGACCGTATCGAAGGCGTTGATGCTGTAATATTAATGGGTGTGGTCAGTCGGCTGGGACTGTGATCGTCGACAAGGTTGGTGTGAAGTTCGAAAAGACACGATGTGCAACATCGAAAGTTGCGGATTGTGGAAACGTTGAAATAAATACCTGCAAAATCGAGGACAAAGACTTCCACGCAGAGTTCGGCAGTGAGAAGTAGACGGTGAGCGGAACTGGACATAGTGGTTTGTTATAAAGCTCGAATGCAGAAGGAGGAGGAGAAGGGGCGTGCGTGTTGAGTTTGAAAAAGAGGTGGAAAGATGGATCAAGAAGAGAATTCTTTCATCATGGAAAGAAGAATGGAATATTTCAATGGAGTGTTGCTGTTAATGGCGATGGTCCAACAAACAAATCAGACCAGTATTGGATTTCCGAGAAGTCATGTTACATGTCGCACAGAGGGTGATGCAATCGATGTGAATGAAGGAGACGCTTAAATAGAGGCAGACGACTAGAGCTTCTAGACTTGATGTCTACCTACCCGGTAGATATATGTGGCGAGAAGGTTATGAAAGTACCAGTTGATAGATTATAAAGGAAAGACGTACAACCTGATCCAGTCAGGGTTTTGGCTAGGAAAGATAGAACAAAAAAGGCCACTAATTCCTATGTATATAACATCTTAGTGAACGAGACAGCAATGCCTGCAGAAAAAATTGTAAGTCATCTAGAAAAATTGATTTAATAGCGAAGCTTCCGGAATCGTTAGGGCTTCGACTGGATATAGATAGAGCGGGAAACTAGTGTTTAGAAGGAGGATTTGATTTCCGAAAATGGAAAATGACATGAGCAGGCGGGAATTGTTTTTATGTCTGCGGAAAGAGAAATGGCATGTTCCCAAATCGACGAAATGGAGTAATGCGAGGTGTGAGTGTAGAAATCGATGGCGTTGTAATCAAATACACGGCATGGTTGAGGAAGTGGAGTGGCTACAACTATATTAACATGGCGGAGTTTGATGCCGCATTAAAGTGTGTCAACTTGGCCTTGAAATGCAGAGTGAAGGACATAGAAATTAGGACTTATTTAGCTACGCTTCTTAACTGGATAAATTACGGCTAAGAAGAGGGTCCGGACAAAGACCGCTGCGGTTATGAATGCCATGCGATACTCTTGGAAAACTGATGGTTGAATTCAGAACAAAACCAATTTGAATGGAAATAAGAAAAAAATGGCTAAAGTAGCAGAGAAAGTGGTCTAAGAGTGTTGTTTAGGATATTCGGAGTTGAAGGAGTTGCACTGCTTACATCACATGCAAGTCGACAGAACCCTGTCTCTAGTCCGCAATTTTGACTCAGGTATCAAAAGAAAGGCTATTCGGAGAGCAGCCAGGCGTTGTAGTTGGTTTCAGTTAATCACTCACATAAAGACCAATTGGATGGGGCTGGCCATTGAGGTAACCCACTATCAAAAAAGGCGTATAGTCATAACGAGTTGCAATTTGGAGAGAGAGATGCAGTCGGACAATGCAGTAATCATAGTAGGGGTGAACAACGAGATCTTTCTGGATTGAGAACCAGTAGACGAAGTCTTGTACGGCGCATTTTGCTCTGAAAGTCATTGACCAATATTCAACAAGTGGAACGCCAGGCATTATTTCTGCTTATAGGCCCAGCAGAAATGGCATCGTGGAACGATAAAAGCCATAGCTAAAATGCAAGAAAAATCATTCATATGGGTGGTGTTTTGGTATAATATGTCGCCTATGCCTGGGTAGAAGGAGAAAACAGTGTCACAAGAGTCAGTTTTTAACTATATATGGAGATGCCCGTAATCAAACAAAGAGATGCACCTGCAACCCTCCATATTGTGGTTATAGAGAATCCACCAGACGCCCGCTTTCACGACACAGTGGTGAAAGAGAGTGATAACCTGGATGCAGTCATCGAATAATAAATGCTAAATACATTTTAAATTTGAAGCAAGCGGTGAACTCGTCGCGCGACTGGAAGATATGAATCAAGGGCAAGACAGCACGACCATCAAAGAGAGGGGGGGACAAACACCCTGTTGATCATTACGTAAAGTTTTTCCATAAGATCAGGGGGTGCGTGTAAAGAAAACTGCGTATCGGTTGGGACACTTGACCCGAAGAAAAAAATATTTTCAAAACTTGCGTGGTATACTGGGGTGTGAAAGGAATATTGGGTAGCAGTCAGTGACGATAAAAAAAGAGAGAAAAAAACAAAAACATAACCGGCGCTAAATTATTCATTATTCTGAGTCGGTGTTCGATTGAGACGGATATTGAAGTCAGTTGAAGTCAGGAAAGAAAAGAACAAAGTTCGACGAACCCAAAAGGATATTTTTTGCTGCAACCAGTCGTTCTGTTTTTAAGTTAAAACAGGAAGAAAGCACATGAAAATTGCTTCTGAAACAATATATTTCTACAATGGAACTTCCATAATGTTGTAGGAATCCTTCTACTCGGTTTTTCGTTGAATGTTAAAGCTTGGAGTGTCGGGATTCGATACAATAACAAAATATCGTTACAGGGTCGCTCGTAATTTGGCCATCTAGAACAATTACACGATTTTCATTGAAGGAATAAAATTCAGTAGAAAAGACAACTTAATTTTAACAAATAAACATTAATTTAATATAACGACAAGAATACAAGCAGTTGATTGGAAAGTAATGTCTTTTTGTTTGGGTTAATAAAGTTCTGAAATAAAAAAAATAAACTGTCTTTGTGTACGTATGTGAGAAACAATAAAATGTTATATGTGTGTTTGTATGAAAAAGTCAACACGTGTGTGTGTGTGTGATTCATAGTAAAGCGGATACAAGAGTTAGAATTTGTTACTTACTGTTGGCGGTGTTGCCGTAGTCTGAAGTTTGTCAACGCTGTCGCTTTTAGCATGAGGTCATGAAGATCATAAGCGAGAATTGCGTGGAGGTTGGTGACATTTTTGTGTGTATCCTGTTTGGGAACGGATTTCGTATGTTTTTATACACTTTTTCGTAACAAAATCGGCTCCAGAATTAAATTATTTGTTTATTCCTAATTGGCCCTAAAATGGAACGTAGTATGTCTTCTCCTACGTCCGCACGATATTTGGGCGGTATCTACCTAAAAATAATGATAACTAATATAACAAACTTTCTGATTTGTATTCTATGATCTTATTGGTGTGTTTTAAGATGTAAGTGTTTTCTTGAGTGTGATTGGTTTATAAATATTGTATTTGATATTTTAGTGGACACGACTGAGTGTTTTGAGTGGTGAGGGCTTTAAGCCATTAAGAGCGAGTAAGAATGTATACACTAAAATTAATTCATATAATTTTCACAGGGGATGGAGGCAAATGATTTTATCTAGTTCTTAAATTCAAAGGAGAGGAGAGATGCAATATATAAAAAAATGTTATTAAAAGGCAACAAGTTTCCAGTTAGAACAGAAACAGGATCAAAAACAAAGAAAGCAATAACCGTTTCCGTTCGATCATCTTGAAGCATTATGGAATTTAAGGTTGGATATTGATATATCGTAGGTGCGTGTATGTTCACATATAAACAATTAATGTAGAAGCAACACAATATTGGGTTTATACTACGGACCGTTTCTTTTTCTTTTTTTTTCTTTTTTTATAGAAACTGTAGGGAAACAAAGTTCTCAATGTCTCTTGGGTATGTCTGTTTTCTTTTTCTGGTCCAGAAGTAAGTTAGGGTAAGTAATGATAAGAATGGTGACAATGGTCGAGTTCCAGTCAGCTTTGCGCTGAGTTAGAACGACCGAAGTAAATGTTTGTACCTACTTCATTGTGTAGAGCTGCAAAACACGTCCGAACGCTGTGTTGGAAAGAGGATAAAAGAAAAGTTTCCGGGCCCTTTATTACTAGCATCATGAGAATAGGTATTTATTTATTTTTATTTATTATTATTTTATTTCATTTTCCCACGGCATACTCACGATAAAAAAAAATGAAATAAGCAAGCTGAGCGCCTAGACTTAAAAAAATCATATTCAGAAATTTACTGTAACAAAAATATGAAGTTTTGCTAACATGGTGTATGCTGGCGAAAAGGAAAGGATATATCTCTACCCTCTCCACCCCACCCCAAAATATAATGTTAGCATTGTAAAAGTTTTAACATTTTTTTAAATCTTTATTATGACGTTGATGAATATTTTGAATCATGAAATAATCCATATTTGCATTGTTAAATAACATTTACTTAAGCATTACTACAGTCTTATGAAACATTACTAATTATTATTAAATATCGATTACTAGATTTTTAAATATTTTGTCGAAATTAAGCAAAGAAACAAAAGAGAAGTATCAAGGGATAGGAAAATTTCATTTGAAACATTATTTACTCACCTCCTCACAGGAGTCAGAAATGACACAAGGTCTTCTTGTAGCTTTGATGGGACACAAAATCGCAAGTGTGGAACACCCACTAAGGATCAAACTCATCATTCAGTCATAATTGATTTTTTGCGAGACAAGATTGTTAAACACCATATTGAAATTTAGTTCAAAGTAAAGCAAGGCAAAGATAGCTGAACTGCTATATTAATATCTAAACTCCTCTGACGGACAATCTCCCCGCGCCTTTCAGAAACTAAGCAAAATATTTAGAGATCGGAAGATGTCATTACAAACAAAGAAAACAAGAGCTGGACTGATATCTAATCTCCTATGATAGCAAATGATGGACAATCCCGCAGATGAAAGGAAGATTTGAAGTAACAGAAATGTGGTTCTACCACCGAATACTAAGAATAACATGGGAAACCATAAGGAAGAAACTTATACTTTCAACTAGAGTAAGAGACAGTTGAAAACTTTTGGATACAATTCGAAAAAAAAAAAAAAATGCTGATTGACAGCAAGGAAAGTAACGGAGCGACTAACCAATTCAACAAGTTTGTGTTTGTGTGAATGACTGGTAGAACAAGGACAAAGAGGGAAAGTAAAAAGTCAAAAAAGTTACTTTGAATAACAAAAGTCAGGAAGTTACGGAGAACTATAATCGCTCACATCCAGAAGAAGGAATATGGCACATAAAAGTTTTTTGTAGCTGTTTAAAAAATAAAATGCGAAATTACTCTAGTTTGCGAGAAATATGATTCTACACTAAAAGATTATACTACGTTTTATTTTTAAATATCATTCAAGCCATAACTTCGATCTTTATTCTTTGGTTGGTAATCCAAATTTCTGCAAAAAGCAAAATGCAACCGAATAAAATAAATTATAAATAATGATAATGTCTGCTTCTTTAAGGCTCTTCATCCCTTTTTAAAGCAATGATTTTAATTTTCTAAATAACTGTTATAACTACTAAACTGAAATGATACAATATGACAAACACATATTTTTTATTGTTAATGAATGCACGTTATAATTTTTTTCTCATTACGGTTGTGTTGAAATATGTGCTAATTTGGATTTTCTTAAATATTTTTTATTGACAAACAAATGATAGCTATTCTACAGGGTGGTCCAAAAGTCTTGTCACCCACACACAATATAATTTCCTATTTCAGATGGTTGACTCGAAAATGATGGTGTTCATACAGACCTTCTTGATGTGTGACAGCATCAATGAAAGTGAATAAACTGAATCCAATACACGTGCTTTGTATTACTGTAAGTGTAATTGTTCTATTCTCATTACTTTTTGGTAGTGGGTGACAAGACTTTCGGACCACACTAGTTTATTTAAAGAATTTAAAATGTTTGCTTTACTACTTCAAGCTATGTAAAAAAAAAGTAATTGTTGCTAAAATAAAATATAATAGTACGAGTAAAAAATATTCAAGATAGGTGCGGGCGAAGGGGGATCCGTTTGGGTGGGGGATGGGATCATTTCAGGGGCTCCAAAAGATCATAATCCTGCCCTTTTAGGTTAATTTACCAATTTTATTGAACTTAAAAAGAACAACTGCTGGCGGTTTATTAGTTGTCTATACAATCTTGAAATAACACTTTTCTTAAATTTCCACTTGAAAAAAAAGTCTAGTTTGCCTATGAATTATTCTGACTTTTAACTGTTATCTCTCAAATTGGCCTTTCTGTACCTTTCCAAGCATGTTTCATTCATTAATGATTTTTTTTCTATATCAACACAAAACTTTGATATTTTGATCTGTGAAAAATTATTTCATTTTTTTTCCTCGTTATCTTAAAAAACGAGAAAGAATCGACGCGGATGCAACGTGTATCTAAGGGGGGAAAAAGAGAAAGAATATAGTAAAAAAAAGGTGTACAAAAACAAGAATGATGACATTATTATTTCAAATAATAAAATAAAAAAAACGAGGAAACGAAACTGAAACTAGTGAAACACTATTGTTTGTTTCATCTCCCCGTTTTGGGTTTTTTTTTTCTGTTATTAAAAAATTAGTTCACTAACCCACCAGACAACTAAAAGCCACACCGTATTGTTAACCTATTGCACTAATGACCTGAAATAATTTGTGCACATAATTTTCTTTTTTTTACTAGCAGAGCAAGACATAGTACAAGGTGGACCGAAAGTCTTGTCACCCCCACCTCGTTTCCAAACTGTAGGAACTTTATGTCAGCCACCTGAAATAGAAAATTAAATTATGTAGGGGTGACAGGATTTTCGGACCACCCTGTAGAATCATTGATAATGCGACATTTTTACATTATCAACAACAGTTTGAAATCAGATCAGCAGAGTATTCAGAAAAACAATAATAGTGATTTAAATGAATATCATCAACTCGCATTATAATGCCACTATCCGAACAACCACTGAACTAAATCCTGTTGTAAGAGGTTGGCCTTGTGTCAAACGAAGAAAGCTAAGCTTAGTAAATAAAATATCGAATGTAGCAAGGTTTTGGGGGCGTTTCATTCAGCATCAACACTTTTCAGCAGCAGCAGCAGAGATTCAAGAAAAAAATGTAGGTTAGCAAGACGGAGGGGTAACAGAGAAAAGGAGTGAGAAGAGGTAACTAATAGAGAGGAGTAAAGAGGCACGGTTAATGTTTGTAGCTGCATACACAAGAAGTGATGACGAAACACGCACATGCTAAAGCCACTTGACTCTAATTCCCCAAGCTTTTCATTTTTAAATGATACCATTGCATGAATGATTATGCTTTCTGCAATTCCTGCTCTAGTTCTTATCTCGTATCTGTTTTAAAAACATAACTTCTTTATATTGGCTAATAACTGGAGGAGGGAATGATTCAGCACACAGCTTGGACACTCAGAGGTTTTTCGAAGATGGATAAAAACACTAAAAAATATTAAAAAAGAAAACGAAAGAAGGAAACAAGTGAAAGTCTGGGTGATTTTATTTATTCTCTTACTCAAGTGTTTTTGATTTTTTCTCCCTCTAATGGGAAACTTTATTCAGCAAGAGGAAAAGGCTCATTTTTCTTGGTTGCTAGGAGAAGGGAGACAGAAAAATATATTTTTTTTTTTTTTTTTTTTTTTACTACTACCATAAACTAAACACAAACACAAACTAAAACTAGAGATCCTTAAACTAGAAATTTTGGTGGATCGAGAAGAAAAACAAGACATGAAGTGAAAGAAAAAAAGAAAATAAGATTTTTTTTTTTTTTTTTTAAATTTAAAAAAAAAACTCTTTTCGTTTACATTATTTAGAACTTACACCACGAAATATGTTCTCCTTAAGAAACAAAAAGCTCCAACAATTTTTCCTGTTGTGGCTAACAGCTTATAGTTAACATGTCAATGAAAAATACAAACAACTGACCCAGATATGCTTTAAGGGGAAAAAACAATCAAAACAACTCAAGACAAGAAGCGTTGTTGTGTACAACTTTATATACCATTACCGTCGTTAATATTGAAAGACAAAAAATACATAATTTTTGCAACCAACAATTTTTATTTCATTAGTTATTTTTTTAGTTTTTTTTTTTTGCTTTTGTTTTTACCAAAAAATGCGCTTATGCGGCTTATGGAACAAGAAAGACGGGAATGGTAATCCTCATCGCTCCCTTAAATGTAAAGTATTATTTATGGTGCCTGTGTGCTTAGTTGTTTTGGGAATAATCGTACTCGGTTACTTCTGTCCATCGGGATGGTGTGCACTGACCCCAGGTCCTGAACTCCGAAATCCAGGTTTACAAGCTGCACTTGTGCTTCAGCCACATTCCCCTCCGATGCACATACTGGACAGTCTTCTCAGCAACAAATCCTTAGACGAAGACGTAATGAATCTGGGTGTCACTTTACCTGCCCAAGCTCCACGCAAGACCGTATTCCCTCATGAGGTTCTGGCCAGGAACTTTAAGTTGGACATAGAAAGGGAAGACGTGATTGTCTTTTTGCACATTCAGAAAACCGGTGGGTCTGTCTTTGGTCGCCACCTAATTCGAAATTTGGACGTGGGCAAGCCATGCCGGTGTCAACCGGGTCGAAAAAGATGCGAATGCGTCACTAAATCGGATACTAACTGGTTATTTAGTCGATATTCCACTGGGTGGATTTGTGGACTACATGCTGACTGGACAGAGCTTAATAACTGTGTCGATGATGCTATGAACAGAATCGAAGGTGTGGTTAGAAATAGAAAGTAAGTGCCTTTTTCTTTAATTATTGATTTTTTTATTCGTTGTTTGTTAATGTTAAGTGTTAATTTACCTCTTATAAAACTTTTGAGTTTTGATCAGAATTTCCATCATTTTTTTTCCTACAATTATAATGCGTTTGTGTTACTAGAAAAATACATATTCTAATAATTTAAATGACGGATATAAAAGAAAAAATTTTTTTTCTTCGGACAACTCTCGTCAACACCTTTAAAAATAAAATTGTTTTACTTTTATGTTTTTCATATTTATAATTATTTTAGAAAAAAAATGATAATCGAAGTAAAGTGATCGAACATAATTGCAATAATTTAATAATGGTGTGAGGAGAGAATTACACTATCCAACGACCCAAAAATCAAACTGACAAATAAATTCATTTATTTTTATTTTTAGCCATGGGTGAAAAAACAAATTATGATTGCTCGAACTTCTGAAATCCATGATATATATATATATCTGTGATGGTCCACAGGTTTTTATAAATACGAATTGATACTTAACCCAAATAAAGAAGCATTCTTGTGTCAAAATCTGTAATTTCTCGCTCAAAACAAAATGCGATTTTTTTAAGTATATGTTTGTTAAAAAACAGTTTGATTGTAAACATTTTAAACTAAGCGGCTACTAATTTTGTAAACATTTAGGTTTTTATTTACGCATAAGAAAGTAGAAACAAATATTAAAGCAAAAATCAAGCAAATTCAAAAAATCAATCTCATAAATAGTTTTTAAAATTTTCATTTGTAATAACTTTTTCTCTATGGGATTTTCTTTTTGTTTGTTTCTTAAAATAAGGTTTTTTTTAACAAACATTAAAAGAGGAAAAATATTAATTTCATAATTTTCAGTTGTCGCTTAAAAATTTAAAACCTCGAAAAAAAAGCTAACATTTTTGGGGAAATATTCATAGAATCTGAATATTTTATATTTTATTGAAAAAGAAATTGATGAGCAACTTCCTTATAGAATCGAACTTGATTTTTTTTCTCTTATTAAATTTTACAATAGATCCAAGAATTATTTTAGAAAAGATTAAGAAACGGTAAATTTTATTTTCTATCGCTTAGGGCCCAAGGATTTAAAGACAATCTCTTAGCTTTCTTTTATTCTGAATAAATTCGAAAAAGTAAAACATTTTCTCCCTGCTCGAATGAGGAGTTTCTCATTCACATTTCCTTTTTAAGAACTACTAAAACTAAAGTTTTACAGGTACATAAAAATAAGTTCAAAATTTTTCCTACTTAATCACATGTAACTTCAACAAATAGCCTTTTCTCTCCTTTTCTTATATTCATAGATTTATCATTTGTGCCTGATCTCTTTATGATTGAATAAAAACAAATAATGGCTTAGAGATCCAATTGTCGACTTGAAAAATATTCCCTAGGGTCCCATCAAGCGATAATTGAATAGACGATAAAAATGATGATAGTGCAATTTTTAAACCAGTTTGTTTGAGTTACTCAACTGTGGAATTTTGTGGCTATTCGGTTAATTTTATTTTGTAGCGATTTACTTTCGCAGATACTTTTTTATTTTTTTATTCGAAATAATTAGAAAATCTTTTAACCTTCTATCCTTTTTTGAATCTGAAAGTAATTGTGCCTATCTCGAGAAAAAAAAAACAAGTAACCCAGTATTTCTTTAAAATTTAAATCTACAGATTGTAATGTAGTACATACACCTTATTTCCCTGAATTATTATTTTGATGAAATTTAGAGATCAATTTTTAATTATTATAGAGTTTCTTAAACCTTTTTAGGTTCCAAGTCATGATTATTGTTCAACTTGTTACAATTAGGTACATCCGTAACAAGCGACGCCTCCACTTCTGAAAATGTTTTATTTTTATTTCTAATCAGGAAGGTTTTTTTTCTTTTTTTCCAAATAAATGTAACAATATTTCTCCGATTTATTGAATCCGAATCGGGATGTTTTTAGAATACACGAATCACTGTTTTTATTATACTTTTTCTGGCCCTCCTAACATCGACCCCATATGGAGCTTCTGCTTATGACTTTATTTTATTTCATGAAATATATCTGCCCGGGTCATTTGCAAACATGGATGGACGGGTTGTGGTTGTCATTAACGACTTTCTTCCCTTTTTGCTATTTGATCTTACTTCACTGTTTTAAAACCGAAACGTTCATTTTATATTTTTTTTAAATATTCTTTCTTGAAGTGTTGGTTTATTTTAATGTAATTTTATTCTTATTGCTGTTTCGACCCACATACTTTAGGTTTCATTTTTGTAAGTTAAAAAAAATAAATCAAAATGTTTTTATTTTCAATAAATTAGAAGAATTAATAAATTAATGTTGGAAAAAAAGTCTTTCAAAATACTGAGACCTGATTTTCATATTCAAAGACTTTATTTTTCTGATAATCACCACGAATCTAGATATTTACATACAAATTTATATACAGACAGAACTAAAAAGCTTTGAAATTATTGGAATGCCTAAAAATCCCCAAAGATAGGTGTTCATTCAAACAATGGTTAACTTAATCGAAACAATTTTAAAAACCGTCTCTGCTTCTGATGATTATTTTTGCTGGTATGATTGTTTGACTTTTTTCATCTTTTTTTCTTCTTCCTCAAACAGCGAAGACTATAAGAAGGAAAAAAAAGACTCTCTTCGGTTTGCTTACGTAGCAGTTCATCTTGCTTTGTCAGCTGATGATGAGCGTATTCTTTTCGTGTTAGGGAATTTTGCTGAGGCATTGATCGTTGTTTTACTTATGATGATGATGCTCTTCTTGTAACTGAATTGAACCAAGGCTCCCTCTTTGTCAGAGCAATTTAAGGCTGCTTGTTTAACGTACACACCGCTTCCTCTTCAACACAAAGCTTCTAACACAGAATCCCTGTTATTGTGTCTAGTGTACTCTAACGTGGAAGATTTTCCAAATGTAATTTTCAATTTCTTGGACAAAGAAAATAAAATGTTCACTTGAAAATATAAGTTATCATCACTTATTACTCCGGATAAAAAATTAAAAAACTAATGTGTGCAGTGAAATTCAATATATTTTTTCCTAGTTTTCTCTTTTTTATTTTACAAGCTCGAAAAAATTACTGAAGTGAAGTATTTTGATTCGACTGATTCTACTCACCTTATAGTCAAGTCAAATGAATATTTTTTTTTTCTTTTGATCCAATATTTTTTTGTTTTTGTATTATTGCCCTCAAATAATTTGGACATAGAAAATTTATTTTATTTATTTTATTTTATTTTATTGATGTTCTTATTTAGCTTGAAACCAAATTGGAAAGATGAAAAATTCTTGCAAAAATGATAGCATTAGGTGTATTTTTGAAAACTAAAATACTTAAATTAAGTATTTTAGTTTTCAAAAATACCTAATAAAAATAACATTTTGGTCTCTACCACTGAATATTTATTTTTATCATCAAATCGATTTGTAGAATTGAATAAACAACATGCCCTATCAGTGACTTCAATGCAAGAATCCCTTGACTTCCTGCTTTTTCTTATTGACAAAAGAAAGAATTTTAAAATTTGCTTTTTACACCAAGTAGATCTTTTTCTTTTTCCATTTTGAAAAATATTACAAATTATAAAATGTACATGCACAAAAGTAAAGTTCGATAAGTGTAAACTTCAATCTTCAGTTTGTTTCAACTTTGGAACTTTAAAATCAGTAGGGGGGAAACAAAAATAAAATGCATTGCTGCAGTAAAGAATGGCTAAGTAAGAAACCATTGTATTAGAAATTAAATTTTTAAAAGTACACTACTTTTTTGAAAATATTTCTACAATTTCCTTCATCTTACTTACTACGAATTACTTTTTTTAATTTTATTTGTTTTTGTTTTTAGAACCTTAATGCCAATAAGAATATCTTATCAACTGGCATAAAGTTTCATAGGAGCAGCGATTTCTTTTCTTCTTTCATAAGGAAAAAGAAACCACAGACACATTTATTTATTTATTTTTTTTTTCATTGTTATAAAACAAACATTCATTCTACTGATAGATTCGCATGCTCTTCACTTCAGCATTTTTTTCGTTGGATGAGAAAACTATTTTTTTGTAAATAATTATTTTTATGCCTAGCATTTAAAAAAAAAAGTTTTTCATTAACAGAATGAAAAATCTTTTTTTGTTTGATAGAGGCTGTTTTTAAATTAATAATTTATATTTTTATATTATGTATATATTTGAAATGTGGAATCTATTGATTCCTCTTTTTGTCTTTAGTCTTTATTTACAAAGAGAAAAACAGTTGCTGTATTTTGCTCCCTCATTAAAAAAAACCTTGAAGCTGCTACAAAAATAAAATGCTGAAAAGTGAAAAGAAATGAACTTTTATTTCTAGTTGTGTAATAATTATTTCTTATTTTATTGTTTTTACTGTGAATTTGGAAAAAAAATTGCTTTGAAAACTACTTGGTTGAGTAATAATCTCGTTGACTAATTATTAATTAAAATAACCTTGTTTTAAATATGCAGCAATATGTTTTCAGATATACACTTATTTTGTCGTAAAATTTATTGACAAAATAAATTAGTGTTCCTTTAGTTTATGTAACATAAAAAAAACTCTGTAAGCAACGCTGTTCAAAAGGTTAAAACGTTCCTTATTTGATTTATTTTAAAATGAATGCAAAGTTGAATAGTTACGTGTGTGTGTGTGTGTGTATAAAATTGATATTTTTGTAGATTTAATTATTAAATCTACAAAAATGTCAACTTTAAAACTAAAAGTTGGCATAGGTACCTCCATGAGATCGCTAAAAAAGCATAGCATGATAAAAAAAGACGCCAAACTTGACGAAAACAAAATTTTATCGTCTAAATGTTCATGTTATTATTAAAGAGGAAAGATCAAAGTATTTGGGGGTATTTCTTTACATTTTTTAATCGTTCCTAGCACGTCTGAAACTTTCGTTAAAAATCTTTTTTTTTTTTTTTTTTTGTCATCAAAACTGGCAGATATCAATCATTTTCAATCATTTTTTTTTTTCCATTTTATAAAAAAATCTCACTTTGAAATTCTTTTAAAAATCAATTATCATTTTTTCAAAACTTATTTTAAGAAAATCAGAAATTATAATGTTTATTTAAAATATTTTGAATCTAGCTAAATTTAGCTTCTGCGCCGAAAAGATGTAATTTGAAAATAAAACAAAGCAGGTCATAACCTTTCTCGTCACTTGACAGGTGACGAAAGACATTTTCATGACGTTTAGATAGCTTACGTGAGGATAATTCTTTCTACGGATGGAGAGAAGTGAAGTTATTTAGATTTAAGTGAACAAATTATTTACCTCGTTATTTTTAAGGAAAACTTTCAGCACTCTAATTTTTTTTTTTTTTTGTACTTAGCTTTCATCTTTACGTTTACGATGCTTTATGGGGGAAAAAATAAAGAAATGAAAAAAATAAGACTGTTAAGAGTGAGATTAAATTTCATAAGAAAGGTATCTAATTAATTTATAGGTACCTTTCATATGAAATTTTATCAGAAGTGTACATAAAATACTCTAATTTTATGTACATTTATTACATTTTACTGTGTTATTTGTATTTCCATTCATTTTTTATTAATTTTGATTTTTCATTTATGGAAAAATGTTATAACTGAGATTAATATAAAAATAAGATCATATAAATTTCATAGTATGATATTGGTACTTGTAGGTACCCTTCTCATTTGAAATTGAAAAATCAAATTAACTTCTCCACACGTGTTTCACAAAAGTAAAGGCCTTAACAGCAGAGAACAATGCTTAACCCAAATAACGCAACTTAATTGTATTCTGGTTGGTCTTCCGTACTTTATAATTACAGCCCAATTATAAACACAAAATTACATTTCTTAATTACTGCAGACCTTCTGATTAGTCAAAACGATACAGTTTACAACGTGCTAAAAAAAAAAAGATCTATCTCATAAAGACACTTATGAAACCTGATGCGGCTTTTAACTAATTTTATATTAAATGTAAAAAATCTATTATAATTAAAGGAATAACAAAATTGTATTAAAAATTCATTTTTTCATCAAAAAAATTTTTTGCTTTCAGAAAATATTGTTCACATTCATAAAAACAACTAAAAGCAAATAAAAGCATTTGAAATTAAATAATATCTTTGTTTTATTGAGTTTTGTACATCCTGGGTACGACGTTAAACTGCATCCAACAGCAAGGCCTCTGATCAGGAGGTTTTGAGGATGCATGGAACCACCTTAATTGCTGGTGTTCCCAGGTCAACCCTGACCCAGGGTGGTAGTACCTGTTGGGGTCCTAACTATGGGAAAATAGTGAACTTCCAGGTCTTTTCCAGCACATTGAAACGATGATGTTGCCAGCTATACATTTTTGATATATTTAGTAAATACTGGATCTGGCATTAAATAACCCATAGTGGTTGATATGCCATAAAACCCCAAACAACCAAACCTGAGTTTTGTATGTTACAATTCAGAGCCGATTTTCGTGTGTGTGTGTGTGTGGGGGGGGGGAGGTCCAATTAAAAAAACACATGATTTGCATTCCTCAAAGCCTCTAGCATTTTCATAAAATTAGTTATTGGGGGGTAATAAATATAGAAAAAAAAATATTTCTGCCATGACTTTAATAAAAAAAAAACATATTTATAATAATTTCCATCATCTACAAATAGTTTCTGAAAGTTTCACTAACTTCCGACAATTATTTTTATTTTTGCAACATTTTCCAAATTAATGTGTGTCATACAAAAAAAAAACGTGCTAAAAATTGTATGTTATTTTAGTAGTTCCGGTGATACAAAGAGAAACAAGGTTTTTTTTATTCAAAATTTAGAATGTTCTAAAAAGAAGTAAAAATTTTAAAAAATAATTAAAAAAAACTTTGGTCTTTCGTCTTCATAATAACAAACATTTTGGCGCCTTTTTCATCATGTTATACTCTTCTTTTTTTTTTTTTTTTTTTTTTTTTCTTAGCGATTTCATGGAGGTACCTACATAAACATTTCTCAAAAGCACAGAAATGATCAGAAAAAGATTTCATTACCGGAAATACTCTAAAAACTGGCATTTTGTTTTTACTTTTTCTGAAAGTGAAATGAATATTTACTTTTGAAGTTTTCTATATTGGTAGATTAGATATTTGTCCTTGGAAAAAATCTTGTCAGTTTTGTTTAGTTTTATTGAATTTTAACCCATCTCAATAACTTTTCCTTTTTAATTGTATGTTTTTTATGTTGAAAGTGGATTTTTTTTTTTTTTTTTTTTTTTTTTTCTCTTAAGCAAATCACCCCCAAGCAAGGTGGGAGTGTCACTAGCAAGGGTAAAGAGAAGGACAGCCATCAGATGTCTATTGACATTACATTTGAATATTTGAAGATTGTAGCTATCAGGGAAGCAAGTGATAGGGAGTTCCACTGATGGGAGGTGCAAGATAAGAAGCTGTTGGAGTAGAAGAGATGGCTACATTTAACCATTTCAACAGTGAAAGGGTGGGACTGAGATGCCAAACTAGTAGCACACTTAAATTCATACAGTTTGGGAACCAGTGAAAGTAGCTTGTCAGAGCAGTTACCATGAAAATACTTGTAAAAAAGACAGAGGGAAGCCACAGCACATCTGTGAGAAAGTGACTGTAGATGAAATGCCAGATCAGGACCAATTATGTTGCATATCCATCTCTGGATTTTGTTGAGGACCTCGAGATAAACAGCAGGAGCACCAGACCATATATAGCGGCAGTATTCTATGCAAGGACAAATAGTTGATTTGTAGATTTGAAGGATGAACTTTGGCGAGAAAATCCTTCTGGTGTGACACAGAGAACCAACTTTCCTTGTGGTAGATGAAGCTATAGATTTAATGTAATTGTTCCACTTCAGGTCAGTGGACAGCATGAGACCAAGCAGGTGCAGAGAGGTGCTCTCATGGAGTTGGGCATCAGCCTTCCTGATGGGAGGCAATGAAGGTTCTCTATGGTGGTTAAATGAGAGCAGTTTCATTTTGGAGGCATTAAAGCCATTTCCTGCCCCAGTCAACCACAGATTGGAGGTCTTTTTCAAGACCTTCAGTCAGGTTAGTTTTGTCAGCAATGCTAGATTTACTATTCAGGCAGGAGTAAATAGTAGTGTTGTCTGCGTAGATTCCAACTTGGGAATTGATTACATCAGGAAGATCATTAATGAAGATCAGAAACCGTGTAGGACCCAGGATAGAGCCTTAGGGAACACTAGCATTCATGTAAAAGGAACTGGAGGAGAAGCTGTTTAGGATGACTGTCATTTCATGGTTTGACAAATGATTTTATTAAGTCAACTAATTGTCCTGTCATACCATATCCCTGGAATTTCTGAAGAAGCCCAGCATACCAAACCCTATCAAATGCATTCGAGATATCTAGAGCTACAGCTCAGGCTTTTCTGTTATTGTCAAGTGCTTGGTATATAAATTCAGCTATGACCATGAGTACATCAGCGATAGACCAGGCAAAGTGGAAACTATATTGCTTGTCCGAGAACGGATCATGGGATGTAAGGTACTTAACCACTTCGGCATTGATTAAAGCCTCAAAGACTTTGCCGAAGAGTGGTAGGAGACTGATAGGATGGTAGTTAAATGTGTCAGAAGGGTCACCAGATTTATTAATGACCAGGACAACAGATGAGGATTTCCAACAGTCTGGAAATGAAGAGTCAGTGAGGCAATAGTTGTATAGTTTGGAGAGGACTGGTGCTAGCTAAATGACATTAACAAAGGCTTATGATGATTCTTGCAAATGTCACAAATCAACTTAAAGAATTCTTTAAAAAAAACAAATTCATTGAAGTTATGATTGGAGAACTTTCTTCTTGAAAGGAATTAGTCTGAATGTTTGAAAAAAAAAAATAGAAATTCATGGGTGAGAGATAAGTATGATACATAGGACACAATGTTTTAATCTTCAACTTGAATAACATCACTTTTGTAACATATGGATAAGTGCTATTATACAACACTCATTATAGCCATTAAATTGGACATTTTGAATGCATAATTTGAAGCTGTGTTCAGTTATTATTTGAACCCTTTGAAGGAAATCACAACCATTCTACTAACTAAACCGTCATCATGATTTTGAAGAATGAGAATATAGTTTTAGCTAAGAGTTTGGCTTCTAGTCTGTATTTAACTGTTGTGTAGATTTTCAGTTATTACACAAAATCTATATTTTTTTCTTCATGTCAATGATGCAGTACAAAACAAATTACATATCATTGAACATTATTTATACAGGGACTTCAAACATCTGATTTCCTTTTAGTTTGAATGGGATCCATTTATTGAGTTATTTCTCATGATTTGAAACTGTTCCAATCACTATCTTTCAATTTTTATTTGAATAATCACGAAATAGGAAATTAACAAATATTGAATTGAAAAAATAGCAAATATGCTCCCAAAAACGTATAGAAAGAATTTGATCTCAAACAGTTTAATAAGTTTGCTTGCATAGTATTGCATTTAATTTATATTAATTTTCACTTTTCTTCTTAGCAAGGATAACCAAGTAGTAAATTTGACTAACAACATTATCTAACTGAATTTACATAAAAGTAATATTTTACTTGATTCTTGAAGTCAAAATAATGAGAATTTTCTGTCATATTAAAAATTTGACACTTTCTTTTTTGTTCAATATTTCAGGAATATTGAAGTAAAAAAAATGTTAACAGTTGTTGAAACACTGTTTTGTTTCCATGCTATAAATGAAAACAATTATTTCAACATTTAAGTCCATTTATATGGAGAACCAATTGTAATTTAAGAGTTACTTCAACATAATATTGCTAGTATAAATATGTTTTGTCAACAAAAACGAATTTTTAAATTTTTAACTTCACAGCAAAAAATAAAATAATTATATAATTATCCCATTTCTGCATCATCAGAAGACTCCAATTCATAGAGGTGAATAATTTCATATTTATTAAAGTTAACAAGGACAAAACTTTTCTTAGACTTAAGTTATGTTACTGATTTTATTTGAACTAGTTTCCTTATCTTTCCTTCTTGTATAATGTTTTGGCTGTGTACCCTCCATCTTTCTTCAGGCATCTTTATTTTAGAATGTTGACAAATTCTATTTGGGGAGGTGCACCACTTCTCCCATGTCAAAAACTAGATGTGATGGGTGGGTGGGTTTTTTTTGGGGGGGGGATGTGCACTTGTCTCAAGAGTAGGATTTGCCAACATTCTGGAACAAGATATCTACGGAAAGTTAGATGGTACACACCCAAAACACTGTGCAGAATTGGGAAATTATTTCACACAAAATTCTCTTACTGTTCCATTACCAGGGGAGTCCACTAATTAATCTATGTTCTGTTCATGTAGAAAAAGTGTATATTAAATATTTTAGACCCAAGACTAATTGATCAGTTGTAACAGCCATGTTTGGTTGAAAAATGAATATCATTTTTATAAGAGACATTAAATTGGGAATCTATTTTGTATATTTTTAATTTTTCTACAAATGGAGAAGTTAAATGAACATTGCAAGATCTTAGAATTTTTATACATCTAATACTTTGTATTTCTGAATAATTAACCCATTAATGCCCACCTTAAAATCTGGTATTAACAATAAAAACATAAATCAAGCATTAGAGGTTTATAAAAAATTTGGTATACTTGTTCCTAATATTTTATAACCCTTTAATGCTCAATTTCCAAAGAGTGGCACATTGAGCATGAATGGGTTAAATAAAAATCTTGTATATTTAACTCATAATTTTTTTTATTTTTTTTTTTATTACAAGAAATAGAATTATAAATGATTATAATACTTGGAATTATTTTTTATTTTTCCTATTGATTTTATCAAAGTTGATGACCTTTTTTCTTTTTTAAATATATATTGGGTTAAATTTAAAAAAGCAACACTGAAATCCTATAATTAATATTAATCTGTAATTTATTGTGTTTAAAGTTTAAACCCTACCAACAAAGTCTAATTTTAATTTTTCCAGTTTGCATATAAGGTGTCACATATTTTAATAAAACTGGAGAGACTATCCAAAGTTCATAATGATTTTCTTTTGGGTATTTTCTCTAGTCATTATCAGGAATGTTAATTTTATCACTTTTGCCATTATTTTTATTCATGTCATCTTGGAATTTTTAGAAAGAATACTTTTTTAATTTAAGTATATATCTAAGCTGGTTTGTAAAGAGGTATACATCTAAAATTTATTAAAAATTAATCCATCAGGGCTTATGAAATTTGATCATACCTGAGGATAAAGATTAATTAATTAATTTTTTTAAACATATTATAAAATCCCGTCTACTGTAGTGAAAGATTGTTTAATATGGATTATTTTCTATAATGATAACACAGTCTCTGCTACACCCCCCCATGTGTGCTGTAGAGAATTTTAGTACTAAAGAGTATCTTTGAAACCTATTTCTGTACTGCTTAGTTTTCTTTGCCAAATGCATTGGAGTATTGTTATGTATAAAATCATCTTTTTTTTCTGAAAAATTTTATTGACTAACTATAGCTGCATATGGGCCTTCAAAAAATCACTCTGTGAACAATTATCTTCACACTTGGAACTTTTAATGGGATCACCACTACCACCTATAATTCCATTCCAAAATATCAGATCACCTTTGCATTCTATTTACATTGCTCGGACTATCATCCTCATCTTTGTTGCCATATTTATCCCAACATTTCGCCGTTGTACGCTCCGGTCTTCTTCAGCTGGTTGGAATGTCGAACTGAATCCTTTATTTCGCTCACTGGGGTAGACTGTTCTAGTTCCATGTGCCATGTCTAATGGATGTCAATTATCAGTTATGTCCTTGGGGAGACATGGCAGAGTTTGACATTCCAACCACCTGAAGAAGGCTGGAGCGTACAACAGGCAAAACATTGTGATAAATATGTCAACGAAGATGAGGATGATAGTCCAAACAATATAAATAGTGTACATAATACCTCATCTCAGAAATATAGACACACCTTTGCATTGTTAATGCTTCAGCCTGTGAGGATGGTTTCTGCAAGTAGCTACTTAGCTTTTGATTAATCCATCTAGCCCATCAAGGGCAGTACAGAATTCTTCAATGAAAAGAATGGTTGAAAAAGGAGTCATGTATTTTGTTGCCTATTTCATTTGATTTTTTTTTCTTTCTTTATAGAGCCTTTTTAATGGGGTAGGGGCTGGTGATTGTTGTGTGTTTTGCTACTTGATTTAATACCTAATGTCTTGTACTTTTCTACACCTCCTCTCTGCTACAAGACCTAAAACTTCTATGGCTTGACAAAGCGAGATTTTTTTTTTCCAACTTCTCTCTTGATATGGGACACAAATCAGTAAGATAGTCCTCAAATTGCTCGTATCAGACCTGCATTGCAGTTGTCAGTTTGCTAGAACCTGCAAATCAAGATTTCTTTTATTTGTCAAAGAAGCTTTACAATTTATTCTAAAGTGTCAGACTTGCAACATGCTTTCCATTGAGATGCTGAAATTCAGGATGTTTCATAGAAAAGGTTGCTGTTTGCTTACATCTGCAATGAACAATGAACTTTCATCCTGACTGCCCAGACTGAAGTTATCATCATTCAGCAAATAAACCTTGTGATTCCAAAAAGTATATTTTGTTTATGTATACCAATGGAAAAAAGCTAATAGTGTATATTTTCAGTTAAATAAGTTTATTACTTTATAGCTATGTTTCATAACTCTGAGCTGGTTATAAGAAAATAATTGTCTGTGAAATTTGTTAGTAAAACCATTGAAGCATCAGTTACAATTTTGACAATGTCTGTCATATTGTGACTAAATTGGTAAAATTACAATTTACATAAGTCATGTTTTATCTGTATATTCAAATCACACATGCTCGTTATATATATATATATATATATAGATGGATGTAAATGTTTTAAAGTAATTCCTTTTTATGGTTTTCATAAATTATTTACAAATTGTGCAGCAGCTTTTTTTAAAAAGATTTTTAATATGTTAAACAATGTTTTATATATTCATCTTTTCTAATTCATTTATACTAAGCTAAAACTGACCCATTAGCAAATTTCTAATTGCTTGTGATATAATTCTAACAATTATTCCATTGACATTGATTTTAGTTGCTTCAGATTTATTGGTTCTAAATTTTCCAATTGAGAATTTACATACTTAATATACTCTGCAATATTTGTCAATGTGCAGGTGGTTTTTTAGTATGTGGTTTGCTAAATTGACAGGTTGTGTTCAAATTGTGGCTACGTTATGTTCACTTCACACCTTCACCTCTAGAAAAGGTATGAATCAACCCTCCCCTCTAGCTATAGGTAAATAGTAGGTTAGACAGAGCTCTTTAGCCTTGATAAGTTCACCTGTCTAGAAGGAAAACTGGAATAAGCAGTAGGAATCCGTACTGTTATCATTGCCAGGAATTCATAGCAATTGACAGTCCTTAAAGAAAAGGAAGCTGTAGAAATTACATTTCATTAGACCTTACATTCTAATATACTCTAGTTGTATAATAATTGAACATGAGTTGTCTTCAATAATTTAAAGACAATGTTTCTGTTTTGGAAGAAGAGATTCAAGTGATTATCTTTTCGTACTGTATATTCATCATAAAAAGAAACAAGTTTTCAATGTCTTCATGGCTTATTTCAATCTTGCTCTAATATAGAAACTTGTTGGCAGATGAACATAAAGAAATAAGGAACATTTTCTGCCAATTAAGAAAAATTCTTCTATGGAAGTCTTATTTGAAGTACTTCTTTTTAACATTGATAAAAATATTTTGTAAATTGTTTTTTTTTTTTTTTGTTTTTTTTTTTTGTTTTTTTAACAGCAAATATATGCTAATCTGATTATAATAATCATTATATGAAGTTGCAGTTCACACAATCATTTTAGTCAAATTCTGCATCCTCTGTAAATTGACAGGTATATACTTTCTGACTTTTTGAATTTTTATACTGAATTTGATGTTTTTACCTGTTTGCTTCAAGTCAAGAAGCAAGCTATTTTGTTGTTTCAAACCAAACTTTATCTGTAGTATAATACTGTTGATAGTATTATTTCTTGTAATAAGCCCTGTATAAATTTAGTTCAATCTCATTAATTAGTAATTTATAGTTTTTATTGCTTTCACTGTTCAGTTAGAATTTTACTACAAATATACATTGCCACCTGTTCTTGTTGTATTACTACTGTATACTAATGTACCAATTTGTTGCTTGTCATTAATGTTTCTTGTTTTTGACTTTAGTAAGGTAAAGGAATCAAAGAATTAAATAGCAGTTCAAATGCATTGTTTTCTATTGTGGCAACAGTGGATTACTTGTATATTGATGTTTACCCAAAAACAAAAGCAAAAGAAACAATTGTCAAGGATCTATTATTTGGTTCTGAATAGATCTGATGTTTATTTCACTAAATCTATCTAGTTCATTTTGAGTAATCACATGTTCCCTTTTTTAATTAGTTATTTTTCTTAAATACCACTATGCTTTTATTATATTCTCTCATTTCAGAATATATTGTCTTGGCAGATGAGAGTAATAAAAAAAGTCTAGTGAAATCTTTGTTTAGCAAATATCATTGCCATTATTCTTAGTTTTGGAAAACCAAGAACATCAAATCATTTTTAGATACACAAAGCTGATTACACAATGTATTATGTGTAATATATATTATTCCTTTAGAATAGCCAAGAATACAATTATCTGTTAGTTTAAAAGAGGGAAAATCTATCACTTAGAAAAAGAATAAATGGTATTAAAATTTCTAAATTGCTCATGTTGCAAAAAATTGTAATCCAGTTTTGATGGCTTTTTGTTTGTGTTTTAAGAACTTTGTAATTAGAAGAGTAGATTTTTCTTTAAACAGATGGTTACATAAGTTCAATTTGCTAATTGATTTTTTTTTAACAATTTCAAATAAAATTAGTTAAAAATTGCTTTTTAATTGGTATATAAATTTTGAGAATTTAAAAAAAATTCTTCATTGTATAACTACATCCTATCTTATGTTAATTACTTACAATAAACTAATTATGAAATTTAACAGCAACATAAATATTAAATACAATCACAAAAACATAATCAAACCTCAATGTGCTAAAAAGATGCTTTTAAAGAAAGTTTTTTTTTTTTTTTGTTACAAATATAAAGAAGAAAAATATAAGATGTTTTTCTTTTGAGTATAAGGCAAAATTGATCTTATTGTTATATTCTTGATTTAAGGCACAAAATGGAGATCTCTTAATCTTGCTAAGCATTTTTGACATGAGTTTGACAGTGTCTAATATTTCTATATGATCTTCATCTCTTGTCATTAATTTCTTTTGTCAAAGGAATAGTGAGGCTAGTAGCTATAGCTGACTAGTTTTTTCCCCAACTGATAATTGGGAATTCTAGCAGTGTGTTAGAAATGATGAGAAGGAACATAAAGTTCTCAATAAATAATCAAGAGAAAAATATAAACCTTTCTGTCTTTAAACATTTCTTTTAGGTTCCTTGATTTCTCAAGCAAATAATTTGTAACTATTAATGGAGTTGAAACACATCTTGTTTTTCAAAAAGAGGGTGCATTAGTTTTATGCATGTCAGCATTGTTTCATGTTCAGTTTGATCTAATATTTTTATAGTTCAATGAAAATATTAAAATTGAAAAATCTCTGCATATATTTGTATTGTTTCCATTTGCCAATGCCTATTTTCATACTGAGAAGAAAACCAAGCAGAAAGGTGGTACTCATTATTAATTTCATAAATTAGAGGTCTTGATAAATTCCATTGTTTCTTCTATTCGACTATATAAACAATATTTGTTATTTTTATTCACTTCCTTTGAAAAGTAATGCTCTTAAGATCAGCAGTTATTTTTTTATTATTTATTACCAAGTTTGTGTTGGGGGGGGGTACACACTTTTTATATTTTTTCTTTTGAAAGAGAGAAGTAGAAGTCTTCTTCACAGATCAGTTTTATTTTGTACCTTTTTGTTTGATATTTAAAAACTATGAAAAGTAAAGTGATTTGAAATTGTTACGAATAAAATACTTACATGTGGTTTTCTTAGTTCAGATTGATATAAATAATGAATCTTAATCTCCTTATTTAAGTTTTTAAAGCACTAGTATTGACATTTCATAATCTTTCATTTTCATTTTATATATTCATATATTTTATTATTTAGCCTTCTTTGTGTGTATTGTTGTTTTTCTCTGAAGTCATTTAATGCTTTATTTTTCACTTTCCCCTCAAGTTACTAGAATGATGAGTATCAAGTGTGATTCCATCTGTTATGAAGATTTAATTTCATCTATATAATAAATGCGAATGTTGGTGTGTCACACTTTTTCAACTTTACTCCTAGAGGCTGTAGCCCAATACATCCACGTCCTGGGTGTGATGATAAACTACGTCCAACAGCAAAGCCTCTGATAATACATTTTTGAAAGAATAATGTTGCCAGCTGTACTTTTTTGGAAAAATAATGTTTGCAGTTGTACTTTTTTGAAAAACGATATTACCAGCTATATGTTTTTGAAAAAAAAAAATTTATTTACCAGCTATACGTTTTTGGAAAAAAAAAAAAAAAAAAAAAATTTTACTTGTCTATACTAAATGGAAATCCTTGTCCTATAAAGTAATACCTGTAATTATTTTGCAGAGTGCAAACAAATAAGCTCTAGCTTATAGACGTTTACAAGTACTATATATATATATATATATATATATATATATATATATATATATATATATATATATAAAAACTAAATTTGGCATTAAATGACCTACAGTGGTTGATATGTCATAAAACCCAACCAACCAATACATCATACCGTTTTGGAATCTGGTTAACTCCGTGAGCAAATTAATAACATTCTGGATTGGATCCAAACTCACAATCCTGAAATTTTGGATCCCCAACTTTTCACTACTGTGACTGTTTTAAATAAAATACTCAAAAATTCACTAATAAGATAAAATAAACTTCAAACAAAACAAATTATTTAAACGAGAAAGAACGTTTACTTATTGTATTAAACTTGCTGATAAATAAAATTCAGATTTTTTCAGTGATTTAAGTTTTATCGGGTAAATTCTAAATTGGAGTGAGGTGGAATTAGATCTAACTGGAAAAATGTTAATTTGACACCCGTGGATTGTCTGCAATGGAACATGCACTTTTTTTTGTCATCACATTCTGTGTAGTTCATTCATCAAATCCCTAGTGTTAGTAAATTTCAGTTGAAGATCAAAAGACAAAATTGATTATTTGTTTCATGACGTAATTTGATGAAGCACGTTTGATACTTTACAAATACAAGTTTAAAAAATTAAAACTTTGAATAATAATAAAAAAAATGGAAAGTAGTATCAAAAACCTAGAGCTGGGTTTAAAAACTTGGTACTAGCAGTCTTGCATGAATAGTACTCATCCACAGACAGTTTCGCAGCTCATCAGTGTGGCTAGACGTCCGGTTGCCTCTAGCTAGGATCGAAACCCAACTGAATTTGCGTCAGTCCAAACTTCTCCCACTAAGCCGTCAGCTTACAGTACAGGATGAAGGTGAATTTTAGCGTGTTTATTTTTAGATTCGGATAAACACACAGTGACTGAGAGTGACTAATATATATATATATATATATATATATATATTATTCATTATATGAATCTGTTTATGTTAAACTAAAGTGTACTGTTTGTTAATCCACCTTGTTCCATTAAGATTCATCCACAGGCTAAAATATGTGTTTTTTTAAAAAAAGAAATGTAGAATTTTATCGGCTAACTTGAGTAAAATCAGCTGGCTGAAGCCAAAAAAATGACAATCTTGGCAACACTTTTTACTTTTTTTTCTTTTTTTTTTACGTCACCCTTTCGTAATTTCTTCACCCTCATATATCTCGATTGTACACTCATAAGAAACCTGAATTTTCTTGAGCTCTGCTTGTGGTCTTCCCATTGTTCTGTGCATTTTGAATCTCCACCTCTGTTGTCAGGTTTATTTTCATCTCAAAAATAATCTGTGCCAAATTTTTTAAAAATAATAAAAAAAATGCAATGGTATTTTTAACTACACCTGTATTGATAAGGCTTTCTTTTGGTTACAATTTTTAGAATTTGAATGATAATGATCTTTCCCTTTCTGTAGTCTCTAGAGTTCTCAGAAATGATGTGAAAAAATGCAATTTTACTGACATACATACACACTCAGTAAAACTCAACATCAATTCTTCAAATGTACACATGTATTCTAAACTATGGTGGTTTCAAAAAAAGTTATTTACTATTGATTTGAAGGCTTTCCATGCATTCCTTTTTCTCTCTCTCTCATTACTGACTCTTGAATTGTTCACCCTTCATTAAGCTTCTAAACTGAGGGTCATCAACAATTCTTGCATACAACATCAATGACTTGTGGAAATTTTTGTGTTATGAAAACAAATACTGGGTTTTCTTAATTGCCTTAACAAATTTTTTCATTAATCAATCTTTTATATGAAGTGGTGAAAGTAAAATTACTCTCAAATTGACTTGAGGTTCAACAATTATATACAAGCCAGGTTCTCAAGATGGCCATTCACTTTGCTCATAGTGTTTGTCATCTGCTTGGCTATCCCAAAAACAAAGAAAATATGGGACTTTTTTGTGTAACCTCCATGCATTCCTAATATTAGGGACATAAGCTAAAAATAAATAAATATTATAAAATGTGAGTTAAATTCTAAACTTAAAACTATATAGAAAACTATTTTAATATTTTCAAAATCTGTAAATTTTTCCAATTGTACTTCAGAGCATTAAATAAGATTTTCATATTCTTATAACTCTTATTTAAATGAACTCCATATACAAGAGGAATACATGCAACCTTATAACCCATGTTTATAAGTACAAAGAGTTTCTATTCAATTGGACTGCTACTAACCAAATCCAAGGCTTCAACTAATCTTTCAAATATCCTTGAAATATACAAATAAAGTATTGTTATATAGTGAGAAAAACTTGTGAAACAAGGATCTGTACTGGCTCTCTAGACAAGCCTAAACCTCTGATTCAGTTATTTACTTTTGCTTAACTTATAGGTTTCTATTAGTACTTGGAGATGAATCTGATTTGAGAGTGTCCATATCATCACTCTCAGCATCACTGTCTTCAGTGAAATCTGTTCTTTCTATTGGAACTACTGAAACATCAAGCACCAACTTTGACAAAGGGACATAGAAATACAACTTTTGTTTTTATTTACACTTGTAAAATTCATATTGATAAAATGTTTTCTACTTCGACCATACTTTACAGAATGTATGTATGTATGTATGTGTGTGTTTTCAAGACACTTTTAAATATTATTTGTGTTATAAAATAACTAGCACTCACTGCTATTTTCAAGCTAGTGTAGACATGTAGTAGCAAACAATACAACCTGTTTTGTTATGCATTTTTATTGTATCAGATGTTGTTTAAATTAGCTTATACAGCAGAGTATCTAATCGAAAACCAAAAGAAATTGCTGTTGGTGTCTTTATAATCATTTGTTTTCAATAAATGGCAATTTCCTATTTCCCCTACAATTAACCAGGTCACAATGTTATAACAATTCAGCAATGAAAGTGTTAAGTTCATTTAATTTTATTGCTATGAAAAATTCTATATTGAAATTTAATTTTCAAAAACACTTTGACAGGTATAAAATATAACTTTTTTTTTTTTTTTTTTTTTTTTTGCGTTTTTGGAATATCTTGTAGATTAGTCATGTAAAAATAACAAATCTGATTCTTTCCTTATCTTCACACCATTGGGACATTAAAAGGTAGGGATTTCATCTTGATTTTACTCAAATATTTTAAATTTTCAACACACCTTCTACAACATGTATGAGGAGCCAAACTTTAATCTTAATCACCTGGATTCCAAGATAGTGTGATAACTTTACAAATTGAGTCATTTTAGAATCCTGATCATTGTTACTTCCCTGCAAATGTAACAAAATCTGTTTGGATCAATTTTGCATTTTCTATTTATGTTTTAGTTTAATTGTGTAGGTACTGTAATAGCTAGTGGCTTGGAAGAAGAAATCAAGGAGTCCTATGAATTCAGTAGAGCTCATTACATTCACTTTTGCAGAAATACCTTTGGGAAATCTATGAATCCCTCTCTCCCAGCTAAGAGTTAAATAGCAGTCTAGGAGAACAATTCTGAATTCAAAATCATATGTAACCCTGACAAAGTACATATAGAACCATGGCAAGGTTTATGGAGTTCACAATTAACTTTGGTATGAGATTGTTAATTCTATTATCCCAACTCTGGTTAAGGAGGTAGGTATTCATGGTTAACACTTGTAATAGGATTAAGAAATATATGAATAGATATATAGAAAAATATACACACAGCTGCACACCTCCATTCACTATGATGTATGAAAGAATACTAATACAATAACAAATATGGTAATGCCATCAAAGATACGTGCATGTATATTTTAACATTAATGTAATTAATTTTATTAATTAATTTGTGCAACTTCTTCAGAAAATTAAATTATTTATACATGCATAAAGTATTTTGAAAAAGCTGAAAGAATATCCTTTTTATATACGGTAAAAGATATAGATAAATAGAAAACTTGAACTGATCAAAAAAAATGGATTCTCAATTTGAATTCAGGACATTAGAAACATGGAATTAGTATTAAAAACAAAACAAAAAACTTTAACAAAATGCTATATCTGTGTTCTATCTTTATTCACAGTGAGTGCCAGAGTTGAAAACTTGACACTATAAATTTAATAAATACTGGGAAGCACTGTTTTTTTATGATTTTACTGTTGGAACAGCTTAGTATTGTTTTTTATTGCAAAATGTTCACTTATTCTAAGTAAGCATTTTGTAATAAAAACAGATTATAATACTTTGTCATGGTACCAACTGTTATGTCAGCACATCAATATAATCTTTCATTCTGCTGAGTCCAGTGATCTGTCGAATGGTAGGACTGGCTAAATACAACTCTTAACATTTTTGTTGTACTCATTTTATTTGAAATGTTAGTTTGTGAGCGAGAGATTGAATCAGGGATGAAATTTCTTTCTTCAATCAAATAAGGAATCCATTTTGTCTGACTACTTTGTAGGATCAAAGCCAAATATGACTCTATTTGTTTTTACTTCCACCTTTTATATATTTTTATAGTTAGCCATGGAATTATGCATGAACCAGCCTTTATTCAATAACATATTACATTGACATGTAACACAGTTGAATATATAATTTACAAATGAACTATAGGGTTGTCTATTTGTTTTAAATTAAATTTAATTAATGGGATATTAATTACAGGACTCTTAAGAAAAAATAAACTTATCAAAATTTCTAAGCTATTAAATTTTAATTAATGTTATATACCAAATTTGGATATATTTTATAACCATTTTCTTGATAAACTTAATCAATTATAAAAATGTATTTTAAACATTTGCCTCAGCCTTAAACTAGTTTTTTTTAATAATATTTAACTTTGGAAGTTTCTGAAAAATTTGTATAATATCATATGGACCTTGTTTTTAACAAAAACTTAATGAAAGAAAAAAGTTGAGTAAAATATGTGCTATAAAAATGACACTTGAACAAGGTTATGTAGAGTAGATGACCTCTAAACTCAAAGTATTTTAAACTACTGATGAATTTATATCTCTATATGCATTTGCAGGGTGGGGAAAGATATGTATTTAATCTTTTTTTTCATATGAATGAATCTTAATACTTTTTTAGAAATTTTTCTGATCTGTTTAAGCAATTTGAATTATGGCATTACACATCTGCTGACTACAATGCAATGATTGAATAAAATGTTTTTTACTTTTTCAGGAAAAAAAAATAATTTCCTGTCTGAAGTTTTGTGTATTTTAGACCTTTGAGATTGTTAAATTGTTTCTTTCCCTAGCCTGTCTACATTTTTTCTCCCCTTTTATTCTTGAGCTGTGAGTAAAGCAATGTGTGATTTCTAATCTTGTTTAAATGGACTGTTGCTAACTTCTTAATAGATTCTCAACCATTGATGTCTTGCTACTATAGTCTGTTTTGGGTAATTTTATTTGGCTAATGTTTTATGCTCAGTGCTTAGATTTTCTATATAATTTGCCACATGTCTGCACAACATTTAGGTTATCTCAGCCTCTGCAATGGACATTTTCTGTTATTTTTTCTTGTATTGGTTCAGGAACAGCAATGGTTTATGGGAAAGGTTTTTGCTATATTTTAAGGTTAATGTTTATATTCTTTCCTTTCACGTTTTTCTTTTTCTCTCCCAACTCAAAGATGCAATTGAAAATAATATACATCTCTATTTCAAAGAAAACAATGTAAAATAGTAAATGGATATAATTAAACCAAGTTTGTTTTTTTTTTAAACTGGGGGGTTGGAAGAAAATTAAAGGCAATATACATTCATTATTTTGTTAAATCAAGTCTTGTCAGCTTACTTGGTTACTTTGACTATATTTCAAAGACTAATAAATTTAGAATGCATGAAAAACAATATTTCTTTATGACTTGGTAGTTTATTTGCAGTGACCTACTAAGTTACTGAGGTTGCAGTAATTTAAAAAGACGTAAATTAAGGCATATGGCACACCTTAATTTATTGTAGGGATGAGTGAGGATGTGAGATTTTTTTTTTTTTTTATTGCAATTGATACTGCTGTACTTATAACAATAAGTATAACTTTAATTTTGAAAGGATATAGGTTATGGTCTAGAGCAAGTTTGCAAGATATCTTTTTAGTATCTACAAAGAACTATGTGATAAAAAAATAAGTGAAACTAAATGGTTAACATGGTCATAGTTAAAGCATTTCACATCAAACTTTCAACATTGAGACAGACAGACAAATGTTATTTTTTGAGCTCTGGGAATGCTCAAAAGATTTTTTTTTTCTATATTTTCCATTTTATGCCATTTCATATAGCAGGAACTGGAGAACCTGTGGTAATGTATGCCTATAAAGAAATACAGTGTAAAATATCTGTACACAAATACTAGTTTGTGTTTTCTCTAAATATTATCAGAATTGAAGAAAAAGTAAATATTCATATGGAATAACAAATGATTTTGTTCACCATAATTATTTTAAATTAATTATATACCAGTTAATTAAATAAAATGTTATTTCCTTGTTTCTTTACTGATGTAAACCATTTTTAATTTTTAGTAATTTAAAACAAAATGAGATTAGTTTATTTCTATTTATGAAATCATAAAATTTGATATTAGATAGCTAAGCAATTTCATTTCTTGGAGATGTCTTTTTTGATTTTTTTTTTTTTTAAATATTTATATACAATGTATATATTTGATTACTTTTTAGAAGCTACATCTTTTTAACCTGGTGTACACAGGGTGCTCACATTATGTAACAGTTATTGGCATGGAAGGTAAGATTGGTGAGCCAAGTTCAAATTCTATCCAAGATCTTTACATTCATTTCTGCCATATCTCCTTGGGAAAGGTATGAATCAATCTTTTCTCCTCTAAGCTATGTGTTAAGTAACAGGACAAACTGGAATCTCTAGCCTTGGTTAACAATCGGTCTAGGAGAAGGAGATTGGTGAATTAAAAACTAGTTGGACATAAGACACAATTCCAAACCATAAAACCTACTTTTTATTGAAATCACAGCAGCACCAACTAGTGTAATCTGGCTGTGGCCATATACTCTACAGTAAATAATTATGGCAAGTAAATATCTACATGACAATGACCTATTTTATTAGCCACAATTGTTTTAGATTATATCTAATCTCTTTGTCTCTATAAAACAATTTACAGAAATCAAGACCACTTTTTCAATATCAACTGTTATCACTTGTTCCTAAAATAAAATCGTTTTCTTTGGTATTTGATTTTGTATTTGTTTTTCTTTGTCCAGAAAATATGAAAGAGCTACTTTATTGTGCCAGATTACCCTATTTCTTTTTCCTCCTAAAGAAAAAAATTGCACTTGAATATTGAAACACAAATACTGTGAAAATTCATTTTTGTTTTGGGTCTTTTTTTGCTTTGGGTCTTTCTTTTTTTTATATCATAAAATATTTTTATCCTCTTTCCAATAAATTAAAAGGTAATTAAGAATTTAAAAACCTTCAGGTGTTTAACAAATTTTATTTTACATTTTTTCTAAGAGTGCGTGCCTCTTCAGATAAGTACTCAATGTCTTAATTTGCATAGTAAAAGAGCCATTTTAAAATTGTGGCTGGAACGGTTACTTAAAATCATGAAAGCTCCTAATTCCCTGTTTAAATTATTCAATTTCTCATTTACGACAAAAAACGTAACTTTTATTGATTCTCTTTAAATTCAAAATAAATTATCTACCTCATTAATAGTCCTGCATAGATTTAATTAATAAAAGAATTGAAGTATTAGTGAAAATAAGCTTAAGCTTAAGTTTGTTTGCCTTTGTATTGCATGTCTTTTTTCCATCTCCACTGAACTAGAATATAACTTTTCCATGGTACCTGATCCAGGATTGAACTCACAACTGCCAGTAATCAACAACTAAAAGTGTCTCTTGTACAATCCAGTGGTGAAATTTTAGAGACTTAAACCTAATGTCCATAATGATGTAGTGGAATGTTTTCAATCTCCATTCTTTCTTAATTAGCCACTGTCAAGGTAATAAACAGAAAACAGTAGTGATGGATAAGATGACTGAAAAATCAGTCCACATGTCAGACTTTGATAACTTCCTTAGTAGATCTAACATAGAGATGAATACCATCTGGGAGCTTTTGATCAAGAAAGAAAAGATATTCAAAAATGTCAACATCTGAATACAGACATTTAGTTTTAAGGCTTCAAAATTACACAAATCCAAGGGGCAAATGTTCTAGTGAATTAAAGTGTTAGTTAAAAAAGTTCCCTTGCAGTTGTGAGTTCAATCCCTGGATCAGGTAGTGTGAAAAAAAAATCATATACTCTGTTTCAGTGAAAGAAACAAACAAGCAACACAAAGGTGAATAGATTGGAGTGTATTAACAAAAGCAGAATGATAACAATCTACCCTTGTGAAGGATTTGGTTTGAAATTACATGAGAGTACAGCATCTGAAATATGAGTACAACAATCAAGGTGAATATACTACTCTTAATAGAAAGACATATATTTTATTTATTTTTTTCTCTTAAATAAAGGGCAACAATGTCTGCTGTTAATGGAAATGCAAAAAAATATTTTCTGTATGGATTTAACATTAGGATGTTTTTGAGTTGAAGCTTCGAGAAGAGATCATCTTATATCTGATCAATGAGCGAGTTGATTTTTAAATCTTTAGGCTTATCTCTTGGTTTCTGATACTTGGCTTGAAGGCAGCCATTGGGAAATGGAATGACTTTTTTCTCTCTCTCTCTCTTCCATTCCTCTTCAAATAATCTGTTTGTACAGAAAAGGATTTTTGAAACAAAATGTCATCGTGTATTCATGTCCTCATGATAAAAGATAAGAAAAGTGATTACTACCCTCTCATTATATATTTTCAAAGCGTCTTCAATAAAATTTAACACTTGAGTAACAAAATATATACATGTAATTTATATTCCAATCAGAGCCTGTTTAATTTTCCCAACCAATAGTGGATTTAATTTTTTATTTATATACAAACCAAATAAACTTGAATAGGTGTAGAACATTTTTTCTTAATCTTTCAGACAGTAACAAATTGTGGATAAAAAAGTATTGCTCTAGAAAAAGAAAGTAAAAAAAAAAGTAAAAATACATTGGAAAGAAATGTAATTCTTATTTGACATCATCAAATTTGCTGTTTTGTTCAACTGAAGATTAAGTAAATTAGTTTTTTCAAATATTTTTTTCTAACTCTTAGACAAATGAAACCTTCAGATAAAACTTTCCCCTGTTTTTCCTTAAAATCCTTTCATGTATGACATTTGTTGTTCATCGACACCATGTGGTTGATTCATTTCCAGTATTTATTGCACAGGTATATACACACCTTATAGCTCTTGAAAGGAATATTGCTTCATGGTTATACTGTTAACTGCATCCACCTGCTCTGTTATCGATAAGCTTTCTCTTCCTTCCCACTTTCATTTGTTGATTGTATCAGCATTTACAATAAACTGCCTTTCTGTTCATGCATCTTTTCTTCCTTTTCTTATGCAACGCAGTAGAAGATGTGATATTAAATATTCTTGACTCCTTTCATTTGCATACATTTTTGTGTGTATGTTTTGTAAACTGTACCTTATTTAATATATAATCAATCATCAGTAATATGCTTCTTATATATGTACCTATGCATATAAGCATTGTTGTGTGGGATACGTTGGATTATATATGGCAGTATTTTCTATGCAGCTCCTGACAATATCTTCAGATTTATAGATGTAATTAAAAAATATATAGGTAAATTATTTTCAGTTTCTGTGGAACTTGATTTATATAAAAATATTTAAAACTTAATCTAGTAAATATTTTGTCAGTTAATTCAAGACATAACTGAAAATAGTTTTTATTTTTCATATGTAGATTTTAAATATTTTTTAACAGTTTTAAGAAATACCAAGCTAATTTATTGTTGTTGCTGGTCATTCATTCATTTGTTTGTTTGTATATAAATATAAACTGAAATATAATTGTGAATAAGCTTTGGCTTAAACCCAAACCTTCACCTCATTGGAAGTTATAATAGAAGTGGCATATTAAAGACTTTAACTCAAAATCACTTTTCTTATTTCTCTTATCAGGACATGAATACAAGATGACATTTTAAATATTAACTCTGAGATAGTTTTATATTTGTAACAGTAAATTTTTCTAAATAGAAACTATCTTTAAATTAAAAATGGAAAACTTTTGTATTATGAAAAAATAAATTAATTCTATATTCATTTTTAATACACATGGGTTTGTTTTTTTTTATATCTTGCTCAAACTTACAGAATGCGACGGATAAATTGTCGTCTAAATTACACAAAAATGAAAATAACATTGACATCTCATTTTAACAGATATATTTACTAAAATTACACAAAAATATCTTGAAATACTAAAAAGTAAATTTATTCAACAAAATCACCATTGGCTTCAACCATGGCCTCCAGACAACTTCGGAATCTCCTGCAATTATTTTGAACAGTCTCTTTTAAGTTGGTGAATGCTGCCATAATCCTTGCCTTCAGTTCATCTTTGGCGTTACAATGAGTCTTGTTGGTCTCTCGCTCAACTGCACCCCTCACATAATAATCAAGAGGGTGGCAGTCTGGAGAGTTAGGTGACCGGATGTAAGTGGTGATATTCTTGCACAAATTGTCTGATAGCTATGACTGGGTTCTCCTGCTTGAGTGGCATGGTGCAGAGTACTGTTGCAAGACATAGGGTCTTCCAGCAGCCACCCTCGACCCAGGGCAGCACTACCTCCTTAAGGCACTTAATGTAGGTTTCCATGTTGAGTCTGAGGCCCTGTGGAGAAAATGAATGGAGGCATACTTTGCCATCATTAGTGATCACTCCAAATACCATAATGTTGACTGGATATATCATCCAAATTTTTCTGCATTGTCCTCAGATTGACACCCAAACACTCTGAAATGTTCCTATTGGAGCTTCTGGTGTGAATGCCAAGCAGTACAGCATGTAGTTTCCAAATTCCTACAGAATGAATTGCATCATGGTGCTCTCTTTATTACAGACAGTCCCCAACTGATCCGACTATAATCTTAAACAGTGCAAATGCGCAAAATTAAAATATAAAAAGGCACAATTTACCCATCGCACCCTATATATAACCATAAAATGTGTAAACCAAATAGTTTTATTCTATAGATAATTTAAATTAGAAATTAACATTCACTATATTGAAGATATTTGCCATATAAGTAAGCAGGAAGAAAAACTTTAGTATAAAGTGTTATTTAACTAGCTCAAATCAATATTGTTAATATTTTCTGAATTATTTTTTTTTATAAATATTTTTTTCTTTTGGAATTTAATTCTTTCTTCCTTTCATGTAAGTATTTCTAGGTGATTTTTATATTTGTTTTTAGCTATTAAGCACCTAAATTGATGTTTACTATGAAGTTTTGACAAGATATTTTCTTTCTGCATAAAAGCAAAAATATTAAAGATGTTCAGCAAAATCTTGATTATTCCAAAATCATCATTTGTTGGATGATTTTTCTCGCATATCCAATTTTAAGAGTAGTTATGTATAGAATAGAAAAATGTAATAACAATAATTGTTTTAATTTTGTTACTTTCAGACAGAAGAAAGTTCCTTCATCTGTTTGCTTCAAAATAGTCTTGCCATAATTTCCAGGCAGTTTACAGGGGACAGTTTACAGTTTTTATTTTAGGTTTACCTTCTTGTATAATAAAGTGCCTTCATGATTAAACAGCCTGTAAGCCTCAAGAAACTGGAACATATAATAAGCCTACTCAAAAACTTTAACATTTTTTTTTTATATTTAATTTAGAATATCTGAACAGGATTTTAGTTTGAGCAGCAATATTAAATTTTAGGCCATAAATTATAAAAGAAAAATATTATGGAAATAGGAGCAAAATGAAATCTATAAATTAAACTTTTAATTGTTGTAACTCTTAGTAGCTGTTTTACTTTTAACATAGATCAAGAAGGGTATAAAAATAGGTGAATGAAATGTAAAGACTTATTTGTGCTACTATACATTGACTTATTTGAACTGGTATACTTTTCTTGGTTTTTAAGGTCATAATGTTTTGGTTGTTCTAACCTCTGGTCTTCAAGTATTGGTTTTGTTCAGTAACATTCTGAAAATCTCATTCTAAACCTTTTATTTAATGCACCAGGATAGATTGTTCTCATTCTGCTGCCCATGTTAAGCGACCACTGAACCAGAATTTCACAGCCTGATTTTGGTATTGCACTCAGGACCTTCACATAACTGCATACACCTAACCAATTCTGCCCTGTAAATTTATATAGGTTTCAGTTAGAAAATTCCTGGGAGGTTATTAAATATAACAAGTACCTAAATAAGGCTGTGAAGGATACAATGGTCATAAAGAATCATACATTTATCACAGATATTCAGATGAAAACTTACTAGGGCTACTTAAAATCTACTTTGACTTTTGGTTTAGGTTAATGATTTTTGTTATTGTAATTTGAAGATCTTAAAATACTCAATTGTAAAAGGAAGTTTTTCCTTTTCTTTTAGGAAAATGCTTTGTTTTAATTTCACATATGTTTTTGATTAGTTTGATTACAGACTCTGATACATGTCTAGTATTGATCACTAATGTCATTGATGTGATTGATTTTCATCAATAAAATATAAAGAAAATTATGTACAGTTTTTTAATGCTATCAATACAATGGTTTGGCAATGCAACTTAAAATATAATGATAAAAATTAGTGATTCCTCAAATCAGATACAATTAATACCATATTTGTTTTTAGGCACTGCTTTCAAACAATGCAGAAGCTATTTTTGCAAACCATTTGCTAGTGTAGTAAGCTTTATCCTTACTAAGTGTCCTGATTTATCGAATCTTTTAATATCAATTTGTTCACTTTATGCGATGCCAAGAGATATGTTGGTTGAAATATGTCCTACTCATGATAAAAGCAAGTAAAATTATTAGCTAATTATTTATCAGTGGAAGAATTTGACTACAATGACCATTCTTCTAAATTTTCAGTTGTTTGAAAAAGATTTGTTGGCATTTTTTTCATCTAATTTGTAACAGCAATTTTATGTTTTTAGTTGAAAAAAAATTGTATAAAAAAGCAAAATTTTAAATTGCTTGGTTAATTGATTATTCTTCTTGATTGTATCAAAATATTTTCTATAGGAAGAAAAATTGCTTGTGCATTCAATTTTTTTTCCAGTTTCTATTGACTCATAGCCACTCACATTTTGATGCAGAAAAAGCAATTGTGTGATGTAATAGATTTTTCAAGCCAATGATGTAAATGGCAGATTTGGTTAGTGGAAAATTAATGTAATGTCAGATAAGGTAGACAACATGTACTTGTGATGAGATGTCAAATAGAAAAGAATAGTAATTTTTAGTTTAGGCCCTCCCCTCCAGTGGGCAGCCAACCTAGAGTCCATCTGAAGTTATGCGAATCACATAAACCTCAATAAGTTGAATTTGATTTGAACATATTTTGTCAAATTTCAAATGATTTAGATCTCAAAACAAAGCTGGAGTTGGAATTTTCAATGTTTTATTAAAGTTATTGGATTTATTATAAAAACTGCAATCTGAAGTTATGAAAACCAAAAATCTCTGTTCACTTCAAATATTTAAAATAACAAAGTAATAAAATCCACAATTTCTCAACACCTATAATAGAGCAAATGACAAACATAAGTTGAAGCATTTACATGTTAATATAGTGACTCTTCTCAATAACAGGCAACACTATATCCATTTGTCAAATTTTTTACTTCAGCTGGTTCAGTTTCCAACATGATAGTTTTAATTGCTTCCCATAGGTCTGCTTCCTTCATATAATTTCACCTCCACAATTGACCATACATTTTCATTCAGATCGGGGTTTGATAACAGCTATTATATTGTTTTCTCTGGTAAACCTTTTACACACAAAAAAAATCATGGATAACCTTAGATACATGAAAGAGTATTGTCGTGTATAAATACCCTTTTCACTTTGAAACTGCAGCTTACCATTCAAAGAAAGTCTTGTCCATGAAATTGCAATAGTTGGTACTGTTCAGTTTAACTCCTTCATCGACTTTGAATGGTTCAGTAATGGTATGGTCAACATTTCCAGCCCATATCATCACACTACCACTTCCTTGCAGGCACATCTGCATCAGATAAAAAATATCCTTTGGCTTATCCAGTGTCACCTGAAATCCATACATGAAAATTACTTTAGAAATTTCAATTGTCATTTATTTCTTGACCCAATTTTGATACTTCAAAATATTTGCTATACTGAGAGGAGCTTGCTGTAATTCCAATTTGCAAAGTATTCTACACCTTTTGTCCTTCTTGACTCCCTTGATTCCTGCCAGTTCACAGATCACTGGTCAATTTCAATAGAACTCGAGGAGACAAGTTCTTAAAGCCTTTTCCTATACTTCCAGTTCTCTATTTTCAAGTTTTTTATGATTCAGTGGTTTCCGCAAAGCTCTTTTCATATCTCCAATGTAAATATTCCTTCACTCAGTAATTTTATTTTCTGTTTTTCAGCATTTGTTAGATCCTTTCCATTAGACATATTTTCAACATACAGGGTGATTGAAAAGTAACTCCCTATTTTATGTATGATGAATGAACTCTCCTGCTTAACTATAATTTTTACAAGACAGAGTCCACCATACAGGAATAGGGAGTTACTTTTCAACCACCCTGTATTAAAAAAAAAAAGAAAAAAAAAAATAGATTTCAGAGGACTTAAACTAATATTTGTTTAATCTGCATAATGACTTCAGATGCCAGTTTTTATAATAAAGTCCAGCATTTTTCTTTTGTCTGTTTTTAACCATTTAAAATTTGACAATTGTTCAAAGTATAATTGAATTATGGAGTTTTATGTGATTTGCATAACTTCAGGTGGACTTTAGATAAATGTTGAAAACAACGAGAGGTTTAAGGAGAGACAGGCAAAGAAAGGTAAATGGTATTACTTGATTGTTTTTACAGCTTATCAACCATTTAAAGCCAAACCACATTTTGGGATTGTAGGAGGTCACTTACGGTACCAAGTGTTCCCAAGCTGTCCCTCATCTAAGTACTGACCAGGCTCAACACTGTTTAACTTTGATGGTCAAACAAGAATTAATATTTATTGAAAGTATGTTATATAAGCTAGATACAGTGAGGATGAAGAAATAAAAATTTGCTGGCCTATATCTTAAAATGATATTCTGAAATTTAGTGCTAATAAAATTTCTGGATCAAGATTAAATGTCAAAATAATCATGGACCATTTATTTTTAGGGTTGATCAAATTGTGAGATGAGAAATTGAATAAAAGATTTATGTTCTCTTTGTTTCTGTTTCCCAATAAGTAATATAAATTCTATGCTATTCAAGGAATTATGAATTCAGACATTCTGTACCTATATGGGTGTCAGGTTGTCCTTTTGGGTAGTATAGGCTGCAGTCTAGGGTCCCTCAAGCTTTTATAAAGCAATGATTTTTATTTTCTAGATCTCATACCGTCCTGGGTATGACGTTAAACTGCATCCGAGTCCTGGGTAAGACGATAAACTACATCCAACAGCAAGGCCTCTGATCAGGAGGTTTTGAGGAGCGTGGAACCACCTCTTAATTGCTGATGTTCCCAGGTCCACCCTGACCCGGGGTGGTAGCACCTGTTAGGGTCCCAGCTATGGTAAAATAGTGAAATCCCAAGGTGTGTCTGCGTCCTGGGTATGACGATAAACTACATCCACGTCCTGGATATGACGATAAACTACGTCCAACCAAAAGGCCGTCGATCCGATCAATCGGCTGGTCATGTCATGCCCCATCACATCTAACCCATCCCAAAACAACTACAACTTACAATTAACTTTCCCTCCCAAACCCTACACTAAATATACTAACACCGTACCCCTAAAATGTGATGGGAAACAATGATGTTGCCAGCTATACGTTTTTGAAACTATGATGTTGCCAGCTATACGTTTTTGAAACTATGATGTTGCCAACTATACGTTTTTGAAACAGTAATGTTGCCAGGGATACAATTTTTTGAAACAATGATGTTGCCAGCTATACGTTTTTGAAACAGTTGCCAGCTATACGTTTTTGAAACAATGATGTTGCCAGGGATACATTTTTTTTTAAACAATGATGTTGCCAACTATACGTTTTTGATATATCTAGTAAATACTGGATCTGGCATTAAATAACCCATAGTGGTTGATATGCCATAAAACCCCAAACAAACAAACTAGATGTCATAATGTCTAAATGGTTTCATGAGTTGAAATGATATCAATATTTTTTTTTTTTTTTGTTTTTATCATTTCATTCCAAGCAAGGCAATATAGCCACTAAGACGGAAAGGGTTAGTGAGTGTTAGCAAATATGAGAAAAATATACTATTGAGGAGAGAAGAATAAAAGAATAAGAATGAAGATGGAAGATAATGATTGAAATTCCATTAAAATTTTTGAAGATCAAAGTTGACTGGAAAGCGAGAAGTGTAGTAGAAAAAACTGTTAGGATAGAACCTGTGGTTACATCTAGCCATTTCAACTGTAAAATGATGAGACCTTGCTGCCAATCTAGTACAGCATTTAAATTCATAAATTTTAGGTACCATAGCAGGAAGTTCATCAAAACAATTACCATGAAAGTATTTATAGAAAAGGTGCAGGGAAGCTATATTACAGCAGTAGGAAACTCATTGAAGCTGAGATGCTAGGTCATGATCAGTAACATTGCAGATTCTTCTTTAGATTTCATCAAGAATCTCTAAACATAGAGTAGGAGCACCATACCAGATTTTGCAGTAATATTCAAAGCAAGTACAAATGGTAGACTTAGAAATATGATAGATTCTGGCTAGAAAAATTGTCTAGCATAACTTCAGTTGACAAACTTTCCTAGTTGCTGACTTAGCAATTGATTCAATATACTCTTTATTAAAAGAGCAGTTTTGTTTTGGAAGTGTTAAAATTAACAAACCCCTCTCTGCCCAATTTAACAACAGATTGTAGGTAATTTTTTAGATCGGCTGCCAATTTGACAAATTGATCACACTTACAACCATTTACACATCATAATAGTATCATCAGCGAAGAGTTGAGAATTAATGACATCAAGAAGGTCATGAAAATTAGGAATAACACATGTCAGAGGATAGAGCCCTGAATAACACCTTCATTAATGCAGAAAGATCTCAAAGGGTGGCCTTTCAAGACCACTTTCATTTTACGATTTGATAAGACTGAATCAATTCAAAAATTTGCTGAAAAATACCATAACCTTTTAACTTGTGAAGAAAATCATTGTGCCAAACGCTTTCAAAATATCTAAAGCAACAGCCTGAGCTTTACCATTCTTATCTAAAGCTTGATAGACTCGGCAATAATCATTAATCAGCAGTTGACATAGAGAAGCAAAAGCCATATTGCTTATCTTGCAATATGAGATACTTAATCAATTTAGAGTTAAATAGAGCCTCTAGTACTTTGCCAAAAAGAGACAGAAGGCTAAATAGGCTGATAGAAGGTTTACTTGGGTTTTTAAACTGGGACAACAGAAGAGGATTTCCAACATGGCAGGAAAGCAAGAAGGAGCAAGGCATTCATTGTAGAGCTTAGAGAAAACAAGAGCCAGTTCAAGAGTACATTTTTAAGGACTATCGCAGGGATACCATCAAGTCCACATACTTTGTGAGGATCCAGTTTAGAGATGATAGCAGAAACCATGGATGTAGTTTTATGCATATCATTCAAGAGACTCAGTTCTAAGTGGAGAGTCAGGTAAAAATACTCCAGATGAGTCATGAGTAGAAGAGAATTTATAAGCAAAAAATTCTGCTTTATCTTAACACCACAAATTGAGTGAAGCATGGAGCAATGGAAGACTTACTCTTATTTCTCAAACTATTACAAAGCTGCCAATAATCACATGAACTTGTTAGAGGCTATATGATGCCTCATTCTATCAGCAAAGAAAGACTTATCCTCTTTGAGCACATGTCTACAATTATTTTGAGCAGTCACAAATAGCTGTCATTTGTGATCACAATCATCACACCAGTACACTCAGAAAAAATGATTCCTGTGGGTTATAGTGGCTGGACAGGCTAGTGTGAACCAAGATTATGGTTTCACCCGGTATTTGTGAGAAGGTACATAATCATCGATGCTAGTTTTGACCCAAGAAAAAACTCTGACACAATTCTCAATAGAAAGGTTAAGAATCTCAATCCAAGGGGCATCTTCAATAGTCGCAAAATGAATCCTAATTAGTAACAGAAAGAAGTCTTGTGAATGAGGTTCTTTTGTAATAAATGACACAAAATAGATACTATGCCGTCACCCGAATTGCCAAGAGGACAGAATTGTTACTACAATTGCGTTGAAATTGTTATTACAATTTACAATAAATAGTAAAATAGTGGTATTTCTTAAAGAATATTTTTATTGATCAACAAAAAGTAGCTATTCTAGTTTATTGAAAGATATGTAAATGTTAAAATATATCAAGAATAAAAAAAAATTAAGACTGATGTGTGCAAGTTAGAGGACCACTCCATCTGAGAGGGCCCCATAATTTCATTATCTTAGGGAGCTCCCAAAAGGTTATAATCCAACTCTGGATTTAACCCTACTGGGATTATGTCAAGAGTGAAAACCATGCATAATGCTTGCAATAGAGTTCAGACATTTTAGCTCTTGATGTATTTGTTCACATCATCTATCAAGAAAAAAAGTAGCATATCGCCACCTCTCCCAGGAAACAAATATAAGAAAAGCAGATAGTTCCAGCAGAAATAAACACAAACAGCTTTACTAAAGGAAAATGAGAAACTCTTATTGTTAAATATTGACAGGTAAAAAGAATTTAAAAAAAAAAAAAAAAAAAAGGAAAGAGTCCTCTTGTAAGTGAACAAGTGGAAAGAACAGAAGAAAACAAAATTCTGAAAAATGATAATAGTTTAATTATCATGCTAATCCTCCATATTAGTTCAGGTTCAGTTGCCAAATTTTGTGAGATCAATAAAAAAAAAAATTTTTTTAAATTTTGATCTTACTTTGAATTATGAAAATAGTTACCTAAAACATTAGAAAGTTTCAAATCTCAAAAATGTGGTTCTGTAATTATTTTGTCCGTGCAAAATTTTCTATTTGATGTTTTTATTTTAGTTATATGTTTTGGGGTTCCATGAAAAAATTCCTTTAACTGTCGTTGTCATCATCATCTCTTGAGAAAGGCCTTTTGACAATCCACATGTCAATAAAAGGCAATGCTAGAATAATTTCCATAAATTTCCAATCATACCTGTATCTTAAAAATGTATCAGCAGAACAAAACACAAACATAAAAACATACCAGGTACATAAGAAAATGAAAACTGGCTATTTCAATTTAACTTTTTTCTTTCTTTCTCAAAATAGCATTATTTTCAATGCTTTTCATTTTGCTGAGCAAATCTAGACAGTGTATCTTCTGAATTAATGTTTTATGAGCTTTTTAAAGTATTAAAAATTATATTAAATAATGCCATCAATTTTGTTGCTTTCTCTTTTATGTTTCTCTTAAAATCATCTTTTTATTCAATGTATTTACATTAAACAGCTTAGAATATCTTAATTCAAATATTCTGATTACTTGTTCATTGGTTTAAAAATAAATTTCTGCAGTTAATCTTTATCCTTCTCATTTTGATTTTATAAATATCTATTTTTAGATGGTACTTCAATCATATCTGTCTCTTTGTACATCTCTCTAAATTGTATCTATCTTAATTTCAGGAATATTTTCCCATGTTGTTCAATTATAAATGAAATCTTTTACAACAGTATTATTTGTTTTAATTCTAAAATCATTAACTATAATCTGTGATAATTTTTATAATATAACCTATTTATCATAAATTTAATAATGAAAAATTGAAGACTTCTCTTTAAAAAGATTTATTTTAATAATCTATACTAAAATATTAAAAAAAAAAAAAAAATCAGCTATGGGTAAAATTCCATTAAATTTAAATATTTCATAATTTATATTTTTTTCATTGGATAGCTAATGTGTTTTGTTTCTAGTAATGACTAATTAATTTTCTTATAAACTTATGTTTTAGTCTTTATTTCTGCAGTAAAATGATGTAAAGTATTTGTCTGTTTCTTATAGTCGTCATTTTAAGTATTACATTTATTTGAATTGGTTTTGAAAAAGGTTTTTATCAAGATAACTGAAATGCACAGCTTTTCCAAAACTTTTGTGAAATAATTTGCATTAAATGTGAGTGCACAAAAATAAATTATTTTGGGTATTTACATGGTATTTCATTTATTTAAATATTTTCTCAAAAAGATGTTAATGATGTTCATATGGTATTTGTCAAAACCACAGATTTAATGCCTAGAATTTAAAAAAAAAAAAATTAATAATTTGAAGCTGTTATTTGTGTGTGTTAATAAATAGGCAAAGAAAATTTGATTTAAATTGAGGAAATAATACATTAGAAATTTAAGAGAATATTCAAATCATTTCTGCATGTTTTTTTTTAAAACTTCTGCTTATATTGACCTACTCTTCAGCAAGATTTCATAAATGAAGTCAAATATGAAATTATTTTAAGTCATGTATCAAGATCATGTCATTCTTATTGGTGTATACAGTGATTTCAAATCTCACCCAACAATACTCAGCCCTGTCGGCTGGGCCTTCAGAATATGCCGACTGCACCCCTGCAGAGGGTTAAGACTCCCTTCCCCACCTCACCCCCAAAAAATTAGGCGTCTTGAGTAAGATGATAAACTACATCCAACAGCAAGGCTTCTGATTACTGGTGTTCCTAGTTCCACCCTGATCCAGGATGGTAGCACCTGTTAGGGTCACAGCTATGGGCAAATAGTTAATTGGGTTAGTTTTGTCCTGAGTATGACAATAAACTACATCCTGGGTATGACATTAAACTATGTCCGACAGCAAGGCCTCTGATCAGGTTTTGAGGAGTGGAACCACCTCTTAATCGCTGGTCCACCCTAACCCAGGGTGGAAGCACCTGTTAGGGTACCAGCAATATATTTTTAAAGGAAAATTGTTACAAACAAAATATTATCAGCAATACATTTTTGGAAAAAGAAAAAAAATATAACCAGCTATACATTTTTTGAAAAAAATATTACTGCAGTAGGTTTTTTGAAGAAAGAATATTATCAGAAATACATCTTTGAAAAAAAGAAAATATTACCATCAATAAAAATTGGCAGCATTAAATAACCCATTGAGGTTGATATACCATAAACCAAACCGAACACCCAACAATACTAAGTTTGTAGACACATACTTGAAATAAGGTTATTTTATTTTCAAGTTGAAATAGAGTATGTCATGAATGTATAGAAGCTTGTAATGCTTTTTGAAAAACAGTTTGAGATGAATTATGTATAGTGTCAAATGCTGACAGAACTACTTGATCATTTACATTATCTTTCAGCAAGTAGTTTGCTAAGCTGTTGTATTTATAATAACAAGAAATGTACAACAATTCAGTATAACCATGATTGCTATTTATCACTTTCTGTCAATGTGTTGGCAAATCAAAAAGTTTTCCAATAGAATGTAGTCTTTGAACTGAAAGGTTTGCAGTGATGTTTTGATGTGATTTTTGAAGGCTCCATTCAGAAACTTTTGCAGGTGTCAGATAAGGAGTAGACAGCAGGGACCCTCAAATTCAATAATCTTTCATGGCAGATGTCGGTACAATGTGTGATCTATGCAATTGTGGGTAATTTTTTGGTAATTCTCTGCCACTCTTCAAAGTTGTATACTTTAACAGTGATGATAGCCTTTAGGTCAAACTTCAGTAAAAAATGTGTATTCCATCTACAAACTTTAGTATAATAACAATAGCATGTTTACTTGTGCATTGTTGTTATGCAGATATAGATTTTTATTGCTTGTAATGGTATCACTTATACCCATCTAAATATGTGGCTTGTCTAATAATTTGAATTTGCTATGCTAGAACTTGATGAACACTTATAAACTATTTTATGGCTGATAATTTACCTATCCAAATGCCTTGTCTCTTTGATAATTGGATAAACTGAGGCTTACTTTTAAAGCTTGAAATAGGTATGCTCTCAGCTGCTTTGAGAATTTTCTGCATTGTGAGTGCTTTGATGGCAGTTAAAACTGATGATTCTGAAGGCTAGGCTTCTCTCTTTTATATATAATATATATATATATATCAAATTTTGATATCTTCATTATCTTATAAAAATACAAGGCAAGATATCAACTGTAAACAAATCACTGTTGGATATAGGTAACTGAAAAGCACAAGGTACTGTTATGGGATTACTAGAGTGACCAAGATTGTAAATTAGTGAACCAGTTCACACATTTAATTAGATGATAAATCTTAAATCCAACTATATTCTCCTGGATTTTGAGGCATTCAGGATTGAGTTTTTAGCCTCAGTTTTAAACGTCAATCTGTTTAAGCCAACTTTTGCAGCAGTTACATATGCATAATGTTACTTGGTAAGCCTGTACAAATAGCAAATATTCATAGTGAGAACACAGCAGAATAAATTCTTGATGTCATAAGTTATTTTCAACATATTTATTAATGATATTGTACTTACAACAGAAAGACAATAGAAATTCTCCAAGTCTTCTCTCCTAATTATGTATCCTGAAAATTTCAGTTGTAGATGTTAGCAACAGTTTATTTGTAGTTCACCTTCTTTAAACTTCATTTGTCATTTCTATCACATCAAGTCTTTACATCTGTGATAAAATTGTCTAGATCTATAACTAGTAAATTGCTTCTGTTAGTAACTCAATAAAAATCAATAGTAGTTATAAGATGGAAGAAACTGATATTAGTAAAAAAAAAAATTGCAGAATGAAATCAAGTCATTCTGCTGCCAAAATTTGTTAATGATTTTTAAACTCAGTTTCATAAAAAAAAATCTTATAAAGCCTCTTTTTAGTATTACTGTTAAAATTAACCCATTAATTTCAGTAGAAATTTTTATCCTTTGCAGTTAAGAGGTTAAATGAATATTCATGTATTTTGTTTAACTTTTACATTTCTGGTACATAAAAGTTCTGAACATTTAGCTCTGGTTAAGAGCAATCTTAAATTAAAGATTATTATTTTAACTATTGATATTGCTAAGAAAATTATTATTCTTTCCTAATATAACCTACTATTCATACAAACCAGTAAAGCAAAAGTCTATTACACAAGTTCTGTTATATTGAGAGGGCCCCACTTTCATTTAATTAGTACCTGGAAGTAATCGGTGACTGAATTGTTTGATAATCCTAGATACTCAATAAGCCAACTTTATGAGGTACTTCTATATAATGCGAATGTCATTGTGTGACTGTGTCACACTTTCTCAACTTTACTCCTAGAGGCAACATGTATAATTTTGTAATCAAGCCGACTCCGTGAGCAAATTCGAAACATTCCAGGCCTGGATACAGGCCTACAATCATGAAATTTTGGATTCCCAAGTTTTCATTTCTGTGGTTGTTTTTTTTTTGTTTTTGTTTTTTTTTTATGTCAATTTTATTGAATAAATTTATTCTTTTAGTATTTCAAAATATTTCTATGTAGTTTTGCTAAATATATCTGTTAAAATCAGATGTCAGTGTTATTTTCACTTTTGCATAATTTAAATGACAATTTATCCATCACACCCTCTTTCGCTTGCGAGTGTGTAAAAAATCTCAGGAGGGCAGTGACCAACTGTTACTGCCAGTTTCATGCAGTTTCACATAATCATCAGGCAGTCAGGAGCTGTAGTTAGTAAAATAGGAACTCTACTACCACCAGGTGAGTTCAAAATGGTAATCTACCCAAACTAGTCAGTGGGGAGAGTAACCTATCTGGCCAAGATTAAAATATCTGAAAATAAAAATAAATAAATAAAAAGTTCTACCAGAAAAAGTTTGCTGGTGTGGCGCAAAATGTGCTTAATGCCATAATGAACAATAGCAGCACGGAAGAGGAGCTTGCAGCTTCAAGCAATTTAAAGTGAAATATAAAAAATAAGCAGCTTCCAAAAGAGTCTGCCTAAGATTGTACACTGAAAAAAAAAAAAAAGAGTGCTCAATGCCATAAAAATGACAGCTTTAATATATTTTAAGTCAAATCTCAGGTGGACAGTGACTAATCACAACTGCACGCATATATATATATATATATATATATATATATATATATATACATACATACATGTACCTACATTTTGGTGTATGACTATAGTTTTGCTGGGTGGTACCTAGCTCATTTCATTTATCTACCGTACAACTAATTCAAATTATATATAAAACTCTACAAGCTTTGGTATATTGCAAATGTTTTGTCTCTCAATGAAATGTGTGCATACAAAATAGCATGAAAATGGATTGTATCAATATTTTAATCTCTTCTATTACTTATAATTTTTTGTTTTTATTCATTGTTTACGAGTAAGCAAGACAGTTTATTTGATTTTATAGCATTTAAATCAATTTATTTTGTTATATAGTTTCTATTGGCTGTATATTTCCACAAATATACAGCAGCCATCCAAGGTTGCCTTGCTAGTTGGGAATTCATTCTCTACATCATTGCAACCTCACTATTCATACGCAACCCCTCTATTATTATTCTCAGTCTTTATTTCCAACAAGCCATATTCTCTATGCATATTTTAACAAATACAGACAAGTTCTACTAAAATGATTCTATTTTCAAATGAAATTCCTCTTGTCTAGCTTATGGACGCACTCAATTGGTAAATGATCAAATGTTTCCAAATTGTGTAGTGTTATTACAATTGTTGTTTGGCTAATTTACCAGTTCTATGGAATGATTGATAGCATTGTATATTGCTAGCAGTTTTTTAAGGGCAAGGGGCTTCTACCCATTAAAATGCATAAAAAAAACGTGCATCTTGTGACTTAATATGCTATAAGTTAAGCTTTGTGGTTGGAACATTAAAAGCTGCAAGGTTTTATGGATTATACATCTAACAGTTGCATGGTCAAATGTCATTGCAATATGATTCAGGTTTCTTAATTGTAATTTATTGCACAATTAACTTTTAATACTTTTATTATGGCAGGTTAATTGAAACTATACTTTGGTATATGGTTGTTTCTTGCACACATTATTACCAAACTTATGATTGGGTATAAAATTGGCATCTAAGAATGACTCATCATTTTTTGTATTGTTTACATTGATTATACAAAACCAAAGGGAATTATATTCCTATGTCTTTATCTAAGCCAATTTGAAGTAATGTACCAAATGAAGCTTTAATAACTTAATTCCATTTGTCATCAAATTTTTATTACAAAAATTAGTTTGCACCTCCCAGTTGCTATAGATTTTCATTTTAGGTTTTTGTGCATCTGTTAAATTTATCATATGTATGATTTGTTCAAAATGTCTTTTTATTGTATATCCAATATTTAATATTTGACTGCATGTCATAAATTCTTTCATAAATTATTGCTTGTTTTAATCTGATAACTTAATGCTATATCATTAAGTTACCAGATGCTAGCTAACCAGTTTTAAGACCAATGTGTGTATAAATATATTTATTATCTGCTAGCATATGTTAATGTGCAAATGTAAGAGATTTTACTTTGAAGTGTACATGGAAAACACCCACTTAGCTGGGCTTACCATAATTTCCAAACCTCAAACTAAGACTGTTTTCAATTTTTATAGGTTTTTTCTTGTATCGTAAATTTTGTTTTTATGTCTCGGTATATCTTAAGCATCATGGCTAACACAAAAAATATTAATACTGATAGCTTGTCTCTCTCGGCAGGGTTACTTTGGACAGACCCCACAAACTAAGTCTTGGGCAAACTAGGATGTATAATAAGTTTGATGAATAGTTTATAAAAGTGGGAGGAATAAAATTGTTTTGACTGATCATCATTCATAATCTTGTTATTCTATATTCACCCACAAAGACTAGCACTTTCATTTCAGCTGTTTGTTTAAACAGTGAATCTCACAAGGCATACCAAAGTGAGTGGATTTTAGAGAGAAAAATTGTTTTAAAGAATGCTTTTCTTGGTGTAAAATGCACATATTTGTATGTGCATTTTACATAATGTATATCATATTTTATCATGTCTATATAATACAATATATAATTACTCATTTGTTACTGCAAAATGTTTAAACATTTTCATTTTGTTTTTTCATATAATGTTGACTGAATGCTTTGTAGTATATATGTCAACATATTATGCATGTTTCATTAATTATATCTGTTTTTAAGTTAGCTACTATTATACTTGAAGTTAAACTTCCTTTTTGTACCACATTGTACAAGTTAGTAAAATTTGTAACATCAATGTCTATATAAAATGTATAACAAAAATCTAAACCACTACATGTAGGTTCAGTATTCTGTTCCAGAAAATGCAATACTTAGATTAAAAACAATACGTTTTGTATATATATATGTGTGTGTGTGTGTGTATATATATATATATATATATATAATATATTACACACACACTAAAAACACAAGTGACTGTAGTACTTGTAATAAATATGGATATTTTGCTAAGTGAAATATGTTTGCAAGTAGACTTGAAAGATAGGAAGAAACATGAAAAATAATAAACAATTTAAACATAATTTTATGGTGGGGGGAGCTTAAAGCATTTATTAAATTTTAAACTGACAAAATTGAGAAACAAACAAGTCAACAGGAAAAGGTTGTTTTTAGATTTTGTGAATTTTTTAGATTTTGTGAATTTTGTGATTTTTGTGATTTTTATATTTTGAATTTTGATTTTACTTCAAAAAATTAAATTAAATTTTAGACGGGTTAAATTTACTGAATATTTGTAGTTACAATCTTTCTATTAAATACAAAATTTCCTCGGGAAAAATGATTTTTTATGAGAATGAGCCAATTTTGGCATTTATTATTGGCCAAAACCAATTTTAGTTTCATACCAATAAATTAGATAAACTAGTAAAGTAAAACCATTTCCCTGATGAAATGGCTTTCACAATCTGACTAATTTTTTATTTTCTAATAAAATATAGGCTTTTACACATTGATAAAGTATTGATATAAAACTGAGGAGCATATAAATAACATATTGTTAAAAAATAGTGAAGAATAATAGAATTTGTAAAGTGCTATGTATTATTTTGTTTAAACTTTATCTAAGACCATTTTTCAAAACTAGAAACCATCGATCATTGCTTACTAAACATCCAAACCTTTCTCTTCTGTCTTCTGCTTTTGTTACTCTTAATTGTTAATTCAAAAGCAAAACTACAAGTAGCTACTCCCATCTGAAAAACCAGTCAACAGTTTAAACCAAAAGTAGTAGGTAATAGATAAGTGGTGCCACTCCTTGGTTGCTGGCATTGATTCTTCAACTGTATATAATTTGATTAACTTGAAATTCAAAAAGAACAAAACTGGAAACTTTAACATGGGCATCAAGAACATACTGCTTCCATGATGACTTATTGATTTTGTGCATAAAATTTAGCAAACTCTGCTATAACTATAATTCCTCAAACAAATTTTGTGTGTGTTTTATGATAGAAGTATTTCTTCATTGGATTGTATCTTCAGATTAGATATATTAAAATCTTTTTACACCCCACATTGTTTAATGTGCTTGCCTAAATCACTTTTTAATTCTCATGCCTGGAGTACTTTGCTTGTCTTTTGTGCTTATATAGCAATGGCTTCAAACTTGAGGAATATATACAGAAGACAATGTACCTTTTATACAACTTGTAGAAGGAAACATCTTCTTTCCTTACTTGCCCTGCTCCCTCCCCCGTTTCCGTCACTCTCACTCTCCTTGCTGACCCCCCTCTTTTCTCTCTCGTTTATTTAGCAGAAAAATATTTGTAAATATAACTATTAGGACTATAAATCTATAATATAGGTTAGGACTATAAATCTATATTATCCATTTAACTGGGGCTGGGGTGGAGATTTTTTCCTCAATTCCATATATCAGTCCATCATCATACAATGTTATAACATATAGTTTGTTGATTAAGGTATGAAACTGATGTTCACCATGCAGATTTAATATATATATTTTTTTTTTAATCACACACTCACTCACTCACTCACTCTCTCTCTTTTTACTGATTACTTTCTGCTAAGGCAGCGATTCTTGACTGCCATACCATGGGACACTACTGTTAGAGATGGGTGGTTTAACCAAAAAACTGACTTTTTTCAGTTTCATCTTCACACTGAAATTGCAGCGAAATTTTTTACAAAACTGAAATTGTTCAGTTTAGTGCTATTACTACTGCTATATCCAAAGAAACACTATTGAAAAAAAACTTTCAGATGTTAATAAAATTAAATTTTATCAACATTTATAGATACCAATGTCAGAGAAAAAGATTGAACAAAAATATGTTAAAAGCATTTAATCGACTAGTTTTAGGAAATAAATGTGGAATCTATTTGTTTACAAAAGAAATGAAAAAGGAAATACAACAGATATGACACTTGAAAGTCATAGAATGTTTTCAAACAGAAAAAAAGGAAATACGACATGTCTGAAATCTATTTGTTTCAGTTTTAAAAAAAACAAAAAACTTTATGGTAAAATTAAGTTAACAACAAAATAGCGAGTAAAAATTAAAAAAAAAACAGTTGCCAGTTTCGTCTTTGTTAAATTTTATGGAGTCGTATTTTTTGTAAGGGTAATTAATTGTTTTCTAGTAAGCCAGTATGCCAATCACGAAATAAAGTTGTTGTAAACAAGAAAAATGAAGATTTTTTTTTATTATTATTATTACTATTATTATAAATTTACTTTTTATCTAGGGAATGCACCTAAATTAGATATTAAGAATAATTAAAATAGTTCTTAATTTCACTTTTAAAATGTGTTTATTTTCAGATATGTGAGTCTCTAGTAATTGAAAACAAGTGTCAGACAGTAGTGTCAATAATTTGAAAGTTCTTTTACCACACATTTATTACTATCAGTTGCTTTTTTTTTTCTGCTTATTTATAATTTTTTAAGGAATTCACTTCCATGAGTCGGAAGAAATGAACATCTTCCTGGTTGTAGTTTAAGGTGTCTTCTAATTGAGTGTACAATTTCAAGAATATTGATAAAGATTGGTCACTTTGATTTTGCAAACAAAGTAACACATTAATTTTTTTTGTGACTAAATTTTATATTTCGCATTTTCAGCTGTTCAAAGCAAAATACAGTTTTAACTCGCTGTAAAAAAATAATTCAATGAATAAAAGCACATGCAAATTACATATTTAGAAAGATTATTTTCTTTTCTTTCCAGCCATATGAATATTTTTAAGATTGGATCAGAAATACATGAGAAATTGCAGGTTGAACAGAGAAAGTTGAAAATTTATTAATCTCAAACGAAATCAGACATCGACTGGAAATGGTATCATTATACAAGAAAATGAAAGCTTTCCTTACAAAGCAAAAATACTAAATTAAAAAACAAATAAAAAAAACCACAGTATCAAGGGGTGGGGGGAATGAAAACTGATACCAAAACCTAAATTGCCATCCCAACCAACTCTAGTGTGCCACGAAATATTGTCAAGATATATTGTGTGTGTGCATGTGTAGTAATTGTACAACATTAGTATTTGAATAAATAAGTATTAAACTTTTTATCCCACATTAGCTAAAAAATTATATTGCAATTTTCTACTTCTTATTTATGTGAATTAGGCTTCTCAACCCTAAATAACATGAAAAATAAGAAGCAAGAAAGACTCAACTGAAGAAGAAATGAGTCTGCTTATTGCACATTCAACCCATCATTGAAGAAATTGTGAAAAAATACCAGGCACAGATTTCACATTAAGCAAATAGTTGGATAGAAACATTGAAATAAAGTAAGTTCATATTTGTATGTGTGTGTTTTTTTTTTTAAATCTATGGTTTTATTTCATGACATTTAATTGTACAGGGTGCAATGGGTAAATTGTTGCCATTTTTCATTTTGCATGTGCATGTTTGTTTTTGATTTTTGTCAAATGCACAGTATAGTATGGTCAATTGGGCACTGTCTATGAGGCACAAAAAGCACCACAAGGCAATTCACTCTGCCAGAAATTTGGAAACGGCATGCTGTACTGTTTGGCATTTATGCCGGAAACTCCAACATGAACATTTCAGAGTGTTTGGATGTCAGTCTGGGGACAGTGCAGAGGATTCAGAAAGAGTCAAGAGGGTGGCTGCTGGAAGACTCAATGCCTTGCAAAAGTACTCTACACCATGCTACACAAGCAGAACCCAGTCATGGCTGGTGGACAATTTCTGTGACCACATCATCCATTACATCTGGCCACCTAACTACCCAGACCGCAACCCCTTTGATTATTATACGTGGGTCACAGTTGAGTGAGAGACCAACAAAACTCCTTGTAACATGAAAGATGAAAGGCAAGGATTATGGCAACATTCACCAACTTAAACAAGGAGACCATCCAAAAGAGTTGCAGGAGATTCTGAATTTGTCTGGAGAACTTGGTTGAAGCCAATGCCATTTTTTTTCTCCTTTTATTGAATAAATTTACTCTTTAGTATTTCATGATGTAATTTTGGTAAATACATCAGTTAAAATGAGATGACAGTGTTATTTTCATTTTTGCATAATTTAGATGAAAATTTATCGCACACCCTTTAAAAATTTTGCTAAGTATGCCATGATATTTTCATTTATTCCTAGGTGTGCCATTGCTTTAAAAAGTTGCAAAACACTGTGCTAAGGGGTAATAAGTAATTTTAATTTATTAAATTTAATTGAATGTGTATCTTCATGTAGAATAGAACAATCAGACACATGACAATAAGACTGATATGAAATTTGGCTCTCATAGTTATCTCCTCAAAGTGCTTGCTAATCCCAGAAATGTGATAACTGTTCCAATTACATAAATTAAGGTAAAGTGAATTTGGGCAGGCTGTTCTTTCAGAGAAATTTCTTAAGACTTAATTTGATTTTTTTTTTTTCTTCTTTCCTTTTGATATTCAGTTATTGTTAATTTCATTTGACAAGAATGCAAAGATGGCTAACTGCTTGAAACCTGTGTATTGCAATGATGATGCAGTGTTTCTATTTAAATAGAATAACAGCAAACTGTTTAATGTTGTTAATATTTTCTTACTAACCATATATTTCTGTTTATCCATTTATTTCCAAATCATGGATTTTACAATTTGCTGCTACTTTAGCTTGCTTGGTTCTTTTCAATCAACATCTGGGCATTAACTCAGATACTGAAAAGTAATGAGCATTCTTTTGTCTTTGGCTCTAATGATTTTTATATTAATGTTTCTAGTTGAAGTAAAGAGAAATGCTCTTCTCTAGCAGAACATTAAGAATTGTGATTAGTGTGGAAAAGTTGTGAAGAAGCCCTAGTATTTATTTATAAATACACGTAATTGACATGTAATTTTTCTTTTTCTTTTTCTTTTTTTGTCACATTGAGTTTTTGTCAGATCTTTAATAACTACTCTGAAAAGTGAGTATTTAAGTTCTGATAAAGGAATTGCCAAAAAAAAAAGTCTATTGACCTTTTTTTTTTTCTTTTTTTTTTTTTTAAATTAATAAGTCATGTGTTAATAATTTGTTTTCACATCCACAAAATATAATGGACTAAATTTTATGTGATTAAGTTTATCACACTGATTTATGTTTGAGAAACTTATGTGGTTCCATTTTTATTTAGAAAACACTTAAATAAAATGTCTTCTGTAGTTTATACAGAAACATGATTTTATATCATGTCAGTGTTCAACCAATTTTTGTGAAGGAAGGATTATTTTTACCAAGTGTGAAAATTCATTTACAGGTTTATGGAATTTACATATAAGTATATAATAAATTTTTTTATTTAAATTTTCACTGTTTTACTAGAGTTTCTATTTTCATATCACTTCAGTGTAAATTATAATGAAATATCAATTGCTCTCTTATAGAAAATGAATCAGAATTTGCAACTGCTTGTAATTTAGTAAAGATAAATGACAATTGTAGAAGGAATTCAGGCTATTCTGGGTATGTATTTTAAAAGATGACAAATATATTTTGAAAATGACTAACATTTAGCATCAGGAACTATTTCTGGAGTTTTTTGTTTTTGTGTGTGTGTGCTGATCCAAGAACTTTTCAACTCTGTTACAAATGTGTTCTTTACTTCTGCAGATGATTTCTACACTTCTAGTGATTTTTCTAGACTTATATTTTTCAAACAATTGTAAAGTTTAATGTATCTAACTACCACTTGAAATGTTGAGTTATTTCACCAGTGTCTGGTTAATATGTATGGAAAATTTGAAAGTGGAAAAACATTTTGCAATAAAATATTTTTAACATAGTAACTAATCTCACAGTTTAATAATTTTAGAGTTTTGTGATGTCAACACTCATTACCACTTTTGTAATGTCAACAAATTCTTGTCACTTTCGTAATGCTCATTGTAGTAGAGACTTTGTAATCACAAATACAACTATAGTACGCTATTGAACAATACTGGTGTCAGACACCTTCAAATGACACTTGTACTAATAGTACTTGCTTGATAATACTCGCTCAAAAAGTGAACACTAAATAGTAATTCCCATATATACATTTCCTTTACCATCACATGATCTACTTATTCAAAATGGGATCGCCTGTGTTTTCTCTCTATGGTGATCTGTGTTCAAAGTCCAGTGTTTGCAGCAACACTTTATTCCTATATAACACCTCCCCTTTGAGATGACTTCTCCTGGAGTCTATACTTCTTTAGCTTTGGTTCAATAGTTAGAAATTCTTTTGGCATTCCTTTTCTTTTGCCATAAACCCTTGGTTCAACAATTTTTGATGGCGTAGGTACATTCAACGTATCATACAAAATTTCCATTGATACCTCTTTTGGGGAACTTTTTAAATCGGTGAAGCTATGTTTTAACTGATTATGGTGTTGCTTATATTCCCACCATTGTCCTTGTACTATGTATGTCATTTTGCCGATCTGTTTTATTATAACACCATCTTCCCAGAATTCCTTTTTATGCTGATACATCTTAAAAAATACCTTATCTTCAGGTTTGAAGTATCTACTTGTATTGTTATTTCTTGTCCTCTCCTTGCATTCTGGTAATGAAAACGGACTTAATCTTTTTGGCAAACATCAACTCTGCAGGCGACATTCCAGACACAGTGTTTAGGTCTGGTTTCTGTAAACACTCAGATATTGCTGAATCATTACCTCATCTGACTCCTCTACCTTCAACTTTTTTAGTGCCCTTTTAAACGTATCGACAAACCGTTCCACTTGTCCATTTGATCTTGGGTGATAAGGGGGGGGTTGTAATATGTTCTATTACTAATGATTTGCAAAAAAACTTAAATTCACTAGATGTGAATTGAGACCCGTTATCTGAAATGATAGTGTAACTATTGACTACTACTAGATAGTATGCTCCATTTAACATTCCTGCAAAGTCTGTGTTCTGGACCATGGCATATTAGTTTTCGGACATGGTTGAATTTTGACAGACAGTGACTTTGCTGCCAAGAGCACAACCTCTGCATGATTTCACTGAATTTTCGATGTCTTGATCCATTTTTGGCCAGTAAGTATAACACCTCATTAAGGATTTCATTCTAGAAATTCCTGGATATCCTATGTGAAATTCCTTTAGCATATGTTTTTGCAATGATGCTGGTATCACCACCCTCTCTGCATACATAAGTACATCATTACATAATGAAAATGCATTATTTTCAATAATATTTTTTCCTTTAGAGCTTAATTTCTCATTTTCATTATAAAGTCATCTTTTTCCACTTTAATTTTTATTTCCTCCAATTTTATGGGCAGTTCTCTTATAGTATTGCATAATACATCATTAATTTCATTTTGGGGATTGTAGAAATTCCATTTCATAATTATAATTTAATAGTATAGTTCCCCAACACTGCAGTCTATTTGCTGTATGTGTGAGAACACCCTTTTTTATCCATATATGGACAATAATGGATGATGGTCTGTCTGTAGTATGAATTTGAAACTTTTTCATGGCAAATATGATGGCCAATGCTTCATTTTCTATCTGGCTGTAGCTTCTTTCAGCTGCAATTAATGATCTTGTAGCAAGAGCTATTAGTTTAGTTGTTCCGTCCTCATATTCGTGTAGTATTACTGTTCCAATACCTGAATCATTTGCATCTGATGCAACCACAATCTTTAATTTAGGGTCGAAATGAGCTAGTGACAAATCCAATGTTAAGACTTTCTTGATCTCTTTGAAAACACTTTGACATTTATCTGTTTCATTTCACATCTTTCTTCAACAAGTTATTCAAATGTGCTCTTAATTCGTGCATATTAGGTATACATGTATGATAGTAGTTAGCAAATCTTAAAATGCTTGTAACTTTGTTGGAGCGGGCATGTCCTTTATCATGCTCTCCCTTGAAGAGCTGGTCATCTATTTTCATCAATAATTTGTCCTAGATATTCAAGTCTGGACATAAACAATTCACATTTTCCTTCACTAATCTTAAAACCATATTCTTTGATTCTCTCAAATACTTTCTTTACATCTTCTGTATGTTGCTTTTGGGTCTTACTTTTAATAAGTGCATCATCCAAATATGCTTGAGCATAATCCAAACTGACAAGCATGGCATCCATTATCTGTTGGAATATGCTTGGTGCTACCTTTTATACCAAAAGGAATGCAGTTGAATTAGTATAACCCTCTATGAGTGTTAATTGTTAATTTTGAGCCGTCTTCGTCCACTAGTACTTGTAGGTAAGTGTCTACCAGGTCCTATACACCCATTCAATTTGGCAAAAATTTCCTCTGAACTGGGTTGTTGTTGTTTTTTTTTTTTTTTAGCCCAATTGAAAAATCAGCCCTTACATGGATTTTATTATTCCTTTTTTTTAACATAGACTGTTGGTGATGCCCATTCGGAATAGTCTTATTTTTCTAGTCTGCCCAATTCATTATTAATTTGATCTAAGGCCACAAAAGGTTCATTCCTTTTTGGTTTAAATGTCAGTGTTACATTGTCTTTTAACTCGAACTTAGCTTTTGCTTTTGTGTATATCCCTAGGCCTTCTGAGAAAACTCTTTTTCAATTTTTCAGTTGTCGTATTAGTACCGGGGATAACAATGTTTATCTTGTTGCAAAAAGAGTTAATTGGAAGGTCCCAAAGATCAAACAATGCAATCCAGTGTGTTCCAAACAAATTAGCAGTATTCTTTAATGCAAACACCATCACTTTTTTGTTTTTTTTCCCCCACAAAAACGTTAAATATTTTCCATAAGATGGCTGAAAAATATCAATAAATTGTCAATAATAAACTATTATTCAGAGATCTTCCAAGTAATGCTGGGTATCTCCACTAGTTTTTTTATATATATATATATATATATATATATATATATATATATATATATATATATCCATCCAGCAGTTTCACATAATTTGATTCTGATAGTCTTACCAGATCAACATTACAATAGTAAGTGTTTTACTGTCTTTTAGCTGGGATCTAAGTTTTGACCTCTCATAGATGGATATATTGGCTAATATAATTGTTATATAACAAAAATATTTAAAAAAATACTTAATTTTAGAAATCAAGTTACCGTATAGTGAAACAAAAGTAAACTTAAAATTTAGTATTTTTTTTGTCCTTTAGCTAATCAACTATCTATAAATTATTGTATAAAGTTTTCATAGAGAGGATTTTTTTAAGCTAGTTAATGTTGTCAGAAATCCAAATATTTCATATATGAATAATAACCTGAAAAGCAAAAATTTATTTTTCAAGAAACTTGTATAGCCATGCACAGTTATCTTAGGTACCGTAACATACAAGAAGTAATAAAAAATATTTGTTGAAAACAAACATTAAGATTTAATGAAAATCTTCTTCACGGTGGTTAAATTCTAGAGTTAATTTTACCAATCTTTAGTGACCATCGCACATCATATTTGCTTATGGCTCTTTCCACCTATTATCCGATAGTTGAAGTATATATGTGAGCACAACCCACTTGCCAAAATCAATAATCAAGCATGAAAATAATGTTTAAAATGGTTGAAGAAAATTGTGAAATGATTTTCAAAATGTGTTGAACTGCAGGCTTAATATGTAGAAGAGCCTCTGTTTTGGGGCTGTAAGTTATTCTTCTTGATTGAGCTGAGCACATATAGGTGTGTGCACGTGCAGTGTTATGTAAAACTGAAAGAGGCAAATGTAGTATTCAGATAGTTGACTAATATCTGACATTTTTAAAATAGAAATCTTAAGCAGGACTTAAAAGAATATGTCTATCTCATTTCTTTGACTTTTTATTTCCAGCATAAAGGAAAAATAATGGGGGGGGGGAGACAAAAACCTCCAAAAACTGAAAAAATGCAGTGTGTATTTAAAACCTTTTGAAAGCATTTCTTTGTGTGCGTGTATATGTGTAAATAATTATAACCCCTATATATTTTTTTTTAATAGTATTAATGTTTTTTAAGGTTTGAAAATAAACATTGTGTATGCCAACTGCTCATTTATTATTGTTCCTATATATTGCTTTATCATTTTTGTCATTTTCTTCTCCAAATACTGTCGTATCAGAACTGATATAAACTCTTGTATACTTAGATATCTAAATCTTACTGAATTACATACTCAATTATTCATATGGGTTTTGAAAACTTTTACAACAGGGGACAGTTATCAACTGAAAAAAATATTTGTGGCAAACTTTTCTATTATGAAAACCTCCGTTTTCAAGCTTTCTATAAATCGAGAGAGCAGTTGTCATGATCTGCTTGGGATTTCCAATTAAGATGAATGACAGTTTAACTACTTAAAAAACATCAACTTCACTAGATGTTTCTGATGGGTTCTTAAACTGTACCACAGAGCTCAAAAATGGATAACTACCTTCAAATTCTCTAGTATCTAATAAATTTTTATTAATCTAATAAATATCAAATAACATTTGTCTCTTTAGTTACAATTTTACACAATTCATCTGCATAGTTTTGCTATCTCTGCAGTTTAGGTACACACAACACACTTTTAAAAATTTTGATTATCATTTTCCTGTGATTTACATTGAATTAAGTCTCTTGATTATCTAACAAGTTTAAAGTTTTTAAAAGTTTTTTTACTCTAGGGTCTCATCATAAATTTTAAATTTCTTAATCATAGTAATTACTTGAAGCTAATAAGAAATACAGCAAATAACAACAAAAAGAAATGCATTGTTTTTACACATGCATGCTCTCTTTCTCTCTTGCTCACACTCACACAGTTGGTTTGACTAGTTAAAATCAATGATTTTAGTTTTTATACAAAATACCTTTGACAATGATTGGGAGATTTTTTAGCATTGTTTGATATTCCAACATTGGCTGAAATAATAGTAATAATAGTTTTGTAAATTCTGCTTAAATTTGGTAAGGGATCAGGAGAATGTCTTAATAAACAATAAAAATAAGTAAAATTTTTGTTTGCTTGCAAAATATTTTAGAAAAACATTACCTGATTGTAATTGAAAATG
>OZ038484.1:75600050-75642550 GCA_964036315.1 Acanthosepion esculentum
TGAATCAAGTGCATTGGCAAAAGAAATTATTGAATATTTTATTTCATCCTTGTCATAAAAATTTCATCTATCTAAATGTTAAATATTTGTAGTTCTTATTCTTAGTTAAATTTTATCACCCGATATTGTCAACATTTATCAAACAACTGCACATCAATTGTTTCATTGCCATATAACAAATTAAACATTACATAACACTGTAGCACTCTTTTCTTCATTTCTGATATATTTTCACTCCTTTAACACACTGTTCAGTTTCTGAAAAATACCTTTCACTCATTTTATATGCTTTCAGATTTAAGTATTACACGTGGATGTTGTCATTATTATACTAAAAAATTAGTTGAATTTCTGCACCTGCTTCATTTTGGTGTCTTCAATGTGTAGCTCATACTTTGGCCTGTCCCCTTTGTTCATGACCATGCAATCTGTCATTTTTAATGATGATGCACTTATGGTTTGATTGTTGTAATTGAATAATTATGTTGAAATGGAAAATATCAACTACTTAAGAAACTGTTACCATTTTGAATAAGCATGCTAATGGTAATAAATGATATGATTTGCTATTTGTATCACTATCAAAAATTGAGAAAATCCTTTCCTAAATTTTGATTTTTATATTTAAAAAAAAAACATGGTAATTAATATCTAGGTCTAAGATTTTTTTTTTTTTTTTTTTTTTTTAAATTCTATTTCAGAAAATGTTCCCTCTATTTTACTTTTTAATTTTTATCCTTTGAATTAAAAATTGAATCTATTTTTGACTATAATGTTTTGGGTACGGTGTTTATCAAATAAGTTTGTAAATTTTATTTGCTTGTGGTTTAAAAATATTTTTCTCAAAAAAAGAATGTAACAAAAAGATGGCAAATAAACATAAGTTTTAAAAATGCATGAACAAAAATAATTTTGAAGTATGTGACCAGCAAATTATCCTTGTCTCATATTGTGAAACTTTAAAAGTTCTCAATACTTGTAAAGTATACTGATTAAAGGCATTCTAACCATGAATGTTGTTTTATTTGTTGTTCTTTTTAACTGCATTAAAGTAAGCATAATTACAAAATAGAAAAGTAATTCTATTATTAGTACCCTCTATTAATACCCTCCTTCCATTCAAAATTTATAAATGATTATAGCAAAGCAATCATAAAAAGGAAGAAAGAAACTTAATGGTAGTTAATTAAAATTGCTAATGGGTTACAAATAATACAATGATTGGATTTAAGTATGCTATTAACATTACAATGAAAAGCAAAGCAGCACTATTTATGAATAACAGAAAAATAGAAAAATATTGGTTTATCTGTGAATTTAAATTATTGGAGGAATATTGTTAAACTTTCAAAGGAAGGTTTTTTATTGTTTTCATTCAGAAGGAATCTTAAAAAATTTTTCATGTATAACACTGGAACATAATTTTATTTCATCAGTAGTTTTTTTTTTCTTTTACTTAATGTAATTCTGAAGAAATCTCTAAAATCTTGCACTTTTTTTTCTTTTTTTTTTTTTGTTTTTTTTTTTGTTTTTTTTTTTTTTTTATCCTCTGATGTAAAATTTTTGATTTCTCCTATGTTTTTTAATGAAACTTCAACCACTTTTTGTTTTGTTAAGCTAAACGGAATTGGCATGTTAAACAAAATGTTACTCTTGTAATGATTCTATTCATATATTTTATATTAGTCTCTTTTGCTATTTTGTCACCAAATTAAGGTACACTAGCTTTTCTGATAACTCTATTTTGTAATGTCAACGAACGCTCGTTTGACACTTTTGTAATGTTAACGAATACTCGTTGTCACTTTCATAATGCTCATTGTAGTAGAGTCTTTGTGATCCTAGATACAACTATAGTGCACCATTGAACAATATTGGTATCAGATGCCTTTGAATAGTACTTGCTTGATAATACTCGCTCAAATAGTGATCCGAATAGAGAAATAGTATAGTGAATAGAGTAGAGAATAGAAGTCTGTGTAGTAATAGAGGAGAGACTAGAAATAACGATGTTAGCTACTTCCTACATATATGCATTTCTTCTATGGTCACATGGTCTATTTAATTCATTAATAGGATCACCTATGTTTGCTCACTGGCTATCTATGTTGACACTCAAGTGTCAGTAGCAACACTTTATTCTTATATATCACTTGATGCATTTAAACAGTCTTATCTATTTTTGAAAAATTTTTACCTTTTGAAAAGTTTAGTTCATTCAAATTTTTTATGGTTTTCCTTTATTACAGTTTTCTGGATTGTTTTTAGTTTATAGACATTGGAAACATAGTGATAGATCCATTATTTCTGGGTGTTTTTTTTTTTTCTGAAATTACAATGTGCACCATTTTCTGTTTCTTAAAAAAAATCAACAAATTATGAAAAATGTCAAACTTAATTTTTCTCTTATCTTTGTTCTTGATAATCTATATTTTGATAAGGAAACTATTTTTCCATCCATGTAGTATTTGCTGGGGCGGGGGGGCTTATAGTATTTTTATGAGTATTTCTGCAAAATTGAAACCATTTTCTTAGTGACTAATATAGGTACATTTTCTCTACTTTCAGATTAATAAACATTTGATTCATAGTATTAGATACAGTTCTTAACTAGCTAATTATTGGATTTCATAAACAAATTCCTTGCTAAAAAGTGTTTTTTTTTAACCTCTAAGTAGTCAAAAGCTTGGGATAGCATTTTATTTACAAGAATCTGTTTAAAATCCAGCTTATGTAGTGAGCCAGGCTGGTTTACAAGAGATTTCATCATCATCATAATTAACATTAAATATTATTCAGGAACATCAAGGATGGTGTATACATTTGTTAAGTGTTTAACAAGTATGTTTTTTATTTTCTTTATTTACATTGGATTAACTCATCTGGTTTCTTGAATAAGATTGGCTGTAGACACGACTGACCATCAATTTAAGTGCAAAGGTACTAGCATGGCTCGGATAACTGAGAATAACCTTGAGAGACAACAATGCCAAGCCTTCAGTCAGAAATGGTAAGCACATTTGTCCTGGATTTGGCCCAATGTCTTTTAACTGGTATTTCTGTTGGGTCCTAACTTTGCCTCTTGGGTCAGGGTTAGGCATTGCCCTCTCTTTCGCCATGATTTTCCTGGTACCCAAAAAGTGACATACCAAGCACTTAACTAGTGAAATCTGTACTAAAAATCTCTATTCTTGCCTTTTTTTTCTACTGGGCTTGTTGACTGGTCTTAATTTCTTCTTTCTTAATTAAAGTTGTAATTGACTGTCAATCTTTGCCCTAAAATTCCTCATACATTTATAAACTCTGTAGCTTACATTTTATCAGTATTTTTCATTTTTCTCACTCATTTTTATTCTAATTAAAATTTGAGGTGTTTTTTTTTTTGTTTTTGTTTTTTCAAAATTAAATGTATTTTATTGCATTTCATATTGGAAAAAAAATTGATTTGTTTTCTTAAATATTTTCCTTCTGTAAATGTTATTTTCCCATATAAATATTCTTGGTGTATATTTGTGCATTTTTCTTCTTTTTTTTTTTTTAACACTTGCATAGTGTGTGTGTATTGGATATGGATATGTAGATTTATGTGTATAAGTGTATAAGTACACACACACACACATATATATATAGTAGGCGTGTATGTAAAAATATGTATAATGTGTATTCGTAATTTTAGGTATGTATATGTATAAATTCATGTATATGGGGTTGAATATGTGTTTGTATATGCATATATGTAAGTACTTATGAGTTCATATATGTGATATGTGTGAGATATAATGGCATGCATATATAGTTATAAATGGGTGTAGGTTTTTCTTTATATATATATAGAAAGAGAGAATTCTAATGGAAGGACATAAAATTCTTTTATTAACGTTTATTCTTACTTTCTCCTTAAATAATTTCTAATTAGAATTGTAAGATTGGAAATTTTACTTATCTGGAGATAATCTCATTTTAAATTGATCATTTAGATTTAAATTAAAATATGTTACTATTAGTCTTGATGTTAAAAATATTAAAATTAAATATATTTTTTGAAATTTCAACACTTAATTCACCACCTAAATGTAAATGTAAAATTTAAGGAAAAAATTTAAATAGGTATAAATATGAACGTGTGTATAAATAGGTATAAATATGAATGTGTGTGGAAATTTGTAAATGTATGTGTAGGTATTTGTATACAAATATGCATATGTGCCGGTGTATATTGATACATGTGTGTGTGCTTATGTGTGTAATTGTACATGTACATGAGCCTATGTATATACGATTTTTGCATAAATATGTATGTGGTATATATATGAAAAAACAAATTTTTTTTACTATTACCTTCAAATCTTACTCCATCTTGATTTGAAAACTTAACTTTAAGTAAGAAATATTACCAATCTAAAAATAGCTACAAATTTCATTCATGAATTACTCAAACTGATAAAGATGTTATCTTAACAGTTTTTCACAATATTAAAATATTACTTTATTAAACTTTATTTTTTTATTATTGTTATTTATTAATATAGTATTCAACTCATATTAAATCCCTAATTTATTTATAGAGAAGTTGAATATTTAAATTGCTAACAAGCATTAAATTAATTTCTTTGAAGTTTTTTAAACATTTAAATTACTATCAAACGTTAAAATCTGTTTTTATCTAAATTGCTAAAGCTATACCACTCCTCTTCTTCCTCCGAAAACCCTAAGTACATCTCTTTTTTCTTTACTTCCCCCTTTTTTCTCCTCTTCTTCCACATATCATTTCAGTTGAGTTGACTGATTAAATAGGTCAATGTCTGATCCTTACCCACTTCTTCCTTAATATTAAGTATTATAAAGAAATATAAAAAAATTTTAAAATTCTCCCTTCCCTCTCTAAACTTGACCATGTCTCTCTCACCATTCCTCGCTACCTTCTATGTTAACTTATATAAGCTTAATACTGCCGGTCAAAAGTGTAAATTTTAATTTCATTTTTTGTTTCTCCTTTTGAAAGTGATGTCTGAAGATCCAGGGAAAGTTAAGTCTCTGGTGAAATAAACTATTACAATAGAGCCTTAAAGTGTTCTGTTTTTCTTTAAAATATATATATATATATATATATATATATATATATATATATATATATATATATATATATATTTTAGGATTGGACATTGTCCGACAATTTATTTAAAGACATTTATATTATGTTTAACGTTCTTTTTATAGATACAAGTATTTAAATACTTGTATCTATAAAAAGAACGTTAAACATAATATAAATGTCTTTAAATATATATATATATATATATATATACACACACACACACACAAACATGTGCTTGTTCTTTGATATTTTTCTTTTCTTACATTTTCTGAGATAAGCTGTTTCTTTCAATGTAAACCTCATCTTGCCAAAAGCCAGATTTTATTTAATGTCAGTTTTATAACTTACTGTAAATTGAAATATCTTTTGAATGTATTCTAATTTTTAAATATATGGGATCATTATAAAGATTATGTATTTGGTTAAGGAATAGAAATAAAATTGGTCAATTCCAAAAAACTATTTTGATGATCATATTGACATTGGATTTTTTAATCATCTGTATGAGAGATTAAGTGCTGAAAGAAGACTAAAAACCATTTAATTGTATATAAATAATGATGCAGTTCATATACTGTTGCTTGTGAAACCACCATTTTGTTCTCATTTTGCTTACTAAATACATAGGATTGTTTCCTAAAAATTGTCAATGTGACTGAGGCTACTTCTGTTCTACCAAAAGTAATTTCTAGGGCATTTTTTTTCCAATCATCTATATTTTGATGGGTAAAGATAATTGCATGGTACACTGACCACAACTGTTTTCAATTCTTTGTCAGTGCTGCCATTATTTTTTTCATTCACTTAGTTTTCTCTCTTTTTCCTTTTAACTATCTTCCATTCTTTTCTTACTCTTTACTTTTTCTCATTAAATACTTGTGTGTGTGTGTGTGTGTGTTTATTTTAGTAATCTGTATGCAATAGCTTCATGCTGCATACATTTTCTCTCAGACTTTCATCTACCTTCCACTCTATTATGTTCTGCCTGAATTCCTCTTCTAACAGTTTGCACAGATTGCAGCAATCAAAATATCTGGAAGTAAGCAAACTACTTCCTCTTCCTTCCTAATTTTTTCTTATACTTTCTTTTTACCAGCATAATATTGCAGCTGCACTCTCTTATAAAAGTGTCTATAAGGAATATGGGACATGTTACTTAGATTTTTCTACTTTCCCTTCTCTCCACCTCTCCCTCTTCATTCAACCATTCAAGTTTTGGGATATGGTTTTCATTATCAAATGTTTATGGTATGTCTGAATTACAAAATTATATTCTTTTGAACAGTAGGGAAAACAGTTCTGAAACAAGTGGGTTCTTTTTATGCCAAACAAAAACACTGAGTTACATAAGTAATTATCATTCTTGCAAGTTCAACTTCTGCAAAAGAATTTTAGACATTTAAACCTTTTTTTTTTTTTCTTTTTTTCTCTCTTTAACATCAGCTTTTCTCTTCTACCAAAGGTGCATGGTAACAATGGAATAAAAACATAGAATAAATTTTAAATATTGGTATATTTTGTTTGAGAGATGATTTGACATATGTCAAAATCGATCATTTTATTTTTGGAGAAAAATACTATAAGCTGTATCAAGAATTCTTTTACTTTGAAACGTCCTAAAACTGACCTAATATACACGTCCAGGCATCTTTTTAATAAATCATAAAATTTAACTGCTACATTCAAATCTTGTATTCTGCTTTGCAAACAATTTTTTTCTTTTAATAAATTCTAACATTTTTATCATAATAAAATAAAAATAGGTACCTCCAATAATTTGTTAAACAGTATAGCATGATGATAAAAGGCCTCAACCTTAATAAAAACAGTTCTATCATCAAGATATTTATGATATTATTAAGAGGAAAGAAAGTATTTTTTAATTATTTTAAAAAAAAAATTTTCCTCCTTTCTAACATGTTCTAAATTTGGGTCAAAAATCTTTTCTTTTTTTTTTTTTCTTTGTCACTTTTGTAAGACTTGTGGTAATGGACATTTTAGTGTAGCAGTTTCCAGTGAAAAACATTAATTTGAAAATTCTTGCAAAAATCAAATAATTGTCTGATTTTAATGAAACTTTCAGGACTTATTAAAAAATGAATGAATTTTTATTTTTGGAAACTCTTGGTACAATTTTCTTTTTTACATCACCCACACAACTTAATTTCATACTATTTTCTAGAATAGTATGTAAATTATTTTATATTACTTATAAGTGGGACTCTTTGGAGGAAGTAAATCATCAATTTTTTTTTTTTTTTTTCACAACTACTCCCGACTTTTTAAAAATCTGCTCCAAATCATAAAGTAAAAACTGCAATAAGCCTATCTAATTAGATAGGCTTTTATTTGCTTTTATAAATAATATACATTAAAGACATTATTGTCTGAAGAAAAAATAAATTTTTGATGACTAATGAATTTTTACAAGAATTATTTTCATTTTTCTTTAAGCTTAAAAAATGCTTTAAAATTCTTCCAGAGTACACAGTACGGTTATTAATTGAAGACTATATTTACTAAGTGAAAATTAAAAGTTTAATACAAATCATACTCGCAAAACTTTTTTACCATAAAGATGTTTTTTTTGTTTGTGTCAAAATGTTATTTTTATTGATTTATTTTATTTTTTCTCAATATAGTGCATCATAAGTGATATTATGGTTAAATGGTCACATGTTTCAAGGCTTGTCCCCATTAGAGAAAGCTCCTTGACATATAAAGTTGTTTGGCTGCGGACAATTCTTCTTTCATTTCACTCTCGGTTATTAAACTGATAACAGATAATAATTTTATTAATTATATTTCAGTTATTAAATTAAAATTTGAATTATTGAGATAATATTAATAAAATTATTATATCTCTGTTATCAATATAAAAATGTAATAACTGAGAGTGAGATAATTTAATTATTAATATAATAATTAATAATTTTGTTAATTATTATATCTCAGTTATTAAATTAAAAATGTAATAACTGATAACATGATAATTAATAAAATTATTTATATTATCTTAGTTAAATATCATTATAGAGGTAACTCAATAATTTAAGAAATGTTTATAGTATTTTAAATTATTATAAGAAAGCATCTTCAAAATTACCTTTAAAAAAATTAGTAAAATATTAGATAATTGCTTAAAATATTTTAATTTTTAAACATTACTAAGTAGTTAAAAAAGAAAAACAAACCATTCTTACTTACAGTTCTTAAATTTATGTCAATTCTGGTCCACTATACTAAACCTCTTAACATCTTCAGCCATCTTGATAAGGATGTGAGAATAGCAAGACTCCTTGCTTATCTAGAAAATTTTATGGTGGAAGTAAGTAATATTTGGTTCAAAACAGATTAATTTAACTATAAATTTGCTAATTTTATGAAAGTAACATTTCAGAAATATTTTATTTTAGGTAGATTTTTAAAAATATGAATTAAGTTTTGTTTAAATTTCTCTAAAAAAAAAAAATTAAAAATGGCCATTTCGATTGTTTTTCAGAAGAATTGACTAAAAATCGTAATTTCTATTTGAAATACACTATATTGTTTTGTTTTCTGAAATTAGGAAATTTAATCTTTTGGCTTTCAATTGAAGCTGTGGAAAAACTTCAAAAATGATTTTTCATTTATGAAAAATACCTTTTAAACCTTGGGTATAATGAATTTTTGGAGGTACCTATAAAATATCAACTACCAGTTCCTTACTGATGTGTCTCTGAAAACCATACAAGAAGTTCCTGAAAAGTTCTTGTTCTGATCCACTTCCCCAAATTAATATTCTGATGATCAAATATTAGATTTACTGATATTGGGAAGTAGTTCAGATCAAGAACTTTTCATCATTCTCTCCTGAAACATTAATAAATTCATCACATATTGATGAAAAAAAAAAAGCATTTCTTTTTGGAGAAATATAAAAACCACTCTGTGTGTGTGTCAGAGGTTAGGGATTTTTAGTCTCTTTTTTTTTTTTTTTTTCTTCTTTTGTGTTAAAAATACATTGTTTGGGAAATTCTTGCAAAAATCAAATAATTGTTGAATTTTAATTAAATTTTTTTTTTTTTTTTTTTTTTTTTATACACATCTGTTACCTCCACTTATTAAATTTTGAGAAATTAAAATTTCAGCCTCTTCATATTTATAGTAGTTAAATGCAGGACTACTAGAATTTAAATCACTTTGTTTTTGTCAAACAGAAACACCATTTACCAAAAATCAGCTCTCAATTGTAAAATAAAAAATGGAATAAAACTGTCATTATTCAATTAGAAAAGCTTTGAATCACTTTTATTAATTAAGGACACTATTGTCTTAAGAATTTTTTTTTTTTTAATGAATGATGGATTTTTACATGAATTGTTTTCATTTCTTAAAATTTTCATTAGAAAAATTTATTAAGTTTTAAATTTTAAAATCATGTATTAATTTCAGCCTTTTTTTTTTTTCTTCTCTGTATATTAAATGAAAACTATACTTACTAATCATAAACGGAAAAGCTTAATACAAATCATCAAACAGCAATATTTTTGAAAGAATTTTGTAAGTCCGGGCATCATATGCAACATTATCAGAAAATAAGAGCGATAACTATAGTAAATTTACAGTCAATATTTCTAAAATTTAATATCACATTAGATTACAAAGAATATTTTCCTAAATTTTTAAGATAACGGTTGTCATTTTCTTAAATTATGTTTCAACAGATAAAGTCTCTGTAGAATATTAGACCTGTCATCAGACTGTCAACACATCAAAACTGCTACTGTCAGGTTAAAAACACATTCTGTGCTATTTTAAACTTAAAGTAAATGATATTCATTTCAAATCAGATTAATTATACTTTAAATCAGCTAATATTCCTCAAAGTTTCAGAAAAGTATATTTTATTTTTGGAAGATTTTTTTTTTGATAAAGAGAATTACATTGCAATGAAAGATGACTAAAAATGTGGTGCTAATCAGTTATTTTAACAAAAAAAACTCCTTCCAGTCAATTTAAATTAGTTTTTGAAATACAGCAAAGTATTTTGCTTATTGGAAATATTACATTTGCTCTATTAGCTTAAAATTAAAACTAAAAAGCTTCAAGAAAGATTTTTCATTTTTAAAAATTAATTTTAAACCTTGGGTATCTTTTTTTTTCTTTTTTTTTTTTTTTTTTTTTTTTTTTTTTCTTCAAACAATAATAAATCCATAAGAATATTATACTTTAAAAAAACAAAAACAAAAAAAACATTTGTTCAAACTTTTTTTCATGATACATTTTTTTTTGTTTTTGTTTTGATCATACAGATATCCTGTCATATCATTCTTCTGTCATGTTGAGCATTCTTGTTTTAGCACAAGGCCATGCATATATACATGCCCATTCTTCATGAACTAGGCTGATATAAAACACACAAAAATAATAAATAAATAGTTTTTTATAAGTAGATTACCATAACAGTGAAATAGGTTGGTATCAAATAACACTGGAAAATTGTCAGAATATACAATGTGCCACAAATTAAATAAAAAAAAATACCCATTAAAAGATGTATTTGAAAAAAAATCTAAGTAAAATGTGTCAAAGTAAAACTCTGGTACATTTTATCAACTAGGAGTCAGTTTAGTCTCTTCTGGTTAATAAGACAAGTCTTTAATTTACTTGTTCAGGTCTAAGCCTAAAAAAAAAAAATAAGCATGAATGGATCAATGTTATTAGATGAAATTTGATCTGAAATTTTCATTATGTTTAGTGCAACGACAAGAACGGAATTAGTTGAAAAATATTTATATAAAATAAATGCATTTTTTATCATTAAGTTATGGTGTCTTATTGTTGTCCCGTACATACTTTCCAATACACACACACACACACACACACACACACACACACACACACACACACACACACACCCATCCTCTTTTAGATCCAGAAATGTTTTAAGGATGTATTACCAATTTTGCATTGGTAACTAAAAGAAAATGCATGTTTAGAATTGGTTATCTTTATTAACACTAAGAAAACTAAACTATCACAGCACAAGATGAACTTTAGCATCCTTTTAATGCTATTTACATTGTTTGGACTGTTGTCTTCATCTTTACTGTCACATTCACAATGTCCTGGCCTTCTTCAAGTGATACTTGTTGGAATTTTGAGCCAAACCCTTTATTTAGTCCACGGGAGTACATTGTTCTAATTCCACATACCATGCCTTTTGGATATCTCAAAAGTAGATAAGTGTTTGTTGATTGATCCAAAAAGTGACTTGACCCAAACAGTTCATTCCCATGCTTCAGTGGAAAGAATAAGAACTTGAGTTATCAAGGCAAATTAACTAAAACTGCCTGAGTCCCTGCTTGCATGCACCATCCATTAGTATACTAAGCTACTCCCCACCCTCATCTTTTTTACAGTATGTCTTTTTGCAAGTGTTTCCTTGTTCTTAATAAAGGAATTCCATCACAAAAACCTCCTTGTGTGGTCATTGCTTGGGGTTAAATTGTTTCCACCTTCAGTTTTATCGATATATATTTTTTCCTGCCAAACCTTGGGGGCCTGGAGATTGAAAAGTTGGTCTTGACCTACCTTGATAAATTTGCAACATGTGTGTACAATTTCATCAAAATCGGTCAACAAATATAAACATGCATAAATAGAATACACACACATATCTTGTGTTTTATTTACACACACACACACACACACACACACATTTCAATATAATTAAACTTCAAGCTAGCGGTATTATTGATTTAACAAGGACTAAATTAACCAAGGTTTCAATTTTGTTGGCTTATAATTACACACTACAACTTTAAATACAACCTCAACTCTTTTAGTCTTGAATTTTATTCTCTACCATTTGAGCCATACTTGGTAATACCTAACTAATGTTACAGGTATTCTCCAACCATGAGAACTTTAAATTAAAAATATTAACTTTTTTTCTATTACTTGCATTACTGGTTTTTAAGGAACCTACTAATTGTTTGCATTCTACAAGGTAACCAAAAAAGTTCTGTCCATTTTTTGATTAGTCATTGAATGAAGTTGAAATATATACGAAATGCGTGTAGCAATTGTTTTCAAATTCAGACAGCCGGAAGTAGAAACATCAGACATTATAAAAAACATGCGCACCATGCCTGGCGATCAGTTATATGCCGGACAGCTGTGAGAAGGATGGAAGTGTCTAGAGATCTCGTTCGGGGGCTGTTTGCTTTACGACTTTAAAATGGGCTTATCAGCAGCTGCATCAAATCGCCGCATATGTCAAGCGTTTGGGGATAGTGCTGTGGATGAACGTACTGCAAGGCGTTGGTTTTGAAAATTCAAGTCGGGAGATTTGTCTCTCCATGATGAGCCTTGCAGTGGATGACCACAGGTCTTGAATGACGGTGTCCTGAAGGCGGCCATTGAAGAGGACAGTAGTCTAACGTGTGGTGAACTTGCAAGACAGTTCAACATTTCCGATGAAACAGACTTCACCTGCATCACCTAGGTAAGACGTATAAACTGAGCAAGTGGGTTCCGCAAACGCTGTTGGAGGTCCACAAGGGACAACGAGTGGCAGCCTGCGTATCGCTGCTTTCTCGCCGCCGTAGTGCATCCTTATTCAATCGAGTGCTTACCAGTGATGAAAAGTGGGTTCTGTACGAAACTCCCAAGCATTCCAGATATTGGTTGTCTCCACAGGATGCTGTCCCTCACACCACAAGACCGCCTATGCACCCACACAAGATTATGCTTCATGTCTGGTGGACAGGTCGTCAAGTAGTTCATTATGAACTGCTACCAACGGGCCAAACTGTCACTGGAAACCTATACTCACAGCAATTGAAACATGTGCAACAGGCATTTCGCCAGAAGGAGCCAAGCACTGGTGAATCGCAAAGGTGTGCTTTTCCTCCATGACAACTCCAGGCCGCATTTCGTGCAAGTGGTCAGGCATACCATACAGCAACTTGGGTGGGAGACTGTCTCATCCACCTTATTCACCTGACCTTGCACCATCCGATTACTACCTCTTCCACTCCCTGGATAATAATCTTTGTGGGAAATCCTTCACCAATGAAGCAGGCTTGCGCAAAGCCCTCACGGACTTCTTTGCGTCACACACACACACACCCCCAACGGCATTGAACAGCTGGAGACATTGGCAGAAGGTGCTGGATGCCGATGGCAATTACTTCGAAGACTAAATATAAGTTACACATACTGTGAAGTTTTCTTTTTTTCCTTTAAAAATAGACAGAACTTTTTTGGTTACCTTGTATTAAAAATGCATATTCTAGTACACGTATAAATAAACAAATTAAAAAGTTAGTTTAAAGAAACTAGATATATTTATGGGCTTTTAAGGAGCTGAACCGGAATATTAATTGATGATAGCTTAGTAATTGAGTACAACAAGTTATGGCCATGTACCGTCTGCTACACTTTCCAAGTCGTAATCATATTGTCACATAAGATCACACTATCTCAACTACATTCTACTACTCCATGTAGGTGACCTGCCAGTGCATGACAGCATTCTTTCACCTTTGTACACCTTTTAATTCACTGCTACATGTCTTTATACTGTAACTATTTTCTTTCCTTTTAATTTTAACTTGGAATAATTAATTTTCTCCTGATTAAAATAGTTTGATGTCAGAGAATATTCCCAAAATTACTCTCTGCACTGATTTTGACATTTAGCCTATGAGGTTTTTGGTTAGAGATTGCTTTTATCAAGGTTTGACTGTTTTATGCTTAAATATTTAACCTGGAAGACAGTTATTTCTTTTTGTTGAGTACAAACCAAAAATAGACTGCTCTATCTTGTTTGCAGGCATATGCCAGCTTACAAAAGGCAATCTTGTTTATGCTTGGTAGTGCAAGATGTTATATATTTTCTTTTTCTTTTTTGCTACATTTTCATATATGTGGACAAAATTTGTGCAAACTTGATTGCACTAGAACTGATTCAAAAAAACAAAATTACCATCAAAATGTATCTTTTTGCTTTTTTAATAAACAATTTTTGTTAATTTAATTGTATATTCTGCTCTTATATGAATCATGAATTTCTTTTAGATTCTTGGGCTGCTTATCAAACTTTATTTTTCCATCACAAAATAGTGAATCATATAACTTGATTTATTCCACTCTTCTCCCTTGCATTAGCAACATTAAGTTATACACTTTACAGATAAGTAATATGCATCTACACTTGGTTTTGTTATATAGTGAAATTGGTCTAATTTATACTCAAGTTTTTCTTTTACATATACAAATGTCATTAAGTATCCAATTTTTTTTGGGGGGGGGGGGGTAAAAAGGCATAATTATAAAGGGGAAGTTGTAAATTTTTTAGTCTTAATTTTTTTACCCCCTCATGAAACTGGTTGAAATACAATTTTCATTGAAGAAATTGTTATACACATCATTTTGTGTGTATATGGATAAAAAAAAATATAATTTTTAAGCAAAACCTATTTGATTCAAAAGTTCTTTTTTTTTCTTAATCTTTTTAGATATACACAATTGACAATCCACTAAATTTCAAAGCGGGTATCAATCATTTTATCATTCCTGTTAGTATAAATAATTTATCAGACTCAAGAAGTCTATAAAGGATAATGTCATTTTTCTAAAATAATTTCTAACAAAAAAAAAATCAAGCCATGAAATCATTTTTTTAGTCTTTGACCTCAATATGACAATGTCTGCAAATATAGCATTTCTAAAAAAAAATGCCAGACATATAAACTTTCTGTATTTTCTTACTGATAATATTAATGTTTCTGATAATGAAAAGAGATGGTCGAAAGTATTCAAGGATGTTGGACAGTTTCTTCATAAATATGATCTGGATGAGCAACAACTTTTACACAAACTGGAAAAATATAGAAAGAATTAAACAGTCACACCTAGTTGAATGATTTTAATAAAACTAATTTTTTGCTAATTATTTAATCTAACTTAATGTATGACTTATCTAGAAAGTCAAGTGGAATGATATGATAGCGTCTGTGATTTTTCTTTTTTTTTCTTTTTTTTTTTTTTGTCTAATTCAAACTTCAATCCAAATGTAAATTTTTGCATATGTTTAAGTCTTCATCTCCTACCAAAGCCAGCTCATAATAGGTCATTTTTTATTGAAAAATAGCAAAAGTTTCTGTTTATTGGAATAATTCTCAATTATTTCTTTCAAGGACAAATATGTAGACTGTGTACTAACACTTTCGCCCCAGCCCCTCAACCTCCGACGTCTTACTCTCTGGGTTGAGGTGTCTACCCAGTCTTAACCAAACTCAAGGGAGTGACTGTAGGTCTCCTGAGCATCCGTAGATCATTCAACCAGTCCACTAGTTTAATCCTGCTTCCTGCCTACGTTGTGTTTGGTTTGATCCAGAAAGCAGAAGTGATGTTAATCCATTCACGGTCGACTGAAGATGTAGACACGGCTGGGGTGCCTGCGCTAAGAAATTTAGAATGCATCAAAAAAAAAAATATATATCCGCAGAAATCCGGACAAACAACTATTCAATGGTTGAATTGTTAATGTCTTTTATATAGCAGAAAAGAATAGTATAGAAAAGAAACGGGTTACAGAAAAGAAAATAATTGACGTAAAAACTCGTACACTGGATTCTAGACAGAGAGCATGGGTTGTGATTAGCTTGTTGTGAAATCGTCTCGGAACAATATACAACTTTTGCGATGGAGGGATAAAGATTTCTGTGTGCGGCTTAAAGTTTATAGTTGCGTTCCTCTTCGGCGGTAGTAACAGTAGTAGTAATCTTGTGGTAGCAGAATCATCGGTACTTATATTAACAGTACATGTTAGCGGAGAGGTTTTGTTCCAAATCCCTGACGTCACTTCCAGTCTCCGATATCTCTCCACCCAGCTTGACTGCATTTGACGACAGACGAGCCCAAAAACAACCTTTTGATTATTGTAGCTTGTTCGATGTTTCCGTTTCCAGTGGTAGTAATAATAGTAGCAGTAGCAGTCTTAGATTGTTGGAGGATTAATTTGCTTCTTCGTACTTATATCAACAAAATATGTTAGCGGGCGTTTGGTTCCAATCTCTGATGTCACTTCCAGTCTCCGACCTCTCTCTACCCAGCTCGACTGCACTCCACTGCAGACGAGCCAACCACTCTGTCAACAGATTTCTGTGCGCGTTTATATAGATAAACCTGGTTGATCATAAATCGATCCTTGGCCCTCACAGGTTATCACGAGTGCAGCCTTCAACCCAAAATCATGTGAATTTCAAAGTTCCTTGTAGCCTTCATAAGCTCTATTTCAAATTTTAACTGATAAAAATTATCTCGATCATCTTCCATTGTCTTCCTAATGACCCAATTCCAAGTGGGCTACATCAGATTCCTATCAGTAAACAAAATTGCTCTGATCTAATTTCGCTGTTCAAATCTACTCCAATTTCAATTAAAAAAATATATATATATGTGTGTGTGTGTGTGTGTGTTTGCGTGTGGTTCCTAAACTCTCTCTGTTACACTGTAACAATGTTTATTTTGTAGGTAATTAGTATATTGAATGTTATGTTTATTGGATGTGTCTTGTAATGGAAAGTTTAGTGGTTACCATTTATTTAATGGTGCTGACGGCCCAAATCAATCCATACAACTTTTTACTCTACGAATATGTTAAGCAAAATGTAAAAACAACAAGAGAAAACAAGAAACATTTGTGATAAAAGACAAAAGGCAAATATTTGAATAACTATTAATTTTCAATATATTTTTGTAATGAAAATTTTTTACAAAACTAGTGGATTTTTTTTTAGGTGAAATCTTGTTAGTTTAATTTATGTTGAACTCAAGTTTGGTGAAAGATTAAATTTTGTTAATGAGTTCTGATTTGAAAGGATGTTTGCTAGAATCTGTTATTGAAGATTCTGTAAATTAACTGCAAGAGAAAAATTTAGATTTAAGAATTTACTGTTGATGTCAGTAAATATTTGTAAAGTTGAATGCAATTTTGTGATCAAAGAAGTTATGTACCTTGTATTGTTTTGTGTAATACAGTGTTCTTGAATGTTGAGAAATAAAATTGTTTTGTTAGCAGGAATTTGTTTAACTTCTGTGTAAGGAATTTGGTGAGTGAATGGGAATAGAGTTCACTAGTGAGTTTTGGTGAGTGAGTGTGAATATCTTTAAGTTTGTATAATGTTCATATGGACAACTTAATTGTGTGACTGGAAGTTTAGTTGCAATTCATCTGATGTCACAATTCTCACTGGCGAGTGTGAATGAGTTTCTGTTTTTATTTGCTTAGGGTGGCTCACAGAGACTTGGCGCAAACTTGGATCTCAGTCACAAGCTGTAAAAAATTAGTTAAGCATGGGTGGATAGTCACACCTACTTGTATATTTATTAATCAATGAGGGCTCAAGATTTTTTGAAAGTGTATGAAGTTGAAAATGTTTTGGGTTCTACAGTCTTTTATCTAGGTACTTTGTGTGTGTGTGTGTTGAATACTAAACTGGGCATTACTTTTAAAATCCTCTAAAATCAATCTTACAAATGACTTATTATTCCTATTAGCATTTCAATTCTAATACTCCAATCTATCATGTTTATACTCTATAAAAGTGATAGTTTAAAAGTGTGCTATTTATGTGCCTATAAAATTTAATGTTTAAAAACTATGCAAACACACACAACACACATACTGTTGTTAAGTTGCTGTTAAGCTTCTTTGGGGTTCTACTCAACCTAGATGAGTGGGTCACAGTTGTATTATGCCAATCTTTCAAGTGGACAGGAGTATTTAAAAAACAGTATTTAAATTTTTGTCTTAGTTCCTTAGGCTTGAACATTGATGTTAATTAGATACTTCAAGCAGTCATTGATATTTTTCAGATTATTCTTCACCTTTTATGTTTCTTTTTTCTTTACAGCTTCTGATTAATGGTATAAAACTAAGAAATAATTTTTGTATAAGAAACTTACCTTTTTATAATTATTTAGCATCCTGCATCAGAAAAGGTTAACTTAAGTAGCACCGTTTCTTGCTCTGTTGAAATATCTACCCACTACTTTTTTTGGGTAAATGGATTTTTGCACCTGTATAATGTTTTGTGATTTTAAAGATGCAGTTTGGGAATTCATTTTGTTTAAGGACATTTTCAGAATATTTCAAGTATAGAAAAAGATAAATAAAAATAAATTGTTGATGTAATTGACACTTCTATTGTTGGAACATAGGACCACCTGCATCTGAACTGCACGGGATAGCGTACAAACAGTCTTTAGTCATGATCTCCTCTATGGGGGGGTCTTACTCGGGAGAGATATCTGCAAGTGTCGTCAAGCTTTTGAAAGTTGTCCTGATGTTATATGGACCGCAGATCCTTGTATTTTCTCTGAAAACCCCTTCACATAAGGCAGGCGGACTGTTTTCTGAGTGGTGTTGTTCTTCTCTTGTACCCACCTCTCCCAGTTTTGGGGGGCTGCTGCCATGTATCCAGGGTAGTTGTTACATTGTAGGGTACTACTTATACTGACCAATTCTTTATCTAATGTCTCTGGGACCCAGAGTCATTAGATAAAGAATTGCTGCGGAAAGAAATAAAAAGGGTAGACAGGCTGCCCCCCTAAGGTAAGGCTTCAAGAACACCAGAAAGCTGTAACACGAGGGGAAGTGGAAAAATCAGGCGTGGCTGACCACATATGGAGAGAGAAGGGAGATCACCACCCTCTGTGGGATCAGGTTGAGATCATAGACAAGGAAAACCATTGGAAAATTCGTAAACTTAAGGAATCAGCACATATGCTATGCCACAAAAATCTGAGCCGACCAAGCATAGAAGTGAATACAATATGGGAACCAGTAATAAGGAGTGCCAGAGAAAAGCGATAACAACAACAAAGTTGCAATATGAGTTCTGGTAAAAACATTCAATGATAACAGCAAAAATTGCAATATGAGCACTGCACAGTGGGTTCCCAAGTGGACATATCGAATTTTGACAACTTCCTCAAATGACTTTAGGACATGGAAAAATGAAAAGTTCAGTTTCTGTAGTATCAAAAAATGGTCTTATTTGTCTTCTAACTCCAATTATTTCTCAAGATATGCCCATTTGAAGCTCGTGAATTTCAAGTTTTCGATACATCCTGGAAACACAAGTTTTTTTTCTAAATATGTCCCATAAGCCCCTAAGATAAGGCCAAATGCCCAAAATTTGATTCAATATAAAAAATTGGGTATATGGACAGGTTTTTGACATATTTTTATGAGTTTTCCACAAAATTTACTGTAAAAATGGGCATTTTTTCCATCAAAAAAAGGCCCAAAATTGGCCCCCGCTGATAAATTGTGATGAAAAATTGCAGAAAAGCCCCGAGATTAAATTTTTCATGCTTCACATATAAGAATCTAGACATGTAGGGCTATCATAATCCATTTGGGTGAAAAAATTCACTCTGGGGAACCATTTTAGTTCTTTTATATTGAAAAAATTTGGGACAACCTTCAATTCCCTTTGAATCCCAAATCCGGATAATTTATGTAATTCTCACTCAAATTTCATGATCCAGCCCACTTTTCCCATCTTTTTTGGGTGCTGAATCCAAATCTGGCATCAGAACACCATAAAACTGCACCATGCTCTTGGTATAAGTGATTTTTACCCTTTTTTAAGCCCTTTTAAGACCATGGAACGCTTGTCTTGCAAAGGGACAGGGCACACCATTCGCAGCTGTGAGGAGTTGAAGGCTGCTATGTATGGTTGTAACAGTCATTATGAATCTTTGTTGTGCTTCTTCACAGATGAATAACTATTAACTTTTTTTCAGTAATCTTTGTGATAAGTTGTAGCTGTATATGATTTATTGTTCATTTTTAAACTTGAATATTTGAAACGCTCATTGTCTGTAGTGTCAAAAATATGGTCTAATTTGTCTTCTAACTCCAAATGTTTCTCAAGATATGCCTGTTTGAAGTTTGTTCGTAAATGTCAGATTTCCGCAAAATTTCTACCCTTCTATCTTTTGGCCCCAACTTGGATTTTTGAGCCAAAAACTCATAAAAAATCATATCTCGGTTCTTGAAAATCAATTTTTTTGCATACCACACCCTAGAATTTGTCTAAAATGTACTTAAGCACCTGAAGCAGGTGCTTACCGTATGTTATTGTCATATGTCCGCTTGACCCCCATTTAAGCCCACTGTGCACTGGTAAAAATGGTTGCTGAAGACATTAGGTTTATAATACCCAGAAATTCATACACGGATGTCCTCAAGGCACAGTGGATAAAGGCGTTGGTTAGATCCAGTGACCCAAAGAGTGTGAGTTCAATACCCGGTTAAGGCAGTGGAGAACTTTCAGAGGGAAATTAACAGGAGATAACCAATAACTGTTCTAGTTCCATGTGCCATGTTTAATAGATGTCAGTCTGCCCCAGTAAGCGAAATAAAGGGTTCAGTTCGATATTCCAACCACCTGAAGAAGGCTGGAGCATACAACGGCCGAAACATTGTAATAAATATGGCGACAAGGATGAGGACAATAGTCCAAATAATGTAAATAATTTACAGAAGAGGTTTTCTAAAATTTTAAAATGTGCTTAGTACAAGTACATTAAGTTTCAATGGAGCTCAAGTATTTTTGTTGTGAGGAAAATTAAGTATCAGGATAAAATGTTTTCCACAAGAGAAGAAAGGGTCATTTTAAAAAATTGCTTTAAAAAAAGAATACAAATTTTGAACAAGAAAAACTCATTGAAGTAGAAAAGTAAAATGAAGACAAAAGCTCAATGAATTTAGAAGAAATGACATTTTATTTGACTATAAATATCATCTCAAATGGAGTTGGGGATGGAGGTAAAAATTGTTTGCTTGAAGATGAAATGGCATGTAAAAATGAATGAGCTTAATAGATTTTTTCTGTGGATATAATTTGATTTTTGTATAAAATTCCAGAAATGTCCTGTAAAATTACTGTAAAATATATTTTCCTTCCTAATGATTCCTCTCTTTCTGCTTCCTTTGCTCTTCACTTCCTTTTCTTCCCTTCCGGAGAATTTAGTCTTATTTATGACAATGCATTGAATATCTTCTTCCTGAGTTGTGGTTCAGTCACCATATTAGATTAGTTATAGGCATAATAAATTATACCTTTTATGACTCATGTGCATGTGAAGAATATGTGAACCTTTCAAAAAGAAAGGATTGACAGCAAGAAGGAATAAGTGGGCATCAATAGAAAGTATGAAGTGGATCGTAAGTAACATAAAATGTACACACACACATTTTCTGATTGTACATTTGCCTAGGCACACATTCTCAGAGATTTTTAACTTCAAGGGTTTTCAAAGAAGGTTGAAAATTTGTAAACTAAAATAATTAAATGCTATTTGTATTATAATCTAGTGTTTTTTCATTTTGATATTTTTAAAAAGTCATCTTTTGAGTTGTTATATACTGTTCCTTATAAGAAAGTTTTAGAACTTGTAGTTACTACATTACATTGGTTTTGATTTGAAATGAAAAAATGTTACTTTTGAAATGAACCAACATTTTTTTTTAAAAATCAAAATCTCAAGATTTACATAGGTTCTTTTACTTTAGGTTCAAAATAATTATTGCTGTATTAAAAATATTTTTTTTAAAATGCATTTTTTGCTTAACACAAGTAGGAACTATTTGTAAATGTTTATATATTGATGGTTTAGTAACAATTTATTGCTTTCTAATTATGACTACAAGAATGTGAGATACAAAGTGTGCACGTGTGCCAGTCAAATTTTTAATCATTTCTCTGTCTTATATGTATACGCACATTCTTTAACAGATATAGACATCATTTCCGCTTAACTATTCTTTTGTTTTGGGGGGTTTTTTGTTTTTTATTTATAAACTATTATAACTAAATTTAGTGTTTTATAGTACAAGTATTAGAAAGTAGAATTTTAAAACTTTTCATTTTATTTATTATTTCAAGTTCTTGGTAAGACAAAACTGATTAAACAAAAAAAATGTATTTTCTGTCAATTTCAGAATAATTAAAAAATATTAATTGTATATAGATTTCACCCTAAAAATTAAAGGAGATACAAAGTGGTGTATTAGTTTAACAAGAAAACCAAAAGGAGAAACAATGTTGGATCTTGCATAAGATTTTGATTTACTTAATTTAACCAAATCTTGTGTGTGTGTGTGTGTGTATATATATATATATATATATATATATATATATATATACACACACACACAATGTACAAATCAAAATCATTGGTAAGACATCTAATTTTTAATAAGTGCCACACACATTAATCTATTTTCTGAAGGAATATTTAATTTAAATAAATGAAATACATTTTGTTTTTAAATTCGAATAGAAATTTTCACTGAATATTTGTAATACTAGCATTAATACTGGTTGTCTTTGTGCTACTTCCATAATGTTTGGCAGAAATTATCAACTAACCAACCAACAACAATTTCATTCAATATTTAAATTTGTCACTTTCATTGAAAAATTTTAGTATTAAAAATTGGCTATTAATAATCACCCACTCCACAAAAGGCTTCTAAAATAATAAAGAGCACCTTCCTTTTGTAATGTTAAACATTAATTTATTAGTTTATTTATTTAGTCAAATTGTCTATGCATGAAGCATTCAATAAAATCTAAAATGTCATCAACTATTCATGAAGTTGACAGAATTCTAAAAGAATTGCAAATATGAATTATTGAACCTGCTAAATTTGAAAACAAAATACTTCATGACAATAAATTGCTGTAGATATGATTATGTAAAGCAGATCAAAATGGTTTCCTTCCCCAACCTCTTCCAATTTTTTTTCTGTTCCCTCCACACCTCAACCATTAATTTTTTTAGTATAATGCCAAAAATATTTAAACACTTTTGCAAATGATATTCATTCTAATTTCTGATAATTTATGGACATTCAATTTGTAAGAAGAATTTCTTTTTCATCTTTGATAATAAATTGTAGTAAGGAATGAATATAAAAATTAGAAAAAATAAATATACCTTTTATTTTTATACAAAATTAAGAATTAAGAACTATTTCTTTTCTATAAATAAATCCATTTTTGTTTATGAGAGTTCCAATATGTTAAGTGTAAGGTGTTCAGTTAATAGATCCCTGGAGAAAATGTCTCTTGTGTATATCCACATTTTAGGAATTCCTCATTTTCTCCAAATTTCTTTTAACAATGATTAGATTTATGCAAACTCGTTTAACAATTTCACTCTAACTATTCATAACCTGAAAATCTCTCCATTTGTACATTTGCTCACTTACATTTTTGTCTGCTATGAAATAGTTACTCTGTATCTGTTAGGGACAGATAAATTCTACAGTTGTGAAATTGAATGACAAAAGAAGTTCATGTAAAGAATGAAGTGCATTACATTGGAAGTTTTCCATTTTGTCATTAAATTTCCCTCCATTTGTATGTTTTTAAAAACTTGATGCCATACTATTTAATGTGCAATAGAAAACCAAGAAACTGAAAAAAAATTACTTTAAGAAATCTGTCACATAGAAGGATGTTTTATAGAATCTTGTAGATATACAAAGAACTTCAAAAGACAATGCATAATCACTAATGCCTTTCTCTTTTCTCTTTTCCTTTCAGATACCATTATATCACAATGTTGCGGCATCCAGTCCATCGATTTCTAAGTGAATGGCGGCACGTCCAGCGGGGGGCCACGTGGAAGACCGCACGTTACCACTGCAACGGGCGTGATGCCACGCTGGAGGAGGTACCGTTCTGCTATGAGGGTGTCAACTGGCGCGGCGTTTCGCTGGACGAGTTCATTGCTTGCCCTCATAATATGGCTCGCAACCGCCAGGTCCGTATGATTGCCAATCTTAGCCTCGTTAACTGCTACAATTCAACAGGTATGTCTGTAGAGGAGCGCAACTACCGTATCTTGGAGAGTGCTAAGGAGAATCTTCTAAATATGGACTTCTTTGGGTTGACTGAATTTCAAGTCTATTCTCAGCAACTGTTTGAGAGCACTTTTGGTTTGCAGTTTTATGAGGATTTTGTTCAGTTTAATGTGACACGCAGTAGTCGGGTGAACATAACTTTAGACCAGTTGGTGAAGATAACAAGACTTAATAAAGTAGACATGTTGTTCTATGATTTTGCTAAGGATTTGTTCCTTCAGCGCTATGATCTGCTCAAACAGCAACAATCACAAACTCCTTCAGGTTCTCTACATGGGAATTATACAACACCGAACCCAAATAATACTGAGACCACTAATAGGTCCTATGCAATACCAGACCATCCGCCCAGAAGAAACATTTCCTACCACAAACCTGTTCGACAATTCCGACAAAATGGATAGCTACTACTTTTTTCATTTTATATATATATATATATATATATATATATATATATATAGGCTTAAAATAATGAAAGAAAAAAATTGTATGATAATGCTTTTTCATTTTATCTCCAAACTTTGTCTTTGTCTGAATTGTTATTCAAGAAAGATAAAGAAAAATTAGCAACCATTTGCTTAAAGGTGAACTTTTTCTTTTTTTTTTTTCTTTTTTAAAAATTTTTATTGGAATTCTTTTGGAGATTCCTTAATCATCGAGCTGATATATTATTAGCTTTTATACGTTTACTTTTTTCTGACATTGTATAAAAGTCAAACTTAGGTTTAATTCATATGTGGAAGAAAAAAATATATCTGAGGGCAGCTCAAAAAAAAAAATTAAATTCATTTTGGTTTTATCCCTTATTTTTCAATGCTTCCAGAGTAATGTAAATGTAGAATGATGTCTTTATTTTCAATTAGTCTCTTGTATATTACAGTTCAAAAGTATATTTGACTTAATATAGTATTTATTACTATCAATTCTATTAGTATTACTCTTCATGTGCTATTTTCTGCTAATGCTGCTATGAAATCCTTGGTAGCAGTGATTGTCCAATGACTAAGCTTTATCATAAAAAGTAGTGATGACAAAGAGTGAAACATTTCCTGCCCAAAATTTAAAAGGTCATAAAGACACATTCAAATTTTTTTGTTTATCAGAATCAAAATATTGGCCAATTTAACAAAATATTGCCCCTTTTGAAAGTAAAATATTGTAATATTTTGCTTTGTTGGCCAAAACAAAATGTCTTGTAAAAGGCTTCAAAGGGCTCGTTGGGATAAGGGAGAAGATTACTTTTCTTCTTTTTTATTAGGAAAATATTTTTAATCAAATTAGTCAGGCTTTTTTAAGCAATTATTGCAATTATCTTCTTTTTTTTTTTCTTCCAAAGTTCTTGGGAATAATTCTGATAAATTTTTTATTTTATTCTTCAAACTATTTTAGTTGTCATGCTTTGTCATCTGATGACACCTGAAGTGCTTAGTCATCAAAACATTAAAAAAGAAAAACCCCTTTTGAAGTTTCAGCTTAGTTTCTTTTTCATGCTGATTTAAAATAATCTGTATATTTTTTCTATGTATTTTCAGCAACAACAAAGGGAGTGGGGCGGTGCTACTTGACCCATCTAGGAGTCAATGTGCCAAAAGGACCATTTACTTTAATGTTTTTTTTTTTCTCCTTCCCAAGTTTCAATAAAATTGAAAATTTTTATCATTGTATAAAACAAATTGGCATTCTTTTTCTATAAAATGGATTAATATATTTAAACAATGGTCGGTATCTTCATTTTTGCATTTTCATGGAATTTCTGATCAGTGAGTTTACCGTCTACTATTTAAGTTTTGTCTCATGAGCCACTTTTCTCTCTGTGTTAAGACTTGTTTTTTTTGGGTGGGGGGTTTCAAATTTGGTGACTTGGCTGAAGGTGGTTTTGTGAAACTGCACTTATCATATTACCAGAAGATAATAAAGAAGCAGTTGATAAATTTTCATCAAAGCAGTAACTACAAGCACATATGTAACAAACTGTTTATGTTTCTAATTTTTATTACCATTTTTTATCAGCTCTGTTATGAATTACTAAGGCATTGTTATTATTCAAAATTGGCTGAAGCAGCAACATAACACAAACAATTCCAAATATCAATGTTCAAACTCATGATTTTTATTGATGCTTCATGTTGCAAATACTAAACTTGTCCATCAGTTGTTTTTGGACATAAAGTGGATGATCTAACTTTCAGCTGGTCCTGCACTTGATGTTTACCTTCTATGCTAATTCTGATACTAAAAAGGAATTTATAATCAGATCAAAAATAAATTTTGTACAAAATCAAAATTATTTAAGGTAAATTTTAATTCATGCAATTTCCCAAAATGGGATCATTTTTTTGTTTTCATTTAAATTATGTTTAAAGCCTGGAAGAATTTAAAATATTTTCTATTTAGTTTCCAAATAATTTTTGATCATGCTCAAATTTCAAGGAAAAGTTTTGGGCAATATTTTTCAGCGTAACAAAAATGTTTGTCACTTAACTCAGAACTTAAGTGCAAAACAGATTTCTAGATTAACTTATATTTTATTTTAATTTTTTTTGTGGTGTTAGAGAGAATTGAGTCACTTTTATAAAAATTTGTTTATACTAGAAGTATTTAAATATTGCCATAAATTCCTATTCATGTATTCATTTATTGAAACCTATTAATGTCCACCATAAAATCCAGCATTAATTATAAAAATTAAAATAAAAATCTGGTATATAAGTTTCTACCTATAATCCATTAATGTCTACTGTCCCCAAATTGGGATGGTGGGCATTAACATGTTAAAGCAGTTTTTTAAACATTTTTAGAATATTTCATTTGTTTAAAAGAAGTAAAAGAAATTAATTTATATAAAAATACCTTACCTGTAAATATTAACTAAAATGGTTCAAGAAAAGTTTTTGGTTTTCTTTTTTGTTTTTTTTTATAATTTTCATGGTTATAAAAGGTAATTTTTTTTACTTGTTATATGGTAACCATTGAAATAAATAACACTAACATATCCTTTGTTGTAAGATTGTATTTTAGTTTTTATATAACTTAACACTTTGTATCTCATTTCTTCCACTTTTAATGACTGCCATCTGTTGAGTACTAAGTGAAATGGTAGGACAAAATATAGATAAACATCTACACTGCTAGATGTATGAAAATGACAAAGTAGTAATAATAATGATGACTCACAACACAGATACCAATGCTTTAAGAGTTGGATGAAATTTAATCATGATTCTTGAAAGAATTTTGCAGAAATTCTTGCATATTTATCTATATTTTTACTTTTGAATAGCAGTGCAACCTGTGCATATTTTGTTTCACTGGCAACTTTAGCATGAATATGATCACAATGAATTGAGGAGTAGAAATTAATTTGCTCAAGTATAATTTCTCTTCCCAATTTTTTTATAGGAGCAAAATCAAATTCTTAATATATTCTTCTTTGTACCTTGATAATAAGGCTTTAATATTTCCTTTTGATTAAGCTTTGCTTAGTCTAATACATGCTCTCAAGTTGTTCACAATACTTAAGTACAGTACCTGGCGTTTTGATGCTACACAAATTAGCTGCCAATAACTTTTTCTCTTCACATAAAAAGTTGAAGAAATATATCTATATATACAAAATTATTGATGCATCATGTTGCACACTAGTAAATGCTTGCTTTTTTATTTTTTTGCATCCTAAAGAAAATCTAAAAAGGTTACTTACTGAAATATCAAAAGATGAATTTAAAATGCATCTTTAAATAAGAAATATATATTTTCTTCTTTAAACAAATGTCTTGTGTACCAAAAAAATGTAAACAATGACGAGTGGAAGATATTTTAGAAAAAATATGCTCTTATGCATTGCCTACATACACATGTTTGTGCAGTTTTTTGTTGTTTTTTTTTTTTTTTTTTGTTTTTTTACATGGCCATGTTTTTATGGTGCCAAAATATTCATTTGTGTATGAAATTAACAATATTATTCCATATTGGAATTGACATATAAAATTTATCAAAGAAACATAAATCACTCTTTACACCTACCTTTATTCCACAAATTATAGTAATTTAATAATCTCAATTTTTATCAGAATGGTTCCTTCTTACTTTACATTATCTTAGTAGATGACACTCTGACATTCAAGTTATAATTTATTCCCCTATTTCCACCCTCCCACCAAATTGAATTTGCATTACAACCAGTATTATCTGTTAAAATCTACCAAAATGTTGAAGCGATCCACTCTTTCATGTTATTCTTTTGATAATGCCCCACCAAATTCATTTTCCAAATTTTACTTTTTAGCCGGACACACTTGCTTATTTTCTTTGCAGTATTTATCCTCTAATATGGCATGACCATTTCTTTTTATTTTATTTAAAAAAAGATTTTTGAAATTTTTCATGTGATGTCTTTTTATAGCATAGCTGGGGATTAATTCATTCCTAGTTCTTTGCTTTAGTACAAGAGCAGAGAGTACATGTAATGAAGGCTGACATTGTGAAAGGCTTAATGAATCGTTTTGTAATGTGATGGATTCTCATTTAAAAACATAATCACATTGCAAAAGCCATCTTTTTTTATCTCTGTTGACTTTATTTTTCACAATTCTGTGTGTTTGAAAAAATGTAAATGGTTAAATTTTTCTTTTACTTTTTACATATTTTTTTTATCAAAAATTTACAAATATTTGAAAATCATAAAGAATATTAAATAAAATTATGCTTTTATAAACATTTCAGTGAAATAATTCAAGCTTAAAGCTCAAAAATCTTATAGGTTTGTTAATCTACACTAAAAATTCAGTATTTCTAAAGAAATTTTAGAGGTTACTTTCAAGTAATATCTTAGGAACAACAGTACTATACCAAATCTTAAATAGATGATTAGATGCAAGTTTAAGAAAATTTAGTAATTACACCATGGATTTCTTAACATAAATTCTTGATAAAGTTTTTTCTCATTCATGCATACATACACGCACATATAATTAAGTGTGGACATAGAAATCAACACTGTATGGTAACTGCCAGTAACCATGCATTTCACATATACAGGGTGTGGCAGAAATACCTCCCATATTTTAAACTCACCTATATGGTGCTAGTCAACTTAGGCAAGTGCCAATGATTTTCAGATACCATTATGGCTTGGACATGTGCACACTGCATTTGTGGTTGTAATGTTTTTTAAGACTGGTGAATATGAAATTGCAACGGAGCTCTCCATGTTCATTTCATGCTACATCAAAATGGTGTTCTGGATAGAAAATCAATACAGCTATGGGTTGAAAATTTCAGAGACACAGGTTCGGTACTTAAAAAAAAAAAGCTACCTAGAAGACCTTGAAGCGCTTGAACACCTGAAAATGTTCTAGTATAAGAAACTCTGTTATGCAATCTCCTACATATTCAGCCCATAAACAGGCTTCTGCTACTTTGGGATTGTCTTATTGAGCAGTCAGAAGAATTTTATATACTGCTCAGAAGTTTCATCCATATAAAATAATGGTTGTTCAGAAACTTCAAGAACATGACTGGGAACGTGACAATATCCTTCAAAATGTTCTCATAAGTGATGAAGCTCACTTTTATCTCTCTGGCTGTGTCAATAAGCAGAATTCTCACTATTGGGCTGGACATAACCCTAGACAGCTTCATGAAAGACCTCTACACAGTGAACTAGTGATTGTGTGGAGCACAGTTGTGAAATTTGGTGTATGGGACCCTTACTTTTTTTGAAGAGGGAAACCACTTGGTTACAGCAAGATCTGACTGGTATGTGGAGATTCTGTGGACCTTTCTGGGACCAAAACTCTGAGACCTTGGGAATTCAGATGTGTAGTTTCAACAGGATGGAGTATATATAATATATATATATATATATATATATATATATATATGACACACACACACAGTGAGAAAATCAGTAGAAGCTTTAGGAGAAATGTTTCAAGGATATTTGATTTCTTTATGTGGTGCACAGCGTGCATGCATCTCACCCCTGTGATTATTTTCTCTAGGGTAACTTGAAGGCTGAGATCTACAAACACCAACTGGCAACCATCAAAGAAAGGATGCTATGCCAGAAATGCTGCCAGAAATGACTCTTCAAGTGATGGTAAATTTTAGAAATGGACAACATCATATGATGAATACAAGCCACCATTCGGTCGTCATTTTTAAAACCAAATGAATAAAAACTAACCTTTTGTGAAAATAATTTTTTAATAGTAGTTACTTTGGTGTTTTTACCAACCTTTAAAATGTGAGAGGTATTTCTGCTGCACACTGTTCATTCTCCCTCCCATAAATATAGGTAATTTTAAACACTATAATTATTTTTTTTCATATCTTGGCTCTTTACTTTTTCTGTACAATTTTACACTGGAATGAAATATTTGTATTTGAAATAATAGCTGAGGTTACGGTCTTAGAAACACTTCAGTATTTAAAATAAATTTTATTTTGATATAAAACAAATTTCAGCATTAGATGGTATATTTGATTATATCTATACGTGAAATCTTTGTTTTTCTTTTTAATTTAAATGCTTCTGCTTTTTGGGGGAGAGGTGTTGAAATTATAGAAAATATTTCTTTTGAAATTATTATAGTTTATCTGATATTTAATAATATATATTCTAAATACACTGATGTACTATAAGTTTATAAAAGCATTTTATTCATTATAAATATACCCTACAAACTATTATTATTTAGGTATGTGTTTGTTATATACATACTCACAAACACCTGCACATTTAAATGAATTTTATGTTTAGTTTCTAAATAAATCTTATCTGCTATTTTTAAAAAGTAAGCATTTAAATCTTTATTTTTTATTCATTCCCACTTGATTGAACTTCACAGGAAATGTCCATGCTATTTCACCTTTTCACCTTTTCTACATATCCTTCACTGAATATAGTATCAGTAACTGTAAGCACACACACACACACACGGTCACCTATGTTCTATCTAAATTGTGATTAATGTTCTTATAGTGAGAATTCTGTTTTGGTCATTTTGTAAAGATTTAAAATTTTAAAATAGTCAAAAAAAGAAAAAAAGCACTAAAAATTTGTTTTAATATTTTCACACTCATTTCTTAGTATTGGCTTTGTGTTTTTCAAACTTGTCTACCACATCATCTATTGTCTTTACCATCAATTATTTCCTTAAGTGTTATTTCAAATCAAAATTCTTGTTGCTTTTCATGTTCCATGTGTGTTCATAGATTTCAGTAAATAAGTCATTGAAGCAAGAGGTGGTCATGACACATCTAGAATTGAAGTTTTAATCAGTTACTTTTATATATATTAGTTAACTGATTCCACTTTCAACAGATATTGTGACAAATGTTGCTTTAATTTGTTTGCTTTGATGTTTATTTAATCAATGTTAAAAATGCTCGCAATACATCATTATTTCTACAAATTGGGAACTTTTCAATTGATTTTAATCAAGGAAAGCTTGTGTCCCTATGTATATCAAATTTGTATTAGTAAACTCAGTGTTTCCTAATTTTAAATTAATTTCAAAAAATGAATATAAAAGAAAAAATTAATTCGCAATTCATGGGTATTTTGACTTGATTGTATTGATTTTTTTTTTTTTTTTTTTTTTTTTTTTTCTTAAGTCTCCTTCTCTAAATATTGGATGAATAAACTTATTGGGAGGACAAAGCATTATAATAAAAATTACTGCAGCTGAGTTAAAAACTATCCACCTATGGCATCTATTTTTACTTCTGCCTCTGTGCTATTATCTAAAAACCATCATTAAAAATTTCAAATAACAATAACGCGGGTCTGAATATAAATGGCCGTCCATTACAACTGATATTGTTTTTCTTCTTACCTCACACATAAATATATTTGGACTTGGACTAACCCCCCCCCACACACACACACACGTACTTGTCAGTTATTCTCTTTTATGTTAAAATGTTGCGTCTTGCATATTACACACACACACACACACACAGAGGTCACTTGGTCCAATCCACTTCACAAATTTAGTATCTCAAAGATCAAACTTTAGAATGCTGATTTTTTTTTTTTTTTTTTTAGGTAGTAGTTTGGGCTGAGAACCTTTTAGCACTCTTGTATGTAATAAGAAAATAGGATTTTGATGGCTCTAATCTAAAAGAATTTCTTGGGAATTAGATGTTCTTAAAGTTACCAAATACAGTCAATGGTGAATAAAAATTTGTTACTTAATTACTTTGTCAGTATGTATGGGGGGGGGATACAAAAAGAACATGTCAAAGATAGATTAGACATACACACTTGAAGAAAATGATATATAAAGTTTTATGTACCAAAACAATGTTAAGAAAATTAATGACAAAGTGGAAAAAGATTTTTCATGTCTTTCGTCCTGTAGGACTTCATTGGTTTAAAGTGTCCCCCTCCTTCATGTGCATGTGTGGTTACATCAATGTAAGCATCAGTTTTGTCTGAAGTCCAAAAGAATGAAACAGGAACAAACTTTTTCCATTTGGTCATATATCTGAACACTTGGATACACTGATTTTACTTTTAATCCCTGTTCACAATGATAGCAAAACCAACTGATTTATCTCTTATGTCAACAATCAAAGGATAGCAAAATAAATCTTAAATCTGGGATGTCCTAATTTCCCCCCCCCCCACAACTCCGAAGAAATGAGAGCTATATTTGTCATTTATTTTCAATTTTTCTTCTTTCAGTTTATTTCTAGAAAATATAAAAATAATTAATAGATTTCATTTATTTATTTTTTAATTTGCTAAATTCTTTATTTTTAATAGATTGCTCTGTTGTTTGATTATTTAAGTTACCCTTACGATTACACAAGCAAAAATATTTTTTCTCGTATCAGAAAGCATAATTGATGACATTATAAATACGTCTCTGTTGAAGATACGAGAAAATGATAAATAAACATGTGAAGCTTGATTGCAATGTCAGCCGTTCTGATTTTTTTTTACCCCACACCTTCAAACAGATGTTTATATATTCCACGGGAGACAACTTTTAAATGAGCTTTGTTACCCTGTTGGAAAAACTTACTCCGTCTGAAAATAACATTTCATCAACCATCCATCTTCTATTACCATCCATTTTAACTACTTGTGATTTTATAAACACACACACACACACACACACACGTCTACATAATTTCATTCATTGAATTATTTTTTGTATAAAAAAAAACAATCTTTTTTCTGCTGATAATTACTTGAAGTTCTTTATTGCATTTTATATATATATATATATATATATATATATATATGCTCTGATTCAGAGGAATATTGCTATACTATTCACTACTTAGAGTGGGTAGTTACATCATGGTCGTATTACCTCTTACATCTTACACATACAGAATATTAGAGTGGCAAAAATGTATTTCAGGAACTTGATACTTTCATATCCAAAATACAAGAAACATTTGTAAAACGACAATAAAACTGCAATTGTGATTAATAAAATGTGTTTGTTTTTCTTTTATTTTCGCACATTTAATGTCTCGAACCCCCCACTTAATCCTGCTTGAAATTGTTACCCTTTGTTTTCTTTGTTTTTTTTTGTTTTTTAGAACATAGCTTGTAGGGATAATTACTGTTATATATTGTTCCAATTTAATTCCCAGAATAGTCATACAAAAGCAAGTTTATCTGGTCACTATTGGCTGCTGTCATCTTTTAAAGTACTGTCCTTGTGGAGTGATGCACTTTATGAAATGACAGTGTGATTGCTGGAGGCACTCTTGGAAATCATTTTCGGAAATACCTTTCAGTAATGTAATTACATCTTATTGGATGTCCAATTTTGGAAATACCCAAACATTACAGTATGTTTAGACTGAATAAATTGGATTTCTTTGCTAGGAATTCATGATCTAATGCATTATTTTTCTCCTTCCTAAATCCTTTGTGAGAATTTACTGCATTGTTTCTTGATTCATACTCACTTCTGCTATCAGTTAATCACTTGTCACTTAATCTTTGATCTTAGTGCACCAAGGTTCACACCCTGTCCACATTTACATCTGTTTTTTGTGTTTTTGACTTGCCAACTTCTTGTATCATTGTGCACATCACTTCATCCTTCCTTAAACTACCTGTGCCACTCAAATACCCAGCATGTTCACCATAACCCATTTTTAATAGGGGCTAACATATCACTAGCACTTTTACCAATAATTACCCAAAACTTGATGTTAATTCGCTCTAATATTTGACATATAGAAGAATATAATGTTGACGTTGTACTGTTAATGACCTAAATTTACCAACAAAGATTATTCTCACCGTAACAAAATAAAACCCAGAATAATTATCATATTCTATTTAACAGCACTAAGAATTTGTAGCCCTTATTATTTGAAGAAGAGAAATACATTGAAAATACTTTTAAGCTGTTCCAATACACTAATTATTCATATTCAACATGAAATACAACAATTATCAAACTTTTTAAAGTAAATGGATGACTAATACAAATTTAACAAAATACGATTCATTACACTATCTACCAACTCATATTTGAAAAGAATTGATCTAAGCTTAACTTAAAATTTGTTACTACTTCTAAAACAATAAAACGCCCCACGAGGCTGGCATCCCGCTCCCACCCCTACACCGTGGAAACTTAGATGTAGACGTCTCTTCTACTCCAATAGCTTCATGTCTCGCACATCTCGCCTATGGAACTCCCTTCCCTCTTACTGTTTCCCTGACAAATACAATCTCCAATGGCTTAAGTGTAGCATCAATCGACATCTCCAGTTGCCTTGATCTATCCACTTCCCTTCTCCACATCCTTTCAGTTTTCATTCCTATCTGCTCTTGCTTCAAATCTTCTGTAACCCCCTTGCCTTGATCGACCCACTGTCTTTCTCTTTCTCCACATCCTCTCCTTTACCACTCCTATCTGCTCTTCCTCCAACCCTTCTATAACCCCTTGCGTGATAGTGGCCTCCAGCCTTGCTTGGGGTGATACGCTTAAAAAAAAAAAAAAAAAGACTTAATACAAAATGAAATGACAAACTAAAATTTGAAGCGTGAATTTGCTCTATAAATGACTACCACTAGGAATACACGAGTCCTCAAGGAATTTAAATAAAAAGATTACACTGTGTAACACTTTTGTCCTTGGGTAGAAACTATTATTTCCTATTTGCTTACATCTAGAAAGTATGAAAGATGGCTGAAATTTCCTTCAAACTTTGCTTTTGGGACAAGGATGATGGTTTTGAAATTTACCTGTTCCCATTGGCAAAACAGGCAAATGCAAACATTCTTGTTCACGCAAATTAAGAACAAAATAACATGATTCAAAAGTAGCATATATTCTACAATTACACAAGACAGACCACAAAAAAATTAGAAGTGACTAGTTTTTCACAATTAACTTTCATGTATCTGCCCCGTTATAAATTTTATCTTTCAACAAAATTCAAACGTTTGACAACGAATGTGGTTCATTTATAATGAAAAAAAAAAACATGATTTTTTACTCCTTTAGTGACCAATACCAACACAGACCATGTATCGAAAACAAATATGAGATGTAAAGTTATAATTATTTTAATATATAAAAACATGGAATGAGAGAAGAAAAAGGAGAAAACAACAAATAAAGAACAGGAGAAAGGAAAGAAATTATAAGGATTATTATAAGAATGTTCAACAGCCACTTGTGTCATCAATGATTTTACTGATCAATGGCTATTATTATTTTACTGATTATTATTTCTTCTTTTTTATTATTATAGTTTGAGTAGAGAGTTTCATAGTAGAAGGATCTTGAGATCTTTCCCTTCACACATAGAAGTGCTTTGGTCAATCAGTGTGGCTTGCTGGGTTTATCAACCTGAAAGTGCTTTGCATTTCATTCACAAAACATATAGAATCCTGGCTTTTGAATTCCTGAAGTTTTTTTTTTTTTTTTTTTTTTACTTTCCATCTCTGGAATATCAGTAGTCAGTTTTACATGGTAGCTAGTCCATGGAGAAAGGATAAATGTTTGTTTTTTTTTTTTACATCTTCTCGATAGAACAACTGCAATCAGTTAGTATAGGGACACTCCTTACCATTGAATGTCACATATAAAATTAAAATCATTAAACACTTCATATGAAATTGAAAATTTGACCATTGACCCAATTTAAAAGCGGTCAAGGCCAAATTTTTAAGAAATAGAGTACAGAATAAAAGATAAATTATTAAATTTTAGCAGTGGATTTATATTAAATATCAATCCTTCAAATGACTGATTTAATTCAACTTAATTATTTTTAATATAAATAACGAAGGTCATGTCATACTTCCCTACCTAAAAGAAAGAAAATAAAATTTTCTTGAGACTCTGCTTATTTCAGATATGCAGTAAATAATAGAAAAGGAATACCCTCATCCTATTCTTTATAATGATTTAAAGAATAGGTTTGAATCATGTTCTTCAATGTGGAGTGAAAGCACGTCTTAATCTTTGATCACAAGTTTTATTTATTCCTAGTTTCCCATAGGAATTTTGTAAGCAGTTCCCACTATTTCTGGTCGATAAATTTTACGAACCACCTGATGGACCCATCTTCAGTATCTGGAATATGAGCAAGGCTTCCACTTTCTCATGAGCATGTTATCTTTTATAAAAATATCCTGTACTAATTTTCTTCAAATTTTCCACTAATATCACCTTGTGAAAAAGAAGTATAATTTCATAATCTTTCTTTTGTTCTATCGCGTAGTTGATTCCAAGACAAAGGCATATCAATGGCAGGACCCACATTAGCAATGTGACATTTACATGTCGAGTAGGATGAGAAGGATTCACGTTTTCAGCAGAATTCAAAAAAAGTTTGCAATAAATCAACTCTGCTATTCTTCATATCGTATCATTTCTGTTTATTAACTGTTGCTCTCTAGGGTTTTTAACTTTTTGGGGATGCATCATGGCTTTCTCACTAGCCAACTCATTACCCAATAACATTGACACACCCTTCATTGATAATTTGGGAGCAACTCCCACAACAACAGATCCTGAAACAAATTCAGACACAAAATAAATACTAAGCAAGTGTATTTTAACAACTTCATTAATAACACATCGAATATTCACAAAGTTCCATGTGGTTGAATTCAACTCATGTGGTAAACAACATTTTAAAATCAGAGATTGAGTAGCTCCCGTAAAATTTTAACTAGTATCTTAATATTAGCATTACCCAAATTTGCTACAGACCCAATAAAAACATAGGGTTTGTATTCTTCCTAAGATTTTCAACAAAAATCTTACCCAACATATTGTGGTTAAAAGATACTAGCCCCTGAGGTTTAACATGGGTTAGCCCTATGGAGTCATCATTCTTTTTAGCCCAACAATTTACTATTGCATGTCCTGCTTGACATGGGGAGTTATTGATTCCATCCACCACTTTGTTCTGAAGATTTAAAATACTTATTTTGACAATTCAAACTTTTGTTATTGTTTTTATAAGAATTGGGCAAATGGTCAGGGTTATATAGTTGATTTTTGATCATTATGTTTTGACATATAAATGCAGTAAGCATAAGCCCAGTAAGGAGTTGGTCTCGGATGTAAATTTGGATATAGTCCAAATCCAAGTCCTAAGTCAAATCAACTATATAACCCTGACCATTTTCTCAATTCTTATAAAAACAATAGGAGATTCTAAAACATTTTCAACAACTCGATTTGTTCTCCGTATGATTATCAATGTGTGCACAAGTCAACTGAGTAAAATATAGAGTATCCCAAGATGAGTCCCCAATTACTTCATGAATCTGCCCACCAAATACAGTCTACAATCATGTTTTCGTTATATGAGCCTTGGTCGTGGCTTCCAAAGTCCAGTATACCCTGGAGGATGTACTCACCTTGCTCCTCTGAGTACACCCCCATGTTATCCTTGAATTTATCAAGATTAGTGTCAAGGAAATGGACTTTGAGAGACATTGCAGCCCATTTTGCCATAGTTCTTCACACAGTTTTCAGCCTTATTGTGACAAAGCTGTTGCACACGGCACTCTTCACCCTAATGAGCTTATTGGGGAATTCATTGCACTCTATGATCTTCTTTATTTGTGATGCAATGAAGACACCAGCTTTGACTTTTGCCTCAGACAGCTCAGAGAAGATGTTTTGAAGTTACTTGAAGGCTGTAGACTCCTTATCTAGAGCTGTAACAGACTGTTTCATAAGGCCCAATTTTAAGTACAGTGGAGGAAACAATATATGCTGGGGGTCCAACAGTGACTCCCATTTGATGTGGTTACACCCCACACTGAACTCTGTCTATTGTGGCCAGTCCTACCTGTAGTAGTGTGCCATGGTGTCCCTGCTGTCCCAAAGTCAAAGATAACACGAAAACTTGGTAAGGCTACTATTTTGAAGTTTTCAATAACCTCCCAACCATACTCTTCATATTTCAAGGCATCTATCAAGATCTTGACACTGCTGCATTTCTCTTTGAGCTGCACAGAGTGACCCAAGGGAAGAGATGGTTACATGTTCCAGTTATGAAGCAGCACAGCTTTGAGACTCCTGGATGATCTGTTCATGAAGAGGCACCACTCACTGGGGCTACAGGCAATTCCAGTTGCCTTGAACAAACCAGTCACATTGTGGCAGAAACAAAACCCATTTTGACTGGTGAAAATCTTGAAAAACACTGGTATTGCTTTCTCCGATATGTGACTTGCATACTTTCATCTAACAAATTGCACTGCTTGAGTCTTAACATCAAAAGTTCAGCATTGATCAGGTCATGATGGTATTTTTGGTTGAGGTAGTATGGGTTTCTCTCCTCAGCTGTGCTTCTGTAATTTGGATCAATGACTTTATACTCTTCTGAATTACTGCTGCTTTCTCTTTGGAGGAGTGGGTACAGGGAGCTCAGGGCATTGTGACACTTGGGCAATGGATGACAGAAGGTCTGGATATATGATAGCAGGCACATTCTTGCCAGCCTGACATTTGAAACAGTCCACCATGCAGAAGAAGCAATTGCTTAATGATCATTTGGTTCCCTCCAGATCCATGTGGTTGTGAATTTCATGGCCCTATTTCCCTCTCTTGTCACAAAAGCAAAGTTTGAAGCAGGCCATTAGGCAAACTAAGAACGTGCTTAGGGCACCAATTGGGAAAGGGGCATTACAAAAATTTGAGTAGAGTATTATGGGAGAAGGGGGCAGGGGCACCAATTTTTTTTTTTAAATTGCGCAGTAACTGTTGCACAAAACATTTTTTAGAACTAGTTTCTAAGTTACAGTATACTTTGTGAATGAAACACTATGCAACATAAAATTTCATATCACTTCTATCTACGGGATTTAAAATTTATTGGATGGCTATCACTGTGCATAAATATTAAATTTTGGGTGATTCTAGAATTAGAATTGTTTGTTTTTATGTTTTACCTATTCTGGTTACACCCGTCTTTTTTTTTTTAAATTATAAAAAAGATATTCAAAATAATGTGATGAAACCATTTTCTATATTAAAAAATCTCATTGAAATAAATTTTGATGTTTAAAATAGTAAATAAAATTTTTTTTTTCAAATAATAAAATTCTTAACATTTTTCAAATTAATTTTCAAAGAATAAGATATTATTTGAATTTACTTTCATTAAATTGAAAAAAATCAAACATGTTTATATAAATATGATTTTATGAATATAAAACTACAAAAATTAAGCCTTCCTCTTTTTTTGTTCACAAATTTTTCAAACCCCAACATGAAACATGTTCAGTTAAATGGTGCACAAAAAAGAAAACTATCCAAGCAGAAAGAACAAAATGTTTCATTAGTAACAGCCAAACTGGAAAATTAACTAATTATTTTGTTCCAGTGCAAAAACATGATCTTCCATCTACAGATCGAAACCAAGCCTTGTCATTTCCACAGTTCTTTCGCTTGGCATTAGCCCTTCATTTACTTCAAGTTCAGAATATCATAGTGATTTCGATGACAATGAAAAAATCACAACTATATGCATAATGGTGCATATAGCATACTTGTTACTGATCTACTTGTTAACCCTCTTGATAAGTCTACTGCAAGCTGTTCTACAAGTCCTGACGTTGAAATGGTACCCGAAAATGAAATTTATGATGACACAATTCTGCTGCAGAAGATGAAAAAGTAAATTAAGCAAAAGATCCAGGGTTATGGATCGATTTATCAGCTGATTATGTGGCTTATTGGGGTGATTGTGGGCCCACTGTCAGCATCATGATGGTCCCTTTGGCAAATCTTGCCGGACTTTTGCTAGTTTGCAAAAACTCTTCTATTGAACAAAAGCAAATGGTGAGCAATACGAAAGAGGATTGTTATTGTATTCACCATCTACAGGATCAGTGTACTGCTTTGTTTGTAAACTTTTCACACCTAAAGGTTCCACACATTTGGCTGACAAAGATGGATTCAGTGATTGGAGAAATAACATTATAGTGGATAATCACAAAAACAGTGCTACTCATAAAGATTCTATGTTAACATATTTAACTCATAGACAAGGCATAAGTTTACGACAAAAGCCAGAAGAACAAATCAATGAGAAGTACAATTACTGGGAAAATGTTTTGAGGCATGCAATATCTGTTATTTGTACACTAGCTGAACATAGTCTGGCTTTTAGAGGGACAAATGAAAAATTTGGATCCCTACAAAAATGGAAATTATTTAGGGTTGCTTGAGTTGATCAGTCAGTTTGATCCATTTTTAGCAGCACATATTGCAAAATATAAAAATTCTGGAAAAGGAAACCATTCTTACTTATCCAAAATTATCTGTGAAGAACTCATTGAAATTATGGCTCAAAAGGTGCACATGCTCATTATGGATGAAGTAAAGTCTTCCAGTTATTTCAGCTCGTCAGTAGACTCAACACCTGATCTATCACATATAGATCAGTTAAGTGTTGTACTTTGATACTTAATAGATGGGGAGGCCATTGAGTGGTTTTTGACCTTCTTAGAGCTACAAAGTCACACTGGTGAAGATATGACTAAGCAGATGTTGCAGTACTTATGTGAAGTTTGCAACATTAATTTTTCCAAATTGCAGGGGTCAGTCCTATGACAACACAGCTAACATGTCTGGGTATTACAAGGGCATGCAGCAAAAGTTTTTAAAGGAAAATAAGTTTGCTATATATGTGCCCTGTGCTGCCTATTCACTAAATCTGGTAGGCAGAAGTGCTGTTGTCTGTTGTCCAGAAGCAGTTAATTTCTTTATAATGCAATTGATATATATACATTTTTCTCAGCCTCAACCAACAGATGGAAAATTCTCAAAGGTTGCCTTGGGTATTGCCAGAGACAAATTTCGTATATCAACTTTCTACGTCATTATTGACAAACTTGAAGTAGAGATGAAATGGAGAGGACAAATGTATAATGATATAGCAGACCAATTCTCTTGTTTGGTTTATATACCAGAAACATCAAGTTCCTCATCCACTGAAGAGAGAATACAATATTCTGAGTGTTGTGAAAAACTAACCAATGCCTCTCCATGGGACTTGAACAGTAATTTGTCTAGTGACCTTCAGCAGTTTCACTCATATATTCGCCATAAGTTTAGTGCAACGAAAGCTGTGAAAAGCAGATTCAGCCATGCAGAACTCTACAAAGTAATGGTAGAAGACAACATCAAGTTTGCTTTTCCAAATGTAGAAATTAGCTTGTGCATATTTTTAACATTAATGGTTACAAACTGTGCAACTAAACGTCCATTTTCTCAATTGAAGCATATAAAAAATCTGAATTGAACGAGACAAGAGAAGCTGGATTCCTTATTTCTGCTCATGACTGAAGCAGATTTGTTGCACTAAATTAATTTGAGGACATAATCAAAGACTTTGCTAGAAAGAAATCTAGAAGAAAGCACTTTAAAGTGTAAATTTGTAAGTTTTTTGTAAATGTTGACAATACAATCTCCTGTTAAGAAAATTTAGTATATTCTAGTTTTTTTTGTTTTTTATTTATATTTTGCTTTTTGAATAGCAAGTTTAAGATGTGCATTCTAAAAGTAAACAGTTTCATTTTTACTGTTTCATTTTTCATTTTTGTCTACTGTGAAAGATAAAGTATGGTAGCTGTGTTGTTTATTATTATAAACAAGTAATTATTTTAATAAAAGAAATTTACCTCATTTTGAAATTTATATTGGGTAACATTCGTTATTTATTTGGGACATGGCAATGAAGGTATAAAAAGACGGGTGCTCATCTATGTTAGTTTTTACATTAAAGTCAATATACCAGCAGCCAGTAGAAGGTCTGGGGCACCAATGTAGGGTTGTGCTTAGGGTATAAACAGGTCTTAATCTGGCCCTGGTTTGAAGGGAATATTAATAGTCATTTCCTTTGCTAGAAAGACGGAAGCAATTAGGAAATAACACTTCCTGACCAAAGACAATAAAAAAAGTTAAAATTTTGTTACACGGTGTTATCTGA
>OZ038484.1:75647550-75732550 GCA_964036315.1 Acanthosepion esculentum
TTTTTTATCTTATATATTTATTTATTTATTCTTTTATTTTGATCGGTGTTTTTGGTTAACGTAGTAAAAATTTGTTTATATAGCTTATTGTTGGTAGTCTATAATGGCCGTCATTTACCGGAAATCGCTTGTTCGCTTATTTATTTGGGTCAAATTGTTTTGCTTGTTTTTATTTGTTTTCATTTTTATTTTTTATCTTATATATTTGTTTATTTGTCATTGATTAAATCTGTTTGTTGAATTTTGGGGTGTGAGGTTGTGGTTTTTTCTGACTATTATTTAGGTGGGAACAGTTTTTAATTTATCTATTTAGGTTGGTTATCTTTATTTGTTTTTTTTTTGTTGTTGTTGTTGTTGTTTTTTTTTTTTTTTTTTAAACGGCTACTTTATCGTAATTGGTTGTTAGTTTATTTATATATTTGGATGTATTTAGATCGATTTATTATACTTGTTGTTATTTATTACACTATATATTTTTGGCGTTTGGTTTTTAAGTAACGTAGTATATTATCTTTTATTAATGTTTTTTTTTTTTTTATTATTATTATTATTTTTATTTGTATAACAGTTATAACTTTCGTCCGTTCTTTTGTTTTGATTTTATTTTGCATATTCTAACAGGTGTGGTTTTGTGATTTGTTTGGAGTAGTTTATTTTGCTTATTTTATTGTTGTTTGTTTATATATTTATTTATTTTTCTATTTTAAGTTACGTAGTAAAAATTTGTTTTCATGTCTACATTTTGAGATTAGCTCGGATCTTTTATTTAATAATTTATTTTGATCTGGGAAGGTAATGATAGCTATTTTTTCCTCCAAGCAAAGTTTGCAAGTTTTTGATAGGTTGTTGTAGGCTGATGATTTTTTCCTTATTTTCCAAGATATTTTTGGTGTGGTGTGTGTTTTGTTTTCTATTTCCCAGATATACTTAGAAAAAGCATTGTGCTGTTCGCATATTTACTATTTGTGAAAGACATTTTGTGTACATAATTTCTTTGTTTCCATGGTCCTTCGGTTACTCCTATGTATACTTTTTCTTCATTATCTGCTGATTTTGTCGTGGCTTGGTAGATTACGTTGTTTTGTAAACAATTACCGTTTAAGGGACATTCGTTTTTTATTCTACAGTTGCACGTGGGTTTAATTTGTTCGTGTGGTTTGTTAATAATTTTTCTGTTGTGCTTTTTTATTATTTGTGCCATGTTCTCGGTGCAACTGTAGCTGATTTTTACTGTGTTTTTGTTGAATATTTTGTGTAGGGTGCTTGATTCCGGGAAGTGTTTGTGTAAAAGCTTGAAGAATATTTTTCCTATGTTTGTTTTTACGTTTTTGCTGTACGGTGGGTTGAACCATATGATATTTCTTTTTCTGTTGGTCTTTTTTGTGTTCTGTGGTGAGTATGTGAGTGTTGCTGGGAATCCGCTATCTTTTAGGGCTGTTTCGTAGTCTTTCTTGGCTTTGTTAAATATAGATTCATCGGAAGAATTGTCGGAAAGCCTTCGGTTAATCGATTTAGGTATCTGTTTGATTATAGAAGGCGGGTGGTTGGAGTATATATGTATGTACTGTGGTTTATCATTCGGTTTTCTGTATGGTTTGTGTGTGCCTTTTCTTAGGTTGAAGGTTACATCTAGAAAATCTACTTCGTTTAGGTTAGTTTTTATATCTATCTCGAATCCGTTATTTTTGGAAAATTTTAATTATTGCTTTTTTAGTTTTATCTGTCTTTTGTTTGTTGCAGTTTCTTAAGATTATGAGACCGTCATCTCTGTAGAGCCCTGTGTCATTTCTATCTATTATTTTGCTTATTTCGTGTAGTAAGTAAATACCTATGATTTCGCATGTCTCTGCACCGTCAAAGCTTCCCATTGTAGTGTCAAATATCCCATCTTTCTTTATCCATGCTTCTTCATAGTGAAATAATAATGATTTACGGGAGTGCTTAATGATGTCGATTTCGTTTGGTTTTATTATTATTTGTTCCTGAGCTAAGTTGATGGCCTTATCTAGTGTACGTTCTGTTATGGATAGGTAAAATTCTTTTATGTCTAATTGTAGGAAGTGGCAATTTTGTTTGTTATTTATGCTGTTGAACCAGTCAATGGTTGTTTTTGTGTTTTTCCACTGGTTTACTCCTAACTTCTGCCTAAGTTCAGAATTAATTCTTTCTAGTATTGTTTTACTTATTTTACCTAGTTCGCTTTTGGCTGGGTTTATGAGTCTGCATGCAGGGTTGGTTTTGAAATTTTCCTTGTGGTCTTTTAGTGTGATAAAGGCTTGCGTCTTGCTCATGCAACTTATTCGGTCATCTAGGTCTAATTTTTGAGCGATTGCTTTAGCTTCTTTATTTATATCGTGTTCTATTGTTTTGGGTGCCTTTTTGTATGTTTTGGTTATGTTGTTCTTTAGTAATTTATTGTGCGTGGGGGGGTTAATTTGTATAAATTTCTTGTTTTGTCGGCTGCGATAAATACATTTGCTGAACTGTTTATTTTAGCTATATCTTCTTTTAGCTTTTTTTGGAATGCATCTTGATTTTTATGGAATTTTATGTTTCTAACTAGGTCAGTTATGTCCTTCTCGAAGTCATCTAATTCTTTTTGTTGCGGGGGACATATATTTTATATATATATATATATGTGTGTGTGTTTATATATATATATATATATATATGTGTGTGTGTGTGTTTATATATATATATATATGTGTGTGTGTGTGTGTGTTTCTATATATATATATATGTGTGTGTTTATATATGTGTGTGTGTGTGTGTTTATATATATATATGTGTGTGTGTTTATATATATATATATATATATATGTGTGTGTGTTTATATATATATATGTGTGTGTGTGTTTATATATATATATATATATGTGTGTGTGTTTATATATATATGTGTGTGTGTGTGTTTATATATATGCGTGTGTTTGTATATGTGTATGTGTGTATATGTATGTTTGTGTGTTTCTGTATGTGTATATATATGTATATTTGGTTTGTTGACTTTTTTATGTAGCTGTGTGGGTTGATATATTTATGTTTGTTTCCGTGTGTGTATATATGCATATGCGTGTGTGTGTGTATGTGTGTATGTGTATAAATGGGTATATATATGTATATGGGTATATGTGTGTGTATATGTTTGTGCGTAGGTATGCTTTTGTGTGTTCCTGTCTGTTGTGAAGAATGTGTGGACACATAGGTCTATATGTATTTTTTATTTTCTTTCACATATTGTTATATATTTGTACTCATGTATGTGTACTAGTCGTATGTAGGTGTATATGAGATATTTATGTATATGTGTGTTTGGGAGTTTTATTTTTATATATTAAATGGTGTTATTTTTCTGCGTATATATCTATTTTTCTGTCCATGTCTGTATGTTTTAGTGTCCTTTTTCCTTATGTTGTTCATTGATGAATGTTTGTTTTTCTGTTCTGCCCATGTTGAACTTTATCTATTCAACCATTTTTATCTATATATCTTTCCTCATATAAGTTATACTTTGATAGGATGTTAGAATTCGTTTAATAACAATTTTAAAATTGAATATATCTTGGTGGGTGTATGGGCACAACTTTGTCAATGTATGTGTGTGTATGTGAGTGTCTTTGTTGGGGTGTGTATAGTCGCTTGTGCGTGACTTTCATTGTGTATGTTGTCGTTTTTTTTTAAGGGTCATGAACATATTTCCTGTCTCGTCGCTTTTTTGTGTGTTTATATATCCAAATATGTCTGCGTGTTTCTGTATTATAATCTGATTGTGTATGTATTGTCTTTTGCAAGATTTCATCCTACCCACTTCACCTACTTCACTCCAACCAAATGTATCTAAATTGTAACAGAGTTTAGAGCAGCATTAGATCTTAACGTTTATTCCAACTTAATTTCAATAAAAACAAAATAAATAGAAAAACATGTATTTTTTTTCCTCAGTTTCTTCTTTAAATAATTTTATAATTTTAAACTTAATATAGATTAAATTTAAAATTGGTAATTTTTAATTTAATAGTATTAGTTAAAATGAATTCTATTTTAGTCTAACCCTCACATTAAAGCATTAAATAATTATTATAACCAAAGTTCATTATCAAGTAATTTGAATTCTCATATACTTGTATTTTGATTGGTCTTTCCAGCTTATGTAACAGCATTTCCCCTTGCAAGGGTGTTTGATTGATTTGAACCTTTTAAAACCCTTTATTCTACATTCAACACCATCACTTGATAAGACACCAGAAGTGTTGAAACAAAATGGCTATTTTTGTAGTGATTTTATAACATATTTATGTTATAATTTTCAAATATACATACATACATACATACATACACACATACATACACACAACCAGTACTATACTAGGAATAACCCAACATGTGAGGGTGTGTCAGAAAACATGCACAAACTTTTCTGGTCACATCTGTCTCATGAAAACCCATGAGCAACCTGAAAAGAATTTACAAAGCAGTCCAGGCCCTGTATAGAACAACTTAATTTGCAGCATCTGTAATAAGTATAGTAAGTCACTTGCTGGTTTCAAAATCCAGTATTGTTCTCATGAGTAGTAAAACCATGAATCAAACTTGTCAGTGATGGTCATACTCATTTAATGAGTCAACAGCTATCATGCACACAATAACAGGTTTGTCAAGTTATAGCGGTTTCATTCTAAGCACTGAAAATTAGCAAACTGGTTAGTTGCTGTCATAATATTAAATGTAACAGTAATAAATAACTAATATAAAACAATGATGACCAACCTTTCCATCCCTCATTTTCAAGCCTTGTGCCACATTTTAATTTTTTTTTTTTACAAAATATTTATCCATGGTCTGATGATCACATAAGGTGTGAAACTGACAGTCACCATATATAGTGTGGCTCGCTATGTCTACACATACCAATGCACTAGCTTTGATACTGAACACTTTTTCCCTATAAATAGTGTATATACATATTTCAGAAAGTTTTTTTAAAGTATTGTAACATTTTTCTTCACTTGTAAACTTTAGATGAAATTCATGCTTTTAAAAAAAAGACTAAATTATCCAATCTCCTGATAAAGGAACTAAATTTCCATATTCACGTTTTATAACCTTAAGTGTTTTACTGCTACCAAGTTTTAAATAAGATATACCTGCAATATGAAATGCATTAGTAAGGAAAAAATAAAAAAACTTTCATATTCAAAATTTTTATTTTTTCCTATAAAATTTTTTATTGTAGTTTTAATAGGGAAAATTACACTTCAAGTTCATTGATAGATCAATTCTTATTTAATCACTTAGTTTTGGCTACATGTATTTGAATTCTTTTGTAAACTATATAGTGTAAAGAGTTTATTCCCTTAATTATTGATCAACTACAGAGTAGTTTCCCTTAGTATATACAATAAATTAAACTGTTGAAAAAAAAGAAATTATTTGGACAAAAGATAACCTTAAATAATTTATTATGTTCTGAAACTAACACCAACTTTTACTACTTTTCTATCTTATTTTACTATTGCACTATGATGATCTCAGATTTCTACACAAAAAATTCATAAATCAAACTTCTGAAAATATTAATGGTCTCTAAAATAGAGCCAAGTTCATCATAAGATCTAATAAAACATATTTTGCCTTTCAGTTATTAGCATGATACAATCTACAAAAAAATAAAAACCTAATCTAGTATCACTAAAAATGATACCTAAAAGCAAAATCATTCAAATACTGAGAAATGATCTGATCTTCCCTTTTTAAGTACAATAGTGAAGTGTGATCTTTTTTTATTCAATGAGTAAATGAACCTGTTTGGGTTGCTCATTTTTCCCTCCTCATGACTACTGATCTATTAAAGTTTTGCCATAAATAATTCCATTTAATGATAATATTCAAAGTTGGGAAACCTTAATTTCTATATTTAATATTACAGTATAGCAATTTACAACTGTTTAGATGTTTTGTTTCTATTAAAGTGAATATTTGAAAATAAAGCATGAAAAATCTGCTCATGCCATCTTGATTCTATGAAAATGAAAATGTCAAATCTTTAGAATTAAATTATATTTAAATTTTAGTTGATAAAAATAAGGAAGGAACAGGTTCTATTACTATATCTAATAATTGTATATAATACATCCTACACATTATTACATTTAATATACATTAGAATTATGGTGTTAAGTTAAATATCAGTAGTTTACAGTGATCAACCAACCAGACACATCAACTTTGCATATAAGACCTTGTTATTAGATTTCTTTTCAGTTATTTTTTATGAAAAATGACAAGGTTTTAATAAAATATTCATTTTTCAACTAGTATTTCTTTCATTTTAATTTCAGTTCCTTTTTATTGCAACTCACATTCAAAAATCATCAATAAACAACACAAATTAGAAATAAACAAATTTCCAGCAAGATGACTGATTCATCGAACAAATTGTATATTTGTAACATATATGTGTGCATAGGACAAAGTCTCTTACTACCACAGCAGTGCCACAACATATTTGTAATGAAAATAGAATAATCTCATATTGTAACAATAACAATATTATGCAATAATCTTATAGAGAAGGGATTAAAAAAAATTCCAGATCATAACCATTAATAACTGATGTTCTAAATATTTAATCTAATTTCTTCATGACAATATTTTGATATTTATTGAAACCAAGCAGTTTGGTACAAAAGTAGGTTTATGGAACATCCAGTGAAAAATGAACATTTTAACAGCAATGACAGCAAAGAATGGAGAATGCTAATCATTGTTCTATTTCAGGTATTCTTAATAGATGTTCATTGAAAGGATGTATATCTTAATAGATGTTCATTCAATATACTATTTGCCAATGAACATATTACCTTAAAAAAATATAAAAGTAGTCTGAAGAAAACAAAAAAAAAAGAAATCAAAGCTCTTCACTTTTCTGACATCAAGATAATGAAAGAAAATAAAAACATTATCAAATTGAAAATATCAAACAAAGAATTTTCTGAGTAACAAAAGTTTATTTTAAAGGCGGACAGAAATAGAAAGCACAGAGCAATTCATGTGAGTTACGCACAATTTGCTTGAAAAACTTCAGTCATGATCCAATTTGAAATATCACTAATTTTTATGTTGACTAAATTTACATGCTGATTCTTTGAAAGGAAATTAAACTTCATTATACAAAATTTCTTACTGAGAAGAGTCAGTTTTTATACAAATTCAACCATATTTCGTTTTGTTAATGGCTAATGTTGAAAGTCAGTCAAGAATGAATGAAAATGAAAAAAAAATTCTTTTGAAAATCAAGTGTTATCTTATTTTCAGATTAATTGAATTATTTTCTCAGGTTTCATATGATTTATCTTCAGTCATTGATTTGATCAAAGACATATAAAATAAATATGAGGACACGCTGAATCCACTTTCAAAATCTGATCAAACCTCAGAGTTTATTCTAGAAGGGCTTCTTGGTTAGGTTGAGAACTTTTCAACACCCATTTGTTTTAGTCAACTTGTTTATCATGTGTCCTGCATGTTACAGCTCATTACTGATTAGTATTGTCATTTTGTTGTTAAGAGGACAACCTCAAATTGTTTGCTGCTTATCATAAAATATAAAGAAAACATTATTATTATTATAAACATATTTAAAGCAAAATATCTCCATATTGGAAGGGGTGAAATGTTTGTCATAAATGAAGTATAGCAATAGAAGAGTGGGTTAAAGATCAGGCAAGACTCAGAAGTTAAAAGGAAAAAAATAAACCAGATCTTTGTGTGTGTGTTATGTTTGTAACTTATTTTGGTTTTAAAATATTTAAGTTTTTCATATTTTATAAGTACAATACAATCCCAAATTTATCCATTTATCAAGTATAAAATAAAAAAATTCTATATTCATGATGTCATCAAAGAAAAAAAAATTAAATACAGAGATGGGAAATTCCCCCATCTCTGTGTAGTGAACTCTTCTGATGTTACACCTGTGCATCAAGTATTATATATGTTGATTTTTCTTCAATTTTAAAAACCTATTTTTTTTAATAAACATATTCCAACAAATATCTTAAATGAAAAATTTAGAAAAAGCAGATAAAAATGATTTAATTTTTGATTAGAAGTTGTGTAAATAAAAATTGAACTGAACCTCAACCAATTTCTGTCAAATGGAATTCTAAAAATATTTCTAATTAGGGTTGGATAAGGTAAGAAAGCATAGTCCTCTTTATTACAAATTTTCAAATCCAACGGATTTAACAATTATCATTTTCATTGATTCCATTCTAAATGGAAGAGAAAACATTGTGTACATTACATTGAGTTTATAAACCTATATTATTGTATACCTGCATTACTATATTGTATTTTAGACACAAGTATTTATATCTCTATTAGAAAGTATTAGTTCCTTGCATTTTTTCTTTTTCTTTCTGGCAACCAGTTTGAAAGAAGTCCAATCTGAGAGAATATAATAAATTATTACATCCACAATTGATTCCTTGCTTTTTTTATTAATTTGCATTATAAAGAAAAAATAAATAGATTGGAAATGCAAGATTTGCATATCCAAGAGCAGTAAATTATAATCATGACTGTAGTTTAACAATTCAATCATTTTGCAATATTTAAATTCAAACAAAAATTTAAAGTTGTCAATTATATAAAAAGTATTTTTGAAAATATTAACATTTCAACATTGAATAATTCAAAAAATTAATAAAAAAATAAAATTAAGCAATATTTCACACTAGTTAACAAATTTATGTATTTTCATGTATTCAGATGCAATGTTTTTTTAATACGATTTTAAGTATTTTAAAATTTTAAATGTTTAAAAAATGCATGTCAAGTTACGGTAAGAAATTTTACTTAGGTTTCTTCTTTTTAAATTGACATTTATTACATTGATTGCTGCCTCAGAATAAATTTGATTATTTAATATTTAAATTATCTCTTTATGGATAAAAAAAGAAACCATATTACAGATTCCATATTATACTTCTTAATTTACCAAAACTAAGCTTAATCACTTGTATGTTTTTTTCTTTTTCTATTATATAAAAATGGCCGGCAGGATAAAATTAGATGAATTAATGTAAAAAGCAGGAGAATGTTTCTCCTCAAATATGAAAGGCACAAATTTTTTATGAAAAAAATCAAATTTAATTTAAATATCTAAAAAAGGCCATATCCATTAAAAGGAGCAGAAAATTTAAAAAGATTACTTCTTGTATTTGTCACATCTTCAAAACGTACCTCTTTTTCTAAACATAACAGCATAAAAAGTTTTAAAATGTTTTCATAAAAATACAGGCCAAATGCCTTGAAATTCATAATGAATTTGTAATAATTCCATATATATATATATATATATATATATATATATATATATATATATATATAAACACCTGTTAATTATATATACAAGTGGGAAGTGAGTTCAATTTGACATTCACGCTCATTCAGATGTGGTTTTGTTCAGAAACTGACTGTTTTTTACGGTTTGGACAAGTTTTAAAATACTTGCCCTCATCTAAAAAAATAATTTAAATTTTTTATATTTGTTTTAACTTTTTTTGTACTTACTTAAAAAAAAAAAAACATTGTGGCTGTCAAAAATACATATTGAAGATGTGAAAAAATGAATAAATGGACCTCTTCAAAAATTTTTGCTTTTAAAACTTGTTGCAAATAATTTCAAAATGTCTTTACACATCAAATTCTTTTTCTTATTTGAGAAAATTGAAAAGTTTTTTTTTTTCTATGAGCTGAAGCATAATATTAAAAGGCTTTTCTCAAATTAAATACATGGGAGCACATACATTCATCTACCCAAACAAATATTATATAATAAAAAAGCTTGCATTAATTCTTTGATTATATCAGAATCAGGGCTGAACAGAGGCCTTAAATACATTTTTAATTGCATTGATAATTGGGAACTTTTTACCATTGATACCTCTCGGGTCATCTAGGGTTAAGGTCCACACACCAGCACCAGCCAATTTATTCACAAAGTATGCAGCCTGGAAATAAGAAATAAAAATACAATGCTTTAATAGATTATCCAAAGTAGAGATTAATTTATTTTTAAATATTTTCTTTTTAGAATATCATCAGTTAATTCGTTTATAAAATAACTTTTGATTTTTGACTGAACCAAAAATTATCTTAACCATCTTAACACAACAGAACAAAAGTCTATCACAAACTGCTTATGTATTGAAGCCTCAATTTTGTGGAATTAGTTATGATTTTAATAATTTCTGTTAAATGTGGAGCTTTTATGAATGTTATAAGGTGGAAATACTCTTCATTTATGAAGTAAGATATATGCTTCAAAACGTAAATATTGGGTGGAAAAAATGGATCTGGCAAAGTTTTTTAATGATGATTGTTGACTAGAATTCAGTAGAAGCAAATTTTTGGATATGTTGGGATTTTTATAGATTCTCCCTTTATATTATGTAATTGCATATAAAAGAAAAATTACATAAATACATTCATCTTTTCTAAGACATGTTTTTTCAAAATCTTTATTTAAGAAAACGTATTTGTGAATAAAAGATTATAGCAGATTATTGTGCAAGTTAAAAAGTGTATCACAAAGACATTTGATAAAACATGCTGAATATAGGAAAATAACATTTTTTAACCTCAATAAAAATTTTTTTAAAATTTCTGTGACAAACTTTGTTAAGATATAAATATTTTGTCATTTAGGAAAATTAGAATGATCTTTATTCAAATTAGCTGCTATTATTAAATATGCAAACATGCAATGTTAATGACTGAAACTTTACAGATTAAATCTAATGACCAAGTACAAATATGCAATTCAAAAGTTGTTTGGCCAGTTGAAATTATTCTTTATGTTGCTATTAATCAAACATTTCTGCTATTTTTTATTGCAGTCTTATTTATTAGAAAATAGTGGTAAACAAATAAACCAATTGATTCATTCCCAGCAACCCGAGTCAAATAGATGCTTCCATTGTTAGCAACCTGTGTGAGGATTCAGTGTACATTTCTTTTCAGCAAGACAGTCAAAGCCTCCAAAACTGAGAATAGTTTTTAAGTTTAGATGTATTTGTCAGAATTATTCTTTAATGTGATTCCAATATGCAAAACTTTAAGAAATTTGACATAAAAAACTGCTTTTCATCTGAATATTCTATATGACATATTTGCATTTATTTCAATCTCTTTATAATATATTTAAAAAATATCTGATTGACACCTATATATCTCAATTCTATAATAGCAGCAACAGCTGCCATTTTGAAAAATACTATTAAAAGATTTAAAGAAATAAAGCCACACAAAGTTTAGACAACCAGAAGATTTTTGTCAGTATTTTTGTTTTGTATCCAACAAAACAAAAATATTTTCTCACCAAGATATAAAGTTTGTAAAATATTTTCCATTTATGTGCAATTTACTTGTATCTTTAATTTTAATAAAAATCAAAAATATTATTCAGTTTCATGGACTCTTCACATTAATTCCTTTAAATACAAATATTTTCACAATAACTAATTTCATTGAGACACTGATTTCTTGGAAGCCTTAAGAAAAGTTTTAAAAACTTTTAAAGATGTTAAAAAAAAAATGTAGATACTGACTTTCTGTCTTGCACTTTCTTCATCTTCATAAGTGCACCAAAGTTTGTCTTTGTATAAATATGGAACAGAACAATTTTCATCCCAAACTCTTGTAGCACCATTCTTAAGAGCAAGACAGGACTGAAAGAAAATCATTTTGAAGAAAATGAATAATGTGCTTCAAGGATCTGGAAAAAGAATTACAATTTCCACTAATAACTTTTCAGCAGAGAACAATAAAAAGGAAAATGTCATCTTGAAATAAGTCTGTTAAAAAAAAAAAATCAATAAAGTCAAATTTACTGTTACACTAATTAAACTTTATTCAAAAATAGATTGAAAATGCTTTGTGTGTGTGTGTGTGTGTGTGTGTGTGATCTGTCTCATAACTGAAATAAGTTTGTATTTCCAACTAGTATTTAAACCCAAGTAAAATAAATAAATAAAAAGGAAATCAAATCTTGATTTTCTAGGCAAGTGGGCCATCCCCACTCAGGTGACTGATGTGATACAATCTTTCTATGCCCATATTGCTTTGTGCCATACTAAGTTATGCTTAGTAAATATCAAAAGTTATTTGTCTGAGCAGTCAGCTCCAACAACATGAAAAGTTTGTACAGACATTGAGGAAGCAAAGAAATCTCTTACCAAGTCACAAACAGCTTTAAAAAACATGTGGGGACAAATGCAGTTTAAGTCTGACAAAAAAAAAAGAATTTTAAGCATCTACTCCCATAAAATATATTTTTTTATTATTTTAAAAGAGAAAACAATATCTACATCAGATATTAAAATAAACATCTTAAAAATTTGTTACATTAAGAAAACCTTTGCAATCACATTATCAATCACATCTCCCAGAGTGAAGGGACTAAGAATAATTTTATTTTTATTTGACAATGACCAAGTGTTTTAATTCATTTCATTTAGTATCAACAAAAAGCAAACATTAACTCACTTCTCCATAAGAGTAGACACCTTTTTTGTGAAGTATAGGTCCACCATCTCCTCGGCTTACAGCTGATGCATGTACTCCATGTTTCTCTGGATCTTCCAGCAGAAATGTCCGTCCATAAGTGGGTACACCAAACAAAAGCTTGCTGGCAGGAAAACCTTGGTCTAAGTAATACTCAATCAGCCCCTTCTGAAATAACAAAAATTGGAATTTTTGTTATGTAAAATATTTTATTTAGTTGTCATTTTGAAAATTCTACAACATAATAATTGTCTGTGAATACTATTATTATTTTTATTTTATTGAGACAAAGAATTACCATTTGCTATTTAGAACAACATGTTCATCTTGGTTTATGTACTCACAATATTTCAGTTTGTACTGGTTTAATAAATTTATTGGTATTTTGGAGACGAGGAGTTATCATTGTTAAATGCTTTGCAGACCTGTATGTTTAACTTGGTTGTTATACTAACAATGTCTCAGTTGCTGTACTTTCTGAGCTTCTTCAGGTGTCTGTCATCATATTCAGTAAGCTTTTGGGAATTTTCAATTCAATCCTTTATTGAATGCTACAGTTGATTGTTTTCTTTCTGCTTTCTATGCTTAGGGGAGATAACTCATATCAGTTAATACTCACCAGTCTTATTCACCTTCATGCTGCTTGTCCGTTTCTTTCATTAGAATTTTTAGACTTTTTAGCTCAACCAGACCAAGGGATTGAACCAGAAGCAATATTTATGTAACTATCCATCTACTAAAAGCTCAATGCATAAATGTAAATGCAAAAAAAAACAGAAAATCTTTAAGATCCACTTTGCAATCAGAAGGTGAGTTCCAAAAAAAACCCTACACTTGAAAGATTGCATTTAAATGTTGGTTTAAAAAAAAATGTATGATCTGAACAATTGTTGGACAAATTTCTTCTGAAAGTTATAGACAATATGATCAATGGTTTCAACATCTGCATTTATTTTAATGACACTTTTAAATATATACAATCAGATATTTAAAAAAAATCTTGTATGTGCAAACAAGTATTATTTTTATCATCCCATTTGAAAGGGTATGTATGATGTTTTAAAATATGATTTCATTTATAATTTTACTTATTTAGATTAAAAACAAATTTTAATGATTAGGAAGAGTTGTGTGCATCATGTAAAAACATTTTTCTTTTATGAACAAGAAAATCCTAAAATAAAATGTTTTACCGAAAAAAGAGTAAGGGAACAATATAACCATTGAAAAACAACAGCAGCAGCTAATCTAGCTTAGGTTTGCTATAACAAAAAATAGTATTTGTTTTTTAAAAAGTGATGTTAATGTAGGTATCTCCACGAAATGTAAAAAAAAAACAGTATAGCTTGACAAGAAAGGCCTTAAATTTGATGAAAAAAATTTTTATCTGCTTAAGTATATATATCATTATTAAGAAGAAATAGCGAAGTATTTTTTGAGTATTTTTAAAAATTTTTTACTCATTCTTAGCATGTCCGAAATTTTAGTTAAAAATCTTGTTTTTTTTTGTCAGCAAAATTATCGAAAAGAAATCGATATCAGCCATATTTTTAAAATTTTTTAAACTAAGTTAAAATCCGAGTTTAAATTTCTTTTAAAAATCAATTATAGGTTGTTCAAAATTTTTTTAACGAAAATTATCTAATTTAAAGATTATTTAATATATTTCTAAGGAAACTTTTACTTACTTTCTTCGAAAAAAAATGTGGTTTAAAATAAAGGGAGGCGATCTTAACATCTTTCGCTATTGACAGGCAATGAGTGATGTGTTGTCATCACATATCGTCAGCTAACGTGAGATCCGAATGATCATACGGAAGGACATAAATGACGTCACGTAGCTGTAGCCTCCTAAAGTCAATACATATCTGCTTGATAAAACATTTCTATCCTAAGTAAAAATCATCACAAACATATCAATAGTTATTTTGTTACACTCTGCAGCCTATTTGCCCTGAAATAAATATTGAAAAATAACTTATGTCATCATCTGAACAAAATATCAAGGAAACTTTTGATCTGCACCCCATGAAACTAAGTATTTCCTGAAAGCAAAGAATGCTCTTTCATTTCTGAGTGAAATTGGTTGGTGAAATGAAAATGATTATAAAAAAATTTTTCTGGGCATAAAATATGAAAAAAAATAGTTAAAATTACTATATCTGAACATTAGAAACCAGGATTTTTTTTTTTTGCATGTTTTTTATTTGAGGAAAACAGTGTTGAAATTAAGCCAAAAAAATGACTTCGACAGCCAACTATAACAAGTTGTCACCACCTTGTAAAAAAACCCAATTTTTTCTTTTTATAATTTAAGTTTGAGAAATGGCTTGATGTATTTTTGTTTTTTAACACATTTTGAGCAGGGTGATGACAATGAATTTTTATGAGCTGCAGACAGAATGGACCAAGGACTCTGAGGCAATACTGGATAGTTTGTTTGAATTCACAATGATCACCGAGATAGTTATATGTTGTTCTTTATGTCTAGAAATGAAACAAACTAATAAGGAGCAAAAAAAAAAAAAAAATTGTAAATTTATAGTAGTATTTTGATAAATAAATGATGATGACAAAAATTAAATAATATCAGCTATTGCTAGGTAATTTTCTTTTCTTTTTCTTATTTATATGAAAAATATGTAAATGAAATGAATTAAAATCTCAATGAAGACTATTAAAACTAAATCAAAAAATATAAAAAACGAAAAAAAAAAAAAAAATTGTCGAAAAATATCTGAGTGCGCCAAATTTCAGTGCTCGGTTGGATATGTTATCTTTCTTATTTCATAACAAAAAAAAATATACATGAATTAAAAAATCTATAAAAAGAATTTCACAAATTCAAGAAATATATTGAAAAAGTAGCTATATAAAAAAAATTAAAAATAAATCAAATGGTACAGTATGAAAATGAATCGTAATTGAAAAATTGACAGACGGCTCACTGAAAGAAAAAAAGTGAAAGCTGTAAAACAACTTCAAAAAATTGAAATTGCAATGAAATATGTAAAATGATAAATGAAATAATGCTAAGCTACAAACAACTGAATATTACAATATTTGAAAGAATGATAAAATAATAATATACTTCAATGAAAACAAACCCTGTTGAAACCATTACATTTGCATAGGAAAAATAATCATGCATTATGTTAACTTTTTTGTAAATAGATAAAAATAAGTTAAAAGTAAAACCTATTTTTCTTGCCTTTTAAATACAGACCATGTCAATAGAAAACACTAGGCTTAGGATATCAAAACTTAACATATTAAAAATCAAGAAAAAAACGGATAGATACTGTGAAAATTTCAGCAAAGTGTAACAAACATTCATGCCTGAAAAAAAAAAACAACAGTGTTTTAAGGACGGTATTTCCCTTGACGCCACTATTACATTACCTTCATTTCTTCAGTAATATTTATTGTCTTAAAAAGTGATGATTAGAATTTTAATAAAACCCAAACATGAAACTGTAAGTGAATTTATTTTCTTTGTTCTTTGAGAATTTACAACAAAAATATTAAACATCAATTAGAAACTAACGCAATGCAATATTTATCATTTACCAATTTATAAAGAAATAAATATAAAAACTTTTTATTCATAAATTTATAAAATTTACTAAATCATAAAAACCAACTATATTGAAATTTACCGTTTTTTACTTTTACAAAATTTGAATCGATTGGTAATTCGCTAGTATTTTGCCAACTGTTCCAAAGAACACAATTCACCAGCTTCGCCAAATTCTTTAGTCAAGCTGCTTAGTATCCACTCTTCATTTAAGATTTCTTCATCAGTCAGTACTGGGCTGACAATAGATAATCTATTGGCATATTTTCTAGGCATTTTTAGAAAAATTAGAAACGATTTAAAATAATTTTCAAAAACAGTAAAAAGGGAGGTAACCTATAATTGCTGGACTTTGAGGCCTTGGATTTCTACTGATTAGGAATCCCATATCACGATTATAAAATTGGAAAATTAAAACAAGTAGTCTGAGATATAAAATAATTTGAGAAGAAAATATATATCTAGAAAAGTCATGTTTATTTAAATTTTCTTGCTATAGATATGTTTATAAAATTACGAATAACATAGTTATCTATAAAATGTTAAATAATATTAATTTAAATAAATATGGCATCATAGTTGGTTTATTTTGAAATTTTGTAGGTTTTTATAAATTTCTGAATAAAAAGACTTCTTTTCATATTTATTTCTTTATAAAATCGTAAATAATAAATATCGCATTTGTACTCGATTTACATATTTTTATAATCTTGTAAACAAACATTGCCAAAATTTCAATGTTTATTCTTATTATTCAAATATTTTAAGGATTTAATTTTATTTGTTCCTATTAAATATTCTACTTACTCTTGGTACTTTGTTTTGTATTTGTAAAATCCAAGACAATGAAGCAAAATGAATAAATGCAACCATTCTCTTAAATAGAGTCAAACTTTGTGTCTGTTATAGTTAAAATAAAAACATTTCCACAAAAACTCACCACACTATACAGTCGATTTTCTCCTTTAATAGGGTAGAGCGCACTATTAAAGCTTGTGACAGTGTCCACATTTTTTATGAACATGTGAAAATCATAAGCCATTGCTGTGGCAAAATCAAGAGTGCTGTCAAAAAATATTAAAAAATGAATGAAATTAACATAAAAGAGTCTCTAGTTAAAGTACATTGAAAATACATGTCATGAAAATGCAGTAATATCTAAATAAATCAACTCCGATAATTTTATTTTTCTTTGTATTAAAAAGCATATAGAAAACTATTATTATTTTGTATTTAATTAATATGTTAGCAAGAGAAAACAGATTCAACACAAAAAAATATTATTTAATGGAATTGTTTCTTATAACATATCTCAAGAAAATCTAAAATAAAAATTGCTTTAAACCAAGAAGTTTAGTTACATATAACTAAGTTCATTTTTCCTTATAAAAGAAGCTTTAGGACATTTTAGAAAAGGTTTACCTGTAGAAATAACATTTTGTAAAAAAGATGAATTATAAAATTTGTTCTATATTGAATGAAAAAAAGGTGTAATGATCTTAAAACTAAGAATGGCAGAGAGAAATTTCATTTATCTTTATCTACTTTATAATTAAAGAATAAAATGCTTCAAAGATTATAAATAACTCTACATGTAGCATTTTGTAGAATATCTCTCGATAAAAAAATAAATGAATTCGTACTTACTTAGCAAGAACAGTCATATTATAATTATTTATTTTCGATTTGGAGTTTGGTAAAGCAGCAGTCAGTAGTAAGGGAGTCCGTTGACAAGATTGTGACTCATTCATAATGGCTTTCCGAAATCCCTAGAAGTAAAATTTGTAAAAAAATTGGGAGAACAAATAAAAAGATAAACAAATAATGAATTAAAAACACAAGTTTGATTTCATCAATAGAGAAAATTTTAGTAAATTGGTAGAAATTCAACATCAACATCAGCTCATTAGAAATTCTCAAAAAAAAATAAGATCATGACATAACACAATTCTATAATGTAGAACTTTCATTTCATCTGAAAATTAACACATTCACTGATGCAGTGTTACCTGGCTGTACTGGCCTGTTTTGAGAAAAATAAGAAGTTGTCATTTACTAGAAATAAATGACTGTAAAGGCACTGACAGTGATTTGTTATGGGTGCTGGCATTTTGGTTTTAATCGGATACTCTACAGTACAGACTAAATGACACCCACAATGCAAAATGTAATAAAAATAAAGTAGTTTGGATTGCTATTATGTTTGCAATGATTTGGAAATAGTACTAAGCACTAAGTTAGTTTCTAAGTTAAACATTAGTGACTGATATTTCATGATGTCTTGAGAATATATATGTACACTGACAGCAGGAAATGAAAGTTTTGTAAAGATATACAAGTGTGTCCACAGCAGTAGAAGTGTTAACTATGAAAATATATACAAAAACTTTTTCATATTTTTCATCATTATTATAAAAATTAGCATGGCTGTTTTTTTTTTATCATATTTGATTTTGTAATGTCAAGATTAGTAGTTATAAAAACAAACTGCCAATTTAATGATATAAGACATGTTAAACATTAGTTTTTCAGTTATGAATAAAATTAGAAATGTTCAGATTGTTTATAAACATAAGTTTACATGAATTCTGGACAAGATTTCTAAAACCATTCAATAAGCTTTCATTCTGTAAATACATGAAAAGGAATAAATTCAGTATAAATAAATACATAGGTGAAAATTATAGACTTACTACAAGAAAATTGGAATATTTTACTTTTGCAGATGCTGGAGGGAATTCCCAATCTAAATCAATTCCATCAAACCCGTATTCTCGTAGGAAGCTAATAGATTGTTTGTAGAAACTAATAAAAACAATAAACAATTTATATTTAATTTTGTATACATTAATTTCATATAAAAATTTCAATTCAATGTTTGTTAGAAAAAAGAAGATAGATAATCATTTTTTTAAATAGAAAAACATAAAAACATTGTTACAAAAACAATCAAGTGTCAGAAATTTTTTTAAAAAGCCTTATTTTGACATTAAACTTAGTGCAATGCTGAAGTTTTGATTTCATAAACCACCAAGTTTGATCTTCAGGTAGTTTCAAATAGTTATTTTACATTCAATTTTTCGAGATTATATGTTCATATGTGTTGTGTAGTTGATTATGCATCACAATGATAAATTTATGATGTCACATAGAATTCAACAACCAACAACTTGAAAATATGAACGGAAAGTTAAGGATTTCTTAAAAGTTTGCAATGAATTTAATGCCAAAGGGATTATTTTTATTGTTTTGAATATATTTACTGATTCAAATTCAGATAATAAATTTGTTATGCAAATGAGATGGAAAGTGTTCTTTCATTATAAACTGTCACATTAGACAAGACATGAAATAATGAAGAACTTTCATTTCATCTGAAATTTCATATGAATGTTAATTGCTGGGTTATATGAATTTGGCAGTTGTGAATTATTAAGTAAAAAAAAATCAGTATTTGTTTATTATGAGAGCAATAGAAGTATGTTTTGTCGAGATGAACAGCAATATTGTTAAGATGCCATATTTAATGTTGACTGATGTAAAACATCAATCAACATTAAATATGCATTTAATTTCAGGGATAATAAAATAAGAATAACCTCGACTGGATTAGAGAATTAATTTGTGTATTTGGTGACATAGTAATTGTGAGTTCAATTTCTGTGCTAGGAGTGGAAACAGGGCAAGAAATAAGTGAGCAGCACAAAAAGAACAAGACAAAATATCTCCAAAGAGCAACAGAACAATGAGAAAAATCTACCTCCATACATTGAATGAAGGGTTCAGTACAAAATTCCCTCAAGGTTATCCAGATCAACAGACATCTGAAGAAGGCTGGAGGGCACAACAGCTGAAACGTTGTGATAATAACAACAAAGATGAGGATATTAATCTGAATATAAATAACAAATATGGCCTTCTGTTTTTGCAGACATTTGAAGTTATATGTAGTTTTAACTCAGTCAAGTAATTGATAAACTAGATATTTTGAGGCAATAATGCATCAGGTAATGGTTTTCAATGACAGTAAAGAAAATCAAATTTATATATAAACAAAAAAATGGTCAAAAGAAAATATCTAGATCGCACAAATATCTTTTGATCACACAAACCTTGTCTACTTTATATTTATATTTGATTTTCACTGCATTGCCTTCCCAATTCAATACATAGCTATTTATATCTCTTTTCCTCATGCATGGCTGTTTATTTTAGGGGAAAAAACTATGACAAAGTGGAAAAGCTTTTCATATGATGTGTTTCATCCTTTAGGACTTCATCAGACTAAAGTGATATTTATGTTGATGTAATTACACATACACATGAAGGACAGAGAATTTTAAATTGAAATGATTTTTTTATTATTATTATTATATGTTTTGGGTTGATTTCATTTACTTTCTTTTTCTTTCAATCACTTTTGATAATAGAATATCTGACAAGAAAGGTGAAATGTTGTAGGAACCCAGACATAAATTTACTGTGTATGGTGTAGCAATTAAAGCACTTTCTATATATTTTTGTCTTAGTAAATTGCTTTCTGAAATTGGCTAGACTATATACTCAAAAAATATATTTAAAAAAAATTTAATTTAAAATTCTGTGTAGTTGCATCAACATAAATATCACTTTTGTCCAATAAAGTCACACAAAAACATTTTCCACTTTGTTTTTCTAAAATTGTTCTTGATATATAAAAATGTATCTATTCTTCATACATAGGTCTCTATAAACATTTCTACTACTATTTTATCTCAGTCCATCAAAGCGTTTATTATTGAAACCTTTTACTTATCAACATTGTTATTCAAAATTTGTAATCCATACAAAATGGTACAAAATTTCATATACAATTAGCTTATTTATACAAAGATTTTGTTTGCCTGAATATATTGTCAGTTGGTAAAAAAATGGAAAAGTCAATTTGTAGCTTTACATCTATAAATAATCATATTTGTCTCATGCAATTTTTAAAATTGTTCCCTATTAATACACTATATCAGTGATTCTCAACCACCATGCCATGGCACACCAGTGTGCCACGTGATCCTCTTAAGTGTGCCACGAAAACTTGTCATGGCATATATGTATATATATGTATGTGTGGAAGTAGTAATGGTACAGCATTTGAATAAATGAATAAGTATTAAATGTTTTATCCCAGATTAGCTATAAAGTATTTATGTGAATTAAGCTTCTCAACTCTAAATAATATGAAAAATAAGAAGCAAGAAAAGCTCAATTGAAGAAGAAATGAGTGTCTGGTTCAACCAAACATTGAAGAAATTGCGAAAAAAAACACCAGGCACAGGTTTCACACTAAATAAGCTGCACAAATAGTTGAATAGAAACATTGAAATAAAGTTCATATTTGTGTGTGTATTTTTTTTTTAAATCTATGGCTTTAACATAACATTTAAATGTATACCCTTTAAAAATTTTGATAAGTGTGCCATGATATTTTCATTTGCTTCTAGGTGTGCCCATGCTTAAAAAGGTTGAGAAATACTGCACCATATCCTCCCCCTTTATGGTTAATATCTACCAAACATTAGAATTTTTTAAATAGTACCAACAACACTAAAGATTACCAGAACATGTGTTTGGGCTTGTTTTTTCACAAGATCTTAGACTGTAGAAAATTGAAAGGATGAACATTTTTGGCCTTGTAAAAAATATTCAATTCATCCACAAAGAAAAAGAAAACAGCATATAAAGTGTAAATCCAAAATGTTTATATTCCTGAATTTGTTGTGATGATTTACGAAAAACTTTTTTGTCCAGCCTCTTCTTATGAACACAGTTTTTGTATAATGGAAAATAGACTAGACAGAAAGATTCCTTACTCAGACTGTCACATCTGGTTGTTACTCAGACTGTCACACAAACTCCCACTTGAACTGACTGATTACTTGATCTATTGTGCTGCCCTGGACAAAATGCTAAAAAAACATATTGCTTTAGACAGCCAGTTTAAACTCGAATTCACAAAACACGGACGAATTCCATTGAAAACGAAAGATTTTATTCTGTAAATCAGGTAAAAAATCAAAGTTATATGGAAAGGCGGAGCAGCGAGCAAGGGTGCGTGGTGCATGCAGGGACCGAATCAGGAAGAACTCTGAAGATCCCGCCAAAAGACAAACTCTATTCTCGTGGCATGTCGCGTTGCCGAAAGTAGATAATAACGGCAATGCGTGATAAAAAAGGGAATTAAAGCTATGGAAGTAAGTCTATGCTAGAAAACACAAAGGAAAGAGAAGGGGAAAGATAAAAAAAAAAATAAAAATAAAAATAAAAAATCAGTAACAAGAAAAGACGTCGCAGCGAGACGAGAGGTCAAAAGGTAAACAAAGAAACGGTGTCCGGTGAACTTGTCCCTGTTGACGGAAGGTCCACGTCACAAACGTGATACTCCCCGCCTGAGATTGTGAAATCTCAAAAGTTTGCGTGTTTTTACACTTGTGTTTGTAAGTTTGATGGGCATGCATTTGGCAGGGAAGTTGTAGTGGGTTTGGCAGGGGGAATTGCAGGAGAAAGGAAAAGTAAAGGAGTAGCAAGTGTTCTAAGAAAAAATTCCATCATGGAGAGGGGAGAGCAAAGCGACAAAGAAAAGGGTTATACAGATGGGACAATGGAGGAAGAAGATGGTGCGTTTTAACTGATGGGCTGAGATGGAAGTGGGGGAAGGAGTAGCACAGTCTCTGTCACAGGTCTCAGGAACAATTTTGCACGGTCATTTTTGTGAATTCTCACTTCGACCTGTCGCACTCTTCCATCTCGGCCAGGAATGACACGGGTAATCAGTCCCAAGGGCAATTCATTTCTTTTTGAATCCTGCTCTTTCAAAAGAACCACGCTGCCAGGTTTCAGGTTTGGAATACTGGAAGTCCATTTGCTTCGGGCCTGCAAAAGAGGAAGGTACTGGCCCCTCCACCGATTCCAAAACGTCTGCGCAAGATGTTGAACATGCCTCCATTGTCGTCTAGAAATGTCCTTTGTGGTGAAATCACCCGCCGGTGCAGGAACAGAGCCCATCTTTTGGGTGAGGAGTGTTGAAGGTGTTAGGAGAACTGGGTCCTCTGGGTCTGTGGATACCGGGACGAGTGGTCTGTTATTAACAATGGCAGCTACCTCAGCCAGAAAGGTGGTGAGCACTTCGTGGGTTAGTTTGGTACTTCCATGCTGCAGCAACATGGAATTGAGGATTCTCTTGGCTATACCTATCTTTCTTTCCCTGGCTATACCTATCTTTCTTTCCCACGCTCCACCCATGTGTGGTGCATGCGGAGGGTTGAATAACCAGGTACAACCGTAGTCAGAGAGGTGTTTACTCACCGCACTTGCATCCAGGGTGGAACTGATTCCGAGTTCATTTCTGGCTCCGACAAAATTGGAGCCCTGGTCAGAACGGATAAGTTTTGCAGGACCCCGGATGGAAAAGAAGCGCCTGAGGGCATTTATCAGGCTCGATGTATCGAGTGATTCCAGGACCTCGATGTGAACTGCTCTTGTGGTCATGCACGTAAACATGGTGGCCCACCGCTTGCTGTGTGCCAAGCCTCCTCTGGTCCGACGTGAAGTAATGGGCCAAGGCCCAAAGACGTCAAGCCCCACATTTGTGAAGGGGGGTTCCATAGATAGGCGATCTTCTGGTAGGTCTGCCATCTTTTGGATCTGCATAGGTCCACGGAGCTTTCTGCAAATCACACAGTAGTGGATTGTTTTGCTGACACTTCTCTTTCCACCGACAATCCAGAAGCCAGCAGCACGGACTGCGCCCTCTGTGAAGTGACGTCCCTGGTGATGTACCTGCTTATGGTGGTGCCTAATGAGCAGGGACGCTATATGGTGCTTGCCGGATAGGATAATGGGGTGCATCTCGCTACGATCCAGTCCAGCTCTTCGTGTGCGGCCGCCGATCCTGAGGAGACCTTGGTCGTCCACAAATGGATCTAATTTCCTGAGTGCACTGCTTTTGGGTAGTTCCCTATGCTCTGTTAAGCAGGAGAATTCCAAAGCATACGTGTCTCTTTGCGCCCCTCGGAGGATCACGTTGTTGGACTGCGCCAGCATTTCTACCGGAAACGGCACTCGACAGTAATGCCATCCTCTGCAGTAATTCGACCTAGTGTCTTTCCGAAATGAACGAGAGATGTGGATCAAACGAGCGATGGCGCGTGTAAGTGCCGTCCATGTGGAGAACTTCCTGAAGCGATGAGCACTGAGCAGCACAGGGGAGGAGTGGGTGGTGAAGGTTGCCACTACTGGACGGATTTCGACGTCCTTTTCAGGATCGATAAGACAGTAGGATTTGGGTTCAATACGGTTGAACACGGAGTTGGAAAGGAAAGATGGACTGTTGAGCCAGGCTGTAGTAGACATTTGGATGGCAGGAACTGATCTGGTTCCACAGTCAGCCGGGTTTTTGTCCGTGGGTACATAATGCCACTGTTCAGGCTGTGATGATCGACGGATGCGCAGTACTCGATTGCTGACATAAACGTAAAAGCGGCGATGTTCATTGCCTATATAGCCAAGAACGACCTTGCTATCAGTGAATAAGATAGTAGAGTTCACTTGCATATCAAGCTCTGAGAGAATCATATCCGCCAATTCAACCGCCAGAACGGCAGCACAGAGTTCCAGTCTGGGCACGGAGGTCTCAGGTTGCGGTGCCAATTTCGTTTTCCCCATGATGAAACCCACCTCACAAGTACCATCGAGATAGGTGACCTTGAGGTAGGCCACAGCAGCAATCGCCTTAGTCGACGCGTCCGAGAAGACACACAACTGCCTGGAAGATGCTGCAGTGGGTGACTTAGTAATGTAAGTCCTTGGTATCTGGAGGTTGTGAAGTTCTTGTAGGGAGTCGCGCCATGTAGTCCAAAGTTGCTCCTTCTGAGGAGGTAACGGAGAATCCCAGTCAACCCTATCGGATGTCAGCTCGCGTAGAATGAACTTGCCTTGGATGATAACCGGAGCTACGAAACCAAGAGGGTTGTAAAGGCTGTTTTCAGTTTGGCACCTCCGACGACGATCATCAGATGGATCGGGCTTGGGATCAGGGAAGTTGCAGAAGGAGGCTTCTGAGTTGGTGGGCCAATCGGATTGGGATGCAGGAGATCGTATTTGTTTCAGAGCAGAAGGTTGTACTGATTGCGGAGTGACAGGTTGCAAAGGGTGTGAGTGGAGCTGAGCAGTTTGTTCAGCTACATATTCTCTCGTGCGCTGCATGGGATCAGCAGGAGTCTGGTCAATGTGAATGCTGGATTTTTCATCACTAAGTGATACATACTCTTCAAAGGCCTTTAGTGCGGCTTCTTTGAGAGCTATCTCCCTTTGCACCTCTAGAGTTTTCTCTTCGGACTCGATTTTAGCCTTTGCTTCACGCAGTTTATTCTCTCTCTCCACGAAGAGCAGGTTTGCTTTAGCCATCTCCAGTTCAGCACGGACAGCCAAGGCCTTGGATGAGGCAGAGGAGAACCTGGAACGCGTTCTGTTTGAAACGACGGATTTTTGCTCCATGGCGTTTGTGGATGCGAGTTGGGACCTGTGGCAGAAACGGGTAGACGAAGATACCGGTGGGTGACGAGTCGTTGGGAAGGCTAATAGCTGTCAAATAAGTTTTACGCTGGCGGCAGTCTATTAGGGAAATCCACAAGGAGGCAAGGGAGGAGAAGCTGGTCTCACTGCATCACGGAAGAGTTCGCGCCACGTGCGAATAAATCTTTGATTTTTTACTGTGCTGCCCTGGACAAAATGCTAAAAAAACATATTGCTTTAGACAGCCAGTTTAAACTCGAATTCACAAAACACGGACGAATTCCATTGAAAACGAAAGATTTTATTCTGTAAATCAGGTAAAAAATCAAAGTTATATGGAAAGGCGGAGCAGCGAGCAAGGGTGCGTGGTGCATGCAGGGACCGAATCAGGAAGAACTCTGAAGATCCCGCCAAAAGACAAACTCTATTCTCGTGGCATGTCGCGTTGCCGAAAGTAGATAATAACGGCAATGCGTGATAAAAAAGGGAATTAAAGCTATGGAAGTAAGTCTATGCTAGAAAACACAAAGGAAAGAGAAGGGGAAAGATAAAAAAAAAAATAAAAATAAAAATAAAAAATCAGTAACAAGAAAAGACGTCGCAGCGAGACGAGAGGTCAAAAGGTAAACAAAGAAACGGTGTCCGGTGAACTTGTCCCTGTTGACGGAAGGTCCACGTCACAAACGTGATATCTATTGTCTTAAACCTTATGCACAGACACAAAAAGCAAGTAAATATTCAACAGAATATTGCTTGGCTCAATTTTAAAGGATATTACTTGGAACATATAACACTTCTAATAACTTAATAGCTATATATGCTTTAAAGCATGTATAAACCTTTTAAACCTTTGTAGATTAATAATTTCATATAGGTGTCAAATGCTAAGTTAATTAAATTTTACTTTAAATTGGTATTCACTCAGTAGGGGTTTTGTATCTCACTAATAATTTTCTTTAAAAGATGTTTTTATTTTGTCTGAAACTGATTAATTCATAAAATATGTTCTAATAATGTGTGTGCTATAATTTGAATCTGTTTAATTTGTTCATTTTACAAAATCTTAATTTATACAGTTTTTAAAGTTTTTCTTCGCACACACTATACTAAAAAGTAAGCATCTGAAAAACAATATAAGCAAAATAGATTCTTTTATTTGTTTTTCTGTCAGGCAAACAAATGTGATTAAATTCTAGCTTATATAGCCGAGATTAATTTTTAGTTTTCGATTAATGATAGGATAAAGAACAAATGGGAAATGTTTATAAATCTAATGTTTCACTTTTATTAAAGCTTCATTAGAGAATGAAATATGTAGGAGAAAAAGAAAGAAAGAGAAAGAAATTCTGGTATTTTTAATTTTTTAATTTTTTTTATTGGTTAAGTAGACTTCATATGCAACTGTCTTGTCAAGCAGCGTTTGTGTGTATAATTCATGTGTGTATCATAATTCTAGTTTGTCTACATGGGATTCAGATGATAATGTATAGTCATTTGTGTGTGTGTGTGTGTGTATTAGCATTTTTATTTATGCTTGGTGGTTGTATGCATGTTGATCTGGGGACCTTTTTGTGTGAGGGTCGCCAGTTGTAGTTTAGATTCTTTAAGTATGGATTTTATAAAAGTTGGTGATGTAATAAAGTGTGTTTGATGTGTGTTTATAGATGGTAAAATATTTATTAGTACTCCATTGAAATGTTTTCTGTATAAAGTATTATATGGTATTTATAATATCAAAGTTATGGACAATTTTGTTCCTGTGTATTATGAGCAAGTTTAAAGGGTTGTCCCAATGTAGGTCTCTCTTAGGTTAATAGATGCAGTCTTTTAGATTCCTAGATGTTTTGCCAATGTAACTATTTTATAAATCCCAGCATCTGATGTTGTGTTGAATCTATTTTTTTCCTAACTATAACTCCAATCATTTTGAATGTGATGGTAAAGATCTTAGAATTTCAAATATATTATCATTGTATTAGTACCAACTAAACTCTTTAAAAGTGTATAGTTTGTATAGGAAATAACATTACACTATTTTTAGTATATAAATTACATGCAAATTTGAATCTTGTCAGTCATGTTTGTAATCAAACAAAAATAAAAAATCAGAATAGAAAAATATTTCTGTCCAATCAACAAACAATTCTTTCTAAACTCTTTTTTGGAGTTTTTTCAAACTTATAGATCAGAATTCTTCATCCTTTTTTAGTAACTGGTTGTTTTTTTGTTTTGTTTTTTTTAACTTTTGGTATTTCTAAATTAAATATTCAAATCACAACCATTAATCAACCTTTTTGAATCTATTTTCCTGTTGTTGATCTTATGATAATTTTTTAACTTTGCCATTTTTAGGATGATTCTGCTACTTATCTTCTATTTTATTCAGTTAGCAGCAGATAAATCATTTGACTTTTACACACACACACACACACACACACACACACACACACACACACGTGGATATTTTTGCATGCATAAATAAACTTTTACATCACTTTATTCTGTTTACTTCTTTGTGGATTAGCATTTGTAATTTTTATAATCAAGTTCACAATAATAACAATGAATTTCATTTAATAAACAACATAAATTTTTAGTTGTGTCTCCTGCCATACAGCAGGAGTTTTAACTTTTAGACATTTATGTTGTTTATTAAATGAAATTCATTGCTATTATTGTAAACTCAGTTTTATCTTTTTCAATTTTCACATTGTGTATTTCTGTCTGAAATTGTTCTTCAAACAATTTCTAATTTCCACTGGTTACCAGAAACCTTATTTACAAACATTTCTTAAAACAGTACTGCTCCGAAACCCTTTCTTAAAACAATATTGACCTCAAAACAGTCAATAGTAAGCTTGTTTGTATTAAGTTTTAACAAATACTGCTGATATTTGGCCCTAGTAATAAATTCTATTGTGAAAGTATCAAAGTAAAATATTTTAAAAATAATGATGAGCAATGTTCAAATGTAATCAGTAAAGCTGACTCGCCTTTTATGAGCATTCTCATCTGAATTCACTAATGCTGGGAAGCCTTGTTGCACAGACAGAAGAACCTTGAGTTGAGGATTCACATATTTCAAGTCATTCATATTACCATAAAGTTTCACATCAGCTGGAGTATTTTCAGTTAACTTGTTTTCTTCAATTTTGGCAAAAGCAAAGACAAGGTGTGTACACAAATTAGGGTCGATATCAGTGACATTAAGAAGGTGAGCCCTAGGAAGATAATAGCAAACCAGTTTTTTGGGCATCATTTCCATTGAATCTGTTTCTTTCTCTGGAAAAAAATGGAAAATCTATGTTAACATACTTGAAAATTAGGAAGAGTTGAAAAGCATTTTTAATTTAGCACAGACTTCATCCACTATCCCTCTGTGAGCAGTACCATAACACCTTAGTTTCCATCATCTCCTTCAAAGTGAAATTTTAAAGAATATTTTGGAAAGTAGGTGTTATGGGTTTTTTTTTTCAATGTTTAAACCCCCCCACCACGATTTTGGATAGCCCCTCAAAGGGTTAAATTCACTAAGTAGAAAGTAAAAACAAATTTCTGGATGGATCATTTTATCAATTTCTGTTTCATCCAAAATAAACTTTCTGGGTGGAGAAATCTGTTTGTAAAACAAAAAAAGCAAGAAAATGATGAATACATATAACAAAAATGAAAATATGGATTTTTTTTTTTTTTTGGTTGGCTCTAATTTTACAAAAACTTTCAGTTTTATGAGTAAAAAGCAAAGTCAGTATTTAACTGACAAATTTTAAATTAAAATCTGCATTAGACCATAAAAAACAACACCAGGACCACTAATTATCTTGATCAAATTACTACCATTGTGTTCATCTCATTGAATCTTGTAAATGTTATAAGCTGTAAATTACATGACAACATTTATTAGATGTGTACAAAAGAGACTGACTATATAATTGAAAACTTTTTTCTAGAAATTTTTGTACATTCCTAATAAAATGTCTGAATATTTAGAATTTGTTCCTGTGATATCAGAAGTTGAGATTTCAATTTTGGTTTGTTCCTGGTCTTGGAAGCTACCTAAACCGTTCAACATTTAAACTGTAGACATTATCAATTAATGTTTCACTGAGATCAGTGGATATCATCAATTGATGATTTAAACTTTTAATGGTACAGGTTTCATTCTTTTCTGATTCAAATCTAAATGACAAATTAGCAACTCTAAGATTTATGAGGTTACTATTTACAAAGATTCATGAGGTTATGTTATTTCCTGGAGTATTTGCCTGCAAATAAATCTGAAAGAACAAGTCAGAAACAGTGCTATATCTGCATGCATGCTTCTTGAAGAGAAAAGAAGTGAAAATAGTAACAACTTGGTGCAAAGAATACATAATTCCATTATGCAAGGAAAGCTTCAATGAGTATCATACTGTTAAAAAATATTCAATTTAGGAACCTAACATTTGTTAAATTTTTTTTACTTATTTGTGCAATTGTTTTCCAATGTTTAAGGGTTAACCTTGACAAATATCACAAGTACCTCAAAATATATTTTTTCATTCCAAATAAATTCAAGTAAAGGTCATGATTCATCCAGAAGAATAACAGACAAACAAAAAACAAATAATGGAATGATAATGATTCTTTTCAAAATAATAAAATAGTTTTTAATTAAAAAATAAAAGAAAAAAGTTCAAACACATTGACTGCTAGAGGTCAATTATGAAATCTAACTTCAAACACCAACTTTATAATAATAGCCAACTTAGAGAATAAGACATTTTTATGAGTTGATTTATAACTTCAACTGAAGTCTTAACAGTTTTCACACTAAAATTATCACTGCGAATAAAGTTGTCATTGTTGCCTGCAGATGAAAATATGTCAGAAAATACCAAGCATGAGATAACTCATAGTTGGCAGCCTAATAAAAACTACCAACCACAAGTTATCTTATGGTTGGCAATCAATGTATTAAACGATATTTATAATGCAAATCATAAAAGTCAACCAATATTTATTTCTGAAGATCTTCAGATTTAATAGATTCCTCTTCTTTTTTAGTAAATAAGATTTTTTTTTAATCATTTTACTTCAAGCAAAGTAATAAAACCACTAAGAGTGTGAGAGAATATGAGGAAAAGAAAAACATTATTAAGGAGAGAGAGCAATAAAAGAACAGGAATTAAGAAGACAGAAGATGATGATTGACATTGCAATTACATTTTTTTAAGATCAAAATTGATTGGAAAGCAAGAATCCAAAAGTGAGTACTATAAGTGAGAAGTGGGAGAGAAGAAACCATTAGCATAGAAATTATGATTACATCTTGCAGCCATTCAACTGTAAAATTATGAAACCTGTCTCTTAATCTTGTACAGTGCTTAAATTCATAAAGTCAAGGTACCAAGGAAGAAAGATCATCAGAACAATTGCCATGAAAATATTTATAGAAAATGCACAGGGAAGCTACGTTACAGTGGTAGGAAGTGACTGAAGCCGAGATGCTAGGTCAGGACCAATAACATTGCAGATTCTGTCAACAAAACCCTAGATATATAGCAGAAGCACCAGATCAGATATGACAGCAATATTCAATGCAAGGACAAATGATTGACTTATAAATATGTAAGATAGATTCTGGCCAGAAAAATTGTCCATCACAGAAAACCAACTTTCCTAGAAGCAGGCCTATCAATTGAATAAATATAATCTTTCCACTTCATATCAGTAGAATTTATTTCAAGAACATGTAGTGAGTCACTCTCCTAGAGGTTGGCATCAGCCATGCTGATGGAAGACAAAAAAAGGTTCTCTGAGAAAATTAAAAGACAGCAGTTTCATTTTGGAGTTGTTAAAATTAACAAGCCATATCTTGTCCCAGTTAACAACAGATTCTAGGTCATTTTGAGATCAGCCACCAATTTTACCTCATCAAACTAACCAAACTTAAGACAGGAGTTGATAGTTGTGTCATCAGCATAAGATACTGGGTTGAGAACTGATGACATCAGAAAGGTCATTGATGAAAATTAGGAAGAATGTTGATTCAAGGATAAAGCCCCAGAGGACACCCACATTAATGCAAAAAAGATCTAGAAGAGTAGTTATTCAGGACAACTTTCATTTCAAGAAAAGTTGAATCAGAACAAAGATTTGTTCAGAAATACCATAACCTTTCAATTTATGAAGAAGTCTCGTATGCCAAACCCTGTCAAACACCTTTGAAATCCAAAGTAACCACCTGAGCTCCACCATACTTTTCTGAAACTTGATAAACTCTTTCAGCAATAACTGTTAGCACATTAGCAGTTGACCTAGAGAAGCAAAAGCCATTCTGCTTAACTATGAGGTGAAATGTTTGACCAATTTGAAGTTGATTAGAACTTCTAGGACTTGTCAAAATAAGATAGAAGGCTAATAGGCTGATAGAAGGATCAGAATGTTCACCTGAGTTCTTAAAGACATGGACTACAGAAGATAGTTTCCAAAAAGCATGAAAGCAAGAAGCAGCAAAGCATTTATTGTAGAGTTTAAAGAGAACAAGGGCCAGTTTAGGAGCACATTTCTTAAAAACTATTACTTGGATACTATCAAGTTCACATGCTTTGAGGAGATCCAGTTTAGAGACGACAGTAGAAACCATGGATGAAATTATATGCATATCAAACAGTATAGATGCAATTCTAATTGGAGAGTCAGGTAAAGATACACCAAATGAGTCAAGAGTAGAATTGAAAGGGAATTTACAAAGAAAACAGTTAGCAGAAGATGATAAGATCTCAAATTGTGAGACGAGAGGAGGGACTTACATACTATTACATTAATCATGAGAACAAAACATGTTAGAAGATATATGGCACCTCATTCTTTAGTGAACAATGACTTAGCATCTTTGAGGGCACATTTACACTGTTGTGTCTGTTGTGATCAGAACTATTATGCTGGTACAGCTGGCAAATGTGATTCTGGTGGTCTATAGCAGGTGAACAGGAAGGCATGAACCAAGGAAAAGTTAAAAATATTAAATTATGAGCATCAGTCACTTGTGTTAAATATATAATCAAATTAGCAGATATAAAGTAATAAAATTTCATAATAAAAATATTTATGTTACATACACAAGCCATGCCAAATTAATATAAATAAACAAATGATGAACATAATAAAAAGATAACTCACTGTAAAATAGGTACCTCTACTAATTTGGTATATGTAAGATTTAAAATAAATTTTTAAAAGTGAAAAACTTTCTGGAAGTTTTCATTTTAGCTTTAATTTAAAGCTAAAAGATTTAAAATTTACTGTTCCAGTCAGCAAAATACTCTGTGGTGTATTTCAAAACAAATGACATTGACTGGAATCAATTTTTCTTTTTTTTCCGTAAAATTGATGAAAACGGACATTTTGATACATTTGGAAACAAAAGTTAATTTTTGCAAGATTTTTAAAACCAAGAGGTTTTAAAAATCTTGCAAAAATAAAATATTTATTCCTAAAATGTTATTTTTCAATTTAGAACAGATTTTCAGTAACACAGGGTCCAGTTTTGCAAAAAAAAATTTGTTGATTTAAATTCTTCAAAGAATTGTTTTTAACTAATATAGTGTCATATTAAGCATTTGGTAGTGAGAGAAAGGAGTAACAAGGATTACATTTGAATAATGTATATTGTTAGCATGTAGTAGAGTGATGTTGAAGGATGGGTGGAATATCCATTTCAGTAGTCGGTTGGGTATAAGGGTAGCGCAGGGAGTTCTTATGTTGGGTTTGGTCAAACTCAAAGGATATGGTCAGTGCACATTGGTTGCTCAAGGTCATAGTGGTAGGCTATTTCACAGGTTAGTAGGCCTGTTTTATGAACAGGGATGACATCAGATTGGTGTGGTTGGTAGTTCTGTTCTATGGAATGGGCCTTGCACGTGTTGATGGATTGGCATTACATTGGTGGGTAAAGTGGGTTGCATGCTTGCAAAGTTGGAGTCTCTACTTGTGGAGTTGAAGTCGCTTGGTGGTTGTGTTGGAGTCACTACTTTCAAAGTCAGAGTAACTGCTTGAGGTGGTGTCGGAGTTGCACGATTGTGGAGTTGGATTTGCCAAGGTGATAGCATTGACAATGAGGAAGGCTTGTAGTTTGGTAGTGCCAATGTGGAGATGTTACCAAGTTGGTATTCACATGGAGTGACAGTATTGTTGGCGATGAAGGCTTGTAGGTGGGTGAAGTCAAAGTCGAGATGTTATCATGTTGATATATGCCAAGGTGACAACATCGTTGACAATGAAGGCGTGTAGTTGGGTGGTGTCAAAGCTGGATAGTTGACTGCTTGTGGGTGGTGTTTGCTGAGGTGATGAGGTAAAGATGTTATCAATGCAAAACTGGATAGTCAAGCCAGGGAGTGGTAATAGTCATTGAGAGGTGTGGTCATGTTGAGAGGCGGTAGTGGCTGCAGCAGCAGTAACACCCTGTGTGATGGCCAGTGGCACACTAGGCCACAACTGCTGGCATAATTATCAGAAATCTGCTTTTAAGTAGGTCTGGTAGTCCCCAGGAATATGTCTTTTTCCAGTGGGAATGTTTGCAATTGGCCACTGCCAAAGCTCGCTTTGTAGACCGGATATGATGCGTGAAGCCTAATGCACAGAAAACAACTTTTGTTATTTCATTCTCTGCTTTCATGGCATTCATATCTGGCCAGCATGCAGAATGAATCAGAAAGAGATCTAATTGTGACAGAGTATAACAATAGTCACTAAAAATCATCACGTTGAATTTTTCAAGCTTTCATAAAACTATGTAAGGAGGTGAAACACATGTAAAAAAAATATTTTTACCAAGATTTTCTAATAAATAAATTTAAAAAATAATTTCATTCATTTTTGAATGTCCTGAAAATTTCATTAAAATCTGACAATTATTTGATTTTGCAAGATTTCCAAATTAATATGTCTATCACCACAAAAAAGAGGCTAAAATTTGCTAAACGTTAGTACAACTGATGACACAAGGAAAACAATTTTTTTAATCAAAATTTCAAATATTCTAAAATGGAGTAAAAAATTTAATTAAATATTAAAAAAAACTTTGATCCTTCCTCTTAATAATAATAAAGATTTTGACAATAAAACTGTTTTCATTACATTTGGAGCATGTTTTCATCACAGTATGCTGATTTTTTAGCAATTTCATGGAGGTACCTACTGTAAAATATACAATCATATTATCTAAATAAATAAACAAATAATTAGGGGACTGTTTTTAATGTAGATCCTCAGTCACACTACCTTTAGCATCCAAAAGCTTAGCTTATTTTGGCACAAGGCCACAACTAGAGAGCACCTAATGAGGATCTAATTCACTATGTAATAACAATAATAATCAATCAGACTAGCTCACTAACCAAGCCAAATGCTAATTATAATTCATGTTTTATATCTTCATCTGTTTGCCCATTGTGTCCGATTCATAAAGACAATCAGTTATAAAGTATTTAACGATGAAAGATTTTAGAAAACAAAATGAAACAAAACAAAATGTTTTGGGTTTTGATCTGGGTTTTGTCAATCGTTTATAGAATGAAGTACCTGAAGTCATATATGCATCAGGATGATAATTCCAAAAAAGAATTCATCTGAAATATCTTTTAGTAATAATTTAATTCAGAAGTATTAAAACTGTTTAAGAAAAAAACACTTAGCTTAAAAAAACATTATAAGCAAACAAATAACAAAAACAAGACTTACCTGTTGCTGCCATTGTGAGTGTTACGGCAAATACTAAAAGGTAAACTACAGCTGAGACATGAAGCCTGGAAAGAACAAGTAACAATGACATTTTAGGCTTTTGTTTTATCAACTAATTTTAGATATTTTTAACAAATTAACTAAATATGACTGAAGAGGAGCCACTAAAAATCTTGACTGAAATTTAAACACAAAATAAGAAAATACATCCAACCAGGAATAGTTTATCTTATGACAATGTGTATTCACACTGTATAATAGCATAATTGATCTGGGTGTAAACTGGTCTTGTGTAATGATCAAAAGAAAATGCTGTTGATAAATACAAAATAAATCTTTATATGCATAATATAATAAATACAGAAAGATAGGGTGAAAGTTAAAATTTCATGACTTCAGGTGTCAAAGTCCAGGTACATACAAGAGATAGAGAGACAGACTCCAAATATGTATGCATGCTGCCATTTGGCCACGTGAAGGAAGGTAGGTTTGTTTTCACTGTAGCAAGGATGCTTTAGCTGTGTAAGCCTTATATACCGGTTGTGAAAACTTTCCAGTTTTTAGAAATAATGAAATTTAGTCACTGTGTTATTATTTGTTTATTTCTTTTCTTACAAACTGGCTGTGATAGCCTTTGGCTTTTTTGCTTGGTAAATTTTATTTTAGGGATGGTTAAATTTTGATCTTCTTGTTATTTATTTCTCTATCACCACAAAGTTATATAACCTCTGAAAAAAAAATGCAACTAGGAACAAAAACAAAAATAAAACAATAATAAAGAATAAAATATACAATGAAGAGGAAAGAAAAATTTTAAATTTAAAAAAATAAAATTTCAATAACTGGCTGATTAAAAAAATGTTGAAAATACCATGTGAGCAACAAAGAAGTTTTAAGAAATGTCATGATAGAAAAATAAATAAGAAATAAACAAATAACAAGGAGACTAAAATTTCACCATCTCAGAAAATAGATGTATATTTAAAATTCAAAAAGTCATGCAAATATATACCAGTGTTATCCTATGTCAAAGCAAATACCTGTATTTAAATGAAAAGTGTTTCATCTGTTGGTAGTCAATATGCATCACCAATTAGCATTTTACAAAAGCCAGATTTGTTTATATGTGGAGATTACTAATTTAAATCAAAATTTGTTCAGATTCCTATCCTATTCCAAACATAGAAGTGGAATGAACATATTTGCAAAAATTGAGCTACCATGAATTGTAAGTGTTCTTAAATAAAAACCTATAATTATTCTGGATTTTATTTGACTGTTGTGGTGTCAATAAAAGTTTATGAGTAATTTTGTTGGTGGATTTTTGATAGATGCTAATTTTAGATCATTATCAGTACAGTTTAACATGATATCAAGGAAAGGTAATGCACTGATTACTTCTGAGTCGTAAGTAAATTTGCTTATTACATTATCCTTCCTTGATATCACGTTCAGTCATACTGATTATGATCTAAAAATAACATCTATGAAAAATTCACCAGTAAAAATGAACTCAACTATTTTATACACATGACAACAACAAAATAACATTCAGAATAATTATTAGTTTATACTTATGGGCACTTAGAATTTGTAGCAGCCATCAATATATTTACATATGATGAAGAAAAATACAGTGAAAATACTTTTAGAATCCTCCAATATTCAATTTATTTCATATATGAAGCAACATCCACAAAAACAAACAGCGCAAATAACCTTGATAAAAATAGGCACATAATTCTATCAACACAATAACAACTACTATTGAAAAGAATTTATCTAAACTTATATAAAATTTATTACAGCGCTACTTAAAAAAACATTGAGAGTTTTATACAGTGCTGCACCCTTTTGCATACACAATGGTTGACTGCAATATATACAGCTTACCAAAATAAATGAACATAATATCATTTTGATTTTTAAGCATGCACAAAACATTATTTACACTTTATTAAATGAATTACAACCATTTTAAAAAATTTTTATCAAGCTAGAAAAAAAATATTATAAATTAAGATGTCCAAAAGTAAGTGAACCCTTACATTTACACTTTTTATTTTTGTTTTACAACCACGTAAAACATAAATACAAAGTGTAAATGTAAATTGTTACTTACTTTTGTTTGAATAAAAGTTTCTTACTCAGAATAAACAAACAATACTGCATCAAGAAAATCAGATAAGAAAAGATATGGCAATATGTGATCAAATCTGTAAGGCATAAATGCATCTGTTCTTTCTTCCCTCAGATATGGATTAAATAGCAGATTAAACTGAGATGGGGGGATCTCCTAACCTTGGGTAGCTGACAATCTAGAAGGATAACTCCGAATTGAAAATCATGGAGAAGGCAGTGGGAAATCACTCCACTAACTTTCCCAAAAAGTCATGGCAATTCACAGATACTAAGCAAAATGAATGTATAGAGAGCCATGATCATTTATCTCTTGAACGTATATAGCACTTAAAAACAAAACAACAACAATGATAACAATACAACAAAAGATAAACTAGTCAAATATAAATATAGGTAAAAGATTGGTTTTAAAATATTGATAATTCATTCTGAGGTTATTTATACATTAAACAAATAAGTAAAATTTCCCTAAATATTTAAGTATGGTAGAAATTTCTGTCAATTTCCAGTGAATGCTCCTGAAGTTACAGAAAATAGTTGCTAAAATTAGAAAGAAAAAAAAGAAAAGATAAATACAATGAGTTATGATCAAAGAGTATTTGCTAATAATCAGGGAATATTTTTGTCTTGATTTGCATAATTTATTCAAATGAAACACATCATAAAAAATCATTATTTATCATAAAATTAAGAGTATTATAATTCAAATCAAAAATATTTTGTTTCAAAAGTTTTACTGTGTACCCTTATCAATATCTAGATAACGTAAAACATATAGCATTTAGCAAAACAATATCTATGATAAAGTGAAAAGGATGCAGATGACTTATCAAAAAGTCACAGCTATATATATATATATATATATATATATATATATATATATACATATACACACACACACACACACACACTGATTTATTTTTATTCCAACTATTGTTCTCAAATTTGATTGTAATGGGATGTTATAATAGACACAATACTTCAACCATGTACTCTGACCATCTTCAGCTGTCCATCTTTTTGGCAGATAAGTAATTTTATATTATTTGATTATTGTGTTATTTCTTTGGTTTTGTGATGACATTTCTCATTTGTTCATGCTGAATTAGAGTATATGGTTTTTTACTATTTAATCCAGGGATTGAACACATGACCACTAGATGACTGCAACACTTTTAACCAATGTCATCCTTCAAAAAGAACATCAGGTGCGGTATACTTGAAACTTTCAAAATCCAATGGTTTAACATTTGAACAACAAAATATGAGAATAACAGTTCTAATAAATTTAAGTATATTGACAGATTCTCCTCTAAATAAATTCAACTCAAAAAATAAACACCACAATGCAGGTGGACTGAATATCTACAGATGGTCTGTGAGTATTTCCTACTAAGATTTAAATAAATGGAGTACTCTCATCCTAGGGATCAACTAGCAGAAGGCACAAAAGATAACAAAGACCATCTCAACAATAAAATATAACAAAAGAACATGAAAAATCCTGTTAACAGCAATTACAAGTGGATGAATCATTTACTGGTTTTAGGCATGTGGACTGCCTTTAGAATTTTCATTACTGAATCACTCACAGCTACATTACTGCAGACTTCATTAATTTGGGAAGTTAGGCAGCCTGATGTAATAGGTGATGTGGTTGCAGAAATTATCTGACAACCATGACTGGGTTCTCCTTCTTGTGTGGTACAGTGCAGAGTCCTGTTGCCAGGACCATAGGGTCTTCCAGCAACCACCCTCTTGACTCAGGGCAGCACTGCCTCCTCAAGGCACTTGATGTAGGCCTCTATGTTGTGTCTTTGGCCCTCACCAACAAATTCAGTAGTTCTTTTTTCTTTCAGAACAATCAGAGTAAGTTTTCCGAGTTGCTGTACCTTCATAGTCACCATTAGACTGATCCAACTCTTTCCGAATCATCTGCACTGTCTGCAGATTGACACCCAAACACTCTGAAATGTTCATATTGGAGCTTCCACTATGAATGCGAAGCAGTACAGCATGCCATTTCCAAATTTCTGGTGGAGTGAATTATGTCATGGTGCCCTTTTTCTTACAGACAGTGCCCAACTGACCCTACTATACTGTGCAGTTGACAAAAACGAAAAAGAACAACATGCATGCATGAAATTAAAAATGTAAATCGACGACAATTTACCCATCGCACCCTGTATATAAATATGAAAGTTGACATTGAAATTAACAAACAATGGTGACAGTCTGTTTCATGCTTATATTCATTTGCATATAAGCATGAAACAGACCTCATGGTTTTTGACTTCAATGTCCACTTTTATATTTACATATGCTTTATCCCTGATATTGAGCACTTTAACCTATAAATATAACATACATTCAAATATATTTTATCACACACACTATATATATATATATATATATATATATATATATATAAGGAAGAGGTTATAGTCTTGCAACAAGAGAAAGTGTGTATATTAAAAAGAGGAGAGAAAGCGCAAACGTTTTTGGTTGTAATGTGGATTCTTAAAAAAATATATTATGCTTTATTTTCCATAATTTTGCTACACGTGTTTCCAGTCTTGCGACCATCATCAGGCAAAGGGTGGAGATTTCCATATATTAAAAATAATTAATTTTTTTCTTGGTTTTTTGATGTTAAATATTCTCTATATGAGACATTCTTTTGTTGGGTTAGTGATGCAAGCGTATTTCTTGAACTGGCAGTGAAAAGTTCTGCATGAAGGGTTATAAAACAATTAAATTTGGTTCAAGAAATGATGGAGTAGTTATCAGCATGCTTATCTTTTAATGACCCCTGTGTGTTCTTAGATCCATTTCCATTTTCGTGTGCTTTTGTCAGCATGCGTGTATATATGTGTATATCTCCTCTCCATTCATACATACTGTCTCACTACAAGGAATCAGTGAACACATCTGTACACCCACACACACATACTGTCCCATTACAAGGAATCAGTACATACATATACTCCCCAAGTTACATGGAATCAGTATACATACACACATACATATGTACACACATACTTCCTAAGTTGTGTGGGGTTTGTGTGCATGCCTGTGAGTAGTTCTCCTGCTTTTGTCAATATGTGTGTATGTATATATATATATATATATATATATATATATATATATATATACACACACACACATTCGTGCCCCGCAAACACCCGCATGTTAAGCGTGCGTGCATGTATGTGAGTGGTTTGATCACTGTATTTGGTCACTATGTGTGCATGCTGTGTGCTTTTGCGTGTGGGGTTATGATCTATTTAGTTCTGCTTTAAATTTGTTTATGAAGTTTTTCCTTGTATTTGTAGGTAAGAATAATTGTCTGTTTGATATATTGGCATAATTTTAAATTTTCCCTGATTACATTTGAAGATGTGTTGTGATACAAAAAGTTTTCTGCTATATTTCTGTTATATAATATTTTATATATATAAAAAAAATATATTTTATATATATAAAAAAAAATATATTTTATATATATATAATTCTCTTACTGAAAGCTACTTATTGACAATTGTTATTAATTACTTAACCCATGCTTTAAAAACTATTGAAATTAATCTTATTGTATGGTCTTTTCACCTCCCAACTTCATAAACATCTTTACACAATCAGTGATGCTTATAAGAAAGACACTACCTCCAAGCAATGATACTGCAGATAACTCTAGAACAGAAAATACAAATAAAAAAAGAAAAACACTTGGCATATTATACAGTAGGTTTTCTTTTAAACCAGTTTTTCTTTCATCTTAATTTAATTTGTTTTTATTGCAACTTCCACATCATCATTCTGTGATGATTAGTAAACAGAATATAACTAAAGAATTAACTTATGACAAAATACAAAGTCACATTCCTTATCCATGGAAGCCATTTATTTACATTCATTAATAATACCTATTCATTGTATTTTCGTTTGCTTTTTTTTATTATATTATCATGTAGTATTTAGTCTCAAAATTTTTACAGTTAAAAGATATAGTTTCTCTGAATTTTTATAATGTTTATTTTTGCATTGTCTTCTGCCTTTTCTTTTCTCTACAAGTAGTAGTAGTAGTAACTATGAAGGAAAACATGATGACAACAAAATCAACTGTATTGCAATTTCTAATCTCACTCCTGACTATTACAAGTGATTATATATCTGTGTTATGCATTTCTAAAACACAACTACATGCGCATACTTCATTCTTCTGCTAATTTTAGTAACTTCATCCACAAAATTCTGAATAAAAATATTTTGCACACTAAAAAGTACAGATAGCATTTCAAGAGAAATCTATATTTAAATGTCAAAAGTACAAAGTGTGCAAGAAATTAAATAAAAAATATTAAATGAAACATTTCTTAGCAATACCATAAAATTTGGGGAAATGGAGATAGTATTTCAACTGCCTCCTCAAAACACACAAAGAAAATATAAATGCCAAATAATTTTTCAGAATAAATTATTTATGAATATAATAAAAAGTGTAAAGTGTGTTTTTTTGCAGCAAGTAGGTTATAAATTACATACATGTATGTATATATATACAGATAAAACTAGTTTTTTTAGTTTTTTTTAAATCAAGAATTCAAAATCTGTCTTTCGAAACAGAAATCAAAATCAATTTTAAAGCTGCATTCTATATTTAGAATCCAGCAGAAAATTACACGTTTCAGATTTCTTATAGTTGCAAGAAATTACACTAGTAACTGCAAAAGTAAACTAATAGCAATGGATCTTGTGAAAATATTAAGAAATAAACGTACAAAACACAGAAAAATCAGCAAATGTCATCTTATAGGAGAAATAGACAAGAGTTCTCACCATTAAAGTCAACAAGTTATCTGAAAGGGAAATAGTTATGACAGAGTAGTAACATAGATACACAATTTAAGATATTAAGAATTTAGATTTAACAATTGTAATGAAAACTCAGAGTCCAGTCCAACTTTATTGAATGTAACTGAAGAGTCTTGCCATTTTCACTAAGACAGCATGAGTTATATATACAAACCATAAGACAGCTGAGGTAATCAGGTTACTTACAACATTCTCCCCAGCATTTTATTCTCCTAGTCCAACACAAAAACATCCACATCTCTTGACAATTCTCTGGGATTGTATCATGGCAGCTGATCAGGGCTTTCAGGTATTAGGGAACATTTTCTCTCATATTGTTTTTATCTTCTTCTTGCAGTGGGGCACTGATTCTGAAAGCTGGTTATCAGAAACTGTGGTAGTATGCTCTCGTTTTGAGGGAGCTAATCTGGTGTCAATATCTGAATTTTCACTATCAGAACCTTGTTCCTCAGGAGAATCCAAAGGCATTATGCCATCATTAATATCAAAAGGGAGAGATATAGCTTCAGGTGAGAGATGATCCTTACCAAAAAAACATTTTTCGATTGCAATTAAGGTTAGTCCAGACAGGGCTGCATGCTGTCACATTATCTATATAGGCAATGAAGTTTTTTCCTTAAGAATTACTTTATCGAGGACCCTCTGAAAATTGGAAACCACATTACTGTCCTAAAACAGAATGCCTTGGAACTGATAATGCCATCCACATGCTTTAAGTTATATATATATATATATATATATATATATATATATATATATATATATATATATATATATATATATATATGAAGATATTTTTTAAAGGTACAAAATTTTATCATAGCAATAAAGGTATTAAGCTTAATATTACTAGACATATTAAAAACGCGCGAAGCAACCGGTTTCGCTGCCGCTCATCAGGCTTGCAACGGGAGATTTTAATTTTAAAAACAGAAAATGTACACTAAAAGGAATTGTGGAGGGGGATAAAAAAAAAAAAAAAATAATATGAGCAAAAGGAGCTAGAGGCAAATGACAGCGAGCCCCAACAAACACTCACGTTGTTTACACAAGGAAGGTTTGCGGGACCCGATGTAAAGTGCCTCCAGCACCTTCAGGTGAAATAATGAGTGTGACCGGGACAATACAGTGAACCGGTCAACACTAAAATTAACTGCACACAAACTGCTATTTAATAAGTGCTCACAAATGGTGGACCCGTAGGTGTTTGGGACGAGTCCATTCAACGGCAAAGTGTGGTTCCTGATTTTGGTAGGAACATGCTGCTTAATTCTCATGTCCAAGCATTGTGTTGTCCTTCCTATGTAGTCAGCCCCGTAACTACAACCATATTTGTAAATTATAGAGTTAATTTGATGAGGAGGGAGGACGTCTTTACACACTGGACGAACCATGGGCCGGGTTTGAAAAACAATCAGTACCTCAGCAGAGAAAAAACAGCGACGAACCTTTGATGAAATTTGTCTAACCATACTTTCACATTTGGTTCCAACCCAAGGCAATCTTAGATAAACAGGGCACTTTTTAACGATACAGTGGTTGGCACTTCTGAACTCCTCAATTTTGTCACGGATAACCGAATGAACAGTATTAGGTGGATAACCTAAACCACATAGGGTATCCTTGACATAATATTAAGCTTAATACTTTTATTGCTATATATATATATATATATATATAATTATATATATATATATATATATATATATATATATATATATATCTCCACACACCCACACATAAATATATATATACACACACAAACATATATACATACATATATATATATTTAAAGACATTTTTGAAATATATATATATATATATATATACACACACATATATATATATATATATATATATATATATATATATATATATATATATTCACACACAATATATCAAATATACTTTTTGTTTATTTCATCATGAAGTAGTGGTGTATCAATTTCTCTACTCTCTGAATTGTCTTCATCCTGCTTTTTGATTTACGTTTGAGAATGAGTCTAATTCCCTACTTGCCTTTTTAGATGTATTGGTTCACCATACTCCAATATTCTTTTTGACCTTAGTTTACAGGAAATCTACCGTTGCCATGTTGTATATGCACTGCCATTCCTTTTGTCGAAAGAAGCAGATGATAAACCTCGTGAAACCTCCTAATGATAGGGCGTTGATGATCTTTTTTGAGGCTTTCCTAGACAGTGAAATTGATTTTGTGACAAGGGCTCTATGTAACAATGGATATCCGCCTAATACTGTTAATTCTGTCATTTGTGACAAGATCACTGATTTCAGAAAAATTAAGCCCGCTATGCTTATCTTTGATTTCCTTGGATTGGAGCTGATTGTAAATATCTATCCAGGCAAATATCTTCTAGTGTCCATGAGTGTAATTTTTCCACTGAGGTTTGTGTCATATTCAATACCAGGCTGATCCTCTCATCTATTCGTAAGGATGTCCTCCCGCCTCATCAAGTGAATTCTATTATATATAAGTGCTATTGTGGTTGCAGAGTCAGCTACCTATGTAGGACAACCCAATGACTAGATGCTAGAATAAGACAACACATGCCAAGTAAGATCAGGAATCATACCTTGGTTCCAAATGAACTGATCCAAAACACTTAATGCCCCTTAATTTGTGAGCAGCTTATAAAAAGAAGAAAATGTGCAGCTGAATTTAGTGTTGACTGGTTTACTGTTTTGTCCCAGGCACACTCTCTTTATTTCACTTAAAATTACTGGAGTCAATGTATATCAAGTCTTTCAAACCTTTTCTGTGTAAACAGTGTGATTGTTTGCTGGGGCTTGCTATAACACATATACATATATATATATATATATATATATATATATATATATATATATATATATATATATATATATATATGTATATGTATGCATGTCTATATATATATATATATATATATATATATATATATATATATATATATATATATATATATATATCAGAACACTTAAAATGTAAAATTATTGTCCATAATACATTACTTTTCTAAAAAAGAAGCAGAAAAATACTATCCCTTTTGTGTGTAGTCTTCAATGCCCTGGCCCTGCAGGATGAGTGTGATCATGACTCTTCAGTTTCCACTTCTTTATTATCTGTGAATGGCAATGATTTCTTGGGAACGATAGAGTATTTTTCCATTACCTTCTAATGCAATGTGTACATGATAGAAAAGCATTAAGTTGATATGTATTTTTTTTAATTATTTCACTCCAAGCAAAGCAGGAATGCCACTAGTATGCAGGGAATTATTTAAAATAATTTAGTATATATTCATTTTTTTTCAATGGTAAACCGACTCTTGAGAATTGCTGATGAAATACAATCTATGTCTACATGCATTTATAAGTGGCAATTAGAAAAATAAAATGTCATTTGCTTCTGATAAAGAAAATGTTGTAAGTGGTCTGACCTCAAATATATAACAAATAAGTCTACATCCCACAGGGATTTCCTTATATTTTCTGTTTGTATTTAACATAAAAAAGAAAAACAGAAAATCAAAAAGACAATTTCAGCATTATTAGTAAAAATAAATGAATATAAATCCAATGTGACAACATTTGTAGGTAACCAATATTTGATGAAAAAATATTTTGACTTATTTTGCAAAGATTTTAAAATAAGTCACTGTCACAATAATATTTGTTTTTTTTAAATAAAATATTAATTATGTACAAGTGTAATTTAAGACTTATTTTCATCCTTTGTTTTAAAATTGTTTGATGAACAAGATAAGCAAAGAGTTGTTGAATAGCTTTTTTCTCTTCTAACTTACAAGGAACCTAACAAATACTCTGCTACATTACTTTTAACATAAGACTTAAATATTCAAAATCTATTTATTGTATTTTTCTCTTGTCATGTTCATTCTATATTAATAAACCTAATGGTAATATTAAACTACCATTAAATTATTTGGAATTTATTGACTGAGCAGCCAGTGCTGATTTCAGTTGAAATTTATATCTTCCTCTTAAAACAATTTTTCAGAAAAATGTTTCTCAAGTTTAATAGCTGTTATCACCCTTTCCAGTATTGATGGGGGATTCCTCTCTAACCTTTTATTTGGAATAGTGTGGAATGTCAACATCTTGATATTACTTTTCTCTTTGCGTTACATATATCCATTTTAGTTGTTGCTGAAAGTGCGCAAGTGATGTGATTTCTGTTATCTAGGACAGTTCTTAGTAATTCTGTAGCTCCAATGTTCAAAAACAGATGACCATTGCCAAAACCCACAAGCTTTAATTGCTCAAAGTTTTAACCATTGATCTTAGAAAGCAGTTGTATGCAGCTGACAGGTTTGGTGCCATATAAAAGACTCGATCTGATGAGGCTATTTAAAAAGGCTTGAGTTTTAGGTTAATGTTTTGGTTTTGTAGCAACTTGCAGTGTTGGGTAAAGCTACATCTAGTGTAGTCCATTTTATGTTCAATTTCCTCATCTAAGTTGTTAATTTTTTATAACTGATCTGTACACAAAGGTATCTGAAGTGTTTAGCATTTACTAATTCCAAATCCCGGATTTTTATGATGAATTTAGGGTATGTGTCATCATAGCTTTCATTCTAATTCCAAATCATAGTTTCTGTTTTGGAGATGTTTATTTTGAGACCTCTTTCTTGGAACACTTAGCAGAGAATGTTCATTTTTTGCTCAGGATCATTCTTATCTCAACTATAGATACCTATGTTGTCAGCATATCCCCCTTATCATCAGTACATTGGCCTCAGGTGAGAAAGCAGGATCCTTGTCTTCTATCAGTAGATTCATTTGGGATGTGGCAAGGAATTCTTAAATGATCACTGGTCATCTCTTCAGATCTGTGCTTGTATGCACCCAGAGCATAGTCTAGGAACAGATTAAGCAGACTGGGGCTCTCAATTTCTCATTGTTGTGCTCCCGATGAGGTTTGAAATGTTTCCATATTGGGGTCCTCACAAGTCACGTTAGATGTTTTGGACTGATAAAGTTCCTCTATTAAATTGATACATTCAGTGGATATAAAACTTGGAAGATAGTTTCTAATGGATGAAAAGAGGAAATCTCTATTGATATAATCATATACACTGCTGTGAGGTTGACATAGCAAGTATACAATTTCCTATTAGAGAGGTATGCAATTTCCTGGATTTGTCTGATGACATGTATGCCTTCTTCTATGTGCCTTGACCCTTCAGGACGTGGGCGATAATGACTCTCCACAATTTCTTGTCCTTTGTAACTGAGTAAATTTTGTCTTTTCACTATCTCTCCTAATCCTTGTTCTGCCAAACATTTACACAAGCTCATTAGGCAGGGGTTATGCACTGCTTTGCTCTCTCCCTCTTGCCTTCAATATGTCCTGTCAATGTCAAATTTTCTAAGCCATCTTTTCTCATTATGTTCCATTGAAATATCTCTTTCTGATGTTAAGTGTCCTTCTTGTTTCTAAAACTCTTGTTTCTCTAAAACTTTGTCACTGCTCACATGTTTAGTCCATGGTATTCACAGCATCATTCTGTAGAACCATATTTCTGTTGTTTCAGGTCTCTTCATCTGTGAGGAGATTATCTAGCATTTGCTGCCATATTGGAGGATCTATATTACATAACAGTTAAGAACTCTTATTTTGTTTCTAACAAGTTTTTCTTGTTTCTTAATACTTTGCTTAGCTTTTGGAAGGAATCTTACTATCCCAATGCATCTTCAGGTTCCAGTGTCATCCTCTGTTAAAACACTTTGCAGATATTTAAATTTTTGTACAAGCTTTATTTTGGTAACTCCAATTTCTAATTTGCACGTTGGGCTCCTCTTTTTGCTAACAACCATACATTCTATCTTCTTAATATTGATGTTTGGTCCTCTCTTCTAGCTTTCCTTTACTACTTCCTGTAGGAGTTCCTGTATTTTCCTTTCTGCACCATCTGTATATCTAATATTAAGATTGCGGTCGCCAATAATGAATCTTGGTAGGACTTCTAATTCTCTCAAGATCCCTCATTGGTGGTACTGTTGTTTCGCTTGTTCTTCTGTACTACCATACATGTGTTTATAACATTACTAAAACAAAAATTAAACCACAAACTCTGATCTTGAATATAAAAGAAATAGTACTTAATTTGGGTTACAATATTGGATACTTTTATAAACATGAAGTCTCAAGAGAAATATAGTGATGTATGTGCTGACATCTGTAGAATATACTGTCTTTACATTATTTTATTTTAAAAATGTAAGTTGCTAGAATTATAAAAAAATGACCAAAATAAAAAAAAAAATAAAAATAACAGCCTAAAAAAATGAAGGTAAAATACTTTTGAAGACAACTTTGTGTTAATTGATCCTGCAACAGTAGCAATACCTTTCTCTTTCCAATCAATAAAGTTTGGATTTTTCACTTAGTTCATCTGTAAGGCTTTTTACTTTAGAGTCTAAAGTTTAAACTTAGAGACAAACTATTTTCTGTTACCAAAGGTAGTTGCCATTGGCAAGCCAATGACTGGTCATGATGTATCTCCACATAAATTCAAACTTAGTAGCCATAGATATCCTTCATACTCTGCCTCAAAGTTGCCTATGAGCTATAGTTATAGCTCTCTTTATGCTAATTACCTATTAGCTAAACCAATCCCATTACATCTTCCTGAATCTTTTGGGTTTCACGCCCTGTGTGGATCTATGGCTTTTCCTACATTTGCTTCCCCTTTCACGAGTATTTCTCGTTATGGGGGACCTTGATCTAGTCCTTTTATTCTCAGTATCCCATGTTTTGTACTCAGAGTCTTCCGAAGAACTTTGATCGTCCATTGATTCCTCTGTCTTGCTTTCTTGTTCATTTACATAGTCATTCAAACTAGCTTTGCTTTGTACTTCCTCGTAATCTTGGCTAGCTCTTAACTGGCCTGCATGGGCAACAATATTTTTATCATTCTTGCATATTAATGCAGTGTTGTATCCTTTTTTCATTATGAAATTTGTCTTTTCCAACTCATTTTCTTTATTTCTTTCATACCATATGTTTTCATTAATAGAGTAAGACGTGGTTAATGGAGCTCTAATCTATCTGCCCATTAATACAGATGGGTTCTCTAATCTGTTAGCATGTGGTATTGTTCTGTAACTGAACAATAATCTTGGTAAGAAAGTTTTAATCTTTTTTTGCCAAGAAGAAAATGCTTTCAATCCCATCTTTATTGTTTGGACCATTTGTTCAGCAATCCCATTTGATTGAGGGTGGTAAGGAGGTGTTTTATATGGGACACAGCCAATCTTCCTTAACTACAAGCAGAATTCGGGAGCATTACTTGATTAGTACTTTATTTCTAGTAAATATTATGTATAATATTTCTTTTACAGTAATAGATTTTTTTATCCTGGACTCAGAAAATTCAGGCCAGGTGGAAAAAGCGTTAACCAGTATTAAACATAAACCTACCCCATTAACTTGTGCATGATCCATATAAACTCTAGACCATGGTTCTGTTTCCTTAGGCTAAGAGTGTAAATTATTGTGGCAAAAATTATTTATTTTGGTACATTTAGAATATTTGTGTACATAATTATCCAAGTATCAGGTTTGTCCCGACCACCACACCACACAACCGTTTATGTGTAGTGGTTATCCCACAATGCACATCATCATGTACACTTTTAATTACCATATTTGATGGTGTATAAGACACACCCCAATTTCAGTAGGGCAAACCAAGAAAAAATTAGTAAATAGTAAAATTAGTAAACCTACATATGGCATATAAGATGCAGGGGAATTTCAAAAGATATTTTTAGTAAAAAAAGGTGCACCTTATATGCTGTCAAATACAGTACTTCTTTTCTACATTTTTCCAGCGGTATGACTAAATCCCAACTACAAATTAAACCATTTTCTATTGATAGTTTGTGTCTGTTTTCTTTGTATGGTCTTTCTGCTTTTGAACAATTACTCCATTTATTGTTCCTTATCCTAGATATAATTTGACTTTTTTGTTTTGTTCCTTTTCAAATTGTACTTGGGACAATGCATCTATATGTGCTATAGTGTTTCCCTTCACGTATTCTATATTATAATCAAAAGTCATTAACTTCATAGCCCATCTTAATATTCTGGATGATGTAATTTTCAGTAATTCCTTCCTAGGATGGAATATAAATTCTAAGGGCTTATGGTCGGATCTTTTCTTTGGTTGAATATTTCTCAATATTATTTCTTTGACTTAAATGTCAAGTTTTCAATTTCAGCCGGTTAAATCATTAATGAAATCTGCCTAATGGCTTTGCATCCTGCAGCTGCCAAAAATAAATCCATGATTTCTTTCTGTCCTCCAGGTGTTTGGTTATCTCATTAACTTCTTTATTCTGGCACATGCCCCAATTGATTTTTATCAAATCTTTACATTTTCAGGTTCTTCTGTGTTCAACAGGTGACGCCATTTTGTTATGATGATAAAACTTAGTAGCCATAGATATCCTACGTACTCTGTCCCAAAGTTGCCCATGAGCTATAGTTATAGCTCACTTTATGCTAATTACCTATTAGCTAAACCAATCCCATTACAACTACACTTCCAAAATAAGTTTAAATTTTCATTTATAATTTTTACAACGACAAAAGACTTCACTTACTTTCATGATTATTGTTAAATAGAAAATAAATCTAAGCAAATATTGTGTGAGAAGATAGTCAATAATAAGATTTACAAACTTATTTGTAATAAGCTTTGATTTATTTTATTATTAATTTTAAACTAAAACAACCTGCTTTTGAATAAAAAGAAATTCAATTGAAAGGCAGTATCTTCCAGTGTTATCAGCACATATGTCCCAATTTCCTCTTGGACACAGCCATTTATAAACATGCCAATTTTTATTAATAATCAAGATGCATTTATAAAATCAATGATTTAATCCTGTAAAAATATGAAACATGGCTTTATTACTCTCATAATATAGTAGTTTTATAGAGAAAAAAACGAAGTAATATAAAATCTGTGTTGATGGTGGCAATAATTGCTCAGCAAAGCATCAATTAAGCCATCCATAATGTTCCCTTTTTTAGCATAATGAAAAGTTGTTGTTTTAATGTTGGGATTCTCAAGGTACCAAGCACACTTGATTCAATTTTACATTCTGTTTGTTTGACCAATGACAAGAACAAAACAGATACTAATCCGGAAGTGCAATGATGAAGTCGTGGGAACTCATTCCAAATTAGAATCATTGAAAACCTTTCTTTCATTGAAAGGACAGGATATTTGAGATTCCGATACTATTTTCTATTTTCAAAATGACATATTAATTAAGTTAAAAACCAAATATCAATAATTTTATGAAGAAAAATATTTTTAAAGTTCCAATGGACCAATCTTGTAACTTTTTAAAAACTTTTTAGAAATTGTAAAATAAATTTGTTTGTAAAAGCATGAGTTTAATTGTTAATTCCAGATTCGTTTTAAATGATTTTTTCCAAAAGAAATGCTATAAAAATATTGTCATAAAAAGACAAAAAGTTCATTTACCAGACCTAGTTGATTTGTTAAACATTTGAAAAATTCTATGGTTGATTAAAATTATGAATCCTCAAAAAAGTAAATAATAATTTAGTTAGCAGTATTTATTATTCATCCTCCTCCTCCTCTCCAGAATCAATGTGTCTCGAGTCTGCTTCTGTTATTCATTGGCTATTTGCATTATTCTATTCGGTTTAATTTGGGGCGTTATTTTCGTCACTTGGCACATAATGTTTTATACACATTATTCTTCACAAATCATGTTTTTGAAATGTTACTTCACTACCAGTCTTCGACTATTCCCACTCCACCCCCACAGAAAATTAGAGAAAAATAATGCTGTCCGATTTAATTGTGTATTTAATTGCACGGTGACAAGAAGAACAAATAAATAAATAAATATTCACGTATTTTTGAACAATTACAAAAACCATGACATTTTTTTTTACCAACTGTACAAATTTTAAATTTCTTTGATTGGGAAGGAGAAGAGAAAAAAAAATTTAATTGTAAATTTCTACATGCTATTGCAAAGAGTAAGAAGTTATTTTTTGATTTCAAACAGAAATTGGTTAGATTGTTTATTTTTATTTTTCTAAACAAAAAATAACATTGAAAAATGAAAATAAAATATTTTCTGTCTCTAGACTTTAGTTTTTTATCAATGAAGTTGAAATGAGCCAAACCCAAACTAAACATCAATCAACACGAGTTGAATTAAAAAATAAAATAAAATAAAATCGGAAAATTAAAATTTTTCATAGCTGTTCCAAAAAACGGTTTTTGTTACTGTGAAATATATATAATATTCATTTTTAACCCCAAAGAGAACGAAGAAGAAAAAAGAAGAAAAAAAAACAGATGCTCTTTAGTTCAGTACCAAACAACTTTTTTTTTCGATGTGGTGGTCAATAAACATTTTATTTTTTCTTATGCAAACTTCCCCGACCCATAAATTCTCACCTTTGTCTCCAATTGTACTCTTTTCTTTCTTTCTTTTTTTTTTAACCATAACTTCTATGAACTGTGTCCCTTCAGGACGTTAATGACCATAGCTCTCTACAACTTCCACATAACAATCAATATTCAAGTCATTATTTTTAGCACATTATATAACAACATTTAAAAACTTAAAATAATGACCTGAAAAATAAAAATATTACCTTAAGATTTGGAAAATATTTAATTATTTGGAAATTATGAAATCACTTCCTAGGCGAAAAAAAATATGAATGAATGACACGATGACAGTCTTTAACAGCTAATTAATTTTTACTTTCCTACGGTAAGTCTTACTGTAGAAAAGAAAAAAAAATTATTTAATCAATTTATCTTGAATTTTAAGATAAATTTAATTTAAAGAAATTAAAAATATATTTTTCTTGTGTTCCTTGTTTCAACAATTTCAATTCCTTCGAATTCATCAGGATGTTGTTTGAAACTGGCTGATTTATTTGCGTTTAAAAAAAGGTAATAATTGTGTTCTTACTGACTGTTAGTGAATCAATTCAAAATAAATATTAAGAAGCTTCTAACTCCCGAGTCAATAACGGTAAAGTAAAAAAATAAATAAGATCAATATCAATATTATTGTATTTTAATTTTAAAATTAAAAATATCGTACATTTTTTCTGGTTCTCTCGTCTATTTCATTTCCTACATTCCCTAGCTTTTCTTATTTCCGTTTTTTTTCCCCTTTTTCCGATTCTATTTGTATTTGATTTCATATAACAAAGTTAACAATTATCATCAAATACAGGAGCCAGACATCATTTTGGGGGAGTTGAATGCACAGACAAAAAAAGATATAATAAAAGATCGTCAACAAGACTCAACATACATTCCATTCATTATCAATCATAAAAAATAAATATGGATTAGGGAGCATGTTTTTAGTTATCCAAATATTCTTTTGCTTGGGTTTGACTTGAGATTTGGGATACTTTTAAGTTTCTGAGATAAGGAATTATCATTTATTTTTACACTACAGTCGAAATAAGAAGATGAGGACTGAGGATAATTAATCCGACTGTAAATATTGGGGATATTTACCTCAAAGGAAGAAATGTATTGAATGAAATAAAAAATAAGAACATAATGCAATAATAATGCCCATTAAAAAAAAAAAAAAAAAAAAATTATCCCATCCGTTTCTTAAATTACCCAATTCAAATTCGCTTTGATTTATAATTTCTCCTGTTCACGCAATTTAATAACTTTTTTAGCTTGCAAATAAACAAAAGAAACAATGTTGATTACTATTTCATTTTTTGTTTGTTTTTTATTTCATTTTTTTTAACAAACTTCTGCTTTTTCTTACCTTTCTTTCAAATCAATTAAAAACATTAGCAATTTCTTAACTTTCTTAAAAAATGTATCATTGTTTTATATTTTTATTGAGTTAAAGAAAAGCGTGTATTTTTGTTGGTTGATTTTATTTTGGGGCTTTCCACTTAATGCCATGTTGCTCATTATAGCAATTAATGTTATTATTGTTATGTATCTCAAACTAAGAAATAAAATAAATTATTAATGAACTGTCATTCGACATTCTGTTATCACAGATAATTAATTCCAAGTTTATTATAAGTGCCACAAATACCACAAATTGTTAATTTGAAATTAACAAAGAAAAAAGGAAATCCTTCTTCTTCGTCAACAAAGTACTTGTAAAAATGCGCGAGTCGGAAAAAAAAACTCCTACGCGGAATTTATTTCTTACGCTCTCTAAAAAACTGAACGAAAACTAGAAAATAAATGAATATTGAATAAGACGTGCGTGTCACTGTTACCTTAAAAAGATAAACTATAAAAATGATGATAATTTATCTCTCTACTGATTTCATTTTTTTCAGGCAATTATTATTATTATTATTATTGAGTAAAAGTAAAACTCAAGCACTCATTTCTCCTTCTGTGTCTATTTTCTTCTCTCCTTTATGCCAAGTCAATGATTTTTAATCAAACATGTCTAAGAAGTGTAAATTTTACCTAAATCCACTGTTCTCCCTAATTAAAAAAAATATTATACTTTATTAACACGAACCAAAATTAATGATTAAAAATAAATCTATAGACTTACTTGTTGCAGTTTATATGGTCTCTTTTGTTCTGTTGTCTACGCGACGACCTTCTTCTTCTTCTTCTTCTTCTTCTTCTTCTTCTTCTTCTTCTTCCTCTCTCTCTCTCTCTCTCTCTCTCAAATTGTTAGCGTGGTTATGTCATGTTTATGCAATAATGTGCAGGAGAAAGAAGACACCCACTTGAAACCCACTTTTGAGTTGCTTCTTTTCACTTTGACTTAGACTATAAAAAAAACTAGTAGTTTAGTATCATCCGATTTATTTTTTCTTTCCATCTCTGGTGCTTACAGGTACTCGTCGTACACTCTCACACAACCCCACCCCCCAGTATAAATGTCTACTGTATAATTTGGAAGGTATCCCACAGGTCTTCATAGGTGATTCTAATTTAAAGTGGACGGTATTGTTTTGATTTTAGGAGAAATTTAAGCTTCTGTTTTTCCATCGTCTGTATGTGAATTTGCTAAACAAAAAACAATACATTAAAAAAGCATTATTACGAGCATGGTGATATAGCAGTAGTTTTGTTTGTAAGATTTTACACTTCAGTTCACAAAGATTATTACTCTTGTTGATTCTGGAAGTTAATCATCACCGTTGCGTAATGCAATCAAATACAAAAATTATTTTCTAATTACACACGCACAATCAAAAACTGAAACTATCATTTCCTTTCATACTGATCAATATATCTTCATATTGATCAATCAATATATCTTCTTGTAGCAATACATTAATTTAAATTGAATTTTTGTAAGATGTTTTCTTTTTAAAAGCGTTGTTCAGTAGCACTAAATGCGAGTTTTAATTCATTTCATTGTGAATAATCTTTAGAAAAAAGGAGATACATTTTTCTGAACGAGTTTTATGTTCATAAAAGTAATAATAATAATAATAATAATAATATAAAAAAAAAAAAAAAAAGAGGCACAGCGAACAAGACGATATGAAAAGCGTTGTAGGTTTTATCAACAAAATAATAATGTATTTCAAACAGACCTGAAGAAGTTTTACAGAAGAATTGGAAAAGCAATTATAGAAGTTAAAAAGTCACCATTTATTGAATAAGTGTACAAATTTTGGGAGAATATTTGAAGCAACCCAAAGGAATATAATATAATCCCAATGCAAAGTGGATCAAGCGAGAACAAAAAAGAACGAAGGATTAAACCTGTGCAAGAATGGAAAAATGTAACCAAAAATAATGCTAGGCAAGCTCTAACAAAATCTCAAAAATGGAAATCCCTAGGAAATGAAAAGGTACCCAACTTTTGACTCTATCATCTGTCATTAATGCATATAACATTTGCACAAACTTTATCAATGCTAATTAATAAACCCAATGAAATTCCAGAATGGATCGCTGAAGGTATTACAGATCTCTGACCAAAAAGCGGGTGAAACAGATGATCAAAAAAATTATAGGCCAATAACATGTTTGTCCACCACATATAAATTTATCCTGTCTGTCTTGACGAACTGTACTTACTCTTTTCTCGATGAAAACAACATTCTTCCTCTAGAACAGAAGGTCTGTCGAAGAGGTTCATATGATTGTAAAGATCTACTACTAATCAATAAACTGATCCAAGAAAACTGCAGGAAAAAAAGTCGAAATCTTAGCAAACTTGGATAGATTATTGTAAAGCCTATGATACACTCTTGTATCCTTAAGGCTTTAGTAATATACAAAGTCTTCTTGGTGATAGTAAATTTCTTTAAATATAGTATGAAACTGGAAAATCACACTATAACTTGTAGGATTCAAATTGTTCTTAAAACCTGCACAAAACACAATATAGGATCCAAATCAAATTTAGCAACTGATGTATTCTGACTGGTGTAAGAATAACAATGTCACATTTCTGTCTACATCGACATGGTTGACCTCGAGTTGACCTGCAGCAATTTACCTGTTATGACCGGCAAGAATCACCTGACCAGCAATCACCTGCAACGGCCCTCAGGAATCACACCTTCAATTTTCACCAGCGTATATCTCAATAGACACTTTTCCTATTCAGCTCAGAAGGACAGAAACAACTATTTTACACAATTTAAGCTGTGGATTACCTATTGAAAAATATTTTCAATCTGAAGGGGGTATGTAGGATTGAAATCCTACATTGTTCTTAAAACCTGCACAACTAAACACAATATAGGATCCAAATCAAATTTAACAATTGATGTATTCTGATTGGTCCAGAAATACAAATATCATGTTTCTGCCTTCATTCGCATGGTTGACCTTGAGTTGATTACTTCAAAGTCCAACGTGCCAAAAGAATGTGAATGTGTTACCGAGCCGACCACATGGTTCATGTTACTTATAAATACATGGTAACATTTTCTCTGGATCTGTTTTCTATTCTCACTTACAAGCAATATAAAGCTCTGTGGAGAATTTGCGTTTTTCCCTTTGGAAAAGCAGATAAGTAACAGAAATCCTGACTATATGTTGAGCTATTGCCTTAACACAACTACAATCTATATTTCTTCATCTCATTGCAACCACAAGGACAGAGACTCTTAATGTAACATTGTGAGTCACACCTGCACACGTTTTTTGCACTATTTTCAAACTATTTAATTCTCTTACAAGTGACACTACACCTTTTACTAAAATTCTCCAAACGCACACACTTTTTAATACATTTTACAGTCTATCAACAAGAACATTTTTCCTCACTCAAAATTCCAAGGACAAGTAAATTTTATCATTTCAAACACAACTGAATTACTGTTTTGTACAATTGTTGTTATGCATATATAAATTCCATTTACTTATGCAACTTCTTTTGTTGAATGTGTTTCTTCTTGTTGTTTCATATTTTGTGGTAATTTGCATAATATAAATTAGTTAGGGTGAGCCAGTAACCCCTACAGACCAGTAACCCCCTACAACCTAAATCATACCAAAGGTACTGCCATTTCCAATTGTTTAAATATCCAACAAGGAATCTTTTGAGGAGACTCCCTGCTGCCCTTTCTGTTCTGTCTGTCCTTAATCTCCCTTTCATATGAACTAAACAGTAATAACTATGGATACAAAGTCAAAACAGAAAGTGTTTAATCACCTATTCTATATGCATGATATCAAACTCTTTGCTAAAGACAACAATGAGTTGAAGGGTCTCTCAATACTGTAAAATGTTTCAGTGATGACATAGTTATGGATTTTTAATTAGATAAATGTGCAAAAGTAACATTCAAGAGAGGGAGAATTACAGAAACACATTCAATAGATTTAGATTTTGTCACAAAAATTAAGAAAATGGAACAAGAAGAAGCCTCTAAATACCTATGAGTCAGCGAAGGAGATGGAATACTTCAGAAGAGTATTGTATTTTGTTGATGTTATAAAAATTACCATTTCATTTTCAGCCTCTGTTTTGGTTATTCCTCATTCAGTAACCTTTTCTATGTTACAACAATCAGTTACCAATTTTTTTGTGAAAAAAACATTGACTTGCATAATAAAATCTGGCATAGTATGTGGAACAGTCATTTTTGTGGTACATGTGGCTAAAGAGATTTTAGTTTGGCTGTGGTTTCTCTGCCTATTGAAAGATTTGTTAAATTATTGTGAGGTGTTTCATGTCAAACACAAAATAAACCTGATCTTTAAACTCTGCGATATATTCCTCACAGTGGACGATGACATCATTTTGTATCTTTTCCAAACTGTCCTCGCTTATTTTCTGGTAATCAAGCTTACACAAACCTGAACATAACACAATAAATGATGCTCTTAATAATAACAGGATTGGAAATTCATTTAATTAGACTCAAAATGTGCAAAATTAATAAATAAATGGGCTTGTCTTAAACTAGGGGGTTGGAAAATTTTCTCATAAAAATGTCCCCCTCATTTATTAGACACCTTTTTTAAATACTAGTGGTAATCTGAGAATTAATTTGTATGTAGTATTTTCATTGTCCTGAATAGTTATCTACATATGTTATTGAATAGTTCTTTTTTCTACCTCTCCACACAATGTAGGGTTTTGTGCTGTAGATGTTTTACTGCAGATGATTTTGTTTATACCATCAAATATTAAACTCTGAACAAAGTATTCAAAATTTAAAACAGATACACACACATACACACATCGCATCAACAGCAGATAAATTAGTAGAAAATCAATGTTACAATAATGGGGCACTACACTTCACTTTACAACAAAGCTGTAAGAGAACTCACCATAAAATTTTATAATAATCCATGTTGACTGTTGGAGAATATTCAAGATATTTGTTTTGTCCTCTCCAATATTTACTGCACTGCTATTTTAAAACTGACTACTTTTATATACAATATATAATCCTTAAAATCATATCAAATGTTTTCTCCAAACCGGATATATTCTAAGTAGGATTAAGTTTTTTTACACTTCCTCCTATAAACAAACAACCGAAAACAAGGTTTTTGATATGTCTAATGATGGAATTGAATTTTTAAAATAATGTCAAATAAAGTACTACAGATTTTTTGAATTCATCATTGACAAATTATTTGTTACATAATTTTGTCCTGTTCACTTGTGTTTTAAAAGTGAGTTAAAACTTTTTTCCGTTATTGGAATTTTATCCAACCAAGATTCAAAATTACTTTATTTCAATTTATTTGAATTTTCAAAAGATAATAATTTTTGTCAAATATTAACAGGCATACATACATATATACATACATACAAAAAAATAGCATATCAAAAGGACAGTTTTTGACTTGACACCATAATTATCATATTGTATAATTCATATTGTTTTAAAAATCTATTTTTAGAATTTTAATAAAGCTCAAACATTTTTTCTTGAGAATTGACAACAAAAATGTTATTTATTTATTTGATTGTTCATTTACAACACATGAGAACAATATCAATAACTTTTCCAAGAGCACAGAATTTAAATTGACAACTATAACAATAAATTATTTATTTACAAGATTATAAAAATATTTGTGTAGTTTACTTCAGTAAAGATGTCACTGCCACCAATTTTAATTGGGTTGCATGGCAGGTATTCTTCATGTTCCTTCCTGACATTCCTGGCCAATTTAACAATGCTATTATTGGTCTTTGCAATTTCAACCTCAGAATCTGCCTCTTGTGCAGCATATTTTTGTTCCAGAAGTAAATAAAGGTGGTCCTTTGTACAAGATGCAACCTAAGTTATTTTGAATAAAAAGAACCTACTCTCACAGATATTATTTTGTTTTATGGCTTACAGTTTTGTACTTATTTTTACAGTCTTTTACCATTTCTGTTCATTCCACATTGACGATGGCATTTTGGGCAAAAATTCCAAATTGTATAATTTGCTGGCTTCACTCACAAGTTGGTTTAGTCAAGAGACTGTGTGTCCATTTTTATCTAAGATCTCTTCATCAGTTATCACTTGGCTGGCATAAATAATTTAATTGCAGATTTTGTAGGCATGCTTCATGCAAATTTTTAGAAAAATTATCAATGATCTAAAATGTTTTAAAAATTATGTTTTTGAACAAAAAGTAGAAATGGATTTCACACATAATTGGTAAAGTTTAAAACCTCAGATTTATATCAATTAGGCATTCTAGATCATAGATCCTAATTATACAAAAAAATTTCTAAAAGTTATTTTTGATTTTATGAGGAGAGTTCAACTTGAGATTTTGAAAATGTAATTATGATGAACATGTAAGAATAGCTATCTGATGACCCCATTGGAAAATTAAAACAAGAAATAGTCCAAGATGTAAAATAATATTGTTATTGTTTTTGCATCTTTTATAATCTTGTAAATAAACAATCATAAACTTTTCAACTGTTCTTCATTATTCACCATACATGGATAAAAATCTCAATATTGAGTCCAGAAGATTTTTTTGTGTTTCTTGTTCATAAATATTATTTGGAGCAGAGACATACATTCATGCACATAGACACGAAACCTCATCAAATTGGTAAACCTGCTGGTGGAAAATAAAATTCTCTGATAATTAAATTAAAACTATCATTGATATAAACAACTCTTCACAGAACACAGCAAAATGGTGTCCACCTACAATAATGAACTGTAAACCTCAATTTATTGCCAAACTCCTTAAAATTTAATTTTGTATGTGAAAATGTTTTTTATCCTTCAATAACATGAATTATTTATTTATAGTTGAATAAATATAATCATATTTACTTTCTAAGAAATTTGTTCATTTTTGTAAATAAAACTTTGTAGTCATAAAATTACTTAATTTACTGTAATATATCTTTTGTACAAATTTGATGTTCTTTTTTGAACTTGTGAAAATCAAACATTTCAAAATCAACATTGACTATTATTTGTAAATACCAATTAAGATGATGTGATTATTTAACTTAACCTATTAGGCTTAATGAATAAATCTACGGGGGACAAATGAATGAGAAAAATTGTGTGTAACATATTTTGTCCTCTAGGACTTTGTCATTCATTTGCCTAATATTTTTCTGATATATAGAAATTTATATATTATATTCTCCTATAAGTCTATGAATAGATATTACTTTGGTAATTATCATTTTAAGGGAGGCTTTATTGCACATTTTCACAGCATATATAGCTCTTTGAATTTAAGCAGTAAAAATTTGAATATGAGGAACTAAAATAATCTGTAAAATTGTAAAATAATTTGTAAAATGAGAAAAACTACTATTAAGGAGAGAGGACAATAAAATAATAATAATTAAGAAGACAGAAGATAATGGTTGACATTGCATTTAAATTTTTTCCACAAGCGAGAAGTATGATAGAAGAAACTATTATCATAGAACTTACGGTTACATTTAGCAATTTCAACTGTATAATGTTTCCAATTTCATACTGTGTTTAAATTCATAAAGCATAGGTACCATAAAGGAAAGCCCATCAGAACAATTACTATGAAAATATTTATAGAAAAGGCACAAGGAAACTATGTTATGGTGATGAGAAAGGGACTGAAACCTAGATGCCATGTCAGGACCAATAACATTGCAAATTCTTCTTTGGATTTTCTCAGGAGCACCAAACCAGATGTTACTAACAAATTTATGTTGGAATTAAAAATTATAATTACAGATTGAGTGTTAAGTTTAGAAAGGTAAATGTTATAAAATCATTGGACAAATGACTCGTAAATTTAGTTTCAGGACATTGATTATACATTTCATATTAATGATGTATTTTTCATTATTATGGCACATTTTCACTTGTTGAGCTGGTGTATTTCTTCATATGAAATAGAGTGCACAGCATACAAAATTCTTATGATTCTTTTCTAATCATCTCACCCTATGCAAGGCATAAAGCCACTAAGATGAGATTATGAGTAAAAGAAAACATTATTAAGGAAAGAGAACAATAAAAGAACAGAAATTAAGAAGGCAGAAGATAACGATTGACAATGTATTTAAATTTTTAAAGTAAAAAGCAAGTTTTGCAAGGGAGAAGTGTAAGAGACAAATCTGTTAGCATAAAACTTATGATTACATCTAGCTAGCTCAATTGTAAAATGATGAGGCTTTGCCACCAGTCTAGTACTGCACTTAAATTCTAGGTACCAAAAAAGAAAAGCTCATCAGAACAATTACCATGAAAATATTTATAGAAATGCCTAGGGTAGCTACATTATGGTGGTGAGAAAGTAACTGAAGCCAAGATGTCAGGTCAGGATCAATAATGTTGCACATTCTTCTTTGGATTTTACCAAGAATCTCTAAATACATAAAAGTACCAAACCAGATATGGCAACAATATTCAATGCATAGAAGGATGGTAGACTTATACATATGTAAGATAAATCCTAGTGAAAACTTGTCTACACAACACAGTGAATCACCTTTCTTAGCAGCAAACCTAGCACTTCATATCAACAGAAAGCATTAACTAAAACAACTTTCATTTCACAATTTGAGATATCCAAAGCAATAGTCCAAGCTTCACTGTTCTTACCTGTTTTACAGAGTCTCTCAGCAATAACTGTTAATACATCAACAGTTGACCTGTAGATGTGAAAGCCATATTGCTTGTCTGTGAGGTACTTAACCAACTTGGAGTTGGTTAGAGCTTCTAGTACTTTGCCAAAAAAGAAGGGTAGAAGGCTAATAGGTTGATAGTTTTAAAAGGATCAGATGGTTCGCCTGAGTTCTTAAAGACTGGAACTACAGAAGAGGATTTCCAACAAGCAGGAGAGCAAGAAGCAGCAAGGGACTTATTGTAGAGCTTAGAGAGAGAGAGAGAGAGCAGGAGCCAATTTAGGATAACATTTCTTAAGGCCTCTTGCAGGGATACCATCAAGTCCACATGATTTGTGGGGATCCAGTTTAGAGATTATAGCGGAAAATATGCATGGAGTTATATGCAAATATCACACAGTTGAGTCAGGCAAGGATACCTCAAACAAGTCAAGAGTAGAACTAGAAGAGATTTTATGAATAAAATATTCTCTTTTTTATCAGCAAAAAATAACAATACCTCAAATTGAGTGAAGAGAAGAGGGATAGAAAACTTACTCTTATTACAGATCACTATTAGAGATCCATCAGAAGCTATGAGAACCAAACTTGTTAGAGGTTGTGTGGTGCCTCTGTCAGCAAAGGACAGAATGAGGCACCATACAACTTAAACTTGTCCTCAAAGGTCTTTGAGGACAAGTTTAAAATTCTTATGAGTAAACACAAAGAGGAGTCTGTTGTGATTGGAACTACCATGTTGCTACAACTGGAAAAGTGATCCTTGTGGGCTATAATGGCTAAACAGACAAATGGGAATCAAAGAGAAGAATGTGCTTTCACTTGCTATTTCTGAGAAGGCACAAAAGCAACAATGATGTTGTTTTTTTTCCAAGAATAAAAATTAGAATGTCTCTCAGCTGGTAAATTGTTGTCTGCAAATGTAAATCTTCATTTTTAAAAAGTGTCACAAATTTTCAATTGGATTAAGGTTAGGTGAACAAGAACAAGCAGTCCACTTCATCAAATGATTGTCTTTGAAACACATTTTTATAAAGATCTTCATTCTTTGCCAAATATGTCTGGACATTGTCATATTATCATTATCTTTCTGAAAGCTTATGGCTTCTTAGTGAACTGCCGTTCCACATATGCTTTTAAAAATATCAATGTATAAGCTGTCATGTTAACATCATCTGGAACTCAGCATGTGCTTTGAAACCTATAATCCCACCTCAAAACATCACATCACCTCCATCTTCTTGACATTCCAACCTGTGAGGAATGTCAACTGACCCATATATAAAAAAATCTAACATTCACGCCCTGAAGATTGTGTCTCGCATGAAACAGCCTGTCACCTCTGAGTGTTGACTTCAATATTCACTTTTATATTTATAAATGCTCTATCTCTGATATTGAGTAATTTATCCCGTGAATATAGCACACCTTAAAACTATAAAACTATATTTCTTTAAATATATATATATATATATATATATATATATATATATATATATATATATATATATATATATATTACTTCAAATGTTATTTTTAGTGGATACCCATGTTTAAAATAGACACACAGTGTATTGTACATACTGGTGTATTTGAGCCAGTATTCTTTTGACCACTTGTCAAGTTCTATTTATCTTTTTAAGTAGTTCACATTTCCTCTCAGATTTAGTGGATAGCTGTGTTTGAAATTTATCCATTTGTTTTTTTTTTTTTGTTTTTTGGGGTTTTTTTTAGGTTATCACCCCAAGCAAGGCTGGAAGCCACTAGCATGCAAGGGGTTACAGAAGATTTGGAGCGAGAGCAGATAGGAGTGTTAGAGGAAAGGATGTGGAGAAGGATAGTGGATAGATCAAGGCAACTGGAGATGTCGATTGACATTGTATTTGAATAGTTGGAGATTATAGTTGTCAGGAAAACAGGAATAAGGAAGGTGCGAGATATGAAGCATTGAGAAGCAGGGAAGGACCCCTGTGGTGATTAATAGAGAGCAGTTTTGTTTTAGAGGCGTTAAAGTTAACCAACTGTAATAGACGTGACAGTGACCTACCAGGAACAAAATGAATTCGCTGCCTCGCGTGTTGAACTATTTTCGGAGAGTCGGTCGCGCGTGCGTACACTACTGCCATTTTGTTTATACAGCAGGCTTATTTTGAATAAGAGAAGAACGCTAGCCGTTAAAGAACGAGGCGAGTGGTCGCGTGGATTATTGTTCTTCAGGCGTCGGTGAGACGAGAAGGATTGTTGAGAGAAAGCGAGAAGCCTGGGACAATGCGTCGGGGTCCTGTCAGCTACAGATTTCCGCCCTGTATGTGCTTAGGTTTTTTGCCGTAATTTTTCCTTTTTTGCAGGTCTAGCAAATGTCTATTAAGATAGCCAGTTTGAATATGAAGGGCTTGAGAGATCGGAGCAAGGCTGCCCGCCTGCTTCGGGATCTCCTGTCCTTCGGCGTGGATGTCGCCGCGATTGAAGAGACCCACTTTGTTTGCACGTCCGATGCGTGTGTGCTGGAGGATGACTTTGTCATCTATTCAGCATATGGGGACCGGTGTGCCAGAGGAGTTTCTTTGCTAGTCAGACGTACTCTTGATGCGAAGGTGGACCTTGTGCATACCGATGCCGAGGGCAGGTTAAGCGTGGCCGATATTGCCGTGAAAAGTGGTTCGTTTCGGGTCGTTGCGGTTTATGCGCCCAACGACCGGGAGGAGCGGGTTTGCTTTTTTCGGCGGTTGGGACCGTTCCTAGTTGATTCTTCGCGCCTAGTTTTAATGGGGGACTGGAATGCCGTCCTGGACCCCAAGTTAGACAGGGGGCGGGGCGCTAGCGGAAGAAGGGGCGATCGTAGCCTGGTCGATCTGATTGGCGTTATGGTCTCGTCGATAGATACCGGGTCGATCATCCCAGGGGGAAAATGTGGACGTGGGCTCATAGCTGGCCGTCTGACAAGGTAGTTAGCTACCTTGACAGAATGTTAGTTCGTAGAGCCGACATAGACTTGTTAGATTGTCCCACGTTCCACTGGGTAGGCTACACGGATCACAAACTCGTTTGTGCCCGGGTGACGTTAGAACATAGGCCTAGAATGGCTGGTTACTGGAAGTTCAATCTGTCTTTACTGGACAGGCGGGACTTCCAGGAGCAGCTAATTAAATTAGTGCAGCGGGAGCTAGTGGGGGCGGTTATCGGGAATACGTGGTGGGTTCGACTTAAGGATAGAATTAGGTCTTTCACCACTGATTTCAGCAAGCGGCTCGCCCTAGATAGAGCTGAGAAGGTGAAGACACTTAAGGCTAATTTTTCCCGGGCGGAGACTGGGGGGGATCCCCTAGAGATAGCCCTAGCTAGGGAGTCCCTGCAGCGTTCGAATAGCGAGCGCTACATGGGTCAAGTAATTAGACATAAGTTAAGTAAGATGTCTTCTGAAGCCGTGAACCTGGGCGAAGAACTGCGTCGGGAAGAAGTCCGTCGAGGTGGTGATCGTTACATTCGTCAAGTCGAATCTCCGGAGGGGCGTACTCTGCGGTCGACTGACGACATGTGCGAGGCGTTTCGGCGGCATTTCGAGAGCCGTTTTACCAAGGAGCCTGGTCTCCGTGAGGAGGAGTTTCGCAGCTATTTGGCTGACTTTCCTCGGCTTACGCTGACTGAAGCGGCTAGCTGCGAGGGAGAGATCACGGAGGGCGAAGTCTACGAGGCACTGAAGAAGGTCGGCAGAGGCAAGTCGCCCGGTCTGGATGGTTTGCCTTATGAATTGTACTTTAGGCTGTCGCACATCTTTGTCCCGATTTTGACAGCAGTGTTCAACAACTGGTTTCGGTCGGGGTCCACCCCCAATCGCATTTCCAGGGGTGTGATCACTCTGTTGAAAAAGGGCAAGGGTGTTGGGGGAAACTAGATAATTATAGGCCCATAACTCTGCTAAACACAGAGTTAAAGATTATGGCCAAGATCCTGCAGGAGCGTTTGCAGTCAGTTGCCGAGTCTCTGTTGGGACCTGAGCAGACTTGTTCTGTGAGGGGCCGAACAATTCAGAGCAACCTGCATTTGATCCGCACGGTCCTAGAGGGCGTAAAAGACGACGACGAAGCCGCGCTGATCAATTTGGATCAGTCAAAGGCATTTGATAGGGTCGACCATTGCTACCTTGCTACTGTCCTGCAGGCTGCCGGATTCTCACCCGACTTCTGCCGTTGGATTAGCCTCCTGTATCGCTCCCCCAGTGCTGTGGTACAGGTGAACGGAAAGTTGTCGGGCGCTTTTGTTCTGTCGAGGTTGGTTCGTCAGGGTTGTCCGCTGTCGCCTCTCCTGTATGCTTTGGCGTTGGAGCCTCTCCTGCGCCGGCTGAAGGACGAGGCGTGCAGTCCGGCCCTACGCGGGATCGCCGTTCCTGGAGGGTCTCGAGCCAGGGTTTCCGCGTACGCCGATGACGTATCTGCTTTCGTGTCGTCCCGTGGTGACATTGAGGCCGTACAGAAGGCGCTTGATCGGTACGAGAAGGTGACAGGGGCCAAGATAAACCGCGACAAGTCGTCCGGCTTGCGGTTAGGTGCCTGGAAGGGGCGTGATCTTCCGGGCCGCTTTGGTTGGACGAACGGTCCTGTCCGCATTCTTGGAGTGTGGTTTGGACCCGACCTCCAGCTGGAGAAAAATTGGTCTGAAGTACTAGCAAAGGTCGTTTCTGCCGGTAAAACTTGGAATCGACGGAGGTTGTCCGTAAAGGGCAGGGCGGAGGTGTGTGTTACATACATTTTCCCCCTGATTCTTTATCGATTGTCAGTACTTCCTCTCTGTAAGGCCCAAAAGAAGGCGCTCGAGCAAGCGCTATCCTCGATTTTATGGAGGGGACGCGCGAACAGGGTCGACAGAGGAGTCTGCACCAAACGTCCGTGTCATGGGGGGCTGGGAATGCCACACTTGAGGAGTCACATCCGTGCCTCTCGGTTGGCCTTCCTACACCGTGCATTGACTAGAGGAGACCCGATTCTAGAGGGGATTGTTAGGGACGCGTTCCCTAGCCTTACCATCAGTCCCCCCATCTCGAGGGTTGAGCGCGGTCGTAAACCCCGGGATGAATCGCATTTCCTCCGCGAGTGTCGGTTAGCCTTGAAGGCTATTCCGCGGTCCAGTGACCTTTCACGGACTAGGAAGGTCTTCTATCGGGGATTAGTGGAGGGTCGCGCGAAGGATCCCCTACGTGATACGCTCTGCTGTTCGGAGGAGGAGTACCGCTCCTACTGGTCTTGGGCGCCAGCGGCGGATTATCTCAGTAACCCTGAGTTTTCGCTTACCTGGAATCGGCTGCCTCTCAACGACAAGGCATTCATATGGGGCTTGGCGGATTTTCCAGACTGTGAACGGTGTGGCCTTGGATTAGAAGAAACGGCTTCGCACGCCTTCTACCATTGCCCCCGGGTCCGCCCCTTATGGGACCATGTCGGCGAGATGACGGCTCGTCTCGCTCCCGAAGAACTCGTGTCCATTGATCGCGCATACGCGTGTGACAATGTGTCGCCCCCGTATTCCGGGGTGAAACGAACGGTGTTTCTGACGCTGCTAGCCACGGCTCGAATGGTGATATGGACGACGCGAATGGAGGAAGTCTTGCGAGGCAATAGTCTTACGCATCAGGATCTGATCCGATTCTTTGAGCATCAGCTCAGGATGAAGATTAGAACTGATAGAAAACGATTGCATTCGACAGTCTTCAGTGAAAGGCGGGTAAAAGAGGCGAGCTTGGTTCGTTTGAACGGGGCTAGCCTTGATTTTCTTTTCTAGGTCAACCTAAGTCACATCGGGGTGGTTTCCTGTGGAACCCTCCCCTTGGTTAGGTTAGACAAGCTTAAGTGTACCTAGTTAATATGAGTAAGTGTTGTTCCCGGCCTGTTTCCCGGCCATCTTTTTAGTTATGATCCAAGTCGAGATTCCCAACCTCCCTAGTTTGTTTTGACTTCCTTTTCATCTCAACTGGATCAGCCTTTTACTTCCCCATGTCCCAGTTATTTTATCTCTTTCCCACTCCCTTAGCGAGAGTGCTTCTTGATTTTGTCCTCTGGGCAGAATACAGCGGCCTCTCTATTTTGAGGGTTGGACGGGCCCTACTAACATAAATTATGTTTAATTTAAAAATTTGCTGAATTTTAGTTTGTTATGGGGTTCATCTCCCTCCCCTTTCATCTTTTCATGATTAGAATTTTATATATTTTATTATCATCAAATGTTTATGGTGTGGGGCGCGTTTTTGTAGGTCCCCTCTGGTGAGGATGTGATATTATGGTGTATGGAGGATTGAATGGTGACGGACGAATTCTTGTGGTGAATGTGTCAATTGTAATGTATGAATGGGTCGCCAATCTGATTAGCTAGGTATAGGATAGTTAGTCAAGACCAGCTTTTACCCCTCCCTTTTTTCGGCCGTGTGCTACAATTTGTACATTTTTGTACGAATAAATAACGAGAACAATTTCAGTAAAAGCTATTTCGGCGGATATGGACGGCCGGTTTGATTTAAAAATTATTCCCAAGTTTGATGGGCCTGGATCTGTGGTTGAATGTCTCGAGAAGTTGGAATTGGTGTGCGACCTATCGGGAGTGAAGCGGCTTGATCGTGTCATCCCTCTTCGCCTAACCGGGGGAGCATTCGCGGTTTACCAGCAACTATCTGCGGAAGAGAAATCGGACGCGGCTCGAATCAAGAGAGCATTGATGACAGCATTTGCCCTTGATAAATTCACGGCGTACGAACACTTCGAGGCACGTGTATTGCGTCCGGGTGAGACCGTGGATGTATATTTGGCAGATCTACGGAAGCTGTCCGTCCTCTTTGGAGGAGTTCCAGACAGTGCGATGGTGCGTGTTCGTGCGGGGGCTTCCTGGTCCTGTGAAAAGGCTCCTGCAGTCCTCGGCCAGGGCGGATGATATGTCTCTCGAGGAGCTATTGGCCCGAGCTCGGGCAATCATAAAGGACGAAACAGCAGAGAGGGAACCGGTCATCGCTGCAGTGCAGCCCTCCCAGACTCCTCGATCTTCCCCAGACATAGGCCCAATTGTCACATGCTATGAATGTAATGGGCCCAATCACTTCGCGAGGGACTGCGTGAAGAGGCGAAGGGCAACTAACGCGCGTTGCTTTTTTTTTGCCACATGACCAGTCTTGTTGCATCGATATGCAACAAGACTGGTCATGTGGCAAAAAATTGTCCGGGAAACGGAGGTGGGGACGAGACTTCAGCGCCGGTCCACTCCCCACACAGCAAGTAAAATCGGTGCTACCCATCATTACTGTGTGTGTTGACGGCACACCATGCTCGGCTCTCCTTGACTCTGGGTGCTCACGGTCAATCTTGAGCGCGAGTTTATGTCGGTCTTGGTCAAAGCAGGATATTGACTGGAGCTACGCAGGCTTGCTGTGGAAGGGGCACCGTCAGAATTCGCTCAGCAACCGGTAATACTGTTACAATCGATGCGAGGGAAGCCCCTGGATTTCGACCTGTTGCTTGGCATCGACGCCATTAAGGCACTCGGTGGAGTTCGCACCACGCAGCATGGAAGCGTGGAGTTTGAAAAACCACGGTCCGTCTGTGCAGCGATTCGTATTAGCGAAGCCGATTTCAGTGCGAAATTCAATGAACGGCAGGGAGTTTGGGTCACAGCCTGGAAGTGGTCGGCAGGTCATGTACCAGGGAAACTTCAGAATCGGATCTCTGAATATCCGGTATCCAGCGAGATGAGAGAGGAGTACGAGCATGAATTGCAAACATGGATGGACAATGGTTGGTTGGTGCCGTATAGTGACGAGGAGTTTGGCTCGCCCAAGGGACTGATACCGCTGATGGCCGTGCTGCAGACCAGCAAGCATAAGGTGCGTCCTGTGATGGACTATCGGGAACTGAATACCTACGTTGACACAAGCGCCGCTGATGTTTGCGCATAAAAACTGCGAGACTGGAGACAGCAGGGTGCGAACGTGTTCATTCTGGACCTCAGGAAAGCATACCTACAGATCTATGTTGAAAAATCTCTGTGGCCATACCAAACAGTTATGTTTAAAGGGAAGCGATATTGTTTGACCAGGCTGGGGTTCGGCCTGAATGTAGCGCCCCTGATTATGCGAGCTGTGCTCAAGGCGGCGTTAGCACAAAATGAAACTGTAAATAGAGCAACGTCGTCATATATTGACGATATATATATCAACGAGGATGTGGCGTCAGCGGAATCTGTGAGGAAACATCTCGAGCTCTGCGGACTGACGAGCAAGAATTCAGAGAAGTTAGAGGACGGAGCTAGAGTGCTGGGGCTAGACGTATGGAAGGAACAGGGTCGACTGCGATGGCGACGAGGAGGTAGAATGGTAAACGGCCCTAAGACTATGACACGGAGAGGTATTTTCTCCATGTGTGGCTAGCTTGTGGGACACTTCCCCGTGTGTGGATGGCTGCGAGTGGCGGCAGGCTTCATCAAACGTCGCGCCACTGCCGTAACGCAAAACTGGGACGAAAAAATTTGTGATGCTCCACTGGAACGTATGATAACGGACACCCTCGCCCGGGCACAACAACTGGATCCCGCACAGGGAGAATGGTGCGTGAATACGAAGGAGCTAGACGTATGGGTGGACGCGAGTTCGCTGGCTGTAGGAGTAGCGCTCGAGGCTAAGGGAGCCATCATCGAGGACGCATGCTGGCTACGGCCGATAAAAAACACCCAGCATATCAATGTGGCTGAACTAGATGCCGTGCTAAAAGGCATCAACCTCGCGCTAAAATGGCAGGCTACGGTATTACACGTGAACACAGACACCCTCTGCGTGTACCATTGGGTGACTAATGCCCTTACGGGAAAGTCTCGGCTGAACACCAAGGCTGCTAGCAAGATGCTCATAAGGCGAAGACTTGAAACGCTAACTTCCCTTGTGAAAGAGTACAACCTTTCGGTTGACATAGCGCTGGTTAGATCCAACCAGAACCGAGCTGACTTGCTGACTAGAGTTCCCCAGAGGTGGTTCAACAATGTGAAGGAAATCGAACCTGTTCAACCAGTATGTGCTTTTGCCGTAGGAAACCCGAGCCCTGCTCAGTTAACTGAGATTCATCGACACAGCGGGCACCCTGGAGTTAAACGGACACCGTGCCGAAAGCAGCAGTGAGATCGGTCATTCGGAGTTGTGAACAGTGTCAGTCAATAGATCCAGCTTCTGTGCGATGGCAGAAGGGAGAGCTCAGTGTGCATGAAACGTGGAGCCGTCTAGGCATGGACATTACGCACTATAACGGTCGCCATTTTTTTACTCTGATCGATTGCGGCCCCACACGGTTTTCGATCTGGCGGCCGTTAGTTCGGCAAGACGCTGCACACGTAATCCGGCAATTGGAGTCGGTGTTTTTCGAACGTGGTGCCCCAGTGCTGGCTGAAAATGACACTGCATTCCGCAGTCAGCAATTCAAACAATTCATGGAAGAATGGGGCGTCCGATTCCGACCGCGCTGCGCGTACAAACCATCTGGAAATGGTATTGTAGAGAGGTGTCATCGGACAATCAAACGGATTGCTGCGCGAAAGAGCTGCCCTATCATGGAGGCCGTGTATTGGTATAACATCACACCCAGGGATGACGTGTCTGCCTCTTCTGCGCCCGCCAATCTGCTGCATTCGTACAAAATTCGAATAAAAGGAATTGACGTTGTGCCCTCCCCTAACCGGGCGACTTCAACTCGGTATAAAGAAGGAGACACAGTCTGGGTAAAAATCCACACGGGCGCTGCACGTCAAAGTTTGTGAAAGGTCGTGTCACGGGGATAAACAGTCCACAATCAGTAGTCATCGACGGGATACCGCGACACGTGGGAGATATACGTCCACGGCTCACTTCATTGTTACCAGCGGATGATGGCGGTGACACAACATCAGGGAGTCATGAATGGCAAGAACCAAGCAGCAGCGACACCCTGTCTGAGAGCGAGGAAAGAGTAGACTTGACCCGTATTGATCCCCCGGAATATGATTCATACCAGGACACATCTGACGATTCAGCCGGGGAGGAAGACATGGTTATACCACCGCGAAGGAGTGCAAGGGTGAGACGACCAGCTCCTCACTGTCACTTATGTGATCATGCGTTCAGGGGGGAGTGTAATAGACGTGACAGTGACCTACCAGGAACAAAATGAATTCGCTGCCTCGCGTGTTGAACTATTTTCGGAGAGTCGGTCGCGCGTGCGTACACTACTGCCATTTTGTTTATGCAGCAGGCTTATTTTGAATAAGAGAAGAACGCTAGCCGTTAAAGAACGAGGCGAGTGGATTATTGTTCTTCAGGCGTCGGTGAGACGAGAAGGATTGTTGAGAGAAAGCGAGAACAATTTCAGGACACCAACCAATTCCTGCCCCAGTTCACAACTGATTGGAGGTCCTTTTCGAGACGAACTGCCAGGTTAAATTCGTTAGCGACACTAGATTTGTTTTTGAGGCAGGAATAAATTGTGGTGTCATCCGCGTAGATGCCAACTTGGGAATCTATGGCGTCAGGAAGATCGTTTATGTATATAAGGAACAGAGTAGGGCCTAGGATGGAGCTTTGAGGAACACCTGCGTTCATGGGATAGGAGCTGGAGGAGAATCTGTTGAGAACGACCTTCAATTCACGGTTTGACAGGAATGATTGTATTAGGTCAAACAATCGACCTGTAATACTGTGGACTGTACGCCCCCCCACACACACACATCCTCACATATACTCATATATGTTAGATTAAGTGTATACATAATAAATGTATGCGATTTGTAATATGTTAAATATTCACTGATTGGTTAGATCCAGCCAATCAGAACAAAGGTGAGTATTAATCATTTTTACCGCCAAAATACAAGGTTGTTCGAACTCCTATATAAACATTTTCCCGTGACAACTCACTTCAGTTGCGGCCCTATTACTAGTTGTGACTTCGTTACTCAAGGGACAGACATTTTGACCGTTGGCTGACTGCTCTTTATCGCTTGACTCTTTTTGTTGGAATTTACCCTTTTGCTTTTGAATTTCATTTTGGTTAAGTTTGTTTATTTTATTATTACCTTCTTACGACTGTTTTGAAAAGTTTTTTGATTTTTCTTCTCTCCATTTTTAATCCCCCCTTTAATTTTTGCCCTTTTTCTTTTATTCTAGTTTTCCTTTATGATTTTCATTGTTACCCCCGTTTTAATTTTTGCTCCTTTTTCTTTTATTCTAGTTTATTTCCCTAGAACACACAAGCCTAACAACCAAATCCTTCTGATAATTTCCAACACTCTAGTTAAAGAAACTTAATACATTCTACTCGTCCCCAACACCTTCCTTTTTAATTTTTAAAAAAAAAAACTAAAATGGCTTCTTTCAGGAGATCCGTAAGGAAGCACTTGTTTAATCCAAAGAAAGATCCTCTTGACAGGGATAATAATGAAGAATATCCCTCCCTACCCACAGTTCCTACAAACGAACAAATTGTAGAGGTTCTCAAAAAAGCCTCCAAAACTACGGAGGCCGAAAATATCTAGAAAATAGACTAGACAAATGACAACTCAACCGCTAATGCAGAGGCCGGGGATTCGCCCTCTTTTTGGAAGTCCCCTCCTAAATGCATCATCGATATTGGGGGGGTTCTTGGAGCGTGCCAAGAGTTACGCACACCTTGTGGTGAAAGGTGGGCTCTTGGGGGATCCAATTGAACTGAAGAAGATCGAGAAAAGAATAGTGTCAGTTTTTGTCGTCGACAAGCGTTCGCGCAAAATGTCGTTCGACTAAAGACACGGTGTTAAAATCACTAGCGTCCCTGGGGTTTAAGCCACTCCGAATTGTTAAGGGCAAGGGCTTTTTCGTGTGGGACGTGCTGCTACCCACCGCCGAAGACTGTATAAGAGCCACCAAAAGGTATCTAATAACAAAAGATTTGATCCTTCGTACAGGGCCGGCGAAGGACCAGTGTAGTAGTATATGAGGTCCCTCCTCAGGTTATCGGCTTTCTTGGCCCAGTATGATAGCCTGACTGGGGGATGGAGCTTCGATATTATGCTCGATCATAAAGCCTTCAGCTCCGTACCCAACTGTCTTGACGTTGGCGACCTGAAGCTGCCAGTCATTGTGACCGGCCGTAAACCAGTTTGTTGGAAGAGCGAAAAAGCCTGGTCACTTTTCTTCTTCCTGTCCAGAGAAGAAGGCCTCTGGAAGTCAGGTCCCAATCGACCAAACTCCCCCTCTGACCGAGTCTTTAAAAAATACTGCCACGCCAGTAATGGGCATGTCGGCTACCGGGACCGGAGTGGTTGTACCCCCGGTTGGGTTATCATCTAAGCCCCCATTCCCCGAAGAGCCTTCTTCCACTGCAAGTGTGGTTGAGGAGAGGGAAGTGGGGGAATGGCAGGTAGTTGGCAGGGCCAGAGGGGAGCGTTAGACAGCGGGTCCTCAGTCCCCTGAAGCCCCTGGGACTAAAGACACTTACAGCCCCACTCCCTCTGACAACAGTAAGGGCGATGCCCCGGCCTCCATTCCGACCATCCAAGAACTGCAAAAACGTTATGATCCCGGATTCGAGAAAACGCAAAAATGAAGCAACTTAAGATCAAATTAGATCAAGAACGCAAAGGAAAAACCTCTCTAGCCAAGAACTCCCTTCCTCCAAAAAGCACTACACAGTCTCCTCAGCCTTCTACATCCCGTCAACCAAAGTACCTCTCTACGAAGAAATCCACTCCCTCCACATCCTCCGACCCACCACCTTCTCCCCGTCCCTCATCCCCTCTTTGTAGATACCTGCTCGGCTCGACGCCTATTTGGCCGACTTTCCCTGCCCCGAGGCAGCTGAAGCAGCTGGGTGCGAGGGCACAGAGTCAGAAATCTGGGAAGCGTTGAAACAGGTTAGCCTGGCTAAATCTCCGGGACTAGATGGACTTCCCTACGAAGTTTACTTGAGGCAGTCGTCCGTTTTTGTTCCTTTGCTGGAACTGATCTTCAACAACTGGATGAAGCAGGGATCTATACCCCAACGCTCCACCAGGGGTGTGATCAAGTTGCTGCGTAAGGACAAGAACAGTGGGGATGGGTTAAATAACTTTCGCCCTTTGACTATGTTAAACACAGAGTTAAAGATTTTGGCGAAGATCTTAGCCAACCGTTTGCAGCTTGTCTTGTCTAGTCTGATTGGCTCCGAACAGACTTGTGCTGTGAAGGGCAGGACTATTCAGGATAACCTTCATATGGTACGCTTGATCTTAGAACAAGCCGACAGTGAAGCCGCGCTGATCAATTTAGATCAGTCCAAAGCCTTCGATAGGGTTGACCATCGCTTTCTGGAGGCTGTACTTTCGGCGGCCGGTTTCGGAGCCGACTTTCGCTCCTGGATCCGACTTTTTTATGCAACCCCCGGTGCGCTGGTGGAGGTGAATGGGGTAAGATCGAAGCCTTTCGTATTGTCTCGCTCCGTTCGTCAAGGTTGCCCGCTTTCGCATTTGCTTTACGTTCTTGCGTTGAAACCTTTCCTTCGCAAGTTAAAGGCGAATCCGGTCCTGCGCGGAATTTCCTTGCCTGGGGCTACTACATCAGCCAGGTATTCTGCCTATACTGACGACGTTTGGGTTCTTGTGTCGAGCAGAGCCGAGATTGACGAAGTCAGCAAAGAAATCAGTGGGTATGAGATGGTGACAGGAGCCAAGATCAACCGCGATAAGTCTGTTGGCTTGCGGTTGGGTGCGTGGAAGGGAGTTTCTCTTCCCGGACCTTTCCTCTGGACGGGTGGGCCTATCAAGATACTCGGCGTCTGGTTTGGTCCTGATCTCCAGTTGGAAATGAATTGGTCGGAGGGAAGGCCGAGATCGCGGTTAATCTGTGGTCTCGGAGGAGGCTTTCCTTGAAGGGGGGGGGCGGAAGTATGTGTTTCACACATCTACCCGATTCTCCTTTATCGACTCTCTGTACTTCCACTCCCGTCTACCAGACTAATATTATTAGTAAGGCTCTTGTTCTCTTTCTTGTGCCGCTATTGTATCTCTCGAGATCTGTTGCCTTCATCCCTCGGAGGGTGGTCTGGGTATGTCTAGAATTGAGATTCGTCAACACATGCTTCGCATCAACTTTCTAGACCGAATGTGTCGCGGATCGGATGAGGATGGCGCCTTCTGGAAGGAAGACGTCCGTAAACATTTCCCATCCCTGAGAAGTGTGCACGGGTGCCGGGAGGAGGCCGGCCGTACACCCCGGGCCGAATGCTCCTTCTACCGCGAATGTCGTCATGCCCTGAAACGCCTCTCACGGGCGTCAGATGGCCTCTCCAACGTCCAGGCGTTGTCTCGTAGGGCATTGTATCAAGTGTTAGTTAGGGGGGCCGTTCAGGATTATCTGATTGACGAGCTCGGTCTTACGAAGCAGCCTTGGGCGGCTGGGTTGAAATGCCTCAATAATGATGAGGCATCACTCACCTAGCTGGTGATTCGTGGGGCCCTCTGGGTCGCCAAGTGACTTTGGACATTTCTCCAAGCCTGCTGAACAAACTGCCGTCGCTGTACTGGAGAGGTCGAGACCATTGGTCACGCCTTCTTTCATTGCAAGGCGGTAGTGCCATTGTGCAAGTTTGTTGAAGGCCTCATGGTTCGCATGCTGCAGGTAAAGTTCTTTGTCCTTGAGGCCAGTTCTGTTTGTAGCAATGTGGTGCCGCAGATGATTTGGACGACGCGTCAGAAGGAATTCTATGAGGGTGAGAAGTTCACTTCTTCCCAACTGATCTTGTTCTTTAAGCATCAGCTTAAAGTCAAGATTAGGACGGAAAGGCGGCGGCTTACCTCATCAGAATTTGGCAAAAGGTGGATGAATCTTGCGCGTATGTGTCGAGTAAAAGGGGCTGACCTGGAGTGGCATTTTGATGCCGGTTAGGCATCAGGATATTGTTTTCCTGGGTTGAACTTGGGCAACCCATCCCTGGAGTTAGGCTTGAGTAGGTTTTTTTGATTGTTTAGTTTTTATTTTATTTTCCAGTAAACTTAGCTAGGGTGTGTTTGCTCATTGGCCCCTTTTATTTCGGTCCCCTCTTTTTTTCCTTTAGTTTAACTCCCCATCCCCTCCCTCGTTAGGTGGTCAGTGATTTCAGTTCTCTGGTGGATGCGGGGCGCCTTTCGCTTCGCGTGCGTGTTTTCGTATTTGTTGTTGTGTCTGAATGAGTGCGTGTGTGTGTGTGTGTGTGAGTGTTTCGGATGGATGAATGTGTTCTCTATTTTTAAAGTCCCGCATCGATTTCTAGTTAACTGATATTTCTGCCACATTTAAGGTTTGTGTTTTTTTTTTTATTACTAACATGATTTTGTTTATTTTCTTGTAAATAATTTTAAGTCATATTGTATATAATCATTGGGGTTCTTTTAACTTGTTATTTTTATTCCCCTCCCCCCACAGACATTATTTGTACATATGTGGTTAATTAGGATTTTCATTGAGACAATGAGGTATTTTGGTGTGTGTAGTAAGAAAGGTAAGTATGAGTGTGTTGTTTTGGTGGTAGGAATATTGTTTGGTATGTTTAGGTCAGTGGTTATGGCTAGCTAAGTTTAAAATTAAGACAGATGATGACCGTCCTTTTTCCCCACCCCCTTTTTTGGCCTTGTGCCACATTTGTTGTATTTACGGCAATAAATATTGTCAGTAATTCGCTTTCAGAGAGATTCGACACAGATCCACGAGTGTCTACATTTTGACTAAAAAACTTTGCGCGCGTCAACACCTGACTCAACTTTCTGAATTCATTGCACATTTCTAAAAAAAAAAAGTTTTATCTACACTACTAAACAGAAACTAATTCAAGCATTAAGATAAAAAATACAGTCCAGGGTGAATAACTCTGTAAAAACAAGAACAAACAAAAATCAACAAAAATCTCGCATTACATTACTTTAAAATTTATCCCTCGATAAATTTTCATTAATATTATTACATGTGAACATTTTCTAAACAAAGGAACATTCCTGAACTGTAATTCATTAAGATACTTAATTCACATTTCGTCAAACATCCATATAGCCAAAAAACAAGCTTTTTCAAATTGTCAGTGTTTTTCTAATTGAATTCACGACTACCGTTGTTTCTTTGTTCAATTTTGCCTTGAGATTTATTCAACTTGTATGTCTGTGATTAATATGAAGAACATGCTTTTCACGCTTATCATCTCAAACAAAAAAACCTTCTGATTTCACACTCATTTCATAGCAATCCCAACAAAATTGGTAACCTCGACGTTTAAACACGCAATAACAACAACAAAATTGATCACCACCGACAAAATTGGTTTTTTAAAAAATTTTAAATAAGGCTACAACATAATTGATAACCATATTATTAAAAAAAAAAATCCTCAGTCGACATGGCAGATCCTGTACAACCAATTGAAGCTGCACTCAGGATGGAACTCCCTTCCTACAACACGAATGCACAAACATGGCTCGACTCGATTTTCCAAGCCAGACACGTGACGTCCCAGCAGTCGAAATTCGCGTTTGTGGTGGAGAAACTTCCCGCTGAAATTGCTGCGGCGGTAGCGGATGTCCTTACTAATCTCCCGCCCAAAAAGACATATGAGGTGCTCCGGCAGGCAATCTTACAACGAACAGGTTGCTCCGAGGAACGAAAGATTAAGGATCTCCTTACGAATGTCCCGCTCGGAAACAGCAAACCCTCTCAACTTCTTCGTAAAATGATAACGCTACTCGGTGACAGCACTATATCCGAAACAGTATTGAAGCAAATGTGGCTGGAGAAATTGCAGCCCGATATCGTGCAAATATTAGCAGTCCTAACTGAGGAGGTCGATGTTTGCAAGCTAGCATCGATCGCCGGCAAAATAGTGGACACGAGACCAGCTCGCCAAATTTCCTCTGTCGTGACATCAGATGACCCGACTCAGGATGTTAACCAGCAACTCCATTTTTTGACTTCCGAACTAAAGAAACTGTCTTTACGCCTAGACAGAATTTAAAGCATTCCTGGACGAAGTCGCGATACTTCAGCTAACAGACACAATCCTGGTAGGTGACGATCAACGTCGAGACATACTCGTCACCGCCAGATAATCTATTGCTGGTATCATGAAGTGTTTGGCGCCCGCGCAATAAAGTGTCAGTCACCATGTGCGTATAAAAAAGTGGGAAACGCCGAAACTGGCAGGCCATTAAAGACGTGAACTGCTGGGGTAGATAATGGAAATCGCCTATTCTACGTTTTCGACAACAACAGCAAATTGAAATTCCTAGTTGACACTGGCGTGGCGTTATACCGCTGAGTTATTGTAACAAGTCAATAACGCCTAGACAAGCTCAACTCAAGCTACAGGCCGCAAACGGCACATCCATCAATACGTATGGCGAGCGTGTTATGTCTCTAAGCATCGGCCTACGGAGAGAATATACATGGACCTTCACTATAGCCGATGTAGAGATACCGATTATAGGAGCGGATTTCCTCGCACACTTCAACTTGTCTGTCGAACTGTTATCTCGAACACTTACCGATACGCGCACGGATATGCGACGACGCGGATTTTTATCCAAGCTTTCCACGGTTGGACTGACTGCTCTGATACCTAGTACGAATGGTTGCGAGGATTTGCTTAAGCAGTACAAATCTCTTTTATCACCGTTCACTCATACAGAACCCATAAAGCACAACACTACACATACAATTAAAACAACTGGACCCCCAGTCCACGTGTCACCCCCGTCGTCTACACCCAACTAAATTACGGGTGGCTAAGGAAGAATTCGAGAATATGCTCAAGCTGGGCATAATAAGACCATCTTCCAGTCCGTATTCCACACCGTTACACATGGTCCCTAAGAACGAACCTGATGCCTGGAGACCGTGTGAAGATTACAGACTCCTAAACGCTCGAACCGTGCCAGACAAATATCCAATTCCTCATATTAAGGACTTTGCTTTGTCCCTTGAAGGCGCTACTGTCTTCGCCAAACTGGACTTAAAGAAAGCTTTTTATCAGATACCTATCGAACCATCTGATATTCATAAAACAGCGAATACGACACCGTTCGGTTTATACGAATTTACCCGAATGCCGTTCGAACTCCGTAATGCAGCGCAGTCTTTTCAGCGTCTTATATACGAAGTCCTCCGCGGATTACCTTATGCTTATGCGTACATTGACGACGTACTGATAGCAAGTAAAACGCCCGAGGAACATCATAACCATCTCAGTCTTTGAATGATTACAACATTACGGATTAAAGCTAAACATCGATAAATGCTTATTCGCTGTCCCCAAATTAACTTTCCTTGGCCAAGTCATTAATAAGAATGGGTTAACTCCCCTGGACGAAAAGGTAAAGGCCATTAACGATTTCCCACCACCGTCAACATTACGACAGCTACGGCGATTCATTGGCATGATCAACTATTATCGCCGATTTATACGTGACTGCGCCATTATACTTCTTCCACGGACGAATCTCCTTTCTAAGCACAAGGAAAAACTCGAAGATTGTGTTATCTGTGGACGAGCGGGATTCTTTTCATAAAGCGAAGCAAGCTTTGCAGGATTGTACCAAACTTGTGTATATCACGTCTTCACCCGACGCGAAACTGACGCTAACTACCGATGCATCGTCGTTGGTGCAGTACTTCATCAGTTAGTCAACGGTGTGGAAAGACCACTGTCACTTTTCTCGATTAAGCTAAATACGGCCCAACAGAAGTATAGTACCTTCAGCCGTGAACTGTTGGCAATTTATTTAGCCATCAGACACTACCGGCACATTCTAGAATGTCGTGATTTTTCCATTTTTACAGATCATAAGCCACTTACATACGCTCTACATGCCAAGTCGGATAAACACAATCCGCGAGATATCCGCTACATGGACTACATATCACAATTCTCATCGGATATACGCTACATTAGTGGAGCTAGTAATACCGTGGCCGACACCTTGTCTCGTACAACTCTCAGCGCAGTGCAGAGCACGACACTGAACTTTGATAATCTAGCTGACGAGCAAGCCAAAGACGAAGCCCTGCAAGCTATCCACTCGGACACTTCCTTAAAAATTGAAAAAAGACCGCTCCCGTTTACGAACAGGTCAGTCTATTGTGACACCAGCACGGGTAACCCGCGTCCGTACATTCCGCCAAATATGCGCCGTCTGATTTTCGAACATTTCCATTCACAAGCACATCCTGGAGGCAAGGCGGCGTTGCGGACCATATCAGAAAGATTTATCTGGCCCGGTATGGCAGCTGACATTAAGCAGTGGTCCCGCACATTAAGCAGTGGTCCCGCACCAAAGTTGCCAGACACACGAGGGCACCTACATCAACCTTTGCCAACCCAGACGGTCGTTTTACCCATTTGCATGCTAATTTGGTGGGTCCACTTGAAAATGTGAACGGATTTGAGTATATTTTGACAATAATCGACCGATTTACGCGGTGGCCAGTCGCCATCCCTCTGCAATCAACTACAGCTGAAACAGTGGCAAGTGCTATTTTTAACAACTGGATTACAATCTTCGGATGCCCTTCAGTAATCACTACCGATAGAGGTCCACAGTTTCAATCGGCACTTTTTAATGAATTCACTAATCTATTAGGAATTAAACACATTTCCACTACAGCATATCCCCCTTGTTCCAACGGCCTCGTAGAAAGATTTCATTGACAGCTTAAGTACGCTATAACTGCTTCAACCAACGGCCGAACTTGGGTTGATTAACTTCCCCTGATCATGCTGGCTTTGAGAAATACTGTCAAGCAGGACCTAAACTGTACCAGTGCTGAATTGGTTTTTGGGACTCCCCTAACCTTGCCAGGACAGATTTTCGGCCCTGTATCGGACAACCTACCTACCAGCCAGTTTGTCAGCGACCTTCGGCATAAAATGTCTGAAACGGTTTATACGCCGACCAGAGCCTTTCACAGGCCATATTACATCCCAGCTGATCTGCATACAGGCAATTTCGTATTTCTACGCCGAGATATGGTCCGTAAACCATTAACACCTAACTACACTGGACTGCACCAGGTTATTTCTCGAGCGTCGAAATATTTTGTTATAGATCTCGCCGGCAAGCAAACTACGGTCAGCATTGACCGGTTAAAACCAGCTTACATCAACAGTGACGACAAACCTGTGACCACTCAGCAAACACCTGTTTCTGAGACATCACACAAACACCCATCTTCTACGCCTGAACCGCAAATTAACCCACCTACACGGACCAGGTCCGACAGGCGCGTTCATTGGCCAGCAAAGTATACTACCTTTTATACATATTAATGTCCAAACTACGTTGACCATTAATCTACTGGGGGTATTTGTGGAATCGTCCATATTTTTCCACTCACCCCCGTTAAAAAATAGACTATTCCATAAGAGCTAGTTACGACCAATCGCGAAACTCGGCTTATTATTGGTCGAGACGACCCCAGAATGTGATTTTACCGCCAAAAATTTCTGGAGCCTATTTCAACTTCTCAAAGTAAATAAAAGGACAAATTTCAGTCCAATTCACCAGTCAGTAATTCGCCTTCAGAGAGATTCTACATAGATCCACGCGTGTCTACATTTTGACTAAAGGATTTTGCGCGCTTCAACACTTGACTCAACTTTCAATCTCTTTCTGTTTCTCTCTGAATTCATTGCACATTTCTAAAAAAAAAAGAGTTTTATCTACACTACTAAACAGAAACTGTAATTCAAGCATTAAGATAAAAAATACAGTCCAGCGTGAATAACTCTGTAAAAACAAGAACAAACAAAAATCAACAAAAATCTCGCATTACATCACTTTAAAATTTATCCCTCGATAAATTTTCATTAATATTACATGTGAACATTTTCTAAACAAAGGAACATTCCTGAACTGTAATTCATTAAGATACTTAATTCACATTTCGTCAAACATCCATATAGCCAAAAAACAAGCTTTTCCAAATTGTATTAATTGTATATAAATGTTCAGTGTTTTTTTAATTTAATTCACGACTACCGTTGTTTCTTTGTTCAATTTTGCCTTGAGATTTATTCAACTTGTATGTCTATGCTTAATATGAATATAATATTATGATTTTCATTAATATGAAGAACATGTTTTTCACGCTCATCATCTCAAAAAAAAAAACCTTCTGATTTCACACTCATTTCATAGCAATCCCAACAAGCTCATTTTTGCCCGACGAGAATTTCTTGAACAACTGTTATTCACGTTAAGTTAATCGTTTTATTTTTCGGTTTCTTTTTGTTATCTGCAAAACCTTTTTTGAACTTTTGATTTTCAGTTTATTGCTTTAATTTTTCCTTTTTGTTTTAATGCTTTTTCGTGTTTATTTTTGGTTTGCTTTTTTGGTTTGCTTTTTTGTATTTCTTTTTGTCGTTTTTGGTTTGTTTTTTTCACATCAAATTTTTCTTTTGTTACCTCCTCGCGACTACTAAGTCGCAAGACTTTATTCAGTGCGAGTTTTTTTTAAAACAAAATAAAAAAAAACAGACATCCCAGAGGAAATTGAAAACTGCTGAGAGATCATCCTCGTGGGAACGCGAAGACTGATTGTTGTCAGTAGAGAGACAATGGAGGAGGGGGAATTGAAGAGCCTCAAAATAAGCCGGAAAATATTGACAAGACGCACGAATGCCTAGCTACTGAGGAAGAAATAAAGAAGTTGACAGGAAGCAAAGTCTGTCCACCTGCAGACGGAGTATTTGGGAACGAGGTGGACAAAAGTGACAGTCCATGACCTCCCAGTGGACATCAGCGGCGATTAGGGGTATTTTTTGCGCAGTACGGAGATGTGGAAGAGGTCTCGACAACAACGAGCAAAGCGGGGATTGCCACTGGGGATTTTGTTCTTTAAGTCACCTTGACAAGAAAAAGTTTCGGTGAGATCCCCAATACTTTAATGTGCCGGGAAAGAATAATACCAGTGGTGGTAGAAGGACGGTGTCTCTACTGTTGGTCGTGTGGTGCAATGGATACAACCACATGTCTTGC